>JASPKZ010000015.1:1412500-2612500 GCA_030220185.1 Diploptera punctata
TGGCTTCCTATAAAGACCATGTAGTTCATTGTTATGTAGTCTTGACGCCCCAACTCCTTTCAAAAAACGTTAAACTGAAAATATATAAAACCGTTATTCTACCAGTTACATTGTACATCTGAAATTATGTAAAATTATTATTCTACCAGTTATATTATATGGATGCGAAACATGGACTCTTGCTTTAAGGGAGGAAAGGAGATTATGAGTATTTGAGAATAAAGTTCTTAAGAAAAAATTTTAACCAAAGAGAGATGAACAGACAGGTGAATGGACAAGATTACATATTAATAATTAATTACTTAATAATTAATATTAGTAATTACGATATACATTTATAATTATCTTTCATTTTACTTATTCAACTAATCATATGAAGTAAATTAATTTTCGTCTTTCAGCCCATTTATGCCAAGAAGATCGGGATGAGTAGATTCCCGGACAACTCCGAGTAAGCAGCACGGGATATCTAAAAATAATTACGATATAAAACTTTCCTCTTACTTATTTAACTAAACATATAACACATTGATGATCTTGAAGATTTTCGGGCTGTAGGCCGTGGTCATGAGGCTTGTAGTTCCCCGACGTTTCGCCAGAGACTGCGTCTGGCATCCTCAAGGGTTGTCTTGAGACTTCAAGATAGCAACACCGGCCGTGAAAGTCTACGTGAATACATATAACACATTAATTTTCGTATTTCAGCTCATTTATGTCAAGAATATCGGGGTAAGTAGATTCCCGGGCAACGCCGGGTAATCAGCACGGGGCATCTAAAAAATATAAATTTAAAATTATTTTTCCTTTCACTTATTCAACTAAACATAAAAGCACATTCATTTCCATTTATTTAGGCGTAGCAGCGCACGCCGGGTATTAGCTAGCGAAGGATAAAATGGGTTAACAAAATAGAAGATTACTTGTTTTACAATAATAACAAGAATTAATCGTTATCTCACTCAAATTATTTTTTTACTGATTAATGATTAATTCTTGGTGTTATTATTACTAACTACGGTACACTTAGGGAATAATATTTACATTTTAAATGCTTGTTTTAGTCTAAAGTTTACTTTATCGCTTAAATAACAGCACGGAAAGGTACTTGAATAATTTAATAAGGAAGAAAAGAGTAAGGATTATAGTTTTACTCTCTCTGACCCAAAAGCTTAGAGTATTTTTTTAACTCCTCTGTTTACAACCCATAAAACATTTACATGTTCAGCGAATAAACCTTGTTATGCTTTCTCCTAACAACACCTAACAATAATATTAATACCACTAGCAAAGAATGAAGTTCTTAGGAAAATTATTGGACCAAAAAAGAGATGAACAGACAGGTGAATGGAGAAGACTGCATAAGAGTGAACTACATGGTCTTTATAGGAAGCCAGATATAATGAGAACAGTTAAGTCTCGTAGACTGCGATGGGCAGGACATGTGGCACGAGTGGGGCATGGAAGCTTCTTGTAGGAAAACCAGAGGGAAAACGCCCAGTTGGTAGACCAAGAATGAGGTGGGAGAATAACATTAACTATGATTTAAGGGAAGTAGATTATACAGGGGATGATTGGAAAACATTGGCTCAGGATAGGGATATATGGAGAGCTTATGTCCGCACGGTCATGAACCTACGGGTTCGATAGTGCCAGTGAGTTAGTTAGTCTTCTTCTTCTTCCGTATGCAGTATTGGGTGATGATCCCGTTCTGCGACTACAAAAACTGATCTTTCCATCGGTGAAGGGTCTTCCGAGGTCTCTTTTGCTTTCAGTGTTGAGGTGGTAAATCATCTTTGGTAAACGGGATTTTGACATTCTCTGGACGTGTTGGAACCATTTAATCTGGTAATTTTGTATATGTTCAGCCATTTCCCTACTATTCCACTGCATCCTTACCTCATCACTCTTCATTCTATCCCTTAAATACGGCAGATTTGGCGGAAGAGGCACCCTACCCTCACTCAGGGAAAGAGAGAGGAACTGCTGCCTTGCGGAGAAAGGAGAAACTTCAAAGGCTAAGGGAGCATCCCCTACAGAAAAGCATGCCTGTCCAAGAGGCATTGAGGTGGCAACCCCACCACTGGACTTACCCAACTATAGGCTGGTAACCAATAATGGGGACAACTTTAAATACTCGAAAGACTACAAGAGTTAGTTAGTTTACGAACAAAACACGTTTCATTGACAAATTCTAATAATTGTTTAGAAATGTACCACTTTTGAACTAGTTAATTTTAATGAACGATTTCAAGATTTCGTTGTATGAATTTTAATTGAATTTCTTATTTACACATAAAGTAATTGGCATGATAAATTCAGTGAAATGGAGTAAACCATTTATAAATAAAACAAAGACATTTAGTAATTGATCAATTTGTCTGGCGTTTACTAAATAAAAAGTTTTATTGATTTTCACAAATATTTATTTTAATATTACAATGATATTGTGAAAAGAAAAATTAAATCGAACCTTGGATCTCTAGTTCTCCGTAGTAGTGTGCAGCCCACTACACCATTCTAAACTTGTCACGAACATTAACAATTCTTTCAACATATATAAATCTATAATTCTCGTTTCCTCCGCTGGTAGGTGTCACTACCATCGCCAACGGCCGGCTTCGTTTAGAAGTATCTATATTTGAGAATTTTACACCATCACTTTTATAAGCAGTAAATGATGTTATTTAACATTCTCTAATACTGTTATTTTAACACAGTTCCAATAATGGATCATATTATAATATTATAATGATATTGTGAAATATTTATTTTAATCAATATATATGACGGCTGTTTCGATACACTGTACCTTCTTGAGATGTTATCAAATTATACATCAATTTCCTTATTTATATAAACAAATTTAAATAGGCAACACTTTAAAATTAAACAAGCGCAATGTATTTAATATATATATATATATATATATATATATATAGGACTATTCAGAAAGAAGAAACAGATTTCAAACATTTATTTCTTCCAAACTACAAAAAAATAGAAACACAATTTCAACGCTCCTGGAAAGAGAAAAGCTTGAAGTTCTGATCATGGCCGCATTGGCGCTGTTGCTTATCATGTTGACTGTTTTTATGAAAGTGACGACACAACAGGATGTTGGATTGGAAGAGGAGGAGCAGAAGGATCAACTTCATTATCGGTGGCCTCCCAGGTCACCCGACCTAACCCCGTGTGATTTTTTATCTGTGGGGTTACGTAAAAGACCGTGATTTTAACCCCCTATACCTGACACTCTTGAACATCTGCGACATCGAATTGTTGAAGCTGTGAATTCTATAACTAGAGACCAGCTGATTCGTGTATGGTAAGAAATGAGCCACCGTTTTGATATTTGTCGTGTAACACATGGTGCTCATATTGAATGCATAAAATAGTGAAATTTGAACTTTTCTCTTTCCAGGAACGTTGGATTTTTTTTTTGTACTTTGGAAGAAATAAATGTTTGAAGTCTGTTCCTTCTTTCTGAATAGCCCTGTATATAAATTTAAAAGAGGAGATTCATTTAAGTCCATTTGAGCATTCAATAACTTATTGCTCTTCTCTTATTTATTTATTTATATATTTATTTCTAAAATTTCTAAAAAAATTCTAGTGTTTTCCCCCCGCTTTATTACAAACATGTAAAACTTTAAAATTTGATAAAATTTAAATACGCTGACAACTTACTTCAATATGATCATTTTTTAATTCAAATTTGTCCTCACTACACGTCCTCAAAGGCTTCTTCTTCTTCTTCCTTTCCAGGATTAGGCCAATGCGATCTGTTCCGGTCTCAAGTCCATAGTTTCCTTGGCCGTCCCAAAGATCTTTTTCCATGCGGTTCGTACGTGTTGATCGTTTTGGGTAATCTTGTATTGTCCGTTCTATCTAAATGTTCTTTCCATTGGTATTTGTACTCTTCTAGTTTATCGACTATTGAAAATATATCCAGTTCATTTCTTATTGATTCATTATGTAATATATTCATGCGTGTACATATTTTACGGATCTTAAAAAATTAATTTCAGTAGCTTGAATGTGTGAGATATCTTTTTTGTAAGTACCTAAGATTCAGATCCATATAACAGAACAGGAACAGCCATACTTTTATAAAACCTGAGCTGAGTTTCTCTTCGAGTCTTTCGGAGGGTTCTTCTTATGGTGCCACACATCATTTGATATCAGTTTAATTTATTATGTATATCCCAATCATAGCTATGTTATATCTGAACCAAGATAGTTAAAGTGTGCTATCTGTTCTATTATTTTATTATTGATCACTATTTTTGCTCCGACTGGCACTTTGTCCTGAAAAGCCATAATTTTAGTTTTCTGTAGTTGAAATTTAGTCACATCCTGTATATTCCATTAAGTGGAAAATTCTGACCATAAATTCGAGTTGTTTATGCAGTTATTGCATGACCAACTTCTAATGTACAAGAGTTTGGAATTTATTGTCCTGAAATGTGTTCGATGGGAGCATGCAGATGTTGATTACACTGAGCAACAAAAAAGATTTTTTTTTGTCACAGAAAGAAAAATGTGTGATTCTGATAGTATTTTTTCTCCTGAATTCAAATATGATATCGGTATTTTCCCATCACGCAAGGTTTCCGAGAGACAGACATTTATCATTTCAAGGACTTTAATATTTTCTACATTTGTAACTACACAATATTCGAACATTAGGACTCACCTAGAAAGTAAGAAATGACGATGTTCTGCTATATTTCGCCTGTGGAGCATCCCTCTTGATGGTCCAACAATAATCGGCCAGCATCCATTTGCCTTGATATATCTTTTCCATAGCTGAAATCTCCCGAGTTAGCTCGTTTGGTTTTATTTTACCATGGACAAATGGACGAAAAAAGTTTATTAAAAAAATAATTATTTAAACCCATTAACTGAAATTAAAATAAAAAAAACTGTGGGTGATGGAAAAATTCCGAATACATATTTGAAAACACGATAAAAAACTGCATTAAGTACAACTGTTGGTACTCTTGAGACAAAAATCATGTTGACCAGTGTAATTCAATGAAGTGAAGGAGAAAATGTGCAGTATGATCCACTTCCCTTAGAGCATCGTTTCCCAACCTGTAGTTCGTAAAATATTTAAAGGGGTTCGCCAAAACTTTTCCGTAATGGCGGGTTTCGAGGTTAGGTCTATTATTGTTTCCTTCATTTCTGCAGCATTGTAATAATAATAATAATAATAATAATAATAATAATAATAATAATAATAATAATAATAATAATAATAATCTATCATAGTAATTCTGCCCCAGGGCAGGTCTTTCACTGCAATCATAACATTTTCATGCTATGCTTTGCAGCTTTACTAGGGGATTATAGGTGTGGTAGCTTCCCGTTGCTTTCCACACCGATGAAGAATGATGATGATAATAAGGATGATTATGATGGCCGGATGATTTTCGAGAACCGTTGGACCCTAAGCTTCCTGACATTTGTCTTACAGATGAGGGAAAAACCCCGAAAAAATCCTCACCCAAGAGCTTGTCCCTACCGGGAATCGAACCCGGGCCCGCTAACAAGGCAGCGTGCTACTTCGAGACCACAGCGGTGGACATAATTATTATTATTATTATTATTATTATTATTATTATTATCATCATTATCATCATCATCCTCCGGTATCATGGCAACTGCCGCCGTCTTCCGGAAACCAAACGCCATTCCCCTCTCCATCCATTGATCTTCCTCCAATCCTCTGATATTCATAGCTGCTTGTGCCCCTTCTATCCAAGTTTTCTTCGGTCTTCCTCTTTTACATTGGGATCCATTCCATAACAATTTTAGACAATATTTGCTCTGGCATGCTTTTGATATGACCATACTAGTGTAATTTTTTTCTTTTCTATAATGTCTATGATGTCCGCTTCCTCTTGTACACCCATAATTTCCCTTATTTCTTTATTTCGTATTCTATCCATTCTAGATTTTTCAGCAGATCTTCTTAAATCATCCATTTCTGTACTTAAAATGCTTTTCATTTCCGTGGTAGGAATTTGCCAGACTTCGGCACCATATGTTAAAATGCTCTGAATTATAGTTTGATATATTTGTAATTTTCTATATTTTGAAATATTTTTGTTCCTCCAACAGAATTTAAAGCATGTATTGCTTATTTTGTTTGAGCGATTCTATTTTTAAATTATTATTATTATTATTATTATTATTATTATTATTATTATTATTATTATTATTATCACTATTATTATTTTAAAATTAAATTAACCCTATAATGCTCCTTGTTACATATATCTAACATCGGGAAAATATCACATTATTTCCACAATAAATTAATATTTACCGCGAATGCCAGATTTACAGTTATGCAACAACGTTAGGAATGCATTTGATTTCGCTACAACTAGGCCTACACGTTGTGTAACTTTTAAGCCGTAATAAATTAGAGTAACTTTAGGTTTTAACCGTTAAGGGTTAAGTTCATTTAAGGTTATTGAACCTTTTGCTTAGAATTAAATTGTATGCATGTCTACTGTACTAATTTATTTAACATTTTCCAATAATGTATTTTAATACAGGTCCAATAATGGATCATACTATAATATTACAATTACTGTATATTGTGAAAAGAAAAATTAATATCTGAACCAGGAATCGAATCGTGGACCTCTAGTTCTCCGTACTAGTGTGCAGCCCACTACACCATTCTAGACTTGACACAAACATTAACAATTTTTTCCACATATATAAATATATAATTCTCGTTTCTCCTACCTGACAGCGGACGAAACGAGAATTATAGATTTGTATATGTGGAAAGAATTGTTAATATTTGTGCCAAGTCTAGGCTTCACACTAGTCCGGAGAACTAGAGGTCCACAGTTTGATTCCTGGTTCTGATATTAATTTTTCTTTTCACAATATCATTATAATATTACTCTACCGAAATTAAAAGTCAGCGGTTCACCCAACTCAGGTAGTTGTAGAAGGGGTTCGCGAGTCGAAAAAGGTTGGGAACAGCTGCCTTAGAGGAAGATTCAAAACATATGTTAGGATTGATAGAACACGAGGAACTGAAGAGTGTCGCATTGATTGCGATATTCAAATAGCAGGCGGAGTGATACGTGGTGAACAGTTACTGTGGCAACTGCGTGTGTGTGGTTTTCAGCCGGGTAGAAATGTCAGAGTTCATCGGATGCTGGAACAGGCCGGGGAGACAATCGATACAGCCTCCCAGTCCCGGTTGGCGGGATCTTCCACCCCCACTTCGCGCACTGACGACAACGCCGCCAAACAAAACAGCCCTAATTTCAAATCCACCCACTCAAACTCTGTCCCCTGAGGTTTCTAAAATTATGTTAATGGCGTTTTAGCTTATTCCCATTTCCTTTTTTATATTTACCGCATTATATTCAAAACGTTTGTAACACTCTTTCCACGGTTCAGATAATTCCAAGTTAATGAGGGCTCTGCTACGAAGAGAAGTAAAAACTAATTCATATAATGATCAAGAGATTATATCAATGATCCTAATTATCTGTCATTACTTTTTTAAAAGTTCCTAAAATATATCTTTCCTAAAACTTTTCGTTGAGTTCATTTAACATACTGTATTCCTTAATATAGGAATGAGATGCACAAGGAAATTAAACATAGGCTCAATTTTGGAAATGCGTGCTATTATGCATTGCAGAGACTCTTGATGTCCCAACTCCTTTCAAAAAACCTTAAGCTGAAAATATATAAAACTATTATTCTACCAGTTATATTATATGGATGCGAAACATGGACTCTTACTTTAAGGGAGGAAAGGAGATTACGAGTATTTGAGAATAAAGTACTTAGGAAAATTTTTGGACCAAAGAGAGATGAACAGACAGGTGAATGGAGAAGACTTTCATAACAATGAACTACATGGTCTTTATAGGAAGCCAAATATAAGTGCGAAAACAGAACTAAAACAATTCACGAATTAATAGCAAAATGGTAAAACCATGTATATAATATTAGTGTATACATTGTGTTTAATAAATATATATATATATATAATAAGAACAGTTAAGTCTCGTAGACTGCTATCGAAAGGACATGTTGCAAGTATGTGGAATGAAAGACGTGCATGGAAGCTTCTTATAGGAAAGCCAGAGGGAAAACGCCCAGTTGGTAGACCTAGAATGAGGTGGGAGAACAACATTAAATATGATTTGCGGGAAGTAGATTATACAGGGAATGATTGGAAAGCATTAGCTCAGGATAGGGATGTATGGAGAGCTTATGTCCGGTCGGCCATGAACCTACGGGTTTGATAGTGCCAGTGAGTAAGTGTAAGCAAAATAATAGCATCGTTAAATTCCATATGGTGGGATAAGCATAAAGTGTGATTCAGAAATATGGCTATACGTTTGACCGCATTTTGTGACGAAAATATTATTATTAAAGGAAATATGATATCATTGGAAAGGGAATCCTTCAAATTACAACATACACTCGATTGACTGATATGAAGCTCGTGTTGCAGATTGGCGGTTGATTTTTGTGGGCTAGCGTCAAACGCCTCCACAATTATCTTCGTTGTTTCTGCATCCGTGCTAATGCGAGGCATTCCAGGAGGTTGATTTTCTGCATCCTTCCCGTTTCCAGCAGTCGTTTTCTCCACTTTCCCACAGTCGACGGCTGCAATGCTACGTTAAACTAACGCCTTGCCCATCTTGCGGCCTCACGATCATTAGCATGCATTATTGCCCATGCACCAATTGTAATTTTCTGTTGAATATTCAACGCCATTTTGACTAATGACGTAAGTTCTACACTATTTTGTTTTATTCCATTGTTGTAATTTGAATAATTGCCTTTCCAACCGTAATTTCATATTTCCTGTAATGGTAATATTTTCATCACACAACGCGATCAAACGTATAGCCATATTTATGGTTCACCCCGTATTTGGAAAGACACAAAAAACATATATTGGTAAAACATTGGTGGAATCTGTTGCAATGTATGGAAGTGAGGTATGGACAATCAATAAGTACTACAAGAATAGACTAATAACTCTAGAAATTGATTATTTACGCAGAAGTGCCAGAAAGTCAAAAATTAGAACATGTCACAAATAAAGCAAATTAGAAACATAATGGAAGCAGAAGAAAGCATAATTCAAAGAATTGAGGAGAAGGGATTAAAGTGGTTAGGAAATATTTTAAGAATGGAAGATGAGCGATGACCGAAGCAACTATATCAATTTCAACCGACCAGAAAGAAGAAAAGAGGGAGGCAAAAGTTAAAATGGAAGGAAAACATGAAGATATTAATGCAAGCAAGAGGGCTAAGCATTGAAGATGCCCAAGATCGTAGGCTTTGGAGATTTGGCACGGGAAGACGGCAGCAGCTGTAAAAACCCGATAGATAGATAGATAGATAGAGTATTCCTTAAATGAATCCATCCACATAACCAGCAGTGACCAACTAAAATATCGATATATCTCTTATTCTGGACTTATAACGTTATATAATATCACAAATCGTTATTGTAAGTTGTCTTTAAGTTCATGTAACACCCTGTATATCTTACATTAATTCATCCACATTACCAGTAACTACGAAATAGGAATATAATGTTACTGTATATCAACTACATGTGGACTTCAAAAAAGCATTCGATTCTATTAAGAGGGAGAAGTTATATAGTATCCTGCTGGAGTTCGGAATTCCTAAAAAAGTTAGTTAGACTTATACGAATGTGTCTAAATGGCACAAAGAGTAGGGTGCGTGTTGGCAAACAGTTTTCAGATACTTTTGAAATTCACAATGATTTAAGCGAGGAGATGCATTGTCTCCTCTACTTTTTTTCAATTTTGTATTGGATCATGCCATCACATTTTTGGAGAATGAAGAAGGCCTACATCTCAATGGTATTAATAAGCTGTTAGTTTATGCTGATGATGTAGTATTATTGAGCGATAGCGAGGAGATACTAAAGGACAACACACACACACACACACTATTGAGTAACACTAAGGACTTGGGACTGGAATAAATCATTAATAAAACTAGATATATGTTCACACATAGAAATGCGTTATATAATGGAAATGGACAACTAATAAAAAAATGAGGAAAATTTTGAAAAGTGGCTGATTTCAAATACCTAGGAACAATAATCACAAATAGGAATGAGTTGCGCAAAGAAATTAAAAATAGGCTCAATTCTGGAAATGCTTGTCATTATGCATTACAGAGACTCTTGACGTCCCAACTCCTTTGAAAAACCGTTAAACTGAAAATATATAAAGCTATAATTCTACCAATTATATTATACGGATGCGAAACATGGACTCTTACTTTAAGGGAGGAAATGAGATTACAAGTATTTGAGAATAAAATTCTTAGGAAATTTTTTGGCCAAAAAAAGAGATGAACAAACAGGTGAATGGCGAAAACTACATAATGTGATCTACACGATAAGTATAGGAAGCCAGATATAATGAGAACAGTTAAGTCTTGTATACTGCGATGGGCAGGACATGTGGCACGTATATGGGACGAAAAAGGTGCATGGAGGCTTCTTGTAGCAAAACCAGAGGGAAAACGCCCAGTTGGTAGACCAAGAATGAGGTGGGAGAATGACATCCATGATTTGAGGGAAGTAGATTATACACGGGATGATTCGAAAACATTAGTTCGGGATAGGGATGTATGGAGAGCTTATGTCCGCATGGGCATGAACTTACGGGTTCGATAGAGTTAGTTAGTTGAGTTACGTTATCAGCAATTACCAACTAATACATCAGGATATCTGTTATTCTGGTTTTATATATTTTAAAGTAGATCCCTATGATATATAATTCCTAAAACTTAGTTGTTCGTTATTTTAACACCCTGTATTTATGAAATTAATTCATCCACATAACCAGACGTCACCAATTGAAATTTCGAGATATCTGTTATTCTGGGCTTATAAGAGTTTAATAGTATGACCTTTAATTCTTAAAAAATTAATTGAATTAATTTATCACCCTGTATTCCTGAAATTAATTAATCTACATAACTAGAAGTTATCAACTAATACATCGATATATCTGTTATTCTAGGTTTATAAGGTTTTAATAGTATGACCTATAATTCTTCAAACTTTTTTAATTTATTTATTTTAACACCCCGTATTTCTGAAATTAAATAACCTACATAACTAAAAGTCATCAACTGTAATATCCAGATATCTGTTATTATGGGTTTATATTATGATCTATCGTGATATATACTGTTATAATGTTTTGTAGTTTGACCTATCATTCCTAAAACTATGTTTGAGTTCATTTAACACCCTGTATTTCTGAAGTTAATTCATCCATGCAAGCAGCATTACCAGCTACGCTATTGGGATATCTGTTTTTCTGGAGTTATATCGTTATATTATATTAACAATCGTTATTAAAACTTTGTTGAGTTCATTTCACTACTCCTACAGAATTGCAGTATGTTATTTTTTTATATAACCACATACCCAACAGGTACTAACTGAAATATCAGTATATCAGTTACTCTACGCTTATAAATAATGATGTTCTGTAGGCTTAAATAAAGTACTTGTCACTATCAATACAATCTGTCAAAATTCGTTATTTGATGCGCATATTTTGTCGATTTAATTTCTCAGTTACAGAGCCATTAAGCTAGTTTCAGTAGCGATAAATTTAATAGCCAATCACGTTTTCCAATAAAATCATGGGATAACAGATGTTCATTTTATAAATCCACTATTCATGCTATTCATCTGACATAATAAATAGAAAATACCTATAATTTAAGATTCAGTTATTTTGGTAAAAGCTTCTGGTTTTGTGATCAGAGCTTCTCACTACAGATCATGTGATCACGGGTTCGATTCAGAGACTTTTTCATTTGGACCCCTACGGTCTGAAATTTTGATTATATTTAGATTTAAGGACTCTCCTGGTGCTTGGTTATCACAAGTAATGCCACGAGTGATTTCCAAATTATCGATAAATTCACTCCTCACTTCGTGAGTCGTGAATTTATCTAGAGAATTTGGAAATCAAGAGTGGCATTTGTTAGGACTATTTAACGAATAAAATTAAGCTGTTTACTCACAAATCATTATTTAACTATAGTTGTTTTAAAATATTTATATATTTAATGTAAACGGCTATGTTTGAAAACAAATTAGAAACGATTGGTACGGTTCATTTGCTTGTTTTGTTCATCACTACAACCGCATCATATTATTTATTGCCATAGGATCGCAATATTATAAGAATGCACCCTAGTGGAGAAATTAATAACCAACATTATAGGTATTAATTAATTTCTGATGTCCTATGATGTAAATAATATGTTAATTATGTTTGTCTGCAACGTCATTTCCTGGAAAATAATTCGTTTAAGAAAGTGTAAATAGTGGTTTCTTTTATTTTTTTGGTGGTATAATCAATTGCTACAAATGTTTTTTTTATATTATCTCCCGCATGCGCTATCTGCTGACATTCATGCACTATATATACAATCTGGTAGCCGTATTTCTCGGAGAGTCAGTCACTGCAAAATAATTCTATGGCCTATTCAGAATGTTAAAAAGGAGGAGCTTTCTTTAATATGATAAACTTGTTTGATAAATTCGAGGCGAAACACGACTGTGATTGGTTGTAATTAAAAATCATTGAAGTGTGATTGGTCATTGAATCCCATTTGGGGCATGAGTTAAATAGTCATAAGTAATGTGATGAGTGAATTTATCTAGAGCGGGGGTCAACAATTACATTTCATGGAGGTTCATTTTCAAAGTAGTAAATTAAGTCGAGGTCCGGAACCACAGTTGATTAAACATACGAAGATATTATTAAGTAATTATTTAAATTATGTTATGAATTGCACAAATTAAACAAAACACGTGGTAGATACAGCACAGTAGTACATAGTTATTCTTCTTCTTGTAAGCCCATGTTTCCCTTAACAGAGATTTAGGTGCTCTCCCCCTACAAGGAACAATTTGAACCATACTAATTTAGTTACACTTGTTTTCGTATAGATGTCATTTGGGTGGTCCGTGGTCTGCGTTCCGCCTCATACTGACATCTAGGAAACCAAGGTAGTACTAGGACGGGAAAATTCGGTAAATTTTACTTAGAGGCCTTTTCATTCAGGCTTAAGGATCTTTTACGAGCTGAAAATCTTGAGACTCGGGACCCACGACTTAAAGTCCCTCCCGGAGGACTTGCTCCTTGGATTTTTGCGTCCAAAAAAATCCATCGACCCCGGCCGGGTTTGAACCCGCGACACATAGTTATTAATTCTAATAATTATTAATAAGTTTATGATAAACTTAACATATGGTCAGAGTAATATTTAAATATCTCATTTCACAAATTTCGTGTTTTTCACGATACCAGGTTTCAAACGGAATCCCGTTCTTCTTCAGTCAAATCTCCGGCCATAAGCAATACTGCCAACCGAGCCAACAATAATACTATAATGACTTGAAATTTAGTAAAACTGTTATTTTTTTATGTTTAACCGGTTTTAAAAATTTGTATTAATTCGATATTTAACCGGTCCGGAAACCAAAGCCCCAGGGTCCGGATCCGGACCGCGGTCCGCCAATCGGCGACCCCTGGTCTAGAGGATTTGGAAATCAAGAGTGGCATTTGTTAGGACTATTTAACGAATAAAATTAAGCTGTTTACTCACAAATCATTATTTAAATATAGTTACCGGTATTTTAAAATATTTATATATCTAATGTAAAAGATATGTTTAAAAACAAATCAGAAATGTGGGGTTATGTTTCACTGCAACTTGATCATATTATTTATTGACAAATAGGGTCGCAATATTCTAAGAATGCACCGTAGTGGAGAAAAAAAAATTAAATACATCAAACTGTATATGTCCACCGCTGTGGTCTCGAGGTAGCATACTGCCTTATCACGCAGTGGGCCCGGGTTCGATCCCCGGTCGGGGCAGTTTTTCTGGGTGAGATTTTTTATCGGGGGTTTTCCTCACCTGTAAGACAAATGTCAGGAACACTTTAAGGCCCAAACGGTCCCCGAAATCATTTGGCCATCATAATCATTATCATCATCATCATCATCATCCTTCACCGGTGTGGAAAGCAACGGGAAGCTACCACACCTACAATTCCCTAGTAAAGCTGCAAAGCATAGCATGAAAATGCTATGATTGCAGTGAAGGACCTGCCTTCGGGCAGAATTACTATGGATGGATGGAAACTGTATATTGTTTGTATTGACTCAGGCTTTCACGGCCGGAGTTACTATGATGATCTTAAGAATATTTCCGGGCTGTAAGGCTGTGGTCTCGAGGCTTGAAGTTCCCCGACATTTCGCCAGAGACTGCGTCTCAAGACAACCCTTGAGGATGCCAGACGCAGTCTCTGGCGAAACGTCGGGGAACTTCAAACCTCGAGACCACGGCCTACAGCCCGGAAATCTTCTTCAAGATCATCATTGTATATTGTTTATTTGTTTTCGGTATGTAATTGTATATACACTTCCAAACATTACTATAAATAATATAATTATCCCTTATTCTTCTTGAGTAATAGATCTTGGACTACATCTAGACGCAAATTTAACCTGGCAAACACAAGTGAAATACATATGTAAAAAGACTTTCTCCATCTTACAGTATCTTAGACGTTTAAATAATTTTCTCCCAGTTTCGTTAAAACAAATCCTAGTGCAGAATCGTGTGTTGCCACACTTCGATTATTGTGACATTATACGTATATAATGATCTAAACTATGACTTGTCGCAGAGACTGCAGCGTGTTCATAATGCTTGCGTTCGATTATTTTTCAATATCCGCCGTTATGACCATATTTCCGAACACTTTAATAACCTCTCTTGGCTCCGTCTTACTGACAGACGTAAATTGCATTCTCTTTCACTACCTTTCAACCTTCTGAATTCCTACATTCCTACTTACCTGGCGTCCAGATTTGAGAAGTTATCATCTTACGACAATATTGACACTAGGTCATAAGATAACAATCTGCTAACAATTCCTCTTCATAGCACTTCCTCTTATTCTTCTTCCTTCACAGTAGCCTCTGCCCGCTCCTGGAATTTCCTTCCTCAAGATATCAGGGGTTGCCGCACACTTGCACTTTTAAGTCACGCTTATACAGTTACCTGTTGTCTAATAATTAATTTATCTGTATTTATTTAAATGTATACTGTGTCATTAATATTTTTTCTCGTTTATATATATATATATATATATATATATATATATATATATATATATGGTATGACAAGAAAAATAAATGCCTGGACGGGATTCGAACCCGGAACTCCGAGTCTGTACCTCAGCGTGTTATCCGTTACACCACCAGGCGAATCCAATTCAAACACTTATATATATATATATATATATATATATATATATATATTAAAATATCTTGTACGTATTATACATTAAATTCGTTAAATCTAGAGTAAATCAAAATACATTATAAATATTAATTGTATTGTATTTATAAAATGTAATTGTTTATGTTTATTGTAATCTAGATGTAAGACTATTTTTTGTATTTTTTAAAACCTGGTCGAGTGGCAGACAAGGCCTTAAGTCCTTAACTCTGCCAGGTAAAATAAAGCTATTATTATTATTATTATTATTATTATTATTATTATTATTATTATTATTATTATTATTATTATTATTATTTATACTTTAGAATTAATTAAAAAAGAAAGATATACTTCCTAAACAAGTAAAATCGGATCTTAAATACTTTTGCTGTGGAAATCGCTTAGTTTACGCAGTTTCTATGTGACGATTTTTTAAAAATGAATGTCACATCCTAGAGATAGACATGACCTCTGATATGTGTGCAAGAATTAAACAAAAGACCGCTAGCACAGTGTTTGGACGAATAGAAGTACAATGTAACTGCATGTGACAGATCCCCGGATGCAAGCGTCATCGTATCTTCATTTTCCATAACATTTGCTCCATATGCGAGGAAATGTTAAAAATACACTGCAATATGCATGCTTTCATATTTCGCCTATTTTTCATTGTTGTAACCATTAATTTCAAACTCTACACTTGTTCGCGTTATGGAACCTACTATTTCAGTAACATTAGACGACAGGAAACTTTCAGCTAATTCCAAATGAATGTACCTATTGAGGTTGTTTACATGAAAATATTTTTTAATCACAACTCTTCATCGATCCAATACAGTAGACAGGAAAACTAGTCATG
Organism: Diploptera punctata; assembly: GCA_030220185.1. NCBI lineage: Eukaryota > Metazoa > Arthropoda > Insecta > Blattodea > Blaberidae > Diploptera > Diploptera punctata. Next base: position 1,428,744 of record JASPKZ010000015.1, read on the forward strand.
ACAATGTATATACCGTAGTTTTTTCGGGACCAAACTCTGCATATAGTAATAAAATAAAAAAAGTAAGGATGAGTTCGTTAACCAGCAAAATCGAATAGTAACGAGTGGTTTTTCAGCTCAAGTGAAAATTTAAAAATCACTCTAGAGGCCGCATTAGCTTTCCAATCAAGGATCTTCTTTGGTATTCTATTCTATCTTCTTCCACTCTTATAAGGTATCCATATAAGTTCATACAATTTTTTTCTGTTTTATCTAATTGTTTTTTCAACTTGCATGATTTTCCTTATTGTGCTGTTTCTAACTTTATCCCGTCTTGAAATTCTTGTCGATCGCCTCCAAAAATCAATTTCTACTGCTAACAGCTTGTTGGCTTGTTTTTTACTTATTGTCCAGGTTTCGGACCCATATAATAAAACTTTTTATAACAGGGCTTGAAATATAATTTTCGTCGTTCTATAAGGTACCCATACCATTTCAAACGTTTTTCTTCAGTTTTATCCATTTTTTTTAACTTACATAATGTTCCTTATTGTGCTGTTTCAGACCTTATCCCTTCTTGAAATTTTTGTCGATCGCCTCCAAAAATCAATTTCTGCTGCTAACAGCTTGTTGGCTTGTTTTGTACTTACTGTCCAGGTTTCGGACCCATATAATAAAATGCTTTGTAACAGGGCTTGAAATATAATTTTCTTTGTTCTGTATATTATATTTCTATTCCAAAGCACTGAGTCCAATATACGAATGGTTCCAATACTAATAATAATAATAATAATAATAATAATAATAATAATAATAATAATAATAATAATAATATATTTTTTATTTTGAGAATTTTCCTCATCATTGAGGGTTTTCTCCAACCAATCTTAGTAATTAACATGAATTTTTAAAAAAATATATATATAAATGACTAGACTTATAGACTATCAGTTTGCAACAAACATTCACAAATTTCACTTCATTAAAGTTCTCCATCGTTCTGTGTCCTCTGTGTCTTCATCTGTTACACCAAATTTCCTCATTGCATTTTGAATGTTATTCTTCCAGGTTGTTCTTGCTCTTTATTTTCTGCTCCTTCTCTCAGTTTTCCATGCATAGACAGTGTTTGGTAGTCTTCCATCTTGCATTCTTAATAATAATAATAATAATGGGGTAAGTTAAACTAAGGAAAATGAATTATAAATTGTTATTAATGCCAGACTTGTGAGGGTATTTACAATTAGTGTGTGGTATGCTTTGTGATGCCTTCAGCAAAACCATGTGGGCAGAATCATAAGTGAGTTAATTGTCGCCATATCTGTTTAATATGACAAAGCAACCGTTTAAATTGACATACTGCTAGAATAATCGAATGATGCAGCGTGCAATTTCTATATGAGAAACTCATTAGCCAATGTAATCATCTGCATATCCTGATATCGATACTTGTGATACAAGATGGAATCATACCAAATTAACCTTCTCCATGTACAGCAAACACGTATTCAATTAGTATCTATTTACATATGCTGCAATTATCGACATGGCTTTATGAAATATGCCCACACCTAATGTTTTGATAGTATTAAAAGTAAATTATGTCTACCTACTCAGGAATTTAGTGATGCTTGACATCATATGCTTACAAACAGGTATTGTCTGTCCAACGGATCTGTGCCCCCCGTAAGGTATGCGAATTAAAGCCTATTCATTTTTTTGCCTCAGCAAATTATTTCCCTCCCTGCATTCCTATCTCTCTCTTGCACTTGCACTCCAGTTTTGTCAACTCAACTACTTCTTCTTCTTCACGTTTTTTGGCTTATTTACTAGCCTGTTCCGGCTCCAAATTGCTGCTCTTTCGATCTTTTCCTTGGTCTTCCCAAACTTCTTCTTCCTCGTGGTGAATAGCTATATGCTGCTTTTGGTATTCTATTCTCAGTCATGCTTGCCAAGTGTTCTTTCCAGTTTGTTCTGTATTTCTCTATTGTTGTGTTTAATTCCTCTACTTATAGTTGTCTTATTTCTGTGTTATGTGTTTTGTCTGTTCGTTGATATCCTGCTATTGGCCTGAGGAATCTCATTTCAGCAGCTTGTATTCTGGCAGATTGTTGTGTTGTCACTGTCCATGTTTCGGATCCATAAGTAATAATAGGCACTGCCATTGCCTTGTATAATTTCACTATAAAGTCTTTCCTGGCTTTATTTTTCAAAATTATTTTTAGTGTACCTGTTATATAATTAAAGTTCTTTAGTTTGTTATTTATATCTGTTTCCGCTGTGTATGATATTTCGCAACCTAGGGAGTTATATCTTACTACTTGTTCTATTGGTTTATTTTCTAATATTATCTTTGTCCGAACTGGATGAGCGCCCTTCAAGGCCATTGTTTTTTATTTTTGTGAGGATATTTCCATGTTGTATTTTTTTTATATTTCATTTAGTTAATATATCATTCTTTGTAGTTCGTCCTCTGTTTTTGCTATTAAAATCTGGTCATCTGCAAAGGCTACTGTTTTAATTACTCTATTTCCTATGTTAATTCCCCCAATCGTCATTTGCTGCCATGATCTTATCATGCCGTCAAAATTGTTAAAAAGAGTGGTTGATAATGGACAACCTTGTCCAACTCCTCCTGTTATATGTATTGGTTCCCTTTGATTTATTTTTATTTTTGTTTTCTCATACATTTTCTTAATTACTGCTATCAAGTGTAGTGGAATTCCTTTTTCACTTAATATGTTCCATAATTAACTCAACTCCAACCTTGCTTTATTCAATATTCAAGAGCCATGACACTGGGGGAAGTTTAGCAACATCCCTACTCGATAAGTTACTGTGACTGCCGTTTGACGTAGTGGGAGGGGAGTGCGGTGAAATGGTGTGAGTATAGACGTGTACTTTTCTAAGAACGATGTCAGCGCTGTAGGGGCATAGATCCGTTGGTCCGAGTATAGTTTGAACTATGTAGTAGTAGTAGTAGGACTTTATTAGACAAAAAGTAAGATATTTACAATATTATTTACAAATATGGGTCGCACGGGCAGTAAGCCGTACGTGCTGTTGACAGTCCGTTACAATAAAGTAATAATTTGAACTATGTATATATAGGCCTACAGGGCAAGTCAAAAGTCACTTCGAGGTTTCGTAGGTCTGTAAAACAGTACCGATAACAGACATGACGAAAACACTTGTATCAGAGGAAAGAGTATACAGGGTGATTCACAATCAGTATTACATACTTCTAGGGATTGCAGAGGGGACTTAGTAAATAAAGTTTTGATAAGAAACCCATGTATGGAGAGCTTATATCCGTGCGGGTTGAATAGTGTCATTGAGTTACTTATAATTATTATTATTATTATTATTATTATTATTATTATTATTATTATTATTATTATTATTATGAGGTGGGAGAACAACATTAACCATGATTTGAGGGAAGTAGATTATACAGGGAATGATTGGAAAGCATTTGCTCAGGATAGGAATGTATGGAGAGCTTATGTCCGTGCGGCCATGAACCTACGGGTTCGATAGTGCCAGTGAGTAAGTAAGTAAGTATTATTATTATTATTATTATTATTATTATTATTATTATTATTATTATTATTATTATTATTATTAAGAGACTGGAGGAAAAAATGTCAAAAAATGGGCATACCCATCCAAAATACACATGTATATTCACTAAACTTTGCAGATGACCAGATATTAATAGCACAAGACCACGATGACATAGAATATATGGCTAAAAAACTAAAAGAAGAATATGAAAAATGGGGACTTAATATAAACATTGAGAAAATTAAATATCTGTGTATAGGAGAAGAAATGGAAAATATAAATTTCAACAATGGAGAAGAACTAAAACCTAGTATTGAATGCACTTATTTAGGAACAAAATTAGACCATTCAGGCGATAACACAGTGGAAATTAAAAATAGATTCGCACAAACAAAACAAGCAATAAATGCTTTAAACTCTGTTTGGTGGAGCAAATATATTACAAAAAATAGAAAATTACAAATATATCAAACCATAATTCAGAGTATTTTAACATATGGCACTGAAGTCTGGCAAATTCCTACCAGGGAGATGAAAATAATTTTAAGTAAAGAAATTGATGTTTTAAGAAGATCAGCCGGAAAATCTAGAATGGACAGAATACAAAATAAAGAAATAAGGAAATTATGGGAGTACAAGAGGTGCCGGACATCATAGACATTATAGAAAAGAAAATATTACAGTATTATGGCCATGTCAAAAGAATGCCAGAGCAAAGATTGCCTAAAATCGTTATGGAATGGATCCCAATAGAAAGGAGGAAGAGAGGAAGACCGAATAAAACTTGGATAGAAGGGGTAGAAGCAGCTATGAATATCAGAGGATCGGAAGAAGATCAATGGATGGACAGAGAGGAATGGCGTTTGGTTTCCAGAAGACGGCGGCAGCTGTCATGATACCAGATGATGATGATGATGATGATGATTTTATTTAGTATTTTCTCTACATTACAGTAGTTATCCTTCGCCCCAAATGTATTTTGCTCAGCCACAGATTCTGTTCTCAGCATCTTCTTCTTTGAGGTCTCTGCTGATCATGTTTCTTCTCACTTCATCCATCCACTGTTCCCTGGGTTTATTCCTCCTCCTGCCTTCAGCATTCCAATCCAGCATCATTCTTTGGATTCTATTATTCTCCATCCTCTTCATATGCGTTCATCTACTAATTGCAGATGACCAAATGATAATTACTCAGGACACGGAAGATGCTTCATACTTACTTACTTAATACTTAATACAGGCTTTCCACTTTACAGCAGTTTGCCCTTGATTCCTGCTTTCCAGAGATTCCTATCTTCCCATTGTCCATCTTCCATACCCCTCTTCATCATGGCATCATATATTCCCTCATACCATGTTCTTCTACTTCTTCCTCTTTTCCTTCTGCCTGGTACAATCCAATCCAACACCTGTTTAGGCCACTGGTCTTCCGGCATCCGTTGTACATGTCCATACCATTGTAGAGCTCTCTTTGTTATCCTATCGATAACAGTTTCCTGTGCATCCATTTCTTGTCTGATATATGTATTTCGAATATGTTGTAGCCTGGATATTCTCATACTTCTCCGTAATCCATCCATTTCTGTCGCCAAGATTCTTTTCTGCATCCTTTCATTTATTGTCCAGCTTTCTGATCCATATGTAAGTATACTAGATGCTTCATACATGACAAGGAAATTATTTGTGGAATACAAGAAAAGGGGAATAAATATATATTATTATTAACTAACTAACTCACTCAATAGCTCTATCGAACCTTTAGGTTCATGGCCGCGCGGACATAAGCTTTCCATGCATCCCTATCCTGAGCTAATATTTTCCAATCGTCCCCTGTATAATCTACTTACCTCAAATCATGGATGTCATTCTCCACCTCATTCTTGGTCTACCAACTGGGCGTTTTCCCTCTGGTTTTCCTACAAAAAGCTTCCATGCACCTCTTTCATCCCTCGTACCTGCCATATCTCCTGCCCATCGCAGACTACGTAGCTCACTATTATGTAGTTTTCTCCATTCACCTGTCTGTTCATCTCTTTTTGGCCCAAAAATTTCCCTGAGAACTTTATTCTCAAATACTCGTAATCTTCTTTTCTCTCTTAAAGTAAGAGTCATATAATATAAATGGCAGAATAACTGTTTTATATACTTTCAATTTAACTTTTTTAAAGGAGTTGGATATATTATTATTATCATTATTATTATTGTTATTATTATTATCATTATTGGACTAGTAATTATGCTCCTTGCCTCTGGTCCCGAGGGTCGCGGGTTAAACACGGCCGGGATCGATGGATTTTTTTAGGATGGAAAAATCCAAGGAGCAAGTCCTCCGGGAGGGACTTTAAGCCGTGGGTCCCGAGTCTGAAGATGTTCAGGCTCGTAAAAAATCCTTAAGCCTGAATGAAAAGGCCTCTAAGCAAACTTTACCGAGTTTTCCCGTCCTAGTACTACCTTGGTTTCCTAGATGTCAGTATGAGGCGGAACGCTGACTATGGACCACTCAAATGACATCTATACGAAAACAAGTTTAACTAAATTAGCATGGTTCAAATTCTTCCCTGTAGGGGGAGAGCGCCTAAATCTCTGTTAAGGGAAACATGGGCTTACAAGAAGAATTGTTATTATTATTATTATTATTATTATTATTATTATTATTATTATTATTATTATTATTATTATTATGCCTATTATTTCTTTCGTGCCATTGTACATAACGTATGAGAAACATAGATAATAATGAAAGTAAGGTCGGTTTTCTCTAGACTAGATGAGAGAGAGTAAAGGAAAATGGTTTAAATCTCAAGGGTAAAGCTGCAATGCGGAGTAAATGAACTTCATGAACTATGCATGAAATGCAACAAAACTCTTAAGTCTTGAAGCGAGTTTATATAAAGCAACATAAAATTCAACTAGTTCATATGAACTATTTACAAACAATTCAGAGGCAAAACTCAGTGTATTTTATCTACAGCACTAACCATACTAAAATGTCCACCTTATTTGTTAAAGATAGTCGTTAAATAAATTACTAACTTGAAGGAACAGGAAGGTTGGCTAGCTCTCAAATTATATCCTATCTAATTTACTTTGAAGAAAGTGTTAAAATGTATTTTTAGCGAATTCCGAAGGACTGAAACATTTCGTGTTTTGTTTATACTTACTCACTGGCACTATCGAACCCGTAGGTTCATGGCCGCGTGGACATAAGCTCTCCATACATCCCTATCCTAAGCTAATTCTTTCCCATCATTCCCTGTATAATCTACTTCTCTCAAATCGTAGTTAATGTTATTCTCCCACCTCATTCTTGGTCTACCAACTGGGCGTTTTCCCTCTGGCTTTCCTATAAGAAGCTTCCATGCAAGTCTTTCATTCCCCATACGTGCAACATGTCCTGCCCATCGCAGTCTATGAGACTTAACAGTTCTTATTATATCTGGCTTCCTATAAAGACCATGTAGTTCATTGTTAAGTAGTCTTCTCCATTCACCTTCATCTCTATGGGTTCAACTAGGGTAAAATTTTCCGGAGGTCAAATAGTCCCCCATTCGGATCTCCGGGCGGGGACTACTTCAGGGAACCCATGCCAAAGGCTCAAACACAGGGACATGTTCCTAGGAACATGGAATGTTAGGACTTTATACAATAGCGGGGCACTAGAGATATTAACGCAGGAATTAGATAAATCGCCCTTGGATATAGTCGATTTACAGGAAGTTAGGTGGCCAGGAGAAGGTAGTCAGGAATAATAATAATAATAATAATAATAATAATAATAATAATAATAATAATAATAATAATAATAATAATAATAATAATGCTTTATTTTAATTGTGGAATACAGGCTTTCACGGCCGGTAATCATAACGTTAAAAGATTCCGACCTATGTGGACGTGGTCTGTAACTGCTGTTTCTTCCAGACGTTTCTCCCTCAACTGCGGAATCTTTTAACATTATTGCTTTATTTTAGCTGGCAGAGTTAAGGCCATAAGGCCTTCTCTTCCACTCAACCAGCGAATAGTAAAATAATACGCAAATTACATATTTATTACAATTTAAAGATATTATTAAAATATGGACTTAAACAAAAGACAATGTGATGTGATCTAATACTAGCTAATAATAACAAAAACATGGAATATAATAAAATTATAATAATATAAAATAAAATAATTAAAGCTCCCAAGATGATTATTTACAAAATGCTGAATATAGTTGTTATGCAGTTAATGTTTTCATTGTGTCTAAATTAGGATATCAGTTAATTTGTATTTAAGTAATGATAGCGATTGACAGTCCCTGACATGACTGGGAAGTGAGTTCCTTGCTCTAGTCATAGATATAGTGTAAGATTCAGAGTATAGGCATGTCATGTGCTGTAAGTAAAAGTAAATAAGAATCTTGTGATCTTGTTCCTAAATTGTAATGAGCCGATAAATTTTGAAAACGCGTTGATAAATAACTTGGTAAATATGTGTGCAGAATTTGGAATAGTAAAGTAGTAGTAGTAGGACTTTATTTGACAAAAAGTAAGATATTTACAATATTATTCACAAATATGGGTAGCACGGGCAGCAAGCCGTACGTGCTGTTGACAGTCCGTTACAATAAAGTAATAATTGGTACTAGTGTAAAGAAAAATAAACAACAAAAAAAAAGCAATAACATTACAATTACATAAAGAAAACACAATATTGCAATTAAATAATAACACAATAGCATTATACACCAAAAAAACATTAACATTACAATTACATAAAGAAAACACAATAATATTACTGTTACGACCACCAAATTAAAAACATAGATGTTAAATTTTGGGCAGACGAGGTTAGGAGAGAACTCCAAAAGATTGGGATGAGCTGGATATGGGAAAAAGGGACTGAAAATCGCAAGAACGTGTGGAGAAAAATAAGGAGGAGGTACTTAGATATAAACCAACAAGATACTTTCGCCGAATGTACAGGAAAACGCTCACTGTGTTTACAAAGAGACCTAAAACACGTCTGGGGAAAAGAATCGTATATACTCAACCTAGGATTTAAGGAGAGATCAGGGCTTGCTTGGTTTAGGCTAGGGGCATGGAAATTTCTAAAAATTAGCGACGATTACGATATGCGAATATGTCCAATGTGCGGGAACTTTGAAGATGAGATACATATAGTAAAGTATGTTTATGTGCCTTACATTTTGTTTACTCTTCGACTACGCCTGTGTAGCTTACATTTTTGTTGACTGTTCACATAAAGAGAGAATTTATATCATTCTACACTTAGTAGTTGTATGCTATTCGTCTTGAGAAGTTACAGTGTACCGAAACAGCTGTAACGATTGTCCAATAAAACAAGTATGGACCTATGTGAAATTCATATAAAACTGCAATAGTTCTATTTATTAAAATCTGCATTTTTTTGGACACGGCCTTGGTACATCACAACGCTTTTCTGGGAGAAATTTCAAGGTAGGTTTCGGAATGGAATGGTTGCCAGTTCCTTTCTGAGATTTGCTCCCAAAATACTAATTCCATGGTCCGTCAGGCCTAGATAGCCTTTGGCCTACCAGCTGGATGCTGCTGATAATTTAATCATCATTCAAATAAATGGGCTATATAATAATAATAATAATAATAATAATAATAATAGCTTAATTTTACCTGGCAGAGTTAAGGCCTTAAGGCCATGTCTGCCACTCAACCAGGTTTAAAAAAAAATTACATCTAAATTATACAATAGGCTATACATAAACGATTACATGTTACAAATACAATTCAATTCTTCTTCTTCTTCTTCTTTCCAAGTATTACGCCAAGACCTGTCACGATCCTATAGAACATTTTCCCTCCAGCGTTTCATAGGACGCCCAGTGATCTTCGTCCTCTTGGTATATAATTATAAACAGCTTTGGGGATCCGATTTTGAACTCATTCTTTCAAGATGATGTTTCCAATTTAGTTGGCACTGTTTAATATATTCAAAAATTAGCGTAGTCTTCAATTCTTTTAAGATATCGGTGTTCCTTTTCCGATCCCATCTGGTGTAACCCGCTGTTCTGCGCATGAATATCAATTCACAAGCCGTTATTGTGCTTTCATGTTGTTTTTTAGTGTCCATGCTTCACTACCATAGGTCAACACTGGTCTAGTCAAAGTGTTATATAAACGTAATCTGGTGTTTTTTTTTTGTACAAGAGATGGTTTCATAACTTGATTAATAATTCCCAAACTTTTATTATAACTAGCAATTTTTTCAGGGATATCCTTTTCATCCCAGATAGAGATATAATACAATTAATATTTATAATGTATTTTGATTTACTCTAGATTTAACGAATTAAATATATAATATGTACAAGACATATAAAAGAACGAGAAAAACATTATTAATGGCATAGTATGAATTTAAATAAATAGAAAAAAAATTAATTATTAGACAACAGGTAACTGCGTAAGAGTGACTTAAAGGTGCCAAGTGTGCGGCAACCCCTGATATCTTGAGGAAGGAAATTCCAGGAGCGGGCAGAGGCTACTGTGAAGGAAGAAGAATAAGAGGAAGTGCTATAAAGAGGAATTGTTAGCAGACTGATATCTTGTGACCTAGTGTCAATATTGTCGTAAGAGGATAACTTCTCAAATCTGGACGCCAGGTAAGTAGGAATGTAGGAATTCAGAAGCTTGAAAGGTAGTGAAAGAGAATGCAATTTACGTCTGTCAGTAAGACGGAGCCAAGAGAGGTCATTAAAGTGTTCGGAAATATGGTTATAACGGCGGATATTGAAAAATAATCGAACGCAAGCATTATGAACACGCTGCAAGTCTCTGCGACAAGTCATGGTTTAGATCATTATATATAATGTCACAATAATCGAAGTGTGGCAACACAAGCACAAGCATTTGTTTTAACGAAACTGGTCATTTCCGGTGTCTATTAAGAAGGATCAATGAATATTTTAAAATATATTTTACAAAAATATTTTCAGGAATACCCTGAATAAGTACTCCCCTTCAGAATTAATTTAAAATCAGTTAATATTACTATACTTGAAATATCTTCTTTTTCATCATCATCTTCTTCTTCTTCTTCTTCTACAAGCATTCAACTTTTTTGGTTTGTTCCTGCTCCAAGTATCCCAGCTTCTGTGTCCATCACTTTCGTGGGCATCCCCGATCTTTTCTTCCTCCTCTCAGTTGATAGTTCAGACTTTTTCTAGGCAACTGTTGGTATCCATTCTGCAGACATGTTCATATCATTTTCTCACATGCTCTTCTATTTTGTCTGTCAAACTGAATATTTGTAATTCTCTACGAATATCTTCACTTCGTTTTTTTATCCAATAAAGTATATCGTGCCACAAATATTTCATTTCTGCGGCTTCTACTCTTTTAATTGTCTTTTTATTCAGAGTCCATATTTCTAAGCCATACAATATCACAGGCACATCCAATACTTTATAAAATGTTTAATGTGTATGTCTTCTTATTTTCTTTCCCGGTGTTCTTTTAAGGGTGCCACATACGTATTGAAATATTTTTAAATTATTATTTATGTCTTTTTCAGTATTAAGAAATCTAAAGATATACCTAGATAATTAATATATTTTATTTGTTCTAGCGTTTTGTCATTTATATTTGAAATAAACAGGGAAAAAAAACAGGTAAACCTGGAAAATTACTTTTATTTGTTCAGCATCCATACTTCCTTATCTATATGCCAAACTTTTGAGGTAAATAAATCTACTATTACACTGTATATATTACTGTTTCACACTTCTAAATTATGTTTTTTATGGAGGATCTAATGACACTTCAAACTCCATTTCGACGACAAAGTGACTTGTCTGGTTCGTTCCCTGTAGGCTACCCTTCATTCGATTCTGAGCTCTCGATATCACTATTCCAACATCCAATAGGAAACATAATCGTGGGCGTACGGCATTCACGTCATCAGTGCTGCCCGCGTGGAGGGATGAATGGATTGCTATTCTGCATTTAATTAATGGAAAAAAACATACCGGTACGTCTGTTGTTATATCACAATGTTAATTGGATTAGTTACAGTTATAATACATAGGTTGAGAAACAGGAGGAAATTTTTATTAATTCTTATTTATAGAAGCCTGCTATTATAGAGGTCTGTAAATGACAAGTGTGCCGGCCGACCACGCCTGACGCACCATCACGGGAGCAGACGAACGAAATGAAACGAAATGGATTAGATGAGTATGGAGAAATGGTGGAATGAAATTTATGGCAGGAGAAAACCCCGAGAAAAACCTGCCCAAGCTCCGTTTCGTCCTCCACGAAAGCCACATGTAGTCATCGAGACTCGATTTCGGGACCCCAGCTGTGAGAGACGAGCATCTAACCGCTTGTGCCACGAGCCGCCTAATTAAAAAAAAACATTAATACAATATAAGCGTTCAAACAGAAGAAAAATAGAAACTGCAGAAATGAAGTTCTTACGTTCAGTAGCAGATGTGACAATTTTGGACAGAAAAAGAAATGAAGATATTAGAAAAGTGAAGTATAAAATTATGGAATATTCACCTAAAACGTTCGACTCCACAACTGTATTACTTATTTAACTGTAGCGCTTTCGGGACTAGTCCCATCCTCAGCAGGATTCAAAACTGGTGTTTCACTGAAGATCTGGTAGAGGGGGTTGCACGTACTGGGTTCGTTTTCGTTTATCAGATGGTCGTTGTTTTTAACTGCTTTCATAATTTCCATTCCTCGAGTAAGTTTATCTTCGCTGGATTGTTTTCTCTGTGTATTACTGTTAGGGTGTTTTCAATATCTAGCATGCGATGTCCTTCATGGATAACGTGTTTTGCATAGCTTGATTTTCCTTCTGCGTGAATAAAGTCTCAAAAATGTTCTTTAAATCTGATGTTGAAACTTCTGTTTGTTCTTCATATATAGCATTTGTTGCAATCCTTACATGTCAATTTATATACTGCTTTGCTGTTGAAAATGTTATTTTCTTCAGATTTAAAGAACATTTTCGAGACTTCATTCACGCAGAAGGAAAATCAAGCTATGTCCATGAAGGACATCGCATGTTAGATATTGAAAACACCCTAACAGTAATGCACAGAGAAAACAATCCAGCGAAGATAAACGTACTCGAGGAGATGGAAATTACGAAAGCAGTTAACAACAACGACCATCTGATAAGCGAAAACGAACCCAGTACATGTAACCCCCTCTACCAGATCTTCAGTGAAACACCAGTTTTGAATCCTGCTGAGGATGGGACTAGTCCCGAAAGCGCTACAGTTAAATAACTAATTAAGTTGAGGAGACGGACCTTTTAGGTAAATATTCCATAATTTTATACTTAATTTTTAAGGATACCTCAATGGAACATATCATGAATCCTATAAAAGTTGAATATTAGAAAATACTTAAATATTATTAATTTAACAAATAGAATTGAACGGGTGAGTGGAAAAAGGATAACATTCCAAAAATTTGAGAAATTAAACTGAAATAGCCATTTTGTAGATCTTTGCTTAAGCTATCCAATGAGTGTAAAAAGGGTTATATTCCAGTATTATATATTGTTAAAACCAGCATTGAAATTTTAGTTGAGTGGATAAAGGATAACATTCCAGGAATATTATCTTTTTTCTACTCAATATTGTGTATTCATGAAGTTGGCATTATTGTCAGTAACAAAATTAATAACCTGGAGTTCATTGTTGTTATATTACTCACTGTATAAGTTGCATATCACAGTTCTCTGAATAAAAGCAATGACAATAATTATTATTGTCATTGCTTTTATTTTATATTTTACATTATTTTGTAGTTCTGTTGTAAGACAGGGTATTGTGTCCTAAAGTATGTGTGACTCCGAGGAAGAATATGAACCTGAACGAAAGAGAGGTAAGGCTAATAAAGACTTACAATGTAAAGAGAAAGAGAAACTTGCTAGGCAGAAAGGCAAGGAATTTGTTTCATGTAAAGGTTTATTAGTTGAAGCTAAAACAACTGGTCCAGATTGTAACTGCCGTAAAAAGTGTATGGGAAACTTCAGTGTTGAGGAGAAGGGTTCAATAATTGATAATATATACAATGGTCGTCCTAAAAATGAAAAGGATACATTTCTTATGGGGCTGATAGAAAGATATGATGTTGCTCGACACCGTCCATTAACAAAGAATTCCAAACAAAACTTGTCGTCTTTCAAGTACTTTGCCATTAAAGGGACAAGCAGAGTCGAAGTTTGTCGAAATGCTTACATAAGTTTGCATGCAATCTCCAGCAAAGTAGTCCAACGCCTAACCAAGCTTGTTGCAACTAATCAGTCACCGGTTGATATGAGAGGGAAGAGCCAAAATCGGGGGAATACACTTGATGCACACATTGTCATAAAAATAGATGATCATATATCCTCATTTCCTAAAAAAGAATCACATTACTCATCTCTTCCAGTCACATATTTGGATTCAAGTTTGACAGTTTCAAAAATGCATGGTCTCTTCATTAAAAAACATCCTGATCTGAAGGGAGTCATAAAATATGAGTACTACTTGAAACATTTCAATGACAACTACGGGTACCGATTTGGTAGGCCACAAGTAGACGTTTGCTCAACCTGTGAAGACTTAAACACAAAAATAAAGTCTTCAACTCTGAACGATGTGGCAAAAAGGGCTGCTGTTGCCGAGCTACTAGTTCATAAGAGGCGAGCAAAGAAATTTTACAGTAAGATGGAGAATGTCAAGAATATCTGCAAGGAAAGAAATGATGTCATGGCTATTGCGTTTGACTTCATGCAAAACATGCCTCTCCCTTTCATTCCTGTACAAGAAATGTTTTATCTCCGTAAACTTTGGTACTATGTATTTAATATTCATGATATTGGCCGTGGTACTTCAATTTTCTATACGTACACAGAGGGTGAAGCTCTAAGGGGTCCTAATGAAGTATGCAGCTGTCTTCTGGATTTCATTAACCAGATCTCTGAAGAAGTAAAGATCCTGTATGTCTTCAGCGACGCATGTGCTGGCCAGAATCGCAACCACACATTAACTAGGTTGCTTGCAACGCTAACAATGAATGGTAGATTCTCAGTTATTCACCAGTTCTACCCAATCCGAGGCCATAGTTTTCTGCCATGTGACAGAACATTTTCAGTCATTAAACGACAAGTTCGAAGATTGGATCGGATTTACTCTCCAAACCAGTATGATGACATCATTCGAAATGCCAGGAAACTCAACCCTCCATATGAAGTAAAGAGGCTTCTAAACAACCAGGTACTCAACTTCAAAGGCTGGTGGCCACAGTATTTCAAGAAAACATGTAAAGATATTGAAAATAAAAATTTGACATTCAACATCAGTAAGTACAGACAACTTGTATTTACTCAGAAGATGAAAGGCTGTGTCGAGGCTTCCGAATACATTGATGGTCTGCACCATGGAACTTTCAGGTTGAAAAAACAAGATTATGTGGAACTTCCTACTACTGCAGCATATACTGGGAAACTTGGAATCAACATCAAAAAGATACAAGACATCTCAAAAGTCACGCACTACATACCTGATGAGTACAAGTCATTCTATGAAGATATCCTTAAGTATCCAACTTCAAATACAGCAGACAGTGATAAGGATGAATGAAGACTCGTATCATGGTCAGCATTGTGTAAAGTAAAAACAGTTTAAAGTGTTTTTTTTTTTACTATTAAAACATTTTATGACACAAAAAACATAATAGTTAATTATTTTTATCGATTGACAAAACATTGAGTGGAAAAAGGATACTATTCCAACAGATTTAATAATTAATAATTACTAAACAAGTAAGTATTTAACTATGAGATTTTTTGAGCGAACACTTAATGATTAGCTCTACAATTCACTAATAGTAAATTTTCCGATAGCACTCTTAGCTTTTTCTATAAACTTATTTTTTTTGTTTTCCCACAAACTAGGAAGTTGGAATGTTATCCTTTTTCCACTCACCCGTTCAATTGACAACATGAGAAACAACTGGTATGAACATGTTAAAATAATGCCTACAGATAGAATCCATCAGCTGTTATTAAAGTACAAACCTATAGGACATAGAAGTGTTGGACGCCCATTTACGAGATGGGAAGTTTCATTAAATCCCTCTTGATGTGAAAACAGGTCAAAAGGCATAATTTCATGAAGTAAAAGAAGAAGAAGAAGAAGAAGACGTATTCTTTAAACCAGCAAAATCGGACCATAAATTCGACTGCTGAGGAATTTGCTTAGTTCGCGCAGTTTTTGCGTGAGGGACTTTTGTTCATTCTTTCAGGAACAAATAGGCATAAAACATGAATTCCGAAGTTTACGTTTAACTTAACCCATTCACCTCAAAAGACGAGGTAGACTCGCTTAGCTCAGCTGTTATATATTTCGCAATATTTTGTACATCCCTTGGTAGGACAATCTTTTGTTGACATTTATGATTAGTGGAGGAATGTATTTTTGCCTCCATTCTTATTCTGATCTCAAGTACCGTTGTCTTTCGTTTGTTTTGAATGTTTGAAAAGAGACAATATAATTTACTTAATTACTTACTTACTCACTGGCACTATCGAACCCGTAGGTTCATGGCCGCACGGACATAAGCTCTCCATACATCCCTATCCTGAGCTAATGCTTTCCAATCATTCCCTGTATAATCTACTTCCCTCAAATCATAGTTAATGTTATTCTCCCATCTCATTCTTGGTCTACCAACTGGGCGTTTTCCCTCTGGCTTTCCTACAAGAAGCTTCCATGCAAGTCTTTCATTTCCCATACGTGCAACATGTCCTGCACAATGCAGTCTACGAGACTTAACTGTTCTTATTATATCTGGCTTCCTATAAAGACCATGTAGTTCATTGTTATGTAGTCTTCTCCATTCATCTCTCTTTGGTCCAAAAATTTTCCTAAGTACTTTATTCTCAAATACTCGTAATCCCCTTTCCTCCCTTAAAGTAAGAGTCCATGTTTCGCACCCATATAATATAACTGGTAGAATAATTGTTTTATATATTTTCAGTTTAACGTTTTTTGAAAGGAGTTGGGACATCAAGAGTCTCTGCAATGCATAATAGCACGCATTTCCAGAATTGAGCCTATGTTTAATAACTTTGTGCATCTCATTCCTATTTGTGATTATTGTTCCTAGGTATTTGAATTCATCCACTTCCTCAAAATTTCCCTCATTTGTGATTAGCTGTCCATTTCCATTATATATACAATATAATTTACAGTAACTTAAATTCGGTTTCTGGGGAAATGTAAAGAGCATTTAAACCTGAAGCGAATGGGTTAAGAAACTTGAGGGACGGATGGATTCTTGTGCACGCAGTTGTTGTCCCAATAAATTAATAAAATAAGAGGCGTTTTACGTCGATAAAAGAAGGCCAAAACCCATCCATCTTTCTTCTTTAATGTCAGAGTTAAGTGACAGCGCTACAAGTTAATAAATTAAAAGGCAATCCACACATACTACATCACACATTTCGCGTGCGACCTCATTTCAAATTCGCTATATTGTGTCCTAAGAATAAGACATACGTTTTCTCCACCGTAATTTTTTCCTTATAATCTTCTTCTTCTTCTTTTTTGGCGCTGCAGCCCGATGTCGGGCTTTGGCCTTCTGTATAAAGCCCCTCCAAATCTGTCTATCCAGTGTCTACCTTGTCCAGTTCCTCACTCCTAGAATCTTCTTTGCATCCTAGTCCGCAGCATCAATTCATCTGTTCTTTGGTCTTTCCATTCATCTTTTGTCTATCAAGTGTCTTCCTTTTCCAGTTCCTCACTCCTAGATTCTTCTTTGCATCCTCGTCCACAGCATCAATTCATCTGTTCTTTGGTCTTTCCATTCATCTTTGGCCTATCCAGTGTCTTCCTTTTCCGGTTCCTCTTTCCTAGATTCTTCTTTGCAACCCCGTCCATAGCATCAATCCATATATTCTTTGGCCTTTCCATTCATCTTTCGCCTATCCAGTGTCTTCTTTTTCCGGTTCCTCATTCCTAGATTCTTCTTTGCATCCCCGTCCATAGCATCAATCCATATATTCTTTGGCCTTTCCATTCATCTTTTGTCTATCAAGTGTCTTCCTTTTCCAGTTCCTCAATCCTAGATTCTTCTTTGCATCCTCGTCAACAGCATCAATTCATCTGTTCTTTGGTCTTTCCATTCATCTTTGGCCTATCCAGTGTCATCCTTTTCCGGTTCCTCATTCCTAGATTCTTCTTTCCATCCACGTCCATAGCATCAATCCATATATTCTTTGGCCTTTCCATTCATCTTTTGTCTATCCACTGTCTTCCTTTTCCAGTTCCTCACTCCTAGATTCTTCTTTGCATCCTCGTCCACAGCAACAATCCATCTGTTCTTTGGATTTCCATTCATCTTTCGCCTATCCAGTGCCTTCCTTTTCCAGTTCCACACTCCTAGATTATTTTTTTCATCCTTGTCCACAGCATCAATGCATTTGTTCTTTTGTCTTTCCATTCATCTTTTGCCTATCCAGTGTCTTCCTTTTCCAGTTCCACACTCCTAGTTTCTTCTTTGCATCCTCGTCCACAGCATCAATCCATCTATTCTTTGGTATTTCCATTCATCTTTTGCCTATCCAGAGTCTTCCTTTTCCAGTTCCACACTTCTAGATTCTTCTTTGCATCCTCGTCCACATCATCAATCCATCTGTTCTTTGATCTTTCCATTCATCTTTTGCCTATCCAGTGTCTTCCTTTTCCAGTTCCCCACTCCTAGATTCTTCTTTGCATCCCCGTTCACAGCATCATTCCATATATTCTTTGGTCTTTCCATTCATCTTTTGTCTATTCAGTGTCTTCCTTTTTTAGTTCCTCACTCCTAGATTCTTTTTTTGCATCCTAGTCCACAGCATCAATCCATCTGTTCTTTCGTCTTTCCATTCATCTTTTGCCTATCCAGTGTCTTCCTTTTCCAGTTCTCCACTCCTAGATTCTTCTTTGATCCCCGTCCACAGTATCAATCCATCTGTTCTTTTGTCTTTCCATTCATCTTTTTTGTATCCAGTGTCTTGGTTTTCCAGTTCCACACTCCTAGATTCTTCTTTTCCAGTTCTTCTTTGCATCCTCGTCCACATCATCAATCCATCTGTTCTTTGGTCTTTCCATTCATCTTTTGCCTATCCAGTGTCTTCCATTTTCCAGTTCCTCACTCCTAGATTCTTCTTTGCATCCTCGTCCACAGCATCAATCCATCTGTTCTTTGGTTTTTCCATTCATATTTTGCCTATCCAGTGTCTTCCTTTTCCAGTTCCACACTCCTAGATTCTTCTTTGCATCCTCGACACCCCTCCATGGTATCTTTACCTTGTCATGGTGGAGTGGCTTGCATGCTTAAATGATCCTGAGAGCTATGTCGGTGGTAGCATTGCTGCCGATAGGGTTACCCATGCCGGACTGGTCGAAGGTAATAAGCCAGACGAGAAAAGTACCTTGGTGAAAAGATTGACGATCTCTCACCGTGAAAATACAACCGTCAAGAAATGCGGACATGGGTTCAACTGGGGTAAAATTTTCCGGAGGTCAAATAGTCCCCCATTCGGTTCTCCGGGCGGGGACTACTTCAGGGAACCCATGCCAAAGGCTCAAACACAGGGACATGTTCCTAGGAACATGGAATGTTAGGACTTTATACAATAGCGGGGCACTAGAGATATTAACGCGGGAATTAGATAAATCGCCCTTGGATATAGTCGCTTTACAGGAAGTTAGGTGGCCAGGAGAAGGTAGTCAGGAATCAGGAAGCTTTGCATTATACTACGGGGGTGCAGAAAGACCTGCATTTGGAACGGGCTTTTTAGTCAGAAGGAGGATCCTATCCGCTATCCGAGATATTAAGTTTGTTAGTGATAGGGTATCATACATAATTCTAAAGGGTAAACGACATGATTTTATAATTGTAAATGTACATGCCCCCACAGAAGATAAAGATGACAAGATCAAGGATGAGTTCTATGAAGAATTAGAATCCTTATTTGATAGCCTTTCACGATATCACATGAAAATTATCTTAGTATATTTTAACGCAAAAGTGGGGCGCGAAGATATATTCAAACCAACAATAGGCAAATTCAGTCTTCATGAAGATAAGTAACGACAACGGGGTTAGATTAGTCACATTTGCCACATCAAAGAATCTCATTGTTAAGAGCACAACATTTCAGCTATAAGGATATTCATAAATACACCTGGACGTCCCCAGATGGAGAAACTTGGAACCAGATAGATCATGTATTAGTGGATAAACGCTGGCACAGTAGCATCATCGATGTTAGATCAGTTAGAGGGACAGACTGCAATTCGGATCATCATCTGGTCAGAGTGAAAATCAGACAACGGCTATCGCTTATGAGAGGAACAAACGCTAAAGATGATTCTGTAAAATTTGAATTAAAAACTTGAAAAATGATGAAATGCGGCAAGAATACCAAATCAAAATTGCTAATAGATTTGAAGTACTGGAATCTTCAGATGACAATGTGGCAAACGAAGAAGAAACTGATATAAATAAAGAATGGGAGGCTATAAGAGATACTATTAAATTGTCAGCATCAGAAAGCATTGGTTGTTTAAAAAAGAGGCAAAACAAGAAATGGTTTGATGAGGAATGTGCCGACATTGTAAAGAAAAGAAAGCTAGCAAAAATGAAATGGTTACACGAGCCAAATGAGGTAAATTTAGAGCAATTGGGTACTATTAGACGGGAAACCACCAAGTTACTAAAGAGTAAAAAGAGGGAATATTTGAGAGAGAAGATTAATGATCTTGAAATGAATGCAAAAAATAGGAACATTAGAGAATTATATCAGGGAATTAGTATAGAGAAGAAAGGGTTTCAGGCTAGAACAAACATAATTCGGAATGAAAATGGGGATATGATTGCAGATTCCAGGAGTATATTAAATAGATGGAAAAGTTACTTTAATCAGCTATTAAATGTACATACAGAACAGGACATTGAGGAGGATAATTTACAGACAGCAGAAATGCTAGTCGCAGAGCCAAGTGCATTAGAGGTTGAAATGGCGATTGAAAAATTGAAGATGTATAAAGCATCAGGTTCAGATGAGATCCCAGCAGAACTGATAAAATCAGGGGGAGAAAAATTGATGGACAAGATACGCTGGTTGCTTAGTATGATTTGGGAAAAAGAAGCTCTTCCAGATGAATGGAAGGAATCAATTATCGTACCAATTTATAAGAAAGGAGATAAAACTGACTGCAACAACTACAGGGGCATCTCATTACTTTCAACTTCGTACAAAATTCTAACAAATATATTAGTAAGCAGACTTACTCCCTATATTGATGACATTCTAGGAGATCATCAATGTGCATTTAGAAGAAACAGGTCTACAACAGATCAGATTTTTAGTATAAGACAGATTTTAGAAAAGAAATGGGAATAAAATGGTACTGTATATTAACTATACGTAGACTTCAAAAAAGCATATGATTCAATTAAGAGGTAGAAGTTATATAGTATCCTGCTGGAGTTTGGAATTCCTAAAAAGTTAGTTAGACTTATACGAATGTGTCTAAATGGCACAAAGAGTAGGGTGCGTGTAGGCAAACAGTTTTCAGACATATGTATTCACGTAGACTTTCACGGCCGGAGTTGCTATGATGATGTCACGACCACGGCCTACAGCCCGAAAATCTTCTTCAAGATCATCATAGTTTTCAGACACTTTTGAAATCCAGAATGGGTTGAGCAAGGAGATTCACTATCTTCTCTACTATTTAATTTTGTAGTAGAGCATGCCATTAACTCTTTAGAGAATGAGGAAGGCTTACAACTGAATGGTATTAATAAGCTGTTAGTTTATGCTGATGATATAGTACTAGTGGCTGATAGCGAGGAGATACTAAAGGACAACACGCACACACTATTGAGTAACACTAAGAAATTAGGACTGGAAGTAAATATCAATAAAACTAAATATATGGTCACACGTAGAAATACATTATATAATGGAAATAGACAGCTAATGACAAATGAGGGAAATTTTGACGAAGTGGCTGAATTCAAATACCTAGGAACAACAAACACAAATAGGAATGAGATGCACAAAGAAATTAAACATAGGCTCAATTCTGGGAATGCGTGCTATTATGCATTGCAGAGACTCCTGATGTCCCAACTCCTTTCAAAAAAACGTTAAACTGAGAATGTATAAAAACTATTATTCTACCAGTTATATTATATGGGTGCGAAACATGGACTCTTACTTTAAGAGAGGAAAGGATATTACAAGTATTCGAGAATAAAGTACTTAGGAAAATTTTTGGACCAAAGAGAGATGAACAGACAGGTGAATGGAGAAGACTACATAACAATGAACTACGTGGTCTTTTTAAGAAGCCAGAATTTATATTAAGAACAGTTAACTCTCCTAGACTGCGATTAGCAGGACATGTTGCACGTATGGGGAATGGGAGACTTGCATGGAAGCTTCTTGTAGGAAAGCCAGAGGGAAAACGCCCAGTTGGTAGACCAAGAATGAGGTGGGAGAATAACATTAACTATGATTTGAGGGAAGTAGATTATACGGGGAATGATTGGAAATCATTAGCTCAGGATAGGGATGTATGGAGAGTTTATATCCACGCGGCCATGAACTTACGGGTTCGATAGTGCCAGTGAGTAAGTAAGTATCCTCGTCCACAGCTTCAATCCATCTGTTATTTGGTTTTTCCATGCATCTTTTGCCTACCCAGTGTCTTCCGTTTCCAGTTCCTCACTCCTACATTCTTCTTTGCATCCCCGTCCACAGCACCAATCCACCTGTTCTTTGGTCTTTCCATTCATCTTTAGGCTATACAGTGTCTTCCTTTTCCAGTTCCACACTCCTAGATTCATCTTTGCATCCTCGTTCACAGCATCAATCCATCTGTTCTTTGGTCTTTCCATTCGTCTTTTGCCTATCCAGTGTCTTTCTTTTCCAGTTCCTCACTCCTAGATTCTTCTTTGCATCCTCGTCCACAGCATCAATCCATCTGTTCTTTGGTCTTTCCATTCATCTTTAGGCTATACAGTGTCTTCCTTTTCCAGTTCCTCACTCCTAGATTCTTCTTTGCATCCTCGTCCACAGCATCAATCCATTTGTTCTTTGGTCTTTCCATTCATCTTTTGCCTATCCAGTGTCTTCCTGTTCCATTTCCCGACTTCTAGATTCGTCTTTGCATCCCCGTCCACAGCATCAATCCATCTGTTCTTTGGTCTTTCCATTCATCTTTTGCCTATCTAGTGTCTTCCTTTTCCAGTTCCTCACTCCTAGATTCTTATTTGCATCCTCGTCCACAGCATCAATCCATTTGTTCTTTGGTATTTCCATTCATCTTTTGCCTATCCAGTGTCTTCCTTTTCCAGGTCCTCACTCCTAGATTCTTCTTTGCATCCTCGTCCACAACATCAATCCATCTGTTCTTTTGTCTTTCCATTCATCTGTTGCCTATCTAGTGTCTTCCTTTTCCAGTTCCTCACTCCTAGATTCTTCTTCGCATCCTCTTCCACAGCATCAATACATCTGTTCTTTGGTCTTTCCATTCATCTTTTGCCTATCCCGTGTCTTCTTTTTGCAGTTTCTCAATCCCAGATTATTCTCTGCATCCCCGTCCACAGCATCAATCCATCTGTTCTTCCGTCTTTCCATTCATCTTTTGTGTATCCAGTGTCTTCGTTTTCCAGTTCCTTACTCCTAGATTCTTCTTTGCATCCCCGTCCACATCATCAATCCATCTGTTCTTTGGTCTTTCCATTCATCTTTTGCCTATCCAGTGTCTTCCTTTCCCAGGTCCTCACTCCTAGATTCTTCTTTGCATCCTCGTCCACAGCATCAATTCATCTGTTCTTTGGTCTTTCCATTCATCTTTTGCCTATCCAGTGTTTTCCTTTTCCAGTTCCTCACTCCTAGATTATTCTTTTCATCCTCGTCCACAGCATCAATCCATCTGTTCTTCGGTCTTCCCACTCTTCTCCTTCCCCTATTGTTTGATGGAGGTTCTTCCTTGTGGTACATCCATTCTGCATGCGAATATGCCCTGTCCACTCAGGTCTCTTCAGTTTAACCAACATGGAATTACATGGTTTCTTATACAGATCACATAGCTCACTGTTATATCAACTTCTCCACACGTCACCTTCTACAAACCCGTCCTAAAATGTTTCTTTCTCAGGCATTTAATACATTTTCTTATGATGTGTTAAGAATCCAGCTCTTAGAACCATTTAAAACAACAAAAGTTGTACCGGTGGTAGCAGTCGTCCTCAATGAATTAAATTGATTTAAAAATTTCAGCTAGGACTTTCAGAACCATAAATTTACAAAGTACATTTAACACCTTTTTTTTACCACTCTTTAACTTTTTATAATTGTGATTACACATTTTATCAACGACATAAGCTAAAATGAACTCTAAAACAGCCGTCATATTTGTAACTTACATTCAACTTCCTCTCAAGAATCGTTCAGTTTCAAAAAAATGCTATTTTCAGTTAGTCTCCAACCTTCTGTTCAGCTATAGTTAACATAAATAGCTTCGAATACGTAATTACATTAATCGAGTATATGATCTATTTTTTCGCTTCCACTGTACTGTGCTTTAGCCATGAACGAATCACAGTAACTGCAATCATGTGCTTCGGATATTTCCCGTCCATTTGTTTTCTTCAAGTGTGTTTCTTAGGCTGGACAGAGTATAACAACGTGTTACGGGGTTGGGTTTTAATATCAGAACCAGAGTAAGTAATTTTATTGATGTTTCAACAGCTGAACCGTGGGTGGCGGTAGTGTGCACCCAGATTTATGAGGTACAGAACGTGGGTGTTTTAACGGTTTGAGTGGGAAGTCTGCGGCTAGTGCGTTTTAGCCTTTTGTGACATTTTCCAAAATTTTGAAATTAAAGATACCATATTCACATAAAATTATTCTCCGATCCATAAGTATTATACAAAATCATCATCATCCGTCAGGAATTAGGCCTCTGCAAACCTGTTTCGGTCCCATTTAGCAGTCTTTTAAGAGGTCTTCCTGGTCGACGATGTCCTATGGGTTTATACTGCATCATCGTTTTTGGGATTCTTGTATTATCCATTGTTAAATTTTAATTATCCAGGTTGTGAATTGTCTTCTGGATATAGAACAAGACATGTTGTAGTTAATAAATGATCAAAATTTGAAATAATATGTGGCACCATTTTTAGAACACTGAAACTTAAAACAAGGAAGGATACAAGATTTAAGTTCTACAAAACAATGGCGGTACCGGTACTTTTATACGGTAGTGAGCCCTGGGTAACAAATAAGAGGAGTTCGAGTAGAATATAAAGTGCAGAAAATACTTTTCTAACAAGGACCAAAGGATGCACAAAATTGGGCCACGTAAGAAATGAAGAAATAAGAAGTGAATTAGAAAAATATTCAATAAATGATAGAATTCAACAACACCGCGTCGGCTGGAAACAGTATCTTCAGAGAATGGAAGAAACAAGATTTCCCAAGATAGCATATCATTATAAACCAAAAGGATTGAGGGATGTTGGAAGAGATGGAAGGAATCATTGTGAATTCGGAACAGGCGAATCGCCTAACCTTGAAGAGAAGATTATGATGATGATATATTATCCATTCTTTTTACATGGTCTAGCCAGTTTAATTTATATCTGTTGAGTTTTCTTCTACTGATTCGACTTCTAATTTTTGTAAATTTCTTCATTTTTTTTCTATCTAAAAGAGTGTATCCTGCTGTCCTTCTGAGAAATTTATTTTCCGTTGCTTGTAAACAAAATGCAAGTATTTATGAATAGATTAATTTTTGGAAACATATGTTAACAGAAACTAATTTACCTATACATAGCACCATAACTATATTGAGAAGAATTTTTACACGCTTTATATTAACTTGACCTGTATCTAAATATGTAACTGAATCTTTTAACGCGATTTTCGCCCACTTAAAATCATTGGATCAACTTGAAACATTGTATACTTATAAAAGACCCGTGACAATACAATAATTTCATTTCTTGTTTCTAAAATCATGGCCAGAATCATCAGAAAATCAAAAAAAAAGTGTCTTTGTAACTATGTAACGGAATTTTTGAACACGATTTTCACCCATTTAGAAACATTGGATCGACTTGAAACTTTGTACACGTGTAAAGGACCTGTGACAATACAATAAATTCATATTTATTTTCTAAAATCCTGGCCAGAATCATCAGAAAATAAAAAAAAAGTGTCTTTGTATCTATGTAACGGAATTTTTGAACACGATTTTCACCCACTTAGAAACATTGGATCGACTTGAAACTTTGTGTACTTGTAAAGGATCCGTGACAATACAATAATTTCATATTTTGTTTTTAAAATCGTGGCCAGAATCATCAGAAAATCAAAAAAATGAAAACTGGTATAATAGGTTGCGGACTTGTCGACTTTTTAGTCAATCGTTGTAACAGCTCAGATGGTAGAGCGGTGAACTCTAATGGTATATAATTTCAGTAATCCATAGGTCACTGGTTCAAATCCAGCTGGGAGGTTTTTTTAGAAGAGTATTACTTTTACCTCATACTACAATAGTAGCCTATCGAATTTAAATATATTTACATTTTTATCTTATTCTGTAAAATATTAAAACTAAAAAAATAAAAAATAAATAATAGTTTTAAAAACTAAACAACACGCTTTATTAGAAAACCGAACTAAAAAAATGAAAAATAATTTTAATTTCCAACACGCTTGGGATAAATAATTTTACCATCAAAGGCGTTGGGTGCTTTTTATGATTTTTACATTTTCTTCTTAGAGACTTTACTTTCACCAATATCTGTCTATTATGAAATATATTAATTGGTAAACAGCACCCCACGCTTTTGATGGTAAAATTATTTATCCCAAGCGTGTTGGAAATTAAAATTATTTTTCAATTTTTTAATTCGGTTTTCTAATAAAGCGTGTTTTTTTAGTTTTTTAAAACTATTATTTATTCATTTTCAAATCTGTGAAGAATAATGGAACGGGTACAAAATATTTACGTTATCGACTATGGTGAATCTAAAGCCCTTGTAAAAAATCGTCTTCTTCTTCTTCTTCATTTAGAGCAACGGCCCTTAAAGTTTGATCATAGCCTCCTTAACAATCGATGCCCACACAGCTCTTTCTATGACTTTTTGTCTCCATCTCTTTTTACCCCGTAATTTCCCGAAATTATCCTGGACATCATACATTCATCTTAATCTGGGCTCTCCTCTCTGTTTCCTTCCTTCTGGTTTTGTTTCTAAAATGTTTCTAACTGTTTTTATTTCTCATCATATTCCCTAAGCATTTCAATCTGCGAGTTTTAATAAACGTTACAGTATTTGATTGATTATATTTATTTTAGTCCACCGCTGTGGTCTCGAGGTAGCGTGCTGCCTTGTCACGCAGCGGGCCGGGTTCGATCCCCGGTCGGGGCAGTTTTTCTGGGTGAGGTTTTTATCGGGGTTTTTCCTTATCTGTAAGACAAATGTCAGGATAACTTTAAGGTCCTAACGGTCCCCGAAATCATATGACCATCATCATCATCACCATCCTTCATCGGTGTGGAAAAGCAACGGGAAGCTACCACACCTAACAATTCCCTTGTATTATTGCAGTGAAGGACCTGCCTTCGGGCATAATTACTATGGATGGATATTTATATTTGTTTTCAAATGCCGCAGGTTGTCATTTCTACATTTCTAGTGTTCTCTTCTGGCATGGCGTACTTGTAACCCACTTCTTAGTTTGAGGCGCCTGGAAGGTGGGGTTACCCTGCCCCGATGATATGAGAGTTGATGATGATGGTAATGATGCGCCAGGGGAGGCCTTAAACTAAACATAAGCTAATTAGGCGAATATGATATTGATAAGATAAAAATGTATAATGTTATGGCGGTTCCCACAATATTGCATGTGAAACTTGGGCTCCAATGAAAAAACAGAAGAATAGAATACAGACGGCGGAGATGAGGTTCCTAAGACAAGTTAAAGGATGTACAAGACTTGATAGAATAAGAAATGAGGATATAAGAGAAGAATTGAAAGTACGGCCTTTATTGGATAAGGTCACGAATTACAGACAGAAATGGATTGATCATATGGATGGAATGAGTAAGGAGAGATATCCATTGTTAGCAAGAAATTATCAAGCAAGAGGAAGACGTGATGTTGGAAGACCTAGAAGACGTTGGGCTGATGCATTATGAAGTCGGAACGGGGAATTGCCTAATCCCGGGAGTGATGATATTGATGATGATGATGGCCAGATGGTGTTCGGGGACCGTTTGGGCCTTAAATTGTCCGACATTTATCTTACAGGTGAGGAAAAACCCCGAAAAAAAATCTTCACCCAGGTAACTTGTCCCGACCGGGGATCGAATGCGGGCCAGCTGCGTGACAAGTGAGCACGCTACCTCGAGACCACAGCGGTGTATTTATATATAGGCTATATATATATATATATATATATATGAAAAGAAAAATGAATGCTTGAGTCGAGATTTTAACCCGAGTCCCTAAACTCTGTGCGTTTAGCGCTCTAACCAACTGAACTACTCAAGTATTCCAACACAAACATACATTTTTCTTATATATGTAGTATTCTCAATACACACAAAAGGTAACGGGAAGACGTTCCAACTGACATATAGTGGCCAACATAACAGTTAAGCAAATTTTTTAATGTATTTTAATGTATGTTTGTGTTGGAATACTTGAGTAGCTCAGTTGGTTAGAGCGCTAAACGTACAGAGTTCAGAGACTCGGGTTCAAATCTCGACTCAAGCATTCACTTTTCTTTTCATATCATATTTGCCTTCATTGCCAAATGTCAAAAAAAAAAAAAATATATATATATATATATAATTAAGAAAGCTTTCTTGGGATTTCCGACTTTCAAAACGTTTGTCAATAATTATTTTTGTGTGGGATCAAGCAATATTACATTTATATTAAACATTAATTTTACGTTAAAAGGAAATAATGTTTTATTTAAATTTTTTGAAATTTAAAAGTAAGATGTGTAATATAAAAGTAGTAGTAGTAGGACTTTATTAGACTAAAGGTAGGATATTTACAATATTATTTACAAATATGGGTCGCACGGGCAGTAAGCCGTACGTGCTGTTGACAGTCCGTTACAATAAAGTAATAATTGGTACTAGTGTAAAGAAAAATAAACAACAACAAAATCAATAACATTACTATTACATAAAGAAAACACAATAATATTACAATTAAATAATAACACAATAGCATTATACACTAATTAATTTATATATAATTGTTAAGAATTAATGGTATTGCATTTTGATAACATATATTTATTCATGAATGAGTGTTGTCCTTATTTTCCGCGTTTTGTCCAGAAATTTACCGAAGTTTATCCAATTTTCTGGATTTACCAATAACTCGTAGCATGCCAATCTTTCCCGATTTGAATTTAGAAATCTTTCCGGTAATAACTGACGTCTCCAATATTCTAAATCATTACATTTTCCCAATATATGTATCTCATCTTCAAAGTTCCCGCACATTGGACATATTCGCATATCGTGATCGTCGCTAATTTTTAGAAATTTCCATGCCCCTAGCCTAAACCAAGCAAGCCCTGATCTCTCCTTAAATCCTAGGTAGAGTATATACGATTTTTTTCTCCAGACGTGTTTTAGGTCTCTTTGTGAACACAGTGAGAGTTTTCCTGTACATTCGGCGAAAGTATCTTGTTAGTTTATATCTAAGTACCTCCTCCTTATTTTTTCTCCACACGTTCTTGCGATTTTCAGTCCCTTTTT
Source organism: Diploptera punctata (assembly GCA_030220185.1). Classification (NCBI taxonomy): domain Eukaryota; kingdom Metazoa; phylum Arthropoda; class Insecta; order Blattodea; family Blaberidae; genus Diploptera; species Diploptera punctata. The sequence continues at coordinate 1,458,136 of JASPKZ010000015.1, forward strand.
CTCATATCCAGCCCATCCCAATCTTTTGGAGTTCTCTCCTAACCTCGTCTGCCCAAAATTTAACATCTATGTTTTTAATTTGGTGGTCGTAACAAATTGCTCTAAGCATTTTTTGTTCACCTTGGATTACTCGCAACTAATATTTGAGTACACGAATTTTACAGTTTATGTCGTCCTGGAATGACCCGAATTCATATAAAATTCCACAGTTAGAAACGGCCTTACTAAATCCTGTAATATATTTTAGAAAATGCGTATATACCTTATTTAGTACTTCTGTTCTTTGGAAACCCCAAATCTCACTACCATAGTGCATTACTGGCCTGACCATCGCTCCATACATTTTTTTTTTAATGTGCTGACTGGAATATCAGGCACTCAATATTGCTAGATCTCACACAAATCATTGAGATTTTTTTTTGTTAGTTACATTATAAAAATCAGTTGATTGGCTATAAAGACTTATTAAATTAATTTTATCACTATACTAAGTTGCAATCTTATCTTTTAGAACCTAAAAATCCGCTTACTACGGTATTGATTACATAGTTTGTCGCAGTTTCCTGTAAACATTGTTATTTTTTATCAACTAAAAAATGTTTACTGAGTGGGTGTTCCTTTTTGGCGAAGGTAACTGGCTTGATTCCCACAATTCTTCTTTTTATTGAAAAATAGGGAGCATTCACACCCTTAGATAAAAGTGTTGTTTAGTCTTCCAGAGATAAAAGACAATTTTTCTTGTGTTATGTTGGAAACTTGGTTGTATTTCAAAATGTCTTGTTGGTCGTGGTGTGATTTTATCAAGCGGTTAGTTTGAATATATTGCCCAGAATGTTTTCACCTTCTGGTTATTGCTGTCTAAAAGAAATATTACAAAAGGAAGAATGTACTTTAGAAGAAAATGTCACAGATAAAGCCGCACTTAAAGTAAAAAAAAAACTGTGTAAACTAAGCGAATCCCTCACCAAGTCGAATTTATGGTCCAATTTTGCTGATTTACGGAATAGGGTAAAGGGAGGTATATATGTGGTATATGTAATTCCGTGATAGTTAATTTTAAAACATTGTCCCGAAGTTAAAATGCGAGATAAATAGGCCCTATATATTGAGATATTTAGACTAAAGGTCATATCTTTAGATAATATAGTTTTTTTATTTCAATATTCTACCTACTGTACCGACATTTCAAAATTATCTACACGATGTTACCAATATAATTAAATTACCTCCCTTTACCCTATATCATTTTTCTGTTAATTAAATCGTATTTATTCTGTTATGTTGCAGCAAAACAAATATGGTGACCATTAGAGTGGCTTTTAAATGGTGGCAATTAGCTGATTTTTCGAGATGCATTTCTTGTTTATATTCGTATCAATGGCAAGTATTAAGTTTCGTTGTGAAAAAATAAAAATTTCAGGCGCTAGTACATACATACATAGCGTTCTGCCCAAGGGCAGGTCTTTCATTGCAAACTCAGCATTCTTCACTCTTTCCTTAACTCACTCTTCCTTTTTGTATCTGCATACAAACAATTTATTTTAATATTGTCCATCATCTGATGTCTTTTTCTGCCTCTAACTTTCTTTCCGTTGACCATTTCTTCTAGGGCATCCTTCAGCAGGCAGTTTCTTCTTAGCCAGTGGCCAATCCAATTTCTTTTCCTCTTCTTTATGAGTTCCAGCATTGTTCTTCCTTCACCCATTCTGTTTAAACGCATCTTTATTTTTTATTTTATCTGTTCATTTTATACATATATACATATGTATGTTTATATACATCATCATCATCATCATCCAGGGATTAAACCTGTTGGCTCGTTCCGATTTCATGAAAGCTAGAATTGTTAAAATTGTTCAGACCATCTTCTGTGTGGGCGTCCAACATTTATCCTTTCGTGCGCTTTATAATTTAGCAATAATTTTGGAAATGTTTCTTCTGGAATTCTATCAATATGTTCTAACTATATTTCTTATTATTTTGCCCCTATTTTTAGTTTATTTTTATCTTTACTATTATGGATAATTTTTCCTTTCCAGTCGTTCCTATATTTAATTATTCAGTCTGTAAATTTAAAAATATTTAGTTCCTTTCCTATATCTTCATTCCTTTTCTTATTCAGCAGAGTATATCCTGCTATATTTCTTGAAATCTCATCTCAGCTGCTTTTAATCTTTGTTCTTGTCTTTTAGTGATCGTCCAACATTCTGATCCATACATCAATACATACATACATACATACATACATACATACATACATACATATATATATATATATATATATATATATATATATATAATATACATATTGTGGAAAGCAACGGGAAGCTACCACACCTACAATTCCTTAGTAAAGCTGCAAGCATAGCATGAAAATGCTATGATTACAGTGAAGGACCTGCCTTTGGGCAGAATTACTATGGATGGATATATATATATATATGTGTGTGTGTGTATGTGTGTGTGTGTGTGTGTGTGTTTGTGTGTTAAGTCCCTCTAGCTCCCGCAATTTATTTATTACTTTTGTATTTTCGAACCAAACTCGGTATTTAGAAATTAATGAAGAAAAGTTATGTCGGGTACCTTAACTTGCATAATCGGAGCATTTTAGGAGTGGGGGTTTACCTGAAGCGAAAATTTAAAAATCGCTCTAGTTGGAGCAATTTTCGGTTTTTCGAAACGAAATTCGGTATATGGCATTAAGATAAAACGAGAAAGGTATTCTCCAAGCATCAGCGAAATCTGGCCATTATTAATGGTGAATTACCTGAAAGCCGAAATTTAAACATCGTCCACTTGTGTTTTATTACAACAAAACTGTACACACACGAGTAATTAACAACAGAAATACGTATTCCGCAAACCAGCAAAATCAAATTAAATTCCACCTGATAAAAATGTCCATAGTTCAACGTGACGGTGTTTTATGCGCGTATAGTGTACGAGCTTGTGCCAGGAATAATATCGTGGGAACTTGGTGAATGGGTCAAATGGACTAACACAGACGGTGTTCGCGAGCTGCCCAGCTAGTGAGAAGTGACCTGCGGTATTCCGACTCCTGTATGTCGAGGTCACGGTCATAGATAAGAGATCGATTTAGCTGCTCCGGGGTAACTCCACCCACATGCCTCGGATTGGCCACTTTCTCTACTCTTTCGTCCCAAAAAAGTATAGATGTTCCGCCCACGTTTTCCATTCCGCAAACTCTGTTCCAGGTGCTGATAATGCTATATAGAATAAAAAAAAAACATAGACCCACATATCCATTGTTATATTTGGAACATAAAATATTAACATACGGTATTTATTTTAGATACCGGTACGCTATTTTCTCTTTATGTCGATTCCAATAACGTGAATTAAAAGATCGCGCACACTGCAGCAATGAAACGTCATCGTCATCATCAACAAATCCGTTTTAGGTCATGTGACCTCTGACGGTAAACGTAATGAAGATGGTCTTGATCTTTCCTAGGTCCCTATGTCCAGTTGGAGTATATTGGAACGTCAATTTTGAATGTCTATTTTTTTCCATTCTTCTCAGTTGATGTTTCCATTCTTTTTGGTATCTTTCTATATCTTCACCTAGACCAACCTCATGGACTAGTGGTCAGTGTTTCTGAGTACAGTTCATGAGGTCCCAGGTTCGATTCCCGGTAAAACCATAGGAATTTTTCCTTAAAGGGAATTATTCCTGTGGTTGCCCATGGTCTAAAATATAGGTTAAGTAAAATATATATACAGTCAATATGCCCATTTCACCAATAAATATTTAAAATGGTCAACTAGTTTCTACAGCCAAGCTGTCATTCTCAAGACCAGATATTGAGTCAAGATATTGAGTCAATATCTGGTCTTGAGAATGACAGCTTGGCTGTAGAAACTAGTTGACCATTTTAAATATTTATTGGTGAAATGGGCATATTGACTGTATATATATTTTAATATTGTATCACCAAGAAGATCAATTGTGTACTAAATAAAAGGTTAAGTAAAGGTTAAGAACTCTCCTGGCACTTCATTATCATTTATCACCCATCATATCATCGGGAGGGGCACACCGTAGCGTAATGGTTAAGGCATTGCGCTACAAGCCGGAAGGTCGAGAGTTAAAGTCCCGGTGGGGTCAGGATTCTTAAACTCACCCAAACCTTCTAGCGGCACTATGACCCGGGGTCAACTCAGCATCTAACGGAAATGAGTACCAGACGCTTGTTCTGGGAGTAAAGGCGGCCGTCAAGCAGGGGCTGACAACCCGGCTGACATCAAGTGCCGATTGTCCAGAAAAAGTGGGAGCCTTAACCTCCCACTACCCCAAGGGTCTCCTGAGGCCTGTGGTGGGAATACTTTACTTTACATATCATCGGGGTAACATAACTCCGCCTTCCAGGTGCCCCAACCTAAGAAATGAATTACAATTTCGCCAATGCTAGGGGAGAAAACCAGAAATGTCATAAAAGACAATCTGTTGGCATTAGACAAAAAAAAATCTTCATCTAAACTGGGTACACCAAGTTTTTCTCTGATAATAAGTTTAGTGTTCCTTTGGTGATCCAGTCTATTAACTCCTAATAGTAAATGTAAGAAGCGCATTTGGCTTACTCTACGTTTATGAGACCTTCTTTTATTTAAAATCCACATTTCACTTCCGTATTTTAGAGCAGCTTTTGATGTGATGTTGCGCCGTAGCGAAGTGGTTAAGGCAAGATGCCTTGGCGCAGAGCTACGGGACTTGCGCAGATTTGGGTCTCCATTGGGGAAGAAAATTTCTCATGGAATTTCGGTCAGTACAGGACCAGTGTCCACCCAGCATCGTGAGGCATTTTGGGTAGCTAACAATGAGTAGCGACTCCAGGTTGAGAATACCAGCTATAACGGCTGGGGGACCCGACATGCTGACCACATGTCACCCCTACACTGGCTAATGATTGTCTACTTCTGTGATTAACACACATGGGCGAGAGGCCAGCAGCCGGCTGGTAGGCCAAGGGCCTTCTAGGCCTGTCGCGCTTGGAGTGGAGTTTTTGATGTGATGTTATGTAATCTAGACAATGTCTATATAGGAGAAACTGGAAGAACTTTTATTTCTCGTATAAAAGAACATACATGCATAGTAATTCTGCCCGAAGCCAGGTCCTTCACAGCAGTTTCATGCTATGCTTTGCAGCTTTACTAGGGAATTGTAGATGTGGTAGCTTCCCGTTGCTTTCCACACCGGTGAAGGATGATGAGGATGATGATGATGGCCATATGATTTCGGGGACCGTTTGGGCCTTAACATTTTCCTGACATTTGTCTTACAGGTGAGGCCCTGATAAAATCCTCACCCAGAAAATCTGTCCCGACCGGGGTCGAACCCGGGCCCGCTGCGTGACAAGGCAGCACGCTACCTCGAGACCACAGCGGTGGACTAAAAGAACATATGAGAACATATGATATAAATGTAGATACTTCAAAATACTCTAACCATCTACTTGAATACAATCATTGTTTTAATTCAAATTTTAAAGTTTACACGTTTGTAACAAAGGGAAAAATCTAGATATTTTATAAATTGTAGAAATAAATAAATTGAAGAAGAGCAATAGGATGTTAAATTCCCAACTGGATTTAAATATATCACCTCTTTTAAATTTATAATAACAGAATGTTTGTTACACTGTTTTTGTTTACATTCAGTTACTTAGTTACACTTGTTACGTACTTGAGTGTATATATATATATATTATATATTACAGTAAAAGTAATAAACTGATGATTATTATATATAATAACCGGTAATTATGCATAATCACCATTAATGCCGGTAAATATGATACATTTTTGAAAATTTATCAAATTAACCGGTTTGTTTGTATAATTCCCAACTCGTAATGGTAAATGTGATAAGTATCATGACTGATTGGGCCAGTAGAAAAGAGCGCAGTTTTTTTTGAGTAGTTACTACTCAAAGATGTGTTTTCATTGGACACTATGTCATAGAGACCACGAATTACAATACTTTCTATTTTACAATTAAAAGTCAGTAAATGGTTATAATACAATTTTATTGAACTTGTACAAAACATTTAAAATGCAAGGAACCTAAAAGCTAACCTAACCTAATTCAATTACTCTAACCTAGGTGTATCCGGAAACTGAACGAATTTTCGTAAAGTTAGGGGATTTTATCACATTTGCCATTACGAGTTTGGAATTATGCAAACAAACCGGTTAATTTGATAAATTTTCAAAAAATGTATCATATTTACCAAATTTAGTGGTGATTATGTATAATAACCGGCAAATATATATATATAATCACCGGAGTTATCACATTTACCGTAACATATATAACAACAAAATTTATTTGTATTCGTACTATTCGTCTGAAGAAGGTACAAAGTACTGAAACAGCTGTAATGAATTTGTATTGACTATTTAACTCATGCCCCAAATGGGAGTCAATGACCATTCACATTTCAATGATTTTTTATTTACAACCAATAACAGTCGTGTTTCGCCTAAAATTTACCAACTAAAGTTTATCATAATAAAGAATGCACCTCCTTTTTAACATTCTGAATAGGTCATAGCATTATTTTGCAGTGACTGACTCTGTAAGAAATACGGCTACCAGATTGTGTATATAGTGCATGAATGTCAACAGAAAGCGAATGCGAGAGATAATATAAAAACATTTGTAAGAATTGATTATACCACAAAAAAAAACCACTGTTTGCACTTTCTTAAATGAATTATTTTCCAGGAAATGACGTTGCAGAAAAATATAATTGACACATTTATATCATAGGACATCAGACATCAATCAATATATATAATGTTGATTATAAATTTCTCCACTAGAGTGCATTCTTACAATATTGCGATCCTTTGGCAATAAATAATAAGTTCTGGATGCAATGAGAACAAAAGAAGCAAATGAAGCGTACCAATCCTTTCGCATTTGTTTTCAAACATCGCCGTTTACATTAAATATATAAATATTTTAAAATAACCATATTTAAATAATGATTTGTGAGTAAACGGCTTATTTGTATTCGTTAAATAGTCCTAACAAATGCCAGTCTTGATTTCCAAATTCTCTAGATAAATTCACTCCTCACTTCGTGAGTCGTGAATTTATTGATAATTTGGAAATCACTCGTGGCATTACTTATGAAATAAATATGAAAATCGTATAATCACTAAATTCATTTAATCACTAAACATAATGGATTTTCATAAAGTAAACACAAAATCGATTGATTACTCTTCTTTTGTATCTAGTTGTGTAATGTATTTACGATTAACAAAATAATGCATAAATGAAGCAATTATTTATATCATTTGGATGGTATAGGCTACACATCGGAGTTCAAGTTTTATTACCCAATTTTTCTTTAAAGTATTTAAAGTTCATCACCACAAGAAGTCTTGTTTACAGTCCGATTTTCTATTTATGGAATATATCTTCTTCTTTTGTTAATTAAATCGTGTTTTCAGATAATTCGTGAAAAAGTAAACGTCGCGGTCGCTAGACCAATTTTTGAAGTTTGGCTTTCTGGTAAACCCCACTCCTAATGGTTGGATTTTGCTGTTTTTGTTTTTGATAAAACAATTACTATTTTTATTTTAATGGTGCATATCGAGATTCGTTGCGAAAAATAGAAAATTGCTGCCGCTAGAGTTATTTTTAAATCTCGTGTCACGTGAAACCCCACTCCTAATGATCCGATTTTGCTGTTTTTGTTTTTGATAAAACAATTACTATTTTTATTTTAATGGTGCATATCGAGATTCGTTGCGAAAAATAGAAAATTGCTGCCGCTAGAGTTATTTTTAAATCTCGTGTCACGTGAAACCCCACTCCTAATTGTTGGATTTTGCTGTTTTTGTTTTTGATAAAACAATTACTATTTTTATTTTAATGGTGCATATCGAGATTCGTTGCGAAAAATAGAAAATTGCTGCCGCTAGAGTTATTTTTAAATCTCGTGTCACGTGAAACCCCACTCCTAATTGTTGGATTTTGCTGTTTTTGTTTTTGATAAAACAATTACTATTTTTATTTTAATGGTGCATATCGAGATTCGTTGCGAAAAATAGAAAATTGCTGCCGCTATAGTTATTTTTAAATCTCGTGTCACGTGAAACCCCACTCCTAATTGTTGGATTTTGCTGTTTTTGTTTTTGATAAAACAATTACTATTTTTATTTTAATGGTGCATATCGAGATTCGTTGCGAAAAATAGAAAATTGCTGCCGCTATAGTTATTTTTAAATCTCGTGTCACGTGAAACCTCACTCCTAATGATCCGATTTTGCTCTGTAAGGAAACTCGATCTCATTTTTGATACAGATTTACTGAGTTTTGTTTCGAAATAATTACAGTTTAAGTAGGTAAATAAATAAAAGAGTGAAAATTTGGAAGGTTTCCATTATTTTTTCTACCCATGAATTTATTGTATGTTCAAACGATTTGTTTTATATCTTTATTAGAGTTTTATGTTACAGTTGGCGACAATTTTTAAGGGGGATAAAGTTTACCTGATTACAGTCAGAAACACACAAGCGTGTAACATGTTACAAAGAGAGTTTTTCATCTTTACATCCTTACAGTCGATTGAAAATAAATTCTACGCTTGATTATGTTAAAAATATTCACCTAGGTGAACCTTATGATCCATTCCTCCAAATGCTACGTTGTTTCCTCTAGTATCCAATGTATGCACAGGTTTCCCGATGTTGAAAATTCCAGTAACCTGGAGAGAAAACATAAGAAATTAATAAACTCCATAGTAAAGTTTAGGTACATTTGGTAACGTTGCACCATCCAGGAACAACTGAATATGTGCCAAGAACAAGGTTGTAACCCTATTTTCTTTTTCCAAAGTTGACTTTATATGGCAATAGAATATTGCGATACAAGTGAGGTAAGCACTTGTTACTGATCGAGAAAAAGTTTGAATAAATAATAGTTTTAAAAAACTAAAAGAACACGCTTTATTAGAAAACTAAAAAATGAAAAATAATTTTAATTTCCAATACGCTTGGGATAAAATAAAGTGGTCAACAAAAAATCATCTCCAACACATATAGAATAAAATTAGAGTTATCAACAAAAAGAAAATAATTTTACCATCAAAAGCGTGGGGTGCTCTATATAAATTAATATATTTGATAATAAACAGATATTGGTAAAAGTAAGCTCTCTAAGAAGAAAATGTAAAAATCATAAAAAGCACCCCACGCTTTTGATGGTAAAATTATTTTCTTTTTGTTGATAACTCTAATTTTATTCTATATGTGTTGGAGATGATTTTTTGTTGACCACTTTATTTTATCCCAAGCGTATTGGAAATTAAAATTATTTTTCATTTTTTAGTTTTCTAATAAAGCGTGTTCTTTTAGTTTTTTAAAACTATTATTTATTTTTTATTTTTTAGTTTTAATATTTTACAGAATAAGATAAAAAAGTAAATATCTTTAAATTCGATACTATTGTAGTATGAGCTAAAAGTAATACTCTTCTATAAAAAAAACCCTCCCAGCCGGATTTGAACCAGCGACGTATGGATTACTGAAATTATATACCACTAAGAGTTCACTGCTCTACCAACTGAGCTCTTACAACGATTGACTAAAAACTCGACAAGTCCGCAACCTATTATACCAGTTTTCATTTTTTTTTTATTTTCTGATGATTCTGGCCAGGATTTTAGAAACAAAATATGAAATTATTGTATTGTCACGGGTCCTCTACACGTATACAAAGTTTCAAGTCGATCCAATGTTTCTAAGTGGGTGAAAATCGCGTTGAAAGATTCCGTTACATTTATACAAAAACACTTTTTTTGATTTTCTGATGATTATGGCCAGGATTTTAGAAAATAAATATGAAATTATTGTATTGTCACGGGTCCTCTACAAGTATACAAAGTTTCAAGTCGATCCAATGATTTTAAGTGGGTGAAAATCGCGTTGAAAGATTCCGTTACATAGATAGATAGATAGATAGATAGATAGATAGATAGATAGATACAGGTCAAGCTAATATAAAGCGTGTAAAATAAATATGAAATTATTGTATTGTCACGGGTCCTTTACAAGTATACAAAGTGTTCAAGTCGATCCAATGATTTTAAGTGGGTGAAAATCGCATTGAAAGATTCCGTTACATAGATAGATAGATAGATAGATAGATAGATAGATAGATAGATAGATAGATAGATAGATAGATAGATAGATAGATAGATAGATAGATAGATAGATAGATAGATAGATAGATAGATAGATAGATAGATAGATAGATAGATAGAAGATAGATAGATAGATAGATAGATAGATAGATAGATAGATAGATAGATAGATAGATAGATAGATAGATAGATAGATAGATAGATAGATAGATAGATAGATAGATAGATAGATAGATAGATAGATAGATAGATAGATAGATAGATAGATAGATAGATAGATAGATAGATAGATAGATAGATAGATAGATAGATAGATAGATAGATAGATAGATAGATAGATAGATAGATAGATAGATAGATAGATAGATAGATAGATAGATAGATAGATAGATACAGGTCAAGCTAATATAAAGCGTGTAAAAACGAGGTGCTTGCGCCGAGTTTTTTTTTTTTTTTTTTTTTCAATTTTCGAGATCTGTTACGTGCTTACCTCATGTGTATTGCATACTATTTTTTGGTCGATGTGACTCATTTTTTATTAAATATAGTAATAAATGAATTAAAATATTGGTTGGATATAGGCCTAAATGACTTCTGTGAGAAAGAAACATTTGGTGATCGTTGCTATGTAGCTTTTCATTTGTTTTATTATAAGCAAGGATTGTTGGCTGTGGAGACATTTTTATATGTAGTACCGTGATTAGAATCTGTTTGATAATCTTATTTTGGAAGGAGTCGTGGTAGATGATAGAGAAATTGAAGAAGCCTAGAGAGTGGGATGTTCTGCATTAATTCCGGAAAAGTCTAAAGAAAGGTACGAGTTAGTGTACAAAACATTCAAGAAATGGTTAAATGAAAAAGGCGTGCAGATTAACGAGAAGAATTTGTTGGCATATTTTGTTCTGAGGAATGAGAAATTGAAGTCTGCAGGAAGTTTATGGTCAGAGTACTCAATGCTCAAAGCTAATATAATGTTAAATGATGGTATTGGCATTTCCTCATTTTGTAAACTCTTCAAAATAAGATTAATACAGCAGATAATATTTAACATTGTGGAAGTGAGATTGAAGTAGGGCCGTCTACTAGCGGAGAAGCAAATATGGTAACATTGAACTTGAAGAAAATGGACAGTGTTCGTCCAATAGCATTCAATAATTGTACTAATCACATTCAATATATCAAAATAAATATTGCTACTATTATTTTACTTACCGCACATGTGCTTTTTGAGTCCATATCAGCATTGAAATTTCTTTTGTTAGATGTGGGAAAGTTGACTTACTTCCAGTAACAACAATATTAGTAAGTATAAGAAATTAGTCACATCGATCAAAAAGGGGTATTAACCCATTCGCTTCAGATTTAAATGCTCATTACATTTTCCCAGAAACCGGATTAAAGTTACCGTAAATTATATTGTCTATTTTCAGATATTCAAAACAAACAAAATGTAACAGTACTTGAAATCACAGTAAGGGTGAAGGCAAAAACACATCATCTACTATTCATAAACGTTAACAAAAGATTACCCTGCCAAGGGATGTACAAAATATATAACAGCAGAGTTAAGCGAGTGTACCTCGTCTTCTGAGTTGAAGGTCATGTAACTGCCGGCGAGTCTAGGTCATCTTTTGAGGCGAATGGGTTAAGGACGTATATCTGTGACGGAAATTCCAATTAAACCCTGATATTCACATTATAAAATGATTTCCTCCACTTTTAAACATGATACAACAATGAAATGTATACATGATTTTGAATAATACATCATATGCAGAATATAAAATTTTACAAAGTGGCCAGCCTTGTATTCTAGTGGCCAGAGCATCTCCATCCAGTTGAAGCTGTAGCGCCTTATTAAGAAGAAGAAGAATTTAGAGAAATAACAAGAATTTAAAATACAGAAAAACTCAATAATTTAACGATTTTTCGATTTTTAAGTAAGGGTTTGTTGAAATGCAATGGAGAACACAGTCGGAGTTGTGGCTGAGGTGAACGTGATTACGTTTCAAACCGCGGTATCGTGGAAAACATGAAATTTATGAGGTGAGTTGGCTAAAAAATGTTCTCCGATGAGTTTCAATGAATATACCTCATAATGTTTTTATTATTAATTTAACATTTCTCAATGAAAAAAAAAAAACCTCATAATGTTTACTTCCCAACATTAATGTAACCTAAAAAGAAACTTACTTCATATTTCCTTAGACAATGTAATATATAACCCTGTTCCATTTACTTAATCCAATTATAGGTTATTATTTTTGTTATTATCATTATTATTATTATTGTTGTTATTATTATTATATAATATATATTATAAAACTTTAGGCACAGAAAGATGTGTAAACATTAAAATTATGTATATAAATAAATAAATAATAATAATTATTATTATTATTACAATTTTTCTTTCTTATCCTTGTCAAATTTATATTGTGTAGTCTATATCTATTATGTATCAATTATAATTCTCATTGTATGTATAATTTAACCCTGGTGAAGTGGAAGAGAAGACCTTACGGTCTTAACTCCTTCAGGTAAAATAAATAAATAAAATTATTAATTTAATGTAAGGGTATGTTATTGAGATAAAATGCAAAAGTCATTCTCCAAAAATCAGCGATATCAAAAAATTAGAAGTCGGGGTTCACCTGAAAATCGAATTTTTAAATCGCTCTAGCGTCGTCATATTTGTTTTCTCACCAAGAAACTGCTATATAAGATTTACTTGACAAAATATAGATATATTCCGTAAACCAGCGAAATCGGACCATAAATTCGACTTACAATAGAAATCACTTAGTTTACGCAATTCCTACGTGACGGACTTTTTATACATAAATTGATTAGAAATAAGTACCAAATTTTCTTTGAGGTTAATTATTTCCAAACTTCCTGTGCCACTTCCTCCCACGCATATAGTTTCCCCATAAGGATCGCCGTCGAAGAATTGCAAAGCGTACAGAAATTCCCCCTCCATTGAGTTGATTCTATTTGTAGGCCACACTGTCTTTATAAGCTTGCCCGTCGTGATGTCCCACAGTTGAATACTACCAGATACCACCCAAGATCCTGTCAGCACCGTGCTTTCCTGAAAATTACAATTTTTACAATAAGAAAATTTAAACATAAACTCAACTCGAGAAACACATGCTATTATGTATTATAGGGACTCTTTTCATCCCAACTTCTCTAAAAAAATACGAAACTAAAAAAAAAAAAAAAAAAAAATACATTGTAATGTAAAATATACGAAATGAACTTTTATAAAGTAATGGCTGTTCCTGTATTGATGTATGGATCAGAATGTTGGACAATCACTAAAAGACAAGAACAAAGATTGGAAGCAATTGAGATGAGACATTTTAAGAAATGTAGCAGGATACACTCTGGTAGATAAGAAAAGAAATGAAGATATAAGAAAGGAACTAAATATTTTCAAACTTACAGATCGAATAATTAAATATAGAAACGCCTGGAAACAAAATGCTGATAGAATGCCAGAAGAAAGATTTCCAAAATGATTGTTAAATTATAAACCACGCGGAAGGAGAAATGTTGGACGCCCAGATGGTTTGAACAATTTGAACAATTCTAGCTTTCATGAAACCGGAACGAGCCAACAGGCTTAGTCACTGGATGAAGAAGATGAAAAAGAAGAATAACTCATCGGCCCCCGCCGGCCGGATTTAAACCCGGTATTAACTGATACAGACTTGACGGCTCCGAGAAGGAGTAATAATAATAATAATAATAATAATAATAATAATAATAATAATAATAATAATAATAATAATACAAAGGGACTGAAGGGAATAGAACAATTCATTGATAGTGTTCTGCTCAAGAGCAGGTCTTTCACTGCAAACTCAGTATTCTCCACTCTTTCCTTAACTCAGCTTTCCTTTTTGTATCTGCATACAAACCATTTATTTTAATATTGTCTATCATCTGATGTATTTTTCTGCCTCTAACTTTCTTTCCATTGACCATCCCTTCTAGGGCATCCTTCAGCAGGCAGTTTCTTCTTAGCCAGTGGCCAATCCAATTTCTTTTCCTCTTCTTTATGAGTTCCAGCATTGTTCTTCTTTCACCCACTCTGTCTAGCACATCTTTATTTCTTACTTTGTCTGTCCATTTTATACGTTCCATCCTTCTCCATATCCACATTTCAAAAGCTTCCAGCCGCTTTTCCTCATTCCGTCGTAATGTCCAAGTCTCTGCACCATACAATGCTACACTCCACACGAATCACTTCACTAGCCTCTTCCATAATTCTTTTGCCAAAGGTCCGCAGAAAATTCTTCTCCTATTGTTGAAAGCTTCGTTTGCCATTGCTATCCTCTGCTTTACTTCTTGACCGCAGTTCATGTTACTACTGATAGTACAACCCACGTATTTGAGGCTCTCCACTTGCTCAATGGCCTCATCTTTAATCCTCATGTTTATCTTCCTTGGTTTCTTTCCTATAATCATGGCCTTCGTCTTATTTATATTTATCTTCATCCCATAATCCTCGCACCTACCATTTAGCTCCATCAGCATGTCCCTCAGTGTTATTGCATCTTCTGCTAGCAAAGCCATATCATCAGCAAATCTTATGCACTTTATTCTTCTTCCTCCCATGTTTACGCCTCCCGTATTGCTGAAGCAGTTCTTCATTAGGTCTTCCAGGTAGATGTTGAAAAGGGTAGATGATAGAGGACATCCTTGCCTTATCCCCCTTCCAATTTCTCTTCCCTCTGACATTTTTTCTCCTATCTTCACTTTTATTCGCTGTTTCATATAAAGACTACTTATGAGCCTCCTCTCCTTCCAGTTCACGCCAATTTTCTTCAAGATCTTTAGGAGTTTATTCCAATTTACTCTGTCAAAGGCTTCCCAGTCATGTCAGGGACTGTCAATCACTATCATTATTTAAATACAAATTAACCGATATCTTAAATTCGACACAATGAGAACATTAACTGTATAACAACTACATATTCAACATTTTGTATATATTCATGTAGGAAGCTTTACTTAATTTTTTCTTATTTTATTTTATTCCATGTTTTGTTAGTATTAGCTAATATAAGACCACACCCGCATTGTCTTTTGTTTACCTATATTTAATATTTCAAAATTGTAATAAGTGTGCAATTTTTATATGAATTTATTATTTGCTGGTTGAGTGGAAGAGAAGGCCTTATAGCCTTAACTCTGCCAGCTAAAATAAAGCATTATTATTAATTAATCATCATCATCATCATCATCATCCGGTATCATGGCAGCTGTCGCCGTCTTCCGGAAACCAAACGCCATTCCTCTCTGTCCATCCATTGATCTTCCTCCAATCCTCTGATATTCATAGCTGCTTGTACCCCTTCTATCCAAGTTTTCTTCGGTGTTCCTCTCTTCCTCCTTTCCATTGGGATCCATTCCATAAATATTTTAGGCAATCTTTGTTCTGGCATTCTTTTTGACATGGCCATACCACTGTAATATTTTCTTTTCTATAATGTATATGATGTCCGGCTCCTCTTGTACACCCATAATTCCCCATATTTCTTTATTTCGTATTCTATCCATTATTATTGATAAAAAATGAAATTGATGAATTTGAACTGAAATATACAATTTTTCTTGAGTGAACTAAAGAACTCTTATTTTTAATCATAATAAGAGCTTGTTTGACTCGAGGTGCTTCAATATCTTAACGAAACACTTCCAAGAATCATACCAAGTCTACTTACTTGATTACATCGTGATACTTGTAAAAGAAACGTTTTAAGGATATTGAACTAAAAATATCTATTACTAATGTGTTTAATTTTAGCGAATTCCGTTTGAATGAACCTATTGATGTAGTGCTCATGAAAAGATGTTTTAAAATATTTGCAAATGTTCATAGATTCCACCTACAAGACTCCGAAAATAGCCAAAACGTAAATGTAATATATAAAAATTAATTTTTGTTTGTTTGTTTGTTTGTACTTTATGCGCGGCCATACCGCTGATCCGATTGTGATGGGACTTTTTGCAAAAATGTTGAGGAGATTCCCGGGATGAACATAGGCTATAAGACAGGTGTGATAATCAACTCCTACCCCCTTACAAATCGCCCTTTGTAGTGGAAAACGTGAAAAAAGTAGCTCTTTGGACTCTTAAATGGCTTACGCTGCCTAAACCATAATAAAAACACAAAATTAATGTACACAGAATTGAATATCTCAAAAAGCTCTACAAAAAAGTCCGCGACAGCATATGTTTATCTCTTACGGATAACTCACAATAACCATTTTTGTCTTTCATTGATGCCAAGAAGATCGAGACAAGTACGTAGATTCCTGTGCAAGGATAGCAGCACATGGCGGGTATTCTGTTACGGATAACTCACAAAACGAATTTTGTCTTTTAGCTCATTTATGCCAAGAAGATCGAGATAAGTGGATTCCCGGGCAACACCGGGTAATCTGTATGGGAAATCTTAAAATAATTACGATATACATTTATAATTATTTTTCCTTTTACTTATTCAACTAGACATAAAAACACACTAATTTTCATTTATTTAGACGTAGCAGCCACGCCGGGTATTAGGTAGTAGACTATAAAAATATGTACGTGTGTGTCTGCTAACGATCTAGCTGCTGCCATTTTTTTTATTTTTCGCAACGAACTCGGTATATGCTATTGAAATAGAAAGAGAAATCCGACTATTAGTAGTGGAGTTTACCGGTAAGTCGAAATTCAGACATATTTCTAGCGATGTTTGTTTTCTCGCACCGAAACTAATTCATCGAAATTAATGTTAAAAAAATACGTGTTCCGTAAACCAGTAAAATAATAATTGCTGAGAAAATAGCTATGATCAACACTTTTAAAGTACCAGTTAAAATGCAGAAGATGAAACATTGTTTATGAAAGGCCTCCATATTGAAACTACTTGATGAAGTTTAATAATTTAGTTGAGGACGACTGACTTATCAGCTACCAATTTTGTATTTAATATCGAAATATCTTCGTTTACGCAATTCCTGAGTATTGGACATTTACTTCTAATATACATAATACTTGTATGGTAGAACAAAATTAAATTGGAAATAAACTATTCTAAGACAAAATTATTATTATTATTATTATTATTGTTATTATTATTATTATTATTATTATTATTATTATTATTATTATTATTATTATTATTATTCAATTATTATTAATTAGCTTATATGTGGCCCCAACTGGAATTTTCCTTATCATATAGACAATATCATCATCATCAACTTCATAATAATCCCTCGGCCTGTTCCGCTTATAGAAAAAAGAAGACGGAAGAGAAAACCAGCAAAAGGGAAGAGCAATTTCGTTAACCATGTAAAGGTACCTGCTCTAGAGGGAGAACACCTCGATCACAAATTACCTGGTCCTCCTGGAAGGGGGTTTTGTGGACGGGTTGGTAGCGCACCCAAGTAAATAATATATTACTCGTATCTCTCAGAGGAACAGTCGGACGGATAACCGTACGACGACCATATAGATAATATGTAAATACAATTATTTTTGGACAAATAAAATTGAAAACAGAAAAATATGTTGAGAAGGCATATGATACTGTAGATAGCGATTCGTCTGTGGAATGAGAACGAAACTTATCGATGATTCTTCTTCCAGTTATACTATATGAATATGAAACTTGGTTTCTTACTTTAAAGGAGGAGAAAATATTGTGACAATTTGATAATGAAGTACTTAGGAAAATGTTTGGACTAAAAATGAACGGACAAACAGGGGAATAGAGAAAATAAGTGAACAGTGAGCTACATTATCTTTATGGGAAACCATATACAGGTGAATTGGTGATGGAGTAGTGGTTGTTCGAACTTTAAATATTTAGGCCTCACGATACAAACAACAGGGAAGAGATTCAGCTACATATCAGATCAAGACCGGTGGCAGCAATAAGGACAATGAATGAAATTAGAAATATCAGGTTACTGTCAATCAGCACCGCTATGGACTTGTTAAGATGAAGGTACTACCCGTACTTGTGTATGGACTCGACGTGATATGGGGACACCTCACATATAAGCA
The DNA here is from genome assembly GCA_030220185.1 of Diploptera punctata. Classification (NCBI taxonomy): domain Eukaryota; kingdom Metazoa; phylum Arthropoda; class Insecta; order Blattodea; family Blaberidae; genus Diploptera; species Diploptera punctata. The sequence continues at coordinate 1,476,393 of JASPKZ010000015.1, forward strand.
ACTGGAAGATATGGAGAAAGTGAAGTCAAGATACCTCAAGAGACTCTTAGGAGTATCACCGAGTACGAGATCGAGGCTGGTTTACGAACTCACCAGAGAGACGTTTTTAATAGAAGATCTGCGGACAACACTACTCCTGCCATCTAGTAAGGCCTACAATGTACTCTTGCAAGACCTGCAAGAGAAGAAGAAGGACATACCATCACTATTCTGTGCGATGCAAGACAGACGATGGACAGAATCGAACTGTGAAATGCGTCATGTCACTACCAGACTGGCAGTCCATGGCTTCCATCACAAGATATGCTGCAACAAGTCATTTCATGAACCAAACGACATGTGTATGTGTTTTGTGTTCACAAAAATGTGAAAAGTACCATATTCTGAATTGTAAAAAAACGACTTAAATCAAACAGTGCTTATAGCAAAGACAATTAAGCACTTCACATGTAATATCTGCACGTTTTTTGCGCATTTCTCCTTTATTATTATATACAGAGTGAACGGCAATTACACCGACAAACTGCAGGAACTGATTCCTGATTGGAAATGAAGCAAAAACGGTCCTATGAACATGTGTCCAGAAATGAACAATGTGCGTGCAACGACAATAAATCGTCCCGGCACACAGTACATAGCATAATCGCATCCATGTTACAATAGATGTTCAAAGTGGCTTCCATGGGATGCAATGCACGCGTTCACACGTCGTATCATGGATTGCCTCGCTCTTTCTCATGTTTCGGCCTCTCACCGAATAGAGTCACAGGCGACGTGGACGATCAAGAGGTTTAAGGGGAATCAATGTAAGAATAACAATAAATATTCACGAGTATAGACGATAAGGTTATAAAATTTGTTAGAGTTCCAGATATTTTCATTATTTTTGTAAAGTTTTATTCTTGCTTATGATATTTACTTTGAGGAATTTTTATGTGCCAGATTTCTCTTGTTGAAGGATAAGTACATCAGGAACTGGTTCAGCATACACAACGCTTTTCAGACGACCCTGAGGTAAAAATCCAGGGGGTTTAACTCCGGTGATCTAGCAGGCAATGCATAAGGGCCGAGAGAATAATGTCATTCGTCAGTGCCATCTACCGTGACAACGATACATTTATGGGCATTTATTCATAGCACATTTTTTCCTCCATTTCCAGGCAGAAATCAGCCCCTGCAGTTTGTCGGTGTATTTAAAATTCACTCTGTATAATAAGAACAGTTAATTCTCATAGACTTGATGGACAGCGTATGTAGTACGAATGAAGAATGAAGATTGGAGAATTTTTGCAAGAAGCATATTGCTCTGTAGGTGGGCTAAAAATGGAGCGAAATAATAATATTAACTGTGATTTGATAGACGTGAATTACACAGGGAATTATTAGAAAGTGTTAGCTCAGGATTGTATTTATGGAAATTCTTATGTCCCCGTAGACATGGACTTTCAACTGGTGCCAGCGACTTGTCTCTGGGTCCATGGAGTATTAAAGGGCATACCTTAATACTCCATGGACCCAGAGCTTCATCGTTGGAAAATCCTCTTCTGATGCCATCAAAGCTGTCTCAGATTTCGTACACCAAAGTAGAAGTAAGGGGATGAAATCCTGCCTCATTTCCCTGGATATCAGTGGCGCCTTTGACAATGCTTGGCACCCAAGTATCAAAGCGCGTTTACGAGAAATGAACTGTCCTTCAAATATCTATATAATATCATAGTGGACTTCCTACATGACCGTACAGCTTACTTCAGACAAGGAAACTCTTCAACGAGTAAGAACGTCACCAAAGGATGCCCCCAAGGATCTGTATCAGGTCCCACTCTGTGGAATATTTTAGTAAGTGGACTTATTTCAGAGCTGGCAGACGTACCCGACCTGAAGACCGTGGTGTACGCAGACGACATAATGATTATACTTAATGGTATTTCCCATGATCACATACTAAACACGCTCCAATTAACACTGCAAATCCTGCAAGATTGGTGTTGCAGAAACAAACTTGTAATCTCTAAGGAGAAATCTTCTCTAATGCCTATGTACGTCAGAAAGAAAGACACATACGCCAATCACCCAATAGTTACAGAATGGGGCCTAAATGTGGTAAAATAAAATAAAATATTTGGGTGTATGATGATAGACCACAAAATGGACTGGTATCCCCATTCACTATACCTGGAAAAATAAAATACTACATCTCCGAAATATGCTAGTCAGATGTTCCAAGGCGACTTGGGGCATGTCCTTCCATTATCTTATGACAATCTATCATCAAGCCATTCTGCCTATGATACTGTATGCTGCAGATTCCTGGAGCCCACAAATCTCCAAACGGGCTAAAACCAAATTGAATCAAATACAAAGACATTTTCTTCTTTTCGCAACAAAAGCATACAGAACAGTTTCATACAATGCTCTCCAAGCTCTAGCATGCGTCATGCCCATGGATCCAACAGTACTCCTACACAACGACATTAAAGCAATATCCAGAGGCCAAGCCACCAATGCTATAATCCCTCTACTGAAACGAACTGAAATGCCAACACTAATAAAAGGAATTCATCCCAAAGATAGCTATATAGAAATAGATTCAACTGGAACTGTAGGGAGTGCCGACTACTTAATATTCACGGATGGGTCCAAAACGGCTAAGCATGTGAGAGCAGGTATGGTAGCCGAGAAAAACTCAAAGGAGGTATTTACCAATATGAAAAGACTTGACATAGAATGCTCAGTCTTCCAGGCAGAACTCCTTGGAATTCAAATGGCAGTTGAATGGATTGAACTACAAAAAGACGTAACTTCAACATATGCTATCCACGTAGATTCACAAGCCGCTCTTCTAGCCATAGCTAATAGAAAATCAACCAACCCTTTGGCGATCCAAACCAGAGAAAAGCTAATCGTACTCAAAAAGACGAGAAAGATTGACCTCCACTGGGTTAAAGGTCACGCAGGTCTTCGAGGGAATGAAAGAGCTGACTATCTGGCTAAAATAGCCGCTAGCTACAAAAATACTATCGACTATAACTCCATCCCTATAACACGAGGCAAGCAGTTATTAAAAGAATACTATGAAACAATCTGGAATTTAATTTACACCAAATCAAATGACGCCTTCCATACCAAAATGTTCATCCCCAACATACCCTATAGACTGCCCCTATCCCTATGGCCTAACTATATAACCACACAATTTCTCACCAACCATGGACTATTTAAATCCTACCTACACAAAATGAACAAAACTGCTTCACCTTATTGCAACTGCCCAGAAAAATCACTGCAGACGGCCTACCATCTGATGACTGAATGCAACATGTTCTCCAGAGATCGACCAGCTATACTACAAATTGCTACTCCGCCAAATATTCTGAAGTTCCACTTTAACACAGTCAACGTTGCAGAATTTCTTACGAGGATCTTCCGTCAACTACAAGAACAACTAGAACAATAATTGAACAATTGTAAAACTGTAAATATCCCGTGATATACCATTGGTGAAACACGGGTTGTAACATATATGTAAATAAAAAAAAAAGGGCATACCTTTATGTCAATTGCTTCCCCACAGACATGAGGTCCTCTTATATTCCGGACGAAACCGCCTTCAATTCTCAAATCCCATATCTGAAAATAATATATATATATATATATATATATATATATATATATATATATACAGTGTGCTCACCTCATAAATAAATAACTTGTGTGATTTTACTGTAATTATGAAAAACGTTAACTACTAGTTAGCAGTTTACTATAACTATTTAACTCATGCCCCAAATGGGAGTCAATGACCAATCACTTTTCAATGATTTTTTATTTACAACCAATCACAGTCGTGTTTCGCCTAGAATTTACCAACTAAAGTTTATCATAATAAAGAAAAGCACCTCCTTTTTAACATTCTGAATAGGCCATAGCATTATTTTGCAGTGACTGACTCTCTAAGAAGTGCGGCTACCAGATTGTATATGTAGTGCATGAATGTCAACACATAGCGCATACGGGAGTTAATATCAAAACATTTGTAGCAATTGATTATACCACAAAAAAAAGAAACCACTGTTCGCACTTTATTAAATGTATTTTTTCCCAGGTAATAACATTCCATAAAAATATAATTGTCATATTTACATCATAGAGTAAATATACAGTTTGATGTGTTTTTTTGTCCACAAGAGTGCATTCTTACAATATTGCGTTCCTTTGGCAATAAATATTATGATCTGGTTGCAGTGATGAACAAAAGAAGAAAATGAAGCGTACCAATCGTACTTCATTTATTTTCAAACATCGCCGTTTACATATATATATATATATATATATATATAATATATATATATATATATATATATATAATATAATGTTAACGGCGATGTTTACTATATATATATATATATATATATATATATATAGTTAAATAATGATTTGTAAGTAAACAGCTGAATTTTATTCGTTAAATAGTCCTAACAAATGCCACTCTTGATTTCCAAATTCTCTAGATAAATTGGAAATCACTCGTGGCATTACTTATTATAATTTACACAAGCAAAATATCCTGAAAGTGTCACTCACAGAAGGTATGAAACTGCAAGGCACGGCAAAGAATCCCGTAAAGGTATTTTAAAATACATAACGATAGCCGTGAAAGTCTTCTTCTTCTTCTTCCTTTCCAGGATTAGATCAATGCGACCTGTTCCGTTCTCAAGTTCATCGTTTCCTTGACCGTCACAAAGATCTTTTTCCATGTGGTTTGTAGATGTTGATCTTTTTGGGTAATCTTGTATTGTCCATTCTGTCTAAATGTTCTTTCCATTGGTATTTGTGCTCGTCTAGTTTATCGAGTATTGAAAATATCTCCAGTTCATTTCTTATTGATTCATTGTGTAATATATCCGTGCGTGTGCATCTTTTTACAGATCTTAAAAATTTCATTTCGGTGGCTTGAATGTGTGATATATTTTTTTTGTAAGTACCCAAGATTCAGATCCATATAAAAGAAGAGGAACAGCCATAATTTTATAAAACCTGAGCTGAGTTTCTCTTCGAGTCTTTTGGAGGGTTCTTCTTATGGTGCCACACATCATTTGATATCAGTTTAATTTATTATGTATATCCCATTCGTAGCTATATGTTATATCTGAACCAAGATAGTTAAAGTGTGCTATCTGTTCTATTATTTCATTATTGATTAGTATTTTTGCTCTGACTGGCACTTTGCCCTGAAAAGTCCTAATTTTAGTTTTTGAAGTCGAGACTTTGACATTATAATAGAGTCCTAATTGATTCAACGTGAAAATGGCTCTTTGTAAATCATCCTCTGACTTCTGTATAATTACCAGATCGTCTGCATACATTAAAATATTCATATACATTTCCTTATTAATTTGCATTCCTATGGGACTTGATTTTTTCCATTTTCGTATAACCTCATCAAAATATATATTAAACAATGTAGGTGATAATGTACAGCCTTGTCGAACTCCTTGAATTATTGGGGGGTAAAGTCCCCCGAACTCAGATAAATAAAAACGAAATGAAACTTAATTTTAAATAAAATAATAAAGAAGACACATCACACCCAAGAAAAATTACACAAAAAAGTATTCTCATAAATAAAATTATCGCATATTCCGCTAAAAAAATTAATGCAAATCCCCCTCTTCTATACTCTACATTAAAACCGTCTTCTCTGGAATAATGATCTAAATTAAGGATAATCTTCGTGCCATTATAAAGATGTTTTATTCCTTCTCGTGAAAGTCTTAACCAATATATTTACGATTTGTATTAACAATATATGGGGCACGCCGTAGCGTAGTGGTTAAGGCACTGAGCTACAAGCCGGAGGGTCGAGGGTTCAAGTCCCGTTGGGGTCAGGATTTTTAAACTGACCCAAACCCTCTGGCGGCACTATGGCCCTGGGGTCGACTCAGCCTCTAACGGAAATGAGTACCAGACGCTTGTTCTGGGGTAAAGGCGGCCGTCACGCAGGGCTGACAACCCGGCTGACATCAAGTGCCGATTGTCTAGAAAAAGTGGGAGCCTTAACCTCCTACTACCCAAGGGCCTTTTATTAACAATATACCAAGAGCTAATATTATTGTATATCATTTTAGAGAGAGTGTTTTTCAGTCACGCTCCGTACACATTTGAACGTGTTTAATTCATATAAGTATCGGGTTAGAACTACTGTATGTATCTAATGATAGATAGAATATTCATTACCTGTATTACTTGTATAGACCTACGTAGGTATATGACGCATATGTTAAATATAGAATTAAAAATTGAATCCGTCGCTCAGTAACTAATTCCTTATTAATAGTAGACGGGAGTTAAGGAAAAAATCATTTTTGCGCGATAGTGCGTTTTGTCATACTTACCAGCAATGGCGACCATTGTTGAAGTTCATCTTCCTACATTTCAGGTTTGCCAACCTAAATAACTATACTGTAATATTACATTTACACCCTAAAGGGCAGAGAATGACTGGGGTGGATCTGAGGATGAGCTCTCAGACTCTACAAAAGGCTCCAAATAGTCAGCGCAAAATATAGCTTCACTCTACCAAACCCTTCCATCTACCTTTACGTGGTGGGACTGTTTTTACTGAAGATGGAGGGTGAATGGCGAGTTTCTGGCGCCATAAAACCAGTTGCTCGGGGCAGACAGAGCTCTGTAGCCTTGTAAGGCAGTCTGTCTAGGAGAAAGACAACTCCGAAATTAAACTCTGGTCCTCCAGGTTGGGGGCTTACGGTTGGTCTGGAAACCAACCCAAGTAAAAAAAAAACCTATCACTCAGAAGTTTCAAGTGCGAACTTGAGACCGGAACAGGTCGCATTGACCTAATCCTGGAAAGGAAGAAGAAGAAGGAGAAGAAGAAGAAGAACACCCACGTGCGGGAAGTAAAACCACTGCCCTCTATGTAAACTACATACAATGTATATACAGAAAATATCCAAAATGTAGTGTTACTATACATTATACGAAACAAATCACTGCATTTTAAATGAACTGAACTTCATTTGAAACAATATAAAACAATAAATACGTACTTGCGGCCATGTTATCAATAATTGTTCTCAAGGCCTCCTGTTCTTTCAACTAATAAACATTGCCCACACTGTTAACGTTAGTTAATTGTTTATAATGAACGCAAATATTTCCAACAAAGATATTATTTTACTATTATTTATTATTTTGAAAACATCATCGCGCAAAAACTAATGTACAACGCACATTTGTGAAGTGTTTTACAGAATCTCGGAAATTTTCCTCGCTTCTGTAAAAACCACTTCCCAACCTCGCATCGTAATATACTCGTACTATTTTTTTATTTTATGTCTGAAGACTAGGTGCAACATAATATATAGACATTTTGGGTCATTGTAGGTCAGAAAATTGTGGGTTTCATTTGTCCTTTTTCGACATTTTTGGCTTATTGGTCTCTTTTTAGCTTTTTTTGCAACTTTACCTCCACTTGACTACATTTATACCATTTGTATAATTAAACAATCCGCAGAGTCTAATATCAGTTCAAACATCTCTTAAAAACACTATCTAGTTTTACTTTCTAAAGACTTCACATTCCAAACATGTTCTCCGAGAAGCTATTGAACCTTCATAAAACATCCCATTATTTTTAACCAACAGCCTATTGACCGCCTGAACTACTGTATTTCGACTTCAAATTTTCTAACAAGTTGCCACTTTGTGAAAATTACCTCGAGCAGAGAGTGATTGTCTTTATCCACTCGTTAGTAACTGCAAAACTTGTTACGTCCTTTTTCCAATTCTTAGGTATTTTGTAAGGATATCTTTAGGTATTTTATAGGCATTTTATAGGTCCTCAACTTCTGAGCCATACTTATTATGAATAATATTACAGTTAGTCTAATAATTTTATCGATGTTCTCCCATATCACCCTATAGCTTCATACTATTAACCCTTACATTAAAATTGCATCCTATAAGATACATCAATTTGTTTCATTCATTTAATAATTTTAATAAAAACAGATGAAAACTAACGAGAAGAGATTACTTTTTTTTTTTTTTAGAATTACACAATATACTTAATAATAACAGTTACGCACCATTTATTTTTCACTGCGGTCCGTCACATTTAAATAACTGATACTAAACAAATAATAAACGCATGTGAAATGAAAATATAAGATGCAAATTAGAAGTGGAAAAAAAAATTATAGAACAAGTGTCAGAATTTAATTATTTAGGTGTATTAATAACAAACACTAAAAAATTTAATAAAAGAAGTAAAGATACAAGCTGATAAAGCAGCACAAATATCAGGGTATATGAAAGATTTAATTTGGCACAACAAACAAATGTCAATAGAAAGCAAAACCCGCATATACAAAACGATAGTTCGACCAGTTATCGTATATGGAGCAGAAACTAGGGCTGATACAACAAATAATAAGCACATGCGAAATGAAAATCTTAAGAAATATTTAGGGGAAAACATTATTTGATAAAATACAGAACACAGAAATTAGGGACGAATGCCATATTCAAGACATAACCATATTTATTATAGATAGACGAAAATATTGGGTCATATAGAAAGAATGAAAGAAAACCGGCTAGCAAAATGAGCTAATGAAGATAGACCAATGGACGGGAGAAGAACAAGAGAAAGACCAGCCAAGAGATGGATAGACAGTGAATGCACATCCAATACGTCTTTCTCCGAGGAGTGATTTTGGAAATAAACAGGATGAAAATCCTACAAATTAAGTTTAAGAAGAAGAAGAAGAAATGAAGATCTTAAGAACTATTCAGGGGAAATCATTATTTGATAAAATACACAATACAAAAATCAGGAACAAATGTCATATTCAAGACATAACCAAATAGATAAACGAAAATATTGGAAAGATCATATAGAAAGAATGGAAGACAAACTACTGCAGAAAGAGCTAAAGAAGATAGACCAACGGACGGGAGAAGAACAAGAACAAGACCAGCCAAGAGATGGATAGATAGTGAATGCACATCCAATACGTCTTTCTCCAAGGAATGATTTCGGAAATAAACAGGATGAAAATCCTACAAATTACGAATATGAAGAAGAAGAAACGAGAAATACATAATCTGCCAATTTAAGGGTTAATTGGATCATATTCTTCGCCTCCCTTAATTAACAAACAAAACATAATATCAGGTAATTAGTATCAGAGATATAGTGTTTCGTGAGTTACTTTTCACTTCTCCTAACAACCAACCCAGGATTCTGAATCCAAGAATAATGGATGAAGTATTAGAAGATGAAATCTGTGTTTACCCGGTGACATTAACGTCCCCATCCCAGTAAGTTCTCATTACTCGCTCAACCTGGTTTCAATTTCCTCTCAACAGATGAAGGACGTAAGGATTACGAAGGGAGGCAATTTTAATGCCTTACACTACACAAGTCTAATTTATTGCCTAGTCGTGGAACTAATTGAAATAGGTGCCTCTTCCCCTTCTCATATTTAATTGGCTCCATGTTGCTTTGCATGATTTACATACATTTAATTAATCATTCGCTTCTCTGAACTTTTGCATCTGGTATCTAACGTCCGCATTTATTAAAGAAAGAATACATACTCCATGGGGTCTCACAGTAAATTTACAAAAAACAGAATATCTGGCAGTAAATAGCAATGAAAGAGAAATTTTAATATTGGAGGAAGGAATCCAAATAAAGCAAGTGAAACAAACTAAATATTTGGGAATAATTAAGGATAACATTGAAGGTATAGGCAAAGAGAATATAAAACATAGAATTGAATTGAGTAGCAAAATAATATCATCGTTAAATTCCATATGGTGGGATAAGCATATTTGGAAAGACATAAAAAAATATATTGGTAAAACATTGGTGGAATCTGTTGCAATGTATGGAAGTGAGGTATGGACAATCAATAAGTACTACAAGCATAGACTAATAGCTCTAGAAATGGATTATTTACAAAAGGAGTGCCAGAAAGTCTAAATTAGAACATGTCACAAATAAGGAAATTAGAAACATAATGGAAGCAGAAGAAAGCATAATTGAAAGAATTGAGGAGAAGGAATTAAAGTGGTTAGGACATGTTTTAAGAATGGAAGATGAGCTATGGCCAAAGCAACTATATCAATGACATCCGACCAGAAAGAAGAAAAGAGGGAGACCGAAGTTAACATGGAAGGAAAACATGAAGACATTAATGCAAGCAAAGAGGGCTAAGCATTGAAGATTGAAGATCGTAGGTTTGGAGGTTTGGCACGGAAAGACGGCAGCAGCTGTAAAAACCCGAAGATAGATAGAATACATACTCCATCAGGTGACAAAAATCTCCACAATACTCGTATAACACTGGTCAACATGATTTTTGTCTCATGAGTACCAATAGTTGTACTTAATGCAGTTTTTTTATCGTGTTTTCAAATATGTATTCGGAATTTCTCCATCACCCACAGTTGTTTTTATTTCAATTTCAATTAATGGATTTAAATAATTATTTTTTTAATAAACGTTTCTTCGTTCATTTATCCATTGCAAATAAAACCAAATGAGCTATCTCAGGAGATTTCAGAGATATCAAGGCAAATGGAATCCTAATATGCTGGCCGATTATTATTGGATTATCAAGAGGGATGCTCCACAGGAGAAATATAGCAGAAAATCGTCATTTCTTAATTTCTAGGTGAGTCCGAATGTTCGAATAGTGTGTAGTTACAAATCCAAAATATTAAAGTGTTTGAAATTATAAATTCCTGTCTCTCGGAAACCTTGCGTGATGGAGAAAAACCGATATCATATTTAAATTCAGTAGAAAACATACTATCAGAATCACATATTTTTCTTTGTGAGACAAAAAAAAAAGTTTATTTTTTGTTGCTCAGTGTAATTGAAGAGCTTAGAGCAATAACATGATAAGCCACATATTGTTATTTCTGAGATATAAGGATTTTAATGTTTCAAAAAATTATAAATACTAATTGGGCAGTATTGTACGGTGCGTTCTTTGCCGGGCAGGTCTAGGGACGATACCCTCTGTAGACGTTGCAAAGAGCACGAAACTCTTGCACACGTCATTGGGGCCTGTCCGTTGAGAGAATCACTGAGAAACATTCGGCACCACACTATTCGAAACATGATGGCAGAAGTCTTGCGAGATTATGGATACACAGTTTATGAGGAAATTAATGGTGTGGCCACTAATGGAAGTAATAGACGAATAGATATTATTGCATTTAGACCATCTTCTAAAATAGGTATGATATTAGATCCCACAATCCGTTTTGAGACTCATAGTGGCCAACCTGAAGAAGTTGAGTGTGAAAAGAAAGCCATATATGAGCCAACAATTAACTATTACAAAGATAAATACCAATTAGATAGTATAATTGTTACAGGATTGTGATCGGGGCAAGAGGTACTATACCAGGATTCTTAGCTAAATTTTGGAATTTCTTAGATTTGGACAGAGTGTATGTTTCTAAAATTGCCATCGCTGCCATTAGAGGATCAATTTCAAGTTTAAGAAACCATATTTACAAAATTTCTACTTTATAGTATGTATAATTCAATTACAATTATTTGAAATGTTTTAGATTAGATTTTAGATTTAGATTAGATTTATTTAGCCTGGTGGAGTTAAGGCCATGTGGCCTTCTCTTCCACTCACCAGGACAAACTTATATTACATCAGAATATAACAATCCCAATTAACTCTAATATTAAACACTAAGTAAAAATTTGATCAAAAGATAATATCTAATATACGTATTACGATCTATAATACAACCAGTCAATATTAGCTAAAATTAAGACTAAAACTAATAATAAAATGTATACAAGCAAGGCACATTAAATTGTCCCTGTCCAGTGTATATAAAAAACCGGAAAATAATGAGATATAGAAAACTAATTTTACGATTATACAATATTTAAAACAAAACAAATAAAAATATTTGTTATTCTTAATATTATTTTCATAAATAATTAAATGTATTAATATTGCTAAAAGAATACTATCAGTGAGGCGTATAAGTTAGTTTGTTATTAAATAATTCTTTAGTTTATTTTTGAAGGATGTTATAGTTTGACAGTCTCTGACATAGGGCGGAAGGGAATTCCATGTTTTGGTAAGTGACACCGTAAAAGATAATGAATAATATACAGTGTGATGAGGCGGGATATAAAGGACAATGTGCTGATGGGATCGAGTGTCAAGATTATAATATATATTTATTAAACACAATGTGTACACTAATATTATATACATGGTTTACAATTTTGCTATTAATTCGTGAATTGTTTTGGTTCTGTTTTCGCACTTCACTAAGTGATACTTTGGGCACGGTTTGCTACAGAGTTTACAGATGCAGGACTCCTCAGGTTCATGGTAACTTTGTTTATGACATATTTTGCCATGGAAGCCGTGAGCGGCGAAGCGTGTGTATAAGTGGCGAAGTCGAAAATTTGGTCCTTTCCATTCGTCTGTGTTTAACGCTTCCGTTTCCGTGATTTCGTTCGGAATCTCTCTGGCTTTTCTCTGTCTCTCCTCGATTGCTGTTTTGTATGCCTGCGTTTCTGGTAGATCGAAGTGTTTTCGGATGTCTTCTATGAAGTAAGACTCCTTTGCTATTATGTAGGCATAGCTATGTCTTGTGAATTTTGAAATTGAAAGAGCCCGTTTTAGGAATCTCGCTTTTATGCTTTCAAGTTTCATGAAATTTTTGGCTGTGAGATATGTCCATATTAGCTGGATTCCATAAATGGCAACCGGCATAACTTTGATGTTGAATAATGCTATTGCCGTTGGTAGGGATAGGTTTCGTAACTTTGGAATGTCATAAATGGCTTTTGTGGCAGCTGTAGCACGCTCTTGTATATGCATCGAGAATACTGTTCCGGTGGTCTGTAATGTTATTCCTAGGTATTTGAAGCTGCTAACGAATTCTAGAGTTGACCCGTCGCATGTGAGGTGATCTCTCTTGGATAGTCTTCCTCCTCTCCTAAATTTCATAGCTTTGGTCTTTGAGCTATTTATTACCATTGAATTTTCTAGTGTTCATTTCCTGATCTTCTCCATGGCTGCTTGTAGGTCTTCTAGGCTCCTGGAGAGGATAGCCATGTCATCTGCGTACATAAGGAGTTTGACGTTCCTTGTGTCTATCACATGACCGATGTCCGCCGTCATGACGTTAAAGAGTATCGGGCTCAGCGGGTCTCCTTGTAGTACCCCTCTTGTCTGGATGATATTTTTCGACGTAGTTATGCCGTCGTGTATAGCCACAGAGTTTGCGGTTAGCACAGACGCGATTATTTGTAGTTCATTGCTAGTCCTACCTAGTACGCTTTCTAGCTTTTGAACGAGTATATTCCTGTTGATGCTATCGAAGGCTTTAGCGTAATCTGTGAAGATTGCGTACAGAGGGGTGGTGGGTTGCGCCAAGGTCGTTGTTATTTCTTTTATAATTTCATGTACAGCGTGTAGCGTTGATCTGCCCGGGTGAAGCCATATTGATTCATTGGTATGATAGCACGTAATCTTGGTTCAATTCGCCTCAGTAGAAGTCTACTGAAAAGTTTAAACATGACGTTTTCCAGGGCTATTCCCCTATATGAATTTGGATCGTCCTTTCGTCCTTTGCCTTTGTAAAGCACAGTTATCAGTGTGCTCCTCCACTGTTTTGGGATTGAATTATTCTTGAAACATTCTCTGAAAAGGCACGCTAGCGGTTCCGCCAGGTCTCGGACTGTGTCTTTCAGGTGTTCAGCATATATTCCATCTGGGCCGGCCGCTTTGTTGTTCTTTCCGTTCATGATTAGTTGAGTGACTTCTTCTGTTGTAATGGGGTCGAGGTTTGATTGCGTTCCGCATGTAGTGAGAAGGAGTTGGACATTTTGTTTCTTTCTCCCAGGAGGTTGCTGAAGTGCAATTCCCATCGCTCCATGTTTACGAGGGGGCTCGATCTGTTCTTCTTCGAGGACCTTAGGATTTTGTAAGGTTTCATTTCCGCCTCAGCAATTAGTTCCTTTTCTACGAGGAGGTCGTATGTTAATTTCTTTTCCTTTAGTAGGCATTTGTATTTCCCACGCTCTACGGCGTACTCTGTCAGTGCATCACCTCCGTGTTCCCTAGCAGCATGGAGGAGTTGTAGTCCAGTGTCAAGATTATGTGTGTCGAATAGTCTGATGAAGCGGCGTGATAAATAATTAGGCGATGATGTGTTTTAATGTATTTACAAAATGTATTTCATCAATTTCAAAAATTAATTGTCTGTATCACTTTGTCCTTGAGGCAATCCTCTTATGAGGAAAGTTTTTTATAATAAAAAATATTGATAGTGGAATTATAGATATATTGATAATGGAATTCTACGAAAACAGAAGTAAAGCTCCAGTGGATACTATGAAGTGGATTGATGAAGTCAAAAAGGACTTAAAATTGACAGGAATTACTAAAGAAGATATCCTAAACAGAGATATATTTAGAATTAAGGTGAATAAGTGGCAAGTTGACCAAGAGGACAAACCGAAGAAAACTGGAACAACTTGGACAGATGATAGAAAACAAGCTCATAGCAAAAGAATGAAAGAAATTTGGGCTCAAAGGAAACGCCTCTAAGTACTTTGCGTAGTCCTACATGGGCTCATCCGCAATTAAAAAAAATATATTGAATCTCCAATAATGCGAACACAATTCAATCATATGGCGGGTAAAAGTAAGCACCATGGTTTCTCAATAGACAGAGTTGACGGAGTAATACCTTAGGCAAGTTTGTTTACAGTACAACTGGAACTTGGCTTTGAATTAGTGTAGGAGCTAGTGTCATACATTATATGTTCAATTTACCTTAACCGTGTCGTCCCATCCTCCGCTGATAAACATATGTGGATCGCTTGGGTGAAAGCGAAGAGCATAGATTCGCATGTTGTGACTCTTTTGTTCATCTCCAGAATGGACTTCTAATAGAGTTTTCTTGAACACGCTGGTCAACTGTAAACGAAATAAATAACTGTTTTTTTTTTCATTTCAAAGTCATTTAAGGTACAAAATTAAACTGCTATAGCGGATATTTATAAAAAACTACTAGTATTTAAAATGGGTGCTCCCCAGTGGGAGTTTCCTAACCAAGCTTAATTTAGTTACGCTTAATTGCCTGTAGATGTCAGCGAGTGACATGTGGTTAGCGCATTGCCTCAATGAGACACTCCCAAGGAATGCTTACTTAAAATAAATGCACTTATAGTACTTCCACCAATATATAAAAATTAATATTTGTTTGTATGTTTGTTCGTACTTTATGCGCGGCCATACCGTTGATCCGATTATGATGGGGTTTTTTGCAAAATGTTCGGGAGATTCATGGGATAAACATAGGCTATAAGAGAGTTGACATACTCAACTCCTACACCCTTAAAAATCACCCTTTGTAGTGAAAACCCCCTTTTTTAGCCTTAAATGGCTTATGCTGCCTAAACCATAACAAATACACCAAATTAATGTACACAGAATTGAACATCTCAAAACTACAAAAAAGTCCGCGACAACATATGTTTATTTTTTACAGATAACACACAATAGCCATTTTTATCTTTCATTGATGCCAAGGAGATCGGGATAAGTAGATTCCCGGGCAATCATGTGCTGCCATACCATTCATCCGATTGCATTGGGGCTTTTTGCAAAATGTTTAGGATTTTCCCGGGAAGATCATAGGTTATAAGAGAGTTTTAATGCTCAAGCCCTTCACCCTTAAAAATCACCTTCTGTAGTGAAAAAACGTGGGAAAATGTCGCTTTTCGTAAGCTCAAATGGCTTACGCTACCTAAACCATAACAAATACACAAAATGAATGTACACAGAATTGAATATCTCAAAACATTCTACAGAAAAGTCCGCGACAGCATATGTTTATCTTTTAAGGATAACTCACAATAACCATTTTTGTCTTTCATTGATGCCAAGAACATCGGGATAAGTAGATTCCCAGGCAAGCATAGCAGCGCACGGTGGGTATCTTTTATGGATAACTCAAAATAACGAATGTTGTCTTTCAGCTCATTTATGCCAAGTGCATCGGGATGCGTAGGTTCCCGGGCAACGCCGGGTAATCAACATGGGGTATCTAAAAATAATAACGATATAAATTTATATTTATTCTTCCTTTTACTTATCAACTAAAGGCAAAAACACATTATCGTTTATTTAGATGTAGCAGTGCACGCCGGGTATAGTAGGTTACAAATTTAATCACATATCTGCTTGTTTCTACTTTGCATTAGTGAAATTGCTTTTCGTTGAATGATATTACCTTCCTAGATTCAACGTCATATATTCTGATTGCTGCATCTTTCCCCGCTGATGCCAGTATATCTCCAGTTAAACAGAAATCCATTGTGTTTACTTCATTTGATTTTTCTAGAAATAAAGTTCAAAAACTTTAGTGTAAATAACATATAATCTGTATACTTAACTTAAATTTAAATATATGTTTTACTCAAGAACTGTGAAAGTCAGCGAATTTGCTCAGTAACTCTACTTGTGATCCGATATTGCTAGTTTATTTATATCTATTTTGGCTATTTAACTCATAGGCCGATAATTTTGCATCTTCCTGTTGATAATTTTGCCTCTTCCTGTTCGTAAATGAGAGATGTCTCCGCAAATTAACTTTTTTGACAAAGATATCGATTCAACAATGTACGATCAATATGGTGCAGGAAGAAATGACAAAAAAAAACTTCACAGAGCTTCTGTCCAAACGAACATATGTCTCCAGGTTCGAAAGTGTCACTGAGTTTTTATATCCGAATGTTGAAATTCCGAGAAAAGAAAGGTTTAAATTTTACCTTCAGCATATCTTGAGAACTCAAATTGGAGAGCATCGCATATGTAGATGTATCCGTCTGAACTTGAAGCAAAGAATATATCTGAGTTGTTAGGAGGAAAGCGTATGCACATAATTGCTAATGATTGTTCCAATCCTGACCGTAGAGTTGCTTTAACTTCTCCTGTTACAGGACTGCGTACCTGAAAAAAAAATTGTAAGATTTAATACATAAATATAAGTAATAAAAATAAATATATATCATACAATTGTTAAAAGCATCATTACTTATGGAGCAAAACGTTAGCCATTAACAACAAAAATTAGTATATTTTGCAAAAAAAAACATAAATGAATTTTATAAGAAGGGCAGCAAGAATTTTCAAGAAGAGAAAAAAATATAAACTCAGTTATAAGGGAGAAAATGAAGATTGAAGACACTATTTTAGATATTAAAACTCAGCAATTAAGATGGCACGGATATGTCCAACAAATGGAAGAGTATTGGCTACCAAAATCAGTTTTGGAATGAAAACCTGAGGGAAGACGAGGCAGAGGAAGACCTAAAACCCCCTGGATTCAGGGAACATATTTTTACATGAAGGAGAAACATCTACAACCAGGAGATTGGATGGACCTACAAAATTGGCTATTAGGAATCGGACGATGTCAAACACATTAATCAACCGATGATCTATCTATCTATATATCTAATACATTTTAGGTGTTATGGAAGAAGTCACTCGACTATCAGTTTATTTATTTTTTATTTGATAGTTTCGAAATTTTTATCACATACATAATGTGTTTATAGAAGTGTTTCTGTGAAGTTTGGTGTTTATAAGTAGAATAGATTCAGAATTATGATTTCTTATCTATTTTTTAATATTATCTACAAATCTCCTTACGATGCATTTTTAAATATTCTCTCGTGAAATGTGAGATTCAGAGACTTTATGATTCCACTAAGCACGTTTGCTATGCAAAAATAAATCATAACGGGAGAATACTGCTTATTTTTCATTTTAAAAAAATATATGATTTATTTTTTATCGACTCTCATGCATTTTCATCTCAATTTAAGAGAACACATGCGTCTTATACTAGTAAGTGCATATCTAATTTGCATTACCATATATTGGGGAGTCTAACCACAAAATTTCACTTTGATTGCATAAAAATTGTATCGTAAGGAGCATTTTAAGTTTTGGAAAAGTCAAAAAATCGAAACAGAGAAAAAACACATATTAAAGTTTAAGTAGTAATGCTGACCGCACGTGCAAGGGTATTTAAACTCTTACGTCACGGACTCAATTTTGCTCCTACAATAAAAATTTTACATGAAAATGACCCTAAAGAATCAGAGTTATTAAAAAGCAAATAAGCAAAAAATGTGTTCTTTGCCATTTTTTTTTAAATTTTCACCATTCGGTGCCATTAAGTGAACATTTGAGCGCTATCCCATTTATTCGAACTTTTTTCATCCTCTCTCTCTCTCTCTCTCTCTCTCTCCTCCTCTCTCTCCTCTCTCTCTCTCTCTCTCTCTCTCTCTCTCTCTCTCTCTCTCCATCTATCTATCTATATATCTATCTCTATCTATCTATCTCAATCTGTCTCTCTCTCCTCTATCTGTTTTTAGCTAATTCCGAAGGAATGAAGCTAATGAGGTTCTTGGTCTACCAACTGGGCGTTTTCCCTCTGGTTTTCCTACAAGAAGCTTCCATGCACGTCTTTCATTCCCCATTCCTGCTACATGGCCTGCTCATCGCAGTCTACGAGACTTAACTGTTCTTATTATATCTGGCTTCCTATAAATACCATGTAGTTCATTGTTTTCCTAAGAACTTTATTCTCAAATACTCGTAATCTCCTTTCCTCCCATAAAGTAAGAGTCCATGTTTCGCATCCATATAGCCTAATATAACTGATAGAGATTCTATCTAGTAGACACCTAAAATGACCATGACTAAAGTTTACGAATATTTTATGAAGGGGTACAGACATACATACATACATACATAATGTTCTGCCCAAGAGCAGGTCTTCCACTGTAAACTCAGCATTCTCCACTCTTTCCTTAACTCAGCTTTCCTTTACAGGCTCCAATACTTAGGGTGGAGTTCATGAAACCATCTTTACGCAAAGAAGTACTCTTTCCCTCTCTCTAAATCATAGAGAGAGGGAAAGAGTCGCTCTTTGCGTAAAGATGGTTTCATGAATTCGGTCCTTAGTCTTCTTTTCTTCTGTTCTTTTGACTGCATTATATAACCGGAATTTGAATTCCGGATATTCAACTTTACGCACTAGTACTCTTACCGTTTCAGCTATCCAGACAACTCGTTCACCAAGAACAAATGTATCTCTCTTTAAACCCTTCTCACCCCAATAGTAGGGAAACTTTATTCAAGTAGACATTGTGATGGTGGGATTTTACACTCTGCTATACGGTAAGTAATTATTTTCAGCATCAGCATCAAGGATTAGACCTTAAGGTCTCTTCCGATCTCATGCTAGAATTGGTCTGTCAATATTTTACTAGGTCTTCCAACATTTATTCGTCCTTGTGGTTTGTAATGAAGAATCTGTTTCGGAATTCAATTGTTATCCATTCTATTGATGTGGCCCATCCATTCATCTCTGCATTTTGTAACTCTGTCTAATAGTTTGAATATATTTAGTTCACTTCGTATATTTTCATTTCGTTTTCGATCTGTTATTGTATAGCCAGCCAGGCTCCTCATAAATCTCATTTCTGACGTTTCTAGTCTTCGTTCCTGGTTTTTGGTTAAGACTCAGTGTTACGATCCGTATATAGTAGTGTTGGAACCGCCATTGTTTTATAAAATTTTAAAAGTGTCTCGTTTCTAGTTCCTTTGAGACTTCGTTTTATGGTTGGTGCAACACATATAATTCAATGTATCTATTTTGTTTTCAATGTCTTCACTTTTTTCCATATCATACATTGTATCCCAGTTAATTAAAACTTCACCTGTTCTATTTTTTTGTTCAAATCCACCTGTTTGTCATTCGACATTTCAGGTATTCCCTTCTGGCATTGGCGTATTGTAACCCACTTCTGAGGTTGGGCCGCCTGGAAGGCGGGGTTACGCTGTCCCAATGATATGATGGGTGATGACGATGGGTAATGATGCGCCAGGTTAGGCCTTAAACCTAAACTTAATCTAATGATGTGAATGTGATATTGATGATAATGATGGCCAGATGATGTTCGGGGACCGTTTGGGCCTTAAAGTATCCTGACATTTGCCTTACAGGTGAGGAAAAACCCCAAAAAACTTCACCCAGGAAACTTGTCCCGAGCGGGGATCAAACCCGTGCCCGCTGCGTGACAAGGTAGCACGCTACCTCGAGACCACAGCGGTGGACACCTGTTCTATTATTATATTCTCTAACTGGATTTTTACTCTTAGTGCTCATACCCTCGAAAAACTAAAAATTTTTGTTTTTAGAGTAGATATTCCAACAGAAACAGATTTCAGTAATCTATACACAATTTTAATATAATTGCAAAAAGGTACAATATGGAAATCAGTACAAAGAAAACTAAAGTGATGGCCTTTTGTGGGAAATATCCTAAACCTAGCAAAATTGTTTTGGATGATGAAATTTTGGAACGAGTAAACGAATTTAATTATTTGGGTTATAATTCAACATATCAAGATGAAACTGATATATCAAAGAAAATCACAAATTTTACAAAAAAACAACAGGGATAATTAACAGTATAATGAAACCATCTTTAGTACAGAAGAACACAAGATTACGGCTTTATAAGGTTCTCGCAAGACCAGTATTAAGATATGGTAGTGAACCATGGACAATACGAAGAAGAGATGAAAGCCGAATACAGCAAATGAGATGCGATTTATGCGCCGTACAGCAGGCTACACAAAGTGGGACCATAAAAGAAATGAGAAAATTATGGAAGAGTTGGATGTAGAACCCATTCTTCACCATATAAAAAATTACCAGAACAACTGGAAAGCCCATCTTCAACGAATGCCGTTTCATAGAATTCCAAAAGCCATGCTTCGCTATTGCCCCCAAGGCAAAAGATCGCTGGGACGTCCAAAAAAGCGCTGGATGGAAAATTCCTCTTTGAGACCGTAACAGGCCACACGGCCTAATACTTGCATGGATGATGATGATGATGATTTTCAAATTGTATGTCAAGTTGTAATTATTATCTTTGGTTGGAAATAGTTACCTGTAATGCTCCTGACCCAAAGCCCGTTGCCAGTATTTTGCCATTGGGAGAGTAACGAACAGTGTAGAGACCAATGAACAAATCGTTGTAGCGGAGTTCTGCAGTCAAACGAGCTCTGTTCGTCAGTTGTAAAGACGTCCGCCGTTGTCTTTCTAACCAGGAAGCTCTTCTGGCGGACTCTGCCACCGATACTCGTCTTTCTCCAAAAAATGTCCCGCGACGGTCTACGATGGCTTGAGAGACCCTTCTCCGTTCTACTGAGCCAGTTATAGGTGTATCCAACAGCGACATCGCTTTCTTCCTCTTCCTGTACCCACTAATGACGACATTTGTCTCCATCGTTTACCTTAGCAAAACATGAATATTTCAATAAACAAAATAAAAATAAATAAGATTAAATTTAAATGTTTCATACCTCACCTGATATCCAGTCTTCTAACTAGACCGGTTTCGAAACCTGCGAAGCTTCATCTTCAGTAATTTCTCGTCGGCTGATGTTATGTCGATCAGAAGAGCTGCATCTTCCTCCCTCTGTAGGTGGACTGATAAAGCTCCGGATCAACTCAGAATCCGCGGGAATTTCGAAGTTCATAAGTTTTGTTTCTTGTTTTTTTTTTAATTTGTATTTTTTTCAAATCGTGAGTTCTTTTTTAACTTCGAAATTCCTGCGAATTCTGAATTCATCCGCAGGTATATCGGTCCACCAACAGAGGGAGGAAGAAGCAGTTCTTCTGATGGACGAGAAATTACTGAAGATGAAGCTGCCCATGCTTCGAAACCGGTCTGTTTAGAAAACTGGATATGAGATGAGGTATGAAACATTTTAATTTAATCTTAAATTAAACTTCATAGTGATTTTTCCTATAAAAGTTCAAAAATTGAATAGTTACCCACAAAAATTTGAAAGTTGAGTTTTCAATGAATTAGTGATATATCCAGAGAATATCGTATTAGATTATTTAATTCAGAGTTCATTCGTATACGCCATGTGCCATCGCTTTCTCTAATTGGTCCAAAAATTCTCCTTAAAATCTTCCCTTTAGAAACTAATAATTCATTGGCATTATCAAAACCGAAAGGTCATGACCGCGTTAACATAAGCTCTCCATACATCCCTATCCTGAACTAGTGTTGTCCAAACATCCCCTGTATAATCTACTTTCCTCAAATAATACTTAATGCTATTCTCTCACCTCATCTTTGGTCTGACTACTGGACGCTTTCCCTCTGTTTTTTCTACAAGGAGTTTCAGTGTCCCTCTTTCATTCCACATTCGTAATACAAAACAAATAAATTAAAATTTATTGTATGCCATATGTGAGTCTGTAATGTTGCAACGGAGAACAAGTGACTGCTGACATAATGTTTGCCAATATTATAATACCCTTTTCTGCCATAGGCAGTTGAATTTGGTTATGTTACATGGATTAGATTAATTAAGTTAGGTTAGTTAGATTATGTGCTTTTAAGTCAATAGCGAAAATTATACGAAAATTATGACATTTCAAGGTGTAGATCCTGTCAGAAGTAAAATTGTACTGAACAATAAACTTCTGGAGCAGGTGAATAATTTTACATATCTAGGATGCAATATCTCATATGAAGAAGAAAATTATGTAAATGCAAAAATATCTAAATTTTTAAGAATTTTAGGGTTAATAAATTCTATCTTCAAGCCACAGTTAGTCCAAAAACATTCAAGACTAAAAGTGTATAAAACACTGGCTCTTCCAACTCTTTTGTATGGTAGCGAAGTATGGACGTTGTAACAGAAGGATATACGGAGACTTAGATCTGCTGAAATGAGATACCTTCGGAGGACTGCAGGATACACACTACTAGATCACAAAAAAAATGAAGACATCTTAGAAGAATTACACACGGAACCTTTAGAAAACAAAATTTCTGATTATAAGTCAAGATGGATGCAACATGTTCATTGAATGGAAGATCACAGGATACCCAAACAAATGTTAAGATATCAACCTGCAGGAAGAAGAAGACCAGGACGTCCACTTAAAAGACTTCTGGATGGTGTTTCTCTTGAGGTCAACAAATGGCCTAAATTATGAATGTACTATGATGATGATGATGATGATGATGATGATGATGATGATGATGAAGTCAATAGCGATTGAATTAGCTTACTCGCCATTGTTTATTTGTCTGTTAGCGTGTTTCTCATGAGTTGGCTATTCTAAGTAATAATGACTAATGAATACTTTCTGTTGTAAATATGGGGATTTTAGGTTATTTTTATCTCAACTTCTCATTTAATTTTAAGACATTTCTCGTTTTTTGGGGGAAAAATCAACATCTACACATTTCTATTGCTACAACAGTGTAGCCTATCATTTTTTAATTCGGTTTATGTAGACGCACTCCAGCATTCAAACCAGATATTAAATACCGATTGTTATAAAAAAAGTATCAAATTTGTTGATATTCATTCATTTTATAAGTTAAGTTTGCGGCAGCTTATGACTACTTACTTGAAATGTTGATAAACATGTAGAAAGAAAGATGCAGCAATTTTTCTATGAAATATTGAAGTATTTATTTTATCATGCCATCATTTGAGGCATTTTGTTTTGAAAGAACTTAAGATTTTGGTAGCCATGATGTATATAAACTACGTTTGCATTTCACGGCTTTATGGATCTCGACCGAAATTGATTGATATGTCAACTGGATTTATTTATTTCTTGAAAGACCCCAAAGAGCAAGATTGCTCGTATTAAGGGGCAATATACAAAAAAATAAAAAGTAATTTCCATTTATTTATTTATTTGTTTATTTATTTCTTCAAAGACCCCAAAGAGTACGATTGCTCATATTAAGTGGCAATATGCAAAAAATAAAAAGTAATTACTTTTTTTTTAATTTAACAATAGTTATTCATGACCAGGGGGCGGATTCCTATGAAATGCCATGATTTTAATCTTTGAGTTAGACTAAGTAAACAACATTTATAAAAGTTTTCTGATGAACATTTAGTGATTTTTATCAGCATCATCATTATGAAGAAATCCATTTTATTTCATGTCACCTGTGATAGTAAACGTAACAAAGATGGTCTTGATCTTTCCACCGATGTTTTGGTCTTTTTTGGTCCCTATGTCCAATTTGAGGATATTGGAACGCCAATTTTGGAAATATATTTCTTCCCATTCTTCTCAGATGAGTTTTCCATTCTTGTTGGTATCTTTCTATATCTTCATCTAAACTTGGTGCTCCAAGTTTTTCTCTAATAATGGTGTTCCTTTGTTGATCCGGTCTATTCATTCCTAAGAGTGAACGTAAGAAGCGCATTTGGCTTACTCTAAGTTTATGAGAGTTTATTTTATTTAAAATCCAAATTTCACTTCCGTATTTTAGAGCAGCTTTCGATAGTTTTGTATCTGTCATCGTCTGTTTACCAAAATGTCTTCTTATTACGTCATTCATTTTATTATACTTTGTAATTATGATACAATGTCACTCTTACGTTCTGCAAATACACTTCCTAAGTATGAGAAATCAGACACTTGTTCTATAATTTTTATTGTGTCTTAAAAGTCATATTTCTAATCTTCCCAGCTTTTCTCAAAACAGTACAGTTAAAATATACTGTTACTCTCCCAGCTATATTATATCGAACCGAAACATTGACTCTTACTTTAAGGGAGGACAAAATATTACGAGTATTTGAGAATAAAGTTGTTAGGAATATATTCGGAACAAAGAGAGATGAACAGACAGGTGAATGGAGAAGACAACGTAACTGTGAATTACATGAACTTTTTGAACGAAAATATAATAACAATAGTTGAGTCATGTAGAATACGATGGGCGGGACATGTGGCACGAATGTGAAGTGAAAATGTATATGGAAACTCCTTGTAGGAAAACCAGAAGGAAAGCGCCCAGTAGGTAGGCCAAGACTGAGGTGGAAGAATAACATTAGCCATGATTTGAGAGAAGTAAGTTATACAGAGAATGATTGAAAAACGTTAACCCATGATAGAGTTATATAGAGACCTTATGTCCGCGTGGCCATGAACCTATGAGAATTCGATGTTGCCAGTAAGTTACTTAGTTATTAAATAATTTTACACATCTTTATCATTTTCAAGTGTTGTGATATTCATTCCATTATGTTCTAGTAATATATATATATATATATATATATATATACTTGCCTTGTCACGCAGCGGGCCCGGGTTCGATTCCCGGTCGAGACAGGTCCTGGGTGAGGTTTTTTCGGGTTTTTTTCCTCACCTGTAAGACAAATGTCAAGAAGCTTAGGGCCCAACGGTCCCCGAAAATCAAACGTCCATCATCATTATCATCATCATTCTTCACCGGTGTGGAAAGTAACGGAAGCTACCTCACCTATCATTCCCTAGTAAAGCTACAAAGCATAGCATTAAAATGATATGATTGCAGTGAAAGACCTGCCCTCGGGCAGAATTACTATGGATGGATGAATGTTTTACTAATCAAAGTAACATGTATATATATGCTTGCCTTGTTATGCTGCGGGTCCTGGTTCGATTCCCGGTCGGGACAGTCCTGGGTGAGGTTTATTCCGGGTTTTTTCCTCACCTGTAAGACAAATGTCAGGAAACTTAGAGCCCAACAGTCCCCGAAAATCAAACGGTCATCATCATTATCACTCTTCGCCGGTGTGGAAAGCAACGGGAAGATACCCACGGCTATAATTCCCTAGTAAAGCTACAAAGCATAGCATGAAAATTATATGATTGCAGTGAAAGACCTGCCCTCGAGCAGAATTACTATGGATGGAGATATATATATATATATATATATATATATATATATATATATATGCTGATAAGAATAAAACACGGTTTGAAGTGCACGGGAAGATGCAAATAATATGATTTGACATTACTACAAAAACGAATCATAAAAATCTGCTTGCAGAAACCTTTAGATTACCCTACAAATTTAATTTATTTAGAATTCAACGTGCCAAATATTAAACAAATATTCAAGCATACATTGCTTATTTATTTTCATAAAAATAAAAACGAATTTAAAGAGCACAATCGAAGTTTTTACAGCACCAGACAAAATACTACTTCTTTGCTACACGTTCCAAAATTTTACACAACTTCTGGATCTAAACATACTAGATATCTAGGACCCAAATTATATAATGAATTAATTAGATCCAATCCAGAACTAAGTAAACTAAACACAGCTAGTTTTTAAAAAAGCGATTAAATTAATTATTTTTAATTAATTAATTAATTAAAGAAGTGAATAAAATTAATCATTTGAATATTTTAAAATAATAAATATAAAACATCTAGTTTTGTTTATTTTGTAATAAATTAACATATTACTAATTACTTTCTTCTGTATTATTGGTTATAATACATTACATTATATGGTTTATATTATTTTATGTAAATCATTCTACATTGCATTAATTATTTTGTTAAAATAAGTCTTATTCCCAATATATTATTTTTTATTTATATGTGTCATAATTTATGTAAAAATGAAACTGGTCCCAACTTTAAATGTATATATTCTATTTGCATTATTCATGTAACTGAACTGCACCCGAGCACAAGCACTTGCTCATTCGGGTGTTAATACTGTATATAATATTTATTTGTAAATAAAATTTATTCTTATTCTTAAAAAAAATCAACACTGATTTGCACGGGATCGAATACGGTTACATACAAACTGACTTCATCATTGGAGTTTGTCCAGTATATCACGAAGCAATGTAAATCTCGATTTCGTAAAAAGGTAGATTTATTGAAAAGTATTTCATCATACATATGTGTATGTGTGTGTTTTATTCAATATGCATTTTGCTGAATAATAACATTCGTTACATGCAACCACGTCACTATATAAAACATTAGCGCGCCATCATAACTTTAATATATCGTAGTAAGATGGCAGCACAATTTGAACTAATTATTGTGCCATCTAGCGACTGCTTGGCAGAACTAAATCTGCTAGCAAAACATGTGACGTTTTCATTAGAACTTTCAAATTAGAAACTACAGTCCTCCTGCGTCGAGTTTAGCGCTGAAAGGAATGTGGTGTGGAGACGGATTCTGGATGACAACACCAGTCAGGAAGGAAGTACAATCATATTGAAAACATTCGCCCTATTTACGAAAGTCACGGTCACAGAAAACTGCATATTTGTGGATAAATAATACTTCCCCTCGACTCGGCTGTAGGAACAAAAGAAACTAGCTGCAGGAGTAGTAAACCGAATGGCAGGAATACCCTACCTCCCAGCGTTACTCTTCGAAGGAGGACAGTAGTTTGGGTATTTTCCCCCACTCTGCCACCATCAAGGCTACTTTGATTATTCGATCAGAGAACAAGTGACTACTGGCGTCGTCATTGCCAATGTGATAACAGACGTCGCTATAGTTAACTAGTTTACTCATATACCGGGTGTAACAGGACCTCACCGACAAAATTATAGTGGTGATAGGTCATGCAGAGAGGATAATTTTTTGTGAATATATATATATATATATATATATATATATATATATATCAAATTTGCTTAACTGTTATGTTAGCCTCTAGATGTCAGTCAGGACAAATTTCCGCTACCTCTTGTGTGAATTGAGAATATTACATATATAAGAAAAATGTATGTACCTAAGGGTAGCTCAGGTCGTTAGAGCGCTAAACGTACAGAGTTTAGAGACTCGGATTCAAATCCCGACTCAAGCATTCATTTTTCTTTTCATATATATATATATATATATATATACTTACTTACTTACTCACTGGCACTATCGAACCCTAGGTTCATGGCCGCGCGGACATAAGCTCTCCATACATCCCTATCCTGAGCTAATGCTTTCCAATCATTCCCTGTATAATCTACTTCCCTCAAATCATAGTTAATGTTGTTCTCCCACCTCATTCTTGGTCTACCAACTGGGCGTTTCCCTTCTGGCTTTCCTACAAGAAGTTTCCATGCACGTCTTTCATTCCCCATACGCGCAACATGTCCTGCCCATCGCAGTCTACGAGACTTAATTGTTCTTATTATATCTGGCTTCCTGTAAAGACCATGTAGTTCATTGTTATGAAGTCTTCTCCATTCACCTGTCTGTTCATCTCTCTTCGGTCCAAAAATGTTCCTAAGAACTTTATTCTCAAATACTCGTAATCTTATTTCCTCCCTTAAAGTAAGAGTCCATGTTTCGCATCCATATAATATAACTGGTAGAATAATAATTTTACATATTTTCAGTTTAACGTCTTTTTGAAAGGAGTTGGGAAGTCATGAGTCTCTGCAATAGAAATGAGCCTATGTTTAATTTCTTGTGCATCTCATTTCTGTTTGTGATTATTGTTCCTAGGTATTTGAATTCAACCACTTTCTCAAAATTTCCCTCATTTGTCATTAGCTGTCCATTTCCATTATATAATATATTTCTATGTGTGACCATATATTTAGTTTTATTGATATTTACTTCCAGTCCCAATTTCTTAGTGTTACTCAGTAGTGTGTACTCTTCGCTATCGGCCAATAATACTACATCATCAGTATAAACTAACAGCTTATTAATACCATTGAGTTGTAGGCCTTCTTCATCCTCTAAAGATTTGATAGCTTGCAGAAATTGATATTTTTTCGGTAATAATAAGAACAGTGAATTGGTGACAATTGGAACATTTAAAGTTGTCAATGTCCGGCAGCCCCTTATTTCTTGTGGTAGGGAATTCCAGTTGCGAGAAGCGAATATAGTATATGACATGGAGTGATGTGATGTCATATGTTGCTGTATATTAAGCAAGAGACTATGTTGTGATTTTGTGTTTAAGTTATGGTTTGAGGATAGATACTGGAAATAAGATGATAATTTAATAGTTGAGTAATAACTACATCCAATTATTACAAAACATTTTTTTAGGGACAACACACACACACACTATTGAGTAACACTAAGAAATTAGGACTGGAAGTAAATATCAATAAAACTAAATATATGGTCACACGCAGAAATAAATTATATAATGGAAATGGAAAGCTAATGACAAATGAGGGAAATTTTGAGGAGGTGGCTGAATTCAAATACCTAGGAACAATAATCACAAGTAGGAATGAGATGCACAAAGAAATTAAACATAGGCTGAATTCTGGAAATGCGTGTTATTATGCATTGCAGAGACTCTTGATGTCCCAACTCCTTTTAAAAAACGTTAAACTGAAAATATATAAAACTGTTATTCTACCAGTTATATTATATGGGTGCGAAACATGGACTCTTACTTTAAGGGAGGAAAGGAGATTACAAGTATTCGAGAATAAGGTACTTAGGAAAATTTTTGGACCAAAGAGAGATGAATGGAAAAGACTACATAACAATGAACTACATGGTCTTTATAGGAAGCCAGATATAATAAGAACAGTTAAGTCTCGCAGACTGCGATGGGCAGGACATGTGGCACGCATGGGGAATGAAAGACGTGCATGGAAGCTTCTTGTAGGAAAACCAGAGGTAAAACGCTCAGTTGGTAGACCAAGAATGAGGCGGGAGAATAACATTAACTATGATTTGAGGGAAGTAGATTATACAGGGGATGATTGGAAAACATGATCTCAGGATAGGGATGTATGGAGAGCTTATGTCCGCGCGGCCATGAACCTACGGGTTCGATAGTGCCAGTGAGTTAGTTATCAAATTCACCAATCGCAAACGAATGTTGGTAAAATTGAATATCTAAAAACCAACCTAACGTAATTAAATTACTCTGATCTGTAAAAAAATCAATATAGAGGGGAAAATACGAACATAAATTTTTTTTGAGACATGTTGTTATCAACAGATCTGTTGAAACCAGAGGTATTAGAGTGGCCATGACAATAAATAGTTTTTTTATATATTTATAGTAAAATGAGTTAAAGTTAATTACATTCCGTGGCTAAATACATTTAGTATATCGTTTTATGAATATCTGTTGCATTAAAATAGTGTTTAAGTGGTTAAAGCATTTGTGTTATTTATATGCGCGCGCGGTAAATGGGCTATAGTAACATTTCTCACGAGTAGGAAATGTAACATAAAAATGCAAATATATAAAACTATTATTCTACCAGTTATATTATATGGGTGAGAAACATGGACTGTTACTTTAAGGGAGGAAAGGAGATTACGAGTATTTGAGAATAAAGTTCTTAGGAACATTTTTGGACCGAAGAGAGATGAACAGACAGGTGAATGGAGAAGACTTCATAACAATGAACTACATGGTCTTTACAGGAAGCCAGATATAATAAGAACAATTAAGTCTCGTAGACTGCGATGGGCAGGACATGTTGCGCGTATGGGGAATGAAAGACGTGCATGGAAACTTCTTGTAGGAAAGCCAGAAGGGAAACGCCCAGTTGGTAGACCAAGAATGAGGTGGGAGAACAACATTAACTATGATTTGAGGGAAGTAGATTATACAGGGAATGATTGGAAAGCATTAGCTCAGGATAGGGATGTATGGAGAGCTTATGTCCGCGCGGCCATGAACCTACGGGTTCGATAGTCAATTACTTAGTTAGTGGCAGTGTGTGGATAAATCACATGTTTTAATGTAATTTATTGCGAAACAAAATCTCCAGTTTTTTTAAATATATTATAATTTAATAATTTATTTAATTAAGTGCTAAGAAGACGAGGAAAAAATCCACTTCCGCTCTGTATGATTACGATGCAATCGGATACCATCTTAATCTGTTCTCTATGCTGTCCAGGTGGAATGTTGAATTTTCATTCTCTATGTCTGACGTTTTCTATGACGTTTAATGAATGTCTTCGCCATTTTAAATTACGATCATTCGAGTCACGCGATTGATGAGAGATGTATGTCGTGTAAGTTTGCTCCATGATCATTTTTTAAAGTTAAATTTGTCAAACATTAACATATTCATTTAGGTATACTTTGTATTTTAAATTGTTAACAATATAAAGAGTAAAATTTGACAGAAGTCGTATGAGATATTTTAAAAGTAGCGACACGTGTTGGATATCTGAGCCTTAAATTATGTCATTCATAGTTTAATACCTTAGCAGTTTGGTCAGTAGCGTCTTACTTTCTGTTTAAGATGCGGACTATGGTGCGTAATTTTATTTTCCATAACTTATCAACACGATCGAACCCCTTCTCAAAATCAATAAAAGCAACATGCGTCTGTAAGTTACGTTCTCTTCTTTTCTTTTTTTTTCAAATATTTGTCGTTATATGAATAAATTATCTGTTGTTGATCGTCCTGTTCTAAAGCCATTTTGTTCTTCTTCTAGTATTGTTTCTGCTATTTTAAGTATTTTATTTATAATGCTTGCAGAGATTTTATAAATTGAATTAAGTAGGCTAATTCCTCTATAAATGTTACATTCTCTTCTGTCTCCTTTTTTTAAACAATGATATTAAGAAATTATCACTAATTTATTAATTTTGTTTTATTTTTAAGCTGTAATATGTGAGCCGAGTCTTCCCTCTTTCACTGGATGGAAAGAAAAGTTACTTCAGCACATGGTTGATTCTGATTGGCTGCAAGATGAGCGTTGGTCGTTTTGTCATGTAAGTTTAATAGTAATTTTGTATCTTTAAGCATCAAAATATTTTTTTAAATTTTATATAGACGCTTTAACATCTAAGGAAGACATCGCGTCTTTTTATTTTTATTTGGCTGCTAGTGCAAACGGCAGTCTATGAACTTTAAGGGGAGATTAAAATGTGATTTCAGTAAAAACAAAAATCTCAAATTTATTTTCTTTTTGTACTTTTATATAGACTGAATTATTCTGCACAAATTGATATCAATATTATTGATATTTGCTCATTTTAAGTATTTTTAATACATTTTTAAAAGTAAGGCTGCATCACTAATTTGACACAACGAAAGTTTTACTTAGATTGGCTTTTTCGACAAACTAACATTTTCATAAGTAATGCCACGAGTGATTTCCAAATGATCGATGAATTCACGACTCACGAAGTGAGGAGTGTATTTATATACAGAATTTGTTAGGACTATTTAACGAATAAAATTAAGCTGTTTACTCACAAATCATTATTTAACTATAGTTATTTTTAAATATTTATATATTTAATGTAAACGGCGATGTTTGAAAACAAATGAGAAACGATTGTTTATTAATATATTTGTTAGAATTTTGTATAAAGTTGAAAGTAATGAGATGCCCCTGTAGTTGTTGCAATCAGTTTTATCTCCTTTCTTATAGATTGGTACGATAATCAATTCTTCCATTCATTTAGAAGTTTTTTTTTCCTAAATCTTACTAAGCAATCAACATATCTTCTCCATAAATTCTCCTCCCCTTTATTTTATCAGTTCTGATGACATCTCATCTGAACCTGATACTTTATACATCTTCAAGTTTTCTATTGCCATTTCCGCCTCTTCTGGAACTGCCATTTCTGCTGTCTGTAAGTCGTTCTCTTCAATACCCTGTTCTGCATGCACATTTAATAATTGATTAAAGGAACATTTCAATCTATTTAATATACTCCTGAAATCTGCAATCATATACCCATTTTCATTCGTAATTATGTTTGTTCTAGCCTGAAAGCCTTTCCTCTCTATCCTAATTCCTTGATATAATACTCCGATGTTCCTATTTTTTCCATCCATTTCAAGATCAAATAATCCTATAGGATTAAACAGAAATATTGATAAAATTCCCTTTCATAAAATCTTATCGCTCAAATATTCCCTTTTTTTATTCTTTAATAATCTAGTGGTTTGCCATTTAATGCTACCCAGACAGGTCAAAGGTGATAAACCAATCATAAAAAGTACCTTGGTCAAAAGAGTGACGATCTCTCACCCTATGAATATAGCTCTCAAGAAATGCGGACATGGCCTCCAGTGGGGGTAACAAATTATGAATGCAAATAAAAATTCCTGAACCTACCTTTTTGCAAAAAAAAATTCCTATGCATCAGATGGCTGGAATTTTCATTTTGAAGTTGAAGTTACCTCCAGCTCGACGCTACCTCCAAACCTCAGTCACGCCTACAAAAATAAAGTACGTTATAGAAACTGCAATCATACAGAACTTAATACATCTTATACTTAGAAAAATAAAATGGAAAAAAAACAAAGAAACGTTTACAACTAAAAAAAAAGGGTTACGTTGCTCTTAAAAGAATTTTAATTCAAACCTTAGTGATGCCACATTTTGACTATTGTGACATTCTACTTACTGATATAAGTGACGGATTGTCGGACAAACTGCAGCGTGTCCATAATATGTGTATCAGATTCATATTTAATGTTCGAAAATACGATCACATTTCTCCATTATTCCACGAATTGTCATGGCTACATCTAAAAGAGAGAAGAAAATCACAGTCTAATTCTCTCATTTAAGACCATACATACCTCAGTACCCAATTATCATCTCATTTCCAGTATCTATCCTCAAACCATAACTTAAACACAAGATCACAACATAGTCTCTTGCTTAATATACCGCAACATAGGACATCACATCACTCCATGTCATATACTATCTTCGCTTCTCGCAACTGGAATTCCCTACCACAAGAAATAAGGGGCTGCTGGACATTGACAACTTTTAAAAGAAATCTAAATTTATATTTGCTCTAACCTCGACTTCATCATTACCCAGTGTAAGGTACACCCTTCAACAAAAAAAATGAGTCATCTCTTGACTGCACATTTCTTCTAAGTCATACTCGGCACAGCGCTGGGTTCAAACTAGGAAACTAGTCATAATTGTGCAGTCCCTGAGCAACTGTGTTATGTGGCATGAACTGAAGACTCTTCTACGTGTTCCGATAGCTCAGCAGTGAAGCACGCGGTCACTGTTTCTGTTAATGATGATCGCAGGTTCGCGTCTTCAATTACGCAGTTCTTTCGTGATATTTGTATTAAAACGTTTTATGAATTAAATACATTTTATTTCGACATTTGAATTAATCTATACTTTTTAAGTTCATAATTTTTTATACCGTTGAGGTTATAACAATGTTAAATTATATATTTTTACACGCTTTATATTAGCTTGACCTGTATCTGTCTATGTAACGAACCTGTATCTATGTAACGGAATCTTTGAACACGATTTTCATCCACTTAAAAACATTAGATCGACTTGAAACTTTGTATACTTGTAAAGGACCCATGACAATATAATAATTTCATAGTTTTTTTTTCAAAAATCCTGGCCAGAATCATCAGAAAATCAAAAAAATAAAAACCTGTGTAATAGGTTGCGGACTTATCGACTTTTTAGTCAATCGTTGTAAGAGCGTGGACTGTAGTGGTATATAATTACAGCAATCATTAGGTCGCTGGTTCAAATCCGGGCCGGAGGTTTTTTTTAGAAAAGTATTAAGCAATTAAATTTTCATGGGATTCCGGTTTATGACAATCAATTAAACTAAAAATTAAAAAAAATAAATAATAGTTTAAAAACTGAAACAACACGCTTTATTAGATAACCAAACTAAAGAATAAAAAAATAATTTTAATTTGCAACACGCTTGGGGGAAAAAATGTAAGTGGTCAACAAAAAAATCATCTAACACATCTAGAATAAAACTAGTTATCTACAAAAAATAATAATTTTACCATCAAAAGCGTTGGGTGCTTTTTATGGATTTTACGTTTTCTTCTTAGAGACTTTACTTTTACCAATATCTGTTTATTATCAAATATAAGTATTAATTGTCAGATTTCTCTTACTTAGGAAGTGTATTTGCAGAGTATAAGAGTGACATTGATTCAAAATTACAAAAATATAATAAAATGAATGGGGTAATACGAAGACATTTTGGTAAACAGATGAGGACAGAGACAAAACTAAGATTACATAACATCACATCAGAAGCCGCTCTAAAATACGGAAGTGTAATTTGGATTTTAAATAAAAGAAACTCTCATAAGCTTCAAGTAAGCCAAATGCGCTTCTTACGATCATTGTTAGGAGTTAAGACTGGATCACCAAAGGAATACTATTATCAGAGGAAAACTTGGAGTAACAAGTTTAAATGAAGATATACAAAGATACCAACAAGAATGGAAAAATCATCTGAGGAGAATGGCAAGAAATAGACTTCCAAAATTTGCATTCCAATATACCCCAACTGGACATAGGGACCAAGGAAGACCAAAACATCGTTGGAAAGATCAAGACCATCTTCGCTAGGTTTACCGTACAGGCCACATGACCTAAAATTAACTTGTTCATGATGATGATGATGATGATGATGAAGTATTAATTGATATATAGCACCCCACGCTTTTTATTTTAAATTTGTTTTGTAGATAACTCTAGTTTTATTCCAGATGTGTTGGAGATTATTTTTTTTACTATTTTAATTTTATCCCAAGCGTTTTGGAAAATAAAATTATTTCATTGTTTAGTTCGGTTTTCTAATAAAGCGTGTTGTTTTAGTTTGTTTAAACTATTATTTTTTTTACCTTGTATACTACCGTTTTCTTCAACTATCTAAAATTTTCGTTGATTTCACTCTAGGCCTTTCGATGCATGCTTCATCTTCTGGAGTTGTTGTAGTAGTATTGAATTAACTGTATGTCTAATAGAGGGTTTTGCTTATTAGGCACATTTTCATTGAGAATGTTTGTATTCTTGGCCTTCTTGATAATTTCGATTTCTTGTAAAATGTTAATTTTGTGTCTGTTGTTTCTCTGTGTATAATTTACATTGTATTATCGATATTGTTGAAACTGTGGCCGCTTTCTGAAATATGTTTACCGAAATTTGATTTCATTGTTAAAGGAGAAGGCAAATCAAATTTCGCTGTTCACCAGGTTGAATCCAATCGAAAATGTATGGGCTAAGATGAAAATATAGATGACCTCTAATTGGCCTGCAGATGCACGAAAAACGGCTTATGGGCACAAATTCAAGACGCCTGGGATGCTCTAGCCGATCGTCCACGTGCCTGTAGAAATTTGATTGCATCAATGTCCCGCAGATTGAGGGCGGCAATAGATGCTGAGGGTTCTTACATGAGATATTGATTTTGTTTTTGTTAAAGTTTCATTTTAGAAGATATTATTTTCTTTCTTCATTTAATTATTAGAAGGTTTTCATGTATGTGTTTTATGTGTGCATTAAAGCCATAAAACTCAAATATAAAATTGAATATGAAACTATATTACAGCCGAAATGCTATCCTAACATTCAGTAAAAAAAAGTGTAACGGGAATCGAACCCGTGAAGTTACGAACGCAGATGTTGTGTGTTAAACCTCTCGACCACGGAAACACACAAAGGCAAGCTCTCTCTTTTATGTTACTTGAGTGTGCACTACGTTAACCAGCAAACACCACAGTACAATTACTGAAAACGTGTTAATGTGAATAAGGCTTCTGCGAGTGCTCACGAAGTTCCCCGATCGGTTGATAGAATCAAGAGACGACTCTTTTTTTTTTTTGTCTAAGGGTGTACATATATTAATTGGTGTTTTTCGTATAAATCGCCATATTTATACTATTATTATTATTATTATCATTACTATTATATTATTATTATTATTTTATTATTTTACTATTATTATTATTTTTATTATTTTACTATTATTATTATTTTTATTATTTTACTATTATTATTATTATTATTATTATTATTATTATTATTTTATTATTTTATTATTATTTTACTATTATTATTATTATTATCATCATCATAAGTATTATTATTGTTATTATCGTATAAAATGCTGTTTGTATACATGAAATTTACATTGCTACATTTAGAAGAGGAGGTAAGAAACGTGTTGAGAACAGCAAAAAATGGAAAAGCGGCAGGTCCAGGAGGAATAACCATGGAACTAATTAAATATGGTGGTTTAGGAATTATAAGAATTTTAACTAGACTTTTTAACCAAGTGATAGAAGGAGATCCTATTCCAGATGAGTGGAAGTTATCGTATATTAGTGCAATATACAAAAATAAAGGGAATAAAAGAGATCCATCAAATTATAGAGGCATCAGTGTTATGGCAGCAATTAGTAGAACGTTAAGTACAATTATTAAAATCAGATTGGAGGAACTAATACAAAATAGAATATCAGAAGAACAAACAGGTTTCACAGCAGGTAAATCGTGCCTTGATAATATATATGTGATCAGGCAGATTACGGAAAAGATGTTGGCTAAAGGAAAAGAAGCTCATATGGCATTTATAGACCTGGAAAAGGCATATGACTCTTTACCCATCAACAAGCTTTGAGTGGCAATGGAGAAGTTTGGAATATCTAAATCTCTCATATATTTTATAAAAAGAATGTATGATTGTAAATCAAGTATTAAGGTTGGGAATAGAATATCCTTAGAATTTGATATAACAAAAGGATTAAGACAAGGATGCGGGATGTCACCAACATTGTTCAAGATATATTTAGAAGATGTATTAATGAAATGGAATAAGTCATGTAGGGGAATCGACATTAATGGCCATTTACTGCACAATTTATTATTCGCTGATGACCAGATTATAATAGGACAAGATAAAGAAGATATAGAATATATGATCAGAAAGTTGGTCGATGCATTTGAGGTAGGTGGACTGAAGATAAATTATATTAAAACAGAATATATGGTAATCGGAGGAAATTCAAAAGACCTACAAATAAATAATATGATAATTAAACATGTTGAAGAATTTAAATATCTTGGATCTATAATAGATAAATCTGGTACTTGTGAAAAAGATATGAACAGAGTAAATTGTGCAAGGAAGGTAATTAGATCCCTGAATGGTCTTTTATGGAATAGAAATTTGACCAGAAAACAAAAAAAAAAAAAAAAAGGGATCATACAGACAATAATAGAAAGTATACTTACATATGGATCAGAAAGCTGAACAATAAATGAAAGGATGCAGAAAACAATCTTGGCGACAGAAATGGATGGATTACGGAGAAGTATGAGATATCCAGGCTACAACATATTCGAAATACATATATCAGACAAGAAATGGATGCACAAGAAATGTTATCGATAGGATAACAAAGAGAGCTCTACAATGGTATGGACATGTACAACGAATGCCAGAAGACCAGTGGCCTAAACAGGTGTTGGATTGGATGGTACCAGGCAGAAGGAGAAGGGGAAGAAGTAGAAGAGCACGGTATGAGGGAATATATGATGCCATGATGAAGAGGGGTATGGAAGATGGACAATGGGAAGATAGGAATCTCTGGAAAGCAGGAATCAAAGGCAAACTGCTGTAAAGTGGAAAGCCTGTATTAAGTATCAAGTAAGTACATTTAGTGTACCTTTAACTGTTTGCAATTGAGTTTCTCAGTGGAAAAGAGGCACATGCCACAAATCTGCCGATTGTGAGTTTGTTATGGTTAAGTAGATCCTGCTATCTTGCATCAGTTCCAATAACTATTTTCATTGTGGTATGTGTCTATTCTTTAACAAGGAGCATAATAAAACTTGAAGATTCTGAATTATAGAAATAGCTAATGGAGAAAAGGCACATGCCACCTTGTTTCTCTTTTATCTCAAGTGTTACAGTCAATGTTCCTGATAGGTTGGCAGAAATTAAACTAACCAATCAGAATATAGTTCCACTGCCCTCTGGATCTATATTATTATAGATCCAGAGGTCAGTCGTAGTTCTCAAATTACCTACAACATTTCCAATATGTCTTACATAGATGTTGAGGTTTAATGCGTTTTCTGAAGAAAAAAAAGGCAAGTTAATAGTAAAAGAAGGACTCTTCATGAAAATAAGTGGAAGGATAATGAAAGAAAACGTCTGAGAAATAGTGTATAACAATAAGAAGATTGTGCCAGCAAAGGAGTTTGTAAATAGTGGAACTCCGTGTTGCAAACTAATATCATGTGATTTCACTCCACTAATGATTAGTGAAGGTAACAGAGGTTATGCAAAGAAGAGAAAACATGAAACATAAGTCAAAGGAAGGTTTCATTCAGATACTATGTTCGTATAACTAATACTAGCGAACTTGAAGTCTGTAGAAGTGCATTTCTACCAGTCTACAGAATATCAATAAAATGCTTAAGAACTGTTCGGAAAAGTGAAGTATGTGTTAGGGAAGTTTATGTTGATGAAGAAGAGAGTCAATCAATATCAGAAATTTGTGTCCATACATCCACTGAAGATAGAAGAGGC
This sequence comes from Diploptera punctata, assembly GCA_030220185.1. Classification (NCBI taxonomy): domain Eukaryota; kingdom Metazoa; phylum Arthropoda; class Insecta; order Blattodea; family Blaberidae; genus Diploptera; species Diploptera punctata. The sequence goes on from JASPKZ010000015.1 coordinate 1,515,634, forward strand.
ATTATGTGGGGCATATGTCACTACTTAATTTGCACAAATTACCTCTCCTATTACTTAAAAACACTTAATACTAGGAATATTTCAACTAATATTTAATAAAATATTCAATGCATAATCTAATTCAAGATCCTGGTTAATAAATTAAAACATAGTGTCTATATTTCACAGATAAACAACTTTCAGAAATTCCTTGTTTCTGTAAAATAGTTTTCTTGTGGCATGTGCCTCTATTCCACTGGGCAACCCAATTAGTATAGTGTATATCTATATTTGTCAAATATTTGTTTGTATTTGTGCTGGTTGAGTGGAAGAGAAGGCCTTATGGTCTTAACTCTGCCAGAATAAATAAAACATTATTATTATTATTATTATTATTATTATTATTATTATTATTATTATGTTTTTATGTTTTTATTTAAATTTATCACTTCTCACTGAATGACAAATTATATTTGAAGTGAAAATTTTATTTAATATTTAAATGAACCGAAATTACGAGGTTTATTTTAATTATTATGAGTGAGATTATTTTTAACTCACCTCACATTTGTAGTTCTATTGCAGACTGTGGTTTCATTGTCAATACTTTGAACACACTACGTAGAATGTTGAAACCGTGGTCAGCAATAAAACTACAAAGATGAGGTGAGTTAAAAATTATCTAACTCATAACTATTAGAAAAATTTATGTCTAAAATGAAATTTAAATCTGAAGTCTTTCGTTTTGTACACCAGTGCTCTGCCACTGAGCTATTCAGGCATCTCAATTTAAATGCAAATTGTCTCTTAAAGAATCCCTGTGGCTTCTTCTCAATATTATTATATATTATTCAGGATAGTGTTTAAGTGCTTTTCCCTTGTTGTTATGGGCATCTGTCTTGGTTGTGCCACAGGTTTTCTATTTCTTAATGCCAAGAAGGGGTTTTGTTTAGCTTCTTCTGCTAATTTCTTGGCTTTCTCCTCTAAGAACTCCTTTTTGTGCTGTTTTAGAGGAAGTTTGTATGTCTTTCTCTTTTTCTGCGTAGTGTCTTAGGTCTTCCTCGCTTCCGTCGATTCTAGCCTTATGCAATGCTAGCAGTGTTTCTTTTCTCTCCTTATAGCAGTATTTGTTGAACCATGGTTGGGACCTGCTTGGCCTGTTTGGTATGATGGCATTTTGTAACTGCTTCTTCCATTTGGCCAGTTGGTAGTACATCTATTGCTTCCTGTATTTTGTCATCACATTTAGTTATCTGTGATGTGTTTAGTTTCCTGCTTTGGGCGCCGCTCGTTCGGTTCTTTGTTTCTGCGCTTTGTATCTTCTTTATTATGAAGGTCGTTTCTATGGGGATGTGTTTTCTAATTGTAAATGTGATTATTAATTAGAAATGAGCACTTGAAAACAAATTATGATTAAATACATATGCAATAAATAAATTAAACGTGTCATCTGATACTCGTGCTCTTATGTCTTACGTGGACTCTTGTCAACCCAAATTTTCTAACAAAATGTTAATATAAATATAAATAAATATGTGATTCTTCTAGTTATTTAAGTGTAAAACGAAATTTTTCTCTGTGACTTTTAATAAAGAAAAAAGTTGCATGCCTTTTAGCAACGTGATTCATTATTTCAACCTGAAATATAATTGAACGTTATAAAAATGATGTTTGTATATATTGTAGATATGTGCTTAACATAGAGGAGCAATAAAATTAGAACACTCGGGTTTCTGTTATTTATGTCCTCCCCTGAATTGGACTGGCTCAATTATATACACATTCATTTGGGTATATTTACTCGACGCAGCTACCCGTTGGTCTGCTACCCTGACCTTGGATATCCTGAGTTCTTCATTTTTATCTTGTTCCCACAATAAACTTCATGGTGTTGATATATAATTTTTAACAAATTAATTATCTTCACTAAAACAAAGAATAAACAAATTAATATTTACAATGAAATATAATATAAAATAGAAGTTTGTAAAATAGAGAACTCTGCTATAATTTTTTTTTGGAGAATAAGATAAAAAAATACTGTTATGTCAAATGAAAATAAAACATAATATTATCGAGTTATATAAATAAGAGCTGGAAGTAATTAACTCGTACTTTGCAAATTTAATATACATTTATTTAGATCCCTAACCATTGCTCAAGAATTCGTAAGTTCAGACAAATTCGCATATCCAAGTGAACGTTTGTCGATGGAAATGCATTTTTAAACGGGAACTAGTAGAATCATGATTTACTTTCATACCCGTCTTGATAATATTACTCGAGACACTTGTGATACTTCAAAAGGAAATGTCTTCTTTCAACGCAATATAGAGATGTAAAATTAATAAAAATCATCACTTCACATAAGTAGATATTGTTTCCCGTAAAATAGGATGGAGTGATAATTTAGGTAATGCCGATCCTTCTGTTTACAAAAGTTTCACAAATTTTCGTCCAAAAGAGTGTTACGACTGAGCTTAAAAGTGTTCAGGATGAAAGTCTGCACAGCCAACTTCCAGGAGACTTGATATGTGAGTGCCTCAGTGCCATAGGTGCCTAACTCACAATTTTAAAAAAATGTTTTACCCTGTAATTGCACTAGAAATAATCATCTCTGTCAGAGCCACATCTGACTGTAACATCTTTATGTTAATTTTTAGTCATCCGTAAAGTTATAGGCAGATGAGGCTCTGATATAGATGATTATTTCTAGATAAATTACAGGGAAAATGATTTTTTTAAATCATTGGTTAGGCACCTATGGCACTGACGCACTAATATATTTTCAAAGACAATATAAATTACATAATACATAGAGTACCTGGATGGTTCCATAGCATCTGAGAACAAGCAGTTGTACAGCAAACTCATTTAAACCTGAAACATAGTTACAAACTATAGCTTACAGCTTCCTATCTGAAATAACACACATATTCATCTTTATAAGTACCCACGTGTCCCAGCAGTAGTTAAAAGTCAAGTCACCTGAAACATAGTTACAAACTATAGCTTACAGCTTCCTATCTGAAATAACACACATATTCATCTTTAGAAGTACCCACGTGTCCCAGCAGTAGTTAAAAGTCAAGTCACCTGAAACATAGTTACAAACTATAGCTTACAGCTTCCTATCTGAAATAACACACATATTCATCTTTATAAGTACCCACGTGTCCCAGCAGTAGCTAAAAGTCAAATCACCTGAAACATAGTTACAAACTATAGCTTACCGCTTCCTATCTGAAATAACACACATATTCATCTTTATAAGTACCCACGTGTCCCAGCAGTAGTTAAAAGTCAAGTCACCTGAAACATAGTTACAAACTATAGCTTACAGCTTCCTATCTGAAATAACACACATATTCATCTTTATAAGTACCCACGTGTCCCAGCAGTAGTTAAAAGTCAAGTCACCTGAAACATAGTTACAAACTATAGCTTACAGCTTCCTATCTGAAATAACACACATATTCATCTTTATAATTACCCACGTGTTCCAGCAGTAGTTAAAAGTCAAGTCACCTGAAACATAGTTACAAACTATAGCTTACAGCTTCCTATCTGAAATAACACACATATTCATCTTTAGAAGTACCCACGTGTCCCAGCAGTAGTTAAAAGTCAAGTCACCTGAAACATAGTTACAAACTATAGCTTACAGCTTCCTATCTGAAATAACACACATATTCATCTTTATAAGTACCCACGTGTCCCAGTAGTAGCTAAAAGTCAAGTCACCTGAAACATAGTTACAAACTATAGCTTACAGCTTCCTATCTGAAATAACACACATATTCATCTTTATAAGTACCCACGTGTCCCAGCAGTAGTTAAAAGTCAAGTCACCTGAAACATAGTTACAAACTATAGCTTACAGCTTCCTATCTGAAATAACACACATATTCATCTTTATAATTACCCACGTATCCCAGCAGTAGCTAAAAGTCAAGTCACCTGAAACATAGTTACAAACTATAGCTTACAGCTTCCTATCTGAAATAACACACATATTCATCTTTATAAGTACCCACGTGTCCCAGCAGTAGCTAAAAGTCAAGTCACCTGAAACATAGTTACAAACTATAGCTTACAGCTTCCTATCTGAAATAACACACATATTCATCTTTATAAGTACCCACGTGTCCCAGCAGTAGCTAAAAGTCAAGTCACCTGAAACATAGTTACAAACTATAGCATACAGCTTCCTATCTGAAATAACACACATATTCATCTTTATAAGTACCCGCGTGTCCCAGCATTAGCTAAAAGTCAAGTCACCTGAAACATAGTTACAAACTATAGCATACAGCTTCCTATCTGAAATAACACACATATTCATATTTATAAGTACCCACGTGTCCCAGCAGTAGCTAAAAGTCAAGTCACCTGAAACATAGTTACAAACTATAGCTTACAGCTTCCTATCTGAAATAACACACATATTCATCTTTATAAGTACCCACGTGTCCCAGCAGTAGCTAAAAGTCAAGTCACCTGAAACATAGTTACAAACTATAGCTTACAGCTTCCTATCTGAAATAACACACATTCATCTTTATAAGCACCCACGTGTCCCAGCAGTAGTTAAAAGTCAAGTCACCTGAAACATAGTTACAAACTATAGCTTACAGCTTCCTATCTGAAATAACACACATATTCATTTTTATAAGTACCCACGTGTCCCAGCAGTAGTTAAAAGTCAAGTCACCTGAAACATAGTTACAAACTATAGCATACAGCTTCCTATTTGAAATTACACACATATTAGTCTTTATAAGTACCCACATAATAAAAGTGTCCCAGCAGTAGTTAAAAGTCAATTCAAAAGAAAATAAGACGGACAAAACAGAATTCGACTTTTTTTATTGTGGCTACTGTGTTGGTAACAAGGGGATAAAGACACGGTCCGTTAAGGCCAAAAATGTAATATGTTTTGCCGAGGCAAGTACGGTTTAATTTGTAGAATACTGATGCTATCATTGGCCCCACTAAGCTACATTATATAAGCTCCAGTTACGTAATTAAGTATATATTATGATTTTCAGGACCGTTATTATTGATTATTGTTGAAAAATTAGTTTTCTTTTACCTATTTAGGTACATATTTTTGTAATTATTTCTGTATATGTTATTTGGTTTAATTTTAAATGAATATAATGAAGCCATTGAGAGTCCTGATTGAACTTACCGTGGTCTTTTAACTTGTTCATTGAATCTGTATTGCTTGAGGTTGACCCATCAAAGTTTTCACTCCTGTTGTCAAGAAGGCTGCAGTTCCAGCTTCTTAGCAGGAATTAAATCCTCCAATTCATCCCTCCCCAACAAGGCTATCGGCGTATTATTAAACAAGTTAATTTACTGGTGGAACTAAGAGGACTACTCCGGCATTTGCTTTTCCACTAAGCAAACCAACAGAAACCTTAGCAGAGTAGTTAGTAATATGTTATTTTGTATTTTTATTGTATTTGTATTTTTAATTTACTGGTGGAAAACTACGGTTAAATTTGCATTATGTAATAATTTTGAATTTTGATTAGAATTTTTTTTTTACTGCACAAGAGTCTAGTAACCTCTTTGTTGTAATAATTATAAAATGAACCACAATGAGAATCATGGTGAATTCAGAACAGGGGAATCGCCTAAACTTTGAAATGAAGATGAGAATGATAACAATTTTTCTTTTGTATTTTTCATTTACTGGTGGAAATCTAGGGTTAAATTTGCATTAGTTAATAATTTTGAATTTTGATTAGAATTTTTTTTTACTGCACAAGAAGCTAGTAAGTAACCTCTTTGATGTAATAATTATAAAATGAACCACAATGACAATCATTGTGAATTCGGAACAGGGGAATTGCCTAAACTTTGAAATGAAGATGAGAATGAATACAATTTTCCTTTTGAATTTTTCATTTACTGGTAGAAAACTTAAGGTTAAATTTGCATTAGTTAATAATTTTCAATTTTGAATACATTTTTTTTATTACACAAGAGGCTAGTAACCTCTTTGTCGTAATAATTATAAAATGAACCACAATGAGAATCATTGTGAATTCAGAACAAGGGGATCGCCTAAACTTTGAAATGAAGATGAGAACGAATACAATGTTCGTTATGTATTTTTCATTTACTTGTGGAAAACTAGGGTCAAATGTGCATTAGTTAATAATATTGAATTATTCTCAATCTCAGGTGATTCATTTCACATCTATGTTCAGCTAGATGTGGGTATCTCTTCTAGACTCTTCAAACTGTGTATCTTTGCCTAATTAGGCCCTTTATGAATGAGGACAATTGTGCGTGATTTTTTTGGTTCTTGTCCTGTTTATATGTCTTCGGGAGTCTCGATTTCATTTAAATTTAAGTCGTTATGAATGTGGTTCCTAAATTGTTCCCAGTTAACTAAACCGTACTTGAGGAACGCTGTCTCTCTTAATTTGATAGCATTGCCTGAGATAGGTAAATGATCAGCAGAATTTAGTTAATTTAGTTAACTGCTAGTTTGGCACTTTAATTAGTGTTATACTATGATGGAGGGAATTGTGTGAGAAGTGTATAGGTTAGGGTGGGCCGAAAAAAACACTTTTTATTTTGAAGTTGTAATAGCGCGGAAAAGTTGCGAATTATTTAGCCAAGAAAAAGTAAAAAATTATCTAAATCGGTTGACATCTTCCGATCGCGCAAAAGCTTTGAAATTTGGTAAAGTATAAAAAAAACTTCATTTTTGCAATTATTTATTTATTTTTTTTAATATCAAGTAGGTATTGCTGATCTTTGCTCAGCACGTTTGTCTATCTGTCGGATCTGACATTCAATACTCTGTAAGTTATTTATCAAATACCAAAAATGCGTATAAATATAACTTGTTCATATTCTGGCAAATTTTGGAGCTTATGAGCGACCAGTAGATATCAACTGATCTATACCAAATTAAAACACAATGTTTTAGGCTCCATTTGAAGACGTTACAAACTATTACGAAAACATCTAATTAAAAAATTAAAATAATCTAAAAAATGAAGTTTTTTCATATTTTGTCAAACTTTAGGGCCTTTACGCGACCGGAAGATGTCAACCGATTTTGATTTTTTTTTCTATATAATACGCGCTATTACAACTGATGAACTTTATCGGCCCACCCTAATGTAGGTTCAGTAGGGGCGAGAATTTGAAATCGACATGTCGCTATTGTAACGCCCGCTCGCGGCAGTTCCATGAATTGGGTTCCCCTCCTCCTATAATGATGGGTCTAGTAATGTCCTCTGTGTCTTTGTCATTCGGGAGATATAAGAGAAATGGACCTTCTGTCTGTAGTTAGGCGAATGGGTGTGGGGATGTCTATTGTCTGTCCAGCCTAAGAAACACATTTTGTCCGAATGTATTACTCCGCGACTCAGTCACTTGTTTATTAGCCTACAAGCCGATATATTAATGCACAACAAACGTTTTAATTTGCAGATTGTATTAACACACATTGGTATGTGGAAAACGAAATAAATTATAATATTAAACAAATTAATTCAAATCAAACATTTAAATTAACTGCATCAGTCATGTGCTTTGGGGATTTCCCGTCCATTTGTTTTCCTCAAGTGTGTTTCTCAGGCTGGACAAACTATAGTATGCCAGTGCCACCTCCCTTTCTGTTATCGCGATCATTTCGATAAACGAGATAGTTGCGAATGTTGTATTTATCAGAATTTCTTAAACGTGTTTCATTAATTAGGGCTAGACATGACTATACCTATTATTTATTTTGCTGATTGAGATTTCCAGAATAAAATATTTGTAGGAGTTTGTGGGTATGTGCACATGGGCTGATGTAGGGAGACTATCCATGTTTATTTAGGAGACATGTGACCAATAAAGGCATTGATCGCTGCGGGTATTGCTCCAGTGCCTTGATGATCGTTGTAGCTATTGTAAGCTGCATCAAGGAATATATGAAAATGTGGATTTTGGAAGGTGGGTTTTTACAACCAATCCTAATAGACCGGCATGGCCCCCTTTGTAACGCGAAATTTCCCTCCAGATTGTTCTAGTTTCAAATATTAACTAGACATTTCATTATATCTAGATAATATAATTACAGACCAGTAATTTGAGATAAAAATAATATAGAGAAACATAACGAGTTTGGACTTTAATTAATCAGAATTTTATGAGAAATCCAATGATCATATTACTGAATCTATTTTATTAATTACATAAAAGTTGATTTCCTCTTAGTAAAAAATTACTTAGAAAACGCTTTTGGTTAAATTTGGGTTATGCCAATATGATTGAAGCCAGAAAGTCTAGAAGTCATAGGGTATGACAAAGGTAGACCCAGATACCTGAATACAATAGATACCAAACCTTTGTTAATGAAAATGTGTCAGGACGTCTATTTGAAATGAGATTAAAATATCAGTCAAAATAATATATATGAGTGACAAGGGAAACATTACTATGTCAGGGATAAGTTTCAAATATTAATTTAGATACTTATCAGTTAAAATATAACTACGAACTACACATAAAAATTAATTAATAATAAAATACTCAAAGGCCCAACTAGAAACAACTTGGCAACATTGTAGACAAGTGGCTCGAAAAGCCACGCCTTTTTATATATCTGTAATATATGTGCTCTATATTTAAACCAATAAGGAAAAAATGTATCCCTTCTCCTGTAGCGATCTGACGATCGAAAGAATACTGAGGTTTTCAACAGATACCAAATTGAGACGCGTGCAGTAACAGAAGTCTCCCAACTAGCTAAGGGAGAACATAAAAAAAGTTTCGTTGTAATCGCGAGAAGCCTCCCAGATATCTAAGGGGAAAACATAGATTAAACTACATTGCGGATATTTATCCATAACGTTATATTATTATTTTAATAATAATAATAATTCTTCAGTATTCTAACGCAAAATCAGATTGCTAACACAAAGTATAATCAAATGTTTTTCATTGTATCAAATTTGAAGTATAGTGAATACGATTTAAATACATCGAGTGATTTATAAACTACAATTATTGAAAATACTATTGCTGCCCGTGCAGTTCCTTGCGTTATTCCCTGAGATAAGTTTTCCTGATCGCTCACCGAACCCAACCTGACTAGACCGCGAGCATGAAATTCTCACATTCCGAGGATTCCTTTTAATAAATCCTTGTATTAAACCCACATCCTGTGATAATCCATCAAACTTTTATCCATCCAACCCCTAGATTCTGTCTCACCTTTCGACATCTATGTCCCCCTCGAGAGTCGGAGGCAATTGGGTCCATTTATCGCGTGGACCGCGCTGTTGCTATTCTATCTCGTCACAACACTAGAGGATTCCGATATTTATTTCCCCTCGGGAATCGAGGTTTTACTCACATTTATATCTCCTGCTACTTGAGTCTATGTGTATGCCACGTAGTCCGCGTTGTGGCTATTCTGACTGATCGTACTCCCAAACACCCTATGGTACTGCTATTCCACCTGAGCGTTTATTTTAACACCCTGAAAAATAAGAAAGGTTCCTCGTCGGCACAAAACTCGGAGATGTAGATATTTATGTCTCCCGAGAAGTTGGATGGTCTAATTATAGCTACATTTGATTCAGAAAAGCTCAGTACATTTAAATTGTCATCTTCACATTCTAAGTTAATTTCCATAGATTCAATGGAAACCATACACTAAAATTAATTTACACCCTCATCCACCAAACTCTTTCGGACGAAATATTGTGAAACTTTGCCATGACGTGGGAAGTTATTCTTTATTACGAAACTAATTAAATGATAGCGTGGCGAGGAATATATATGGCTTGGAAGTCAGGACTCTTGGTAAACAAAACGACTTATAGGTACGGAATTCGTTTAGTTTGACATTTGAAGTTTTTCGTTATCATACCAAGAATAGTATCTGGTTTGGAGAAGGAACGTGTTTGTCCTATATACAAGAGGAAGGGAAAGTGACTTTACTCTAAAGAGCTCTAGAAAGTTAAATGATCATTTATTTACTTTATGCTAACTGGAAAATGTTAAACAACCTTATAAAGTTTAGACTTAAGCTACAATTTTACAAGATATTAAACCCTTAAAACAATAAAACAACTAAAAATATATTTTTTTTCTTCAAATTGTAAACTGTTAAAGCTGAAAGTTTAAGATTAATTTCTGAATATAAATCCAAATTTTATTTCAAAGTTAGTATTTCGATTGTTAATAATTTAAGTTTATTAAAAATGTTATTAAAATATTGTCAAGATTTTTTGTTTTATGTTATATAAAAATATATCAAGTCTTACTTACATAAAACAAAACCCAGAATCATGTCGTGCGAGAAGATGCTTCGTTCATTCTGGCCGTCGAAATAATTCGCTATCCGAATGAGCCAGTTTTTATATACAATGTTTCTTTCAAAACATTCCCTCAAATTAGGGCTTATTTCGTATGTATTCCATAATATGTGGAAATGTTCTTAGAACTGAATTGACAATATCTTTGTGTTTCGTAGAATTGTTTTGTATCTTTGCATAACTTGTTTTTCACAGGCCTGTTTTTAAACTCCCTGTCTATCGTTAAGAAATAAACTACTTATTTTTCATAATTTATTAGTATTTTCAGGATCCTATTAAAATTTAGTTTTATTTGATTAATTCATTTATCTCTCTTTTTTGCTAATCATTTAGGTAAATGTGGTGTTGTCCTAACGGGATAGTCCCGTTACAATAAACTTAAATGAAGAAATAATCGGAATGTACCCTAACTACATCATCATCCAATTTTATGCCCAAAAATATCTGTTGACCTGGAGTGATATTTTTGTACACATATTTTGAAAAAAAAAAAAGTTTAGAAGTATCACAATATCACAAATGCAACAGATACGTCCCGTGTTGTTATCAAAGCGAGGAGTAACTTTTATATAAGAAAACTTCGAATTCTCCTCAAAGGTAAACGATCCCCAGTGATAGAAAACAAGCTGGAAATTGGTAGCTCTACGCGGATATTAATTCCCGTGTAATGTTTTCTTCTTTAAAAATCATCTGAAATAACCTGTATGCTATTTTGTATGAAGATGTGTTTTCTTGAGCAATGGCTAGACATACAAATAAAAATTTATTAAATTATCTTATACGGTAGAATAGTTACATTTATATAAAATTACCTGTTTGCATCTGCAGTATTCACATATTGAGTAATTAAATTATCGTTGAATCCATCCAGGCTACAGTCTCTGCCCGCTTCTGGAATTTCCTTCTTCAAAATATCAGGGGTTGCCGCACACTTGGCACTTTTAAGTCACGCTTATACACTTACCCGTTGTCTAATAATTAATTTTTCTCTATTTATTTAAATTTATACTATGTCATTAATATTTTTTCTCGTTTTTTTATATATATCTTGTACATATTATATATTTAATTTGTTAAATCAATCAAAATACAATTTTAAACGTTAATTGTATTGTATTTATAACTGTCACAGGATTGTTGATCGGGGCAAGAGGTACTATACCAGGATTCTTAGCCAAATTTTGGAATTCCTTAGATTTGGACAGGGTGTATCTTTCTAAAATTGCCATCGCTGCCATTAGAGGATCAATTCCAATTTTAAGAAACCTTATTTACAAAATGTCTAGTATATAGCATGTATACTTCAATTAGGCCTAAAATTTGAATTTTTTAAATGTATTTACAAAATGTATTTCACCATTTCCAAAAATTGTCTATCACTTTGTCCTTGAGGCAATCCTCTAATGAGGAAAGTTGTATTGTATATTTTATAACATGTAATCGTTTATGTATATTGTAATTTAGATGTGACTATTTTTTTGTATTTTTTAAATACCTGGTTCAGTGGCAGACAAGGGCCTTAAGGTCTTAACTCTGCCAGGTAACATAATGCTATTATTATTATTTATTAAAATACTACATTCTTACCGGTATAGTTCCTCTATCCTCATACAATTTATTGTACTCACTCATTATTTGAATGAAAAATTGTCTCCAATCACATCGCCTTTTATTTCACTGGAATTTGTTTGTCGCATCTTACTTCTTTTCAAATATTGTTTCTTAATAATATTAAAGATTTCAGCTTATCAGTAAGCTAATGTGGATATTTCAAGTCAATTCTCGTCACTATAGACGTATAGAGGGAACATATGAACTTAAGAATATATGATAGACATTTGGAGAAGTGGCCGAATTCAAGTTCCTTGGATCGTTAATAATAAACTAGAATGAAAATGCAGAAATTATATATATATATATATATATATATATATATATATATATATATATACATATATAGGCTACCTATAGAAACGTATGCTACAAGTCATATATGACGAGGAATCTTCTCAACACAAATTGTCTAATCGAATTTAAACTAGTAATATATATAAATTAATATTGAGAAGCTAAAACTATTACTTTGGTAAAAATAAGTAAATTAATGAACACAAATTATTGTAAATCAATGGTAAAGAGGAAAATGTATGCCTGAACCGGGAATCGAAACCCAAACCTTTAGCTTTCCGTGCTAATGCTCTGTCCACTGAGCTAATTCAGGCTTCAACAAATACAATATATACACTGTTATTTGCGGATGACCAGATAATAATTGCTCAAGAATATGAAGATTTGGAGTTTATGTTCAGAAAATTATTGGACGAATAAGATAACTGGGGTTTGAAAATAAATTTAGAAAAAATGTTATGTGGGATATGGAGCCAAAACCGAAGATTTGATATTAGAAGATGAAAGGGGGTACATTAGAGATGTGAAGAATTTGAGTATCTGGGAGTAAAATTAGATAAAGAGGATAAACAAGAAAGTGATATTAAAAACAGAATAAATAAAGGTAGAGCAATAACAGCAATGATGAATGGAGTCTTATGGAACAGACATATAACCAGGAAAAATAACTTACAAATATATAGTGAGATGTACTGTCACATATGGAGCTGAAGTTTGGAAATTCAACAAAACTTAGAACAAAAACTTATGTCGATGGAAATGGATTTCTTGCGCAGAGCAGCAAGATGTTCAAAATTAGACAAAATAAGAAATACTGTCATAAGAGATAAAAATGAATATTGGTTATTCAATAGTAGATTATATACGGTATAAGCAATTAAATTGGTATGGACACGTACGATGAATGCAAGAAGAAATATTACCCGGGAAAATATTGGAATTGTGTCCACCTGGAAGGAGGAGGAGAGGAAGACCTCGAAACTCGTGGATGCAGGAAATAAGAACTGGAATGGGAGCAAGAGGACTGGAGGACATGGATTGGATGGAGAGAGACGAGCGGAGAAGAAAAATAAAACTTTAGGCACAGAAAGATGTGTAAACATTAAAATTCTGTATATAAATAAACGACGATTCTTACAGTTATAACTATCTATCTACAATGGCGTAACAAACCAATACTCCTTATTGGACCTTTGACTCTTCTTTGTGAGGAGTTACTAGACCACGCAAATTTAGTTATGCATTTTTAAAGATGTCATGAATGGTATGCAGTCAGCTTACCGGTATTATTACGATGACGATGGTCGCTAACTTTTGTATAGAGTGATTTTTATTTAGGCTTGCCGTTCCTTTATTAGCCTGAAAATCTTTAAACTCGGGACCTACATCTTAAAGTCGCTCCCAAAGAGGCACTCCTTGGATTTTCATTTCTAAAAATTCCATCTACCCCGGCCGGGTTTGAACTCGACACCTTCGGGACTAGAGGCAAGGAACGTAACCACTAGTCCACCACGTCCGATACACTTATATTAATTATGGTTGTGAAAAATGGTCTCTTTCCTCAAGATACAAGAAAAGTTGCCAATATTAGAGAATAGAATGTTAGAGACGTACGGACAGGTGAATAAAAGTGCTCTTTATATGAAACCAATTTTAATTAGTTTAGTTAAATCTCTTAGGGAACGATGGGCAGAACACTTGGCACGTATTAAATATGAAGAAGAATGTGAAATCACTGTATATAGTGGTGGTAGGACAATCACTGTTTGACCATCTTACACTGTCCCTGGAACAATTATCGTGGCTTCGTCTAAGAGATCGTAGAACTGTTCATTCCCTATCCCTTCTATATAAATAAACTTCAACCACAATCATCGCTTAACTATGTTTCACGGTCGCTTCAATCAATCTTATCCGACGAACCAAACCTTGACACTCTAATCCCGCATCAGCACATTGTCCTTTATATCCCTACTCCCATCACACTGTAAAAATATATGCATAATCTTTTTACTGTTTTCGCCCTACCAAAACATGGAAATTCCCTTCCGCCCTACGTCAGAGACGGGGGTGAAAACATAACATCCTTCAAAAACAAACTAAATAAATTATTTTAATAACAAACTAACTTATACACCGCACTGATAGTATTCCTCTTCACAACTTAAAAATTAATTATTTTTTAATTGCAAATCAATATTAAGAAAGAATTAACACAATATTTTTTCCTTTTGTTTTAAATCTTGTAATAATCCATAAAATTAGTTTTTTCTATATCTCATTATTGTTTTTCTTTGTTTTTTATATACATTAGACAGGGACAATTTAATATGTCTTGCTTGTATACATTTTATTATTAGTTTTAGTCTTAATTTTAACTAACATTAGGGCGGGTTGCATTATAAATCGTAATATAATATATCATTTTATTTTTGATCAATTTTGTATATAGTATTTCATATTAGAATTGATATTTATATTCCTGATGTAACATATGTTTGTCCTGGTGAGTGGAAGAGAAGGCCACATGGCCTTAACTCCACCAGGCTAAATAAATCTAATCTATTTAATGAAGAAAATTATCTAAGGAATGATTGGAAAGCTCAGGGTTCGCTGCCGTGAACCTCCGGGTTCATAAGACACTCAACAAAAACTTCAAAAATTTGAATGTTTTTTGGACCCTTCTAAATAATCTTTCGTCCAGAAACTCTTTCCTATCTTCTGTCCAATTTCAATTTTGTCCAACCCTCTATATTCTGAGAAATCATCCTTTTAGAAGCCACCAAACGCTTTCTGATTCAGTTATCCTTCCATTTTATATACTTTTTAACTAATCTCTGTTGATCCATTCTTATCATCCAATCCTAAGTGATCTGATATAATTTATTTTATTTTGATTTTTAATTATATCATTCGATCCACTATTTGTTTTCATTTTACAAATTTGGACCATACATATTTCTATATGGATTGAAGATATCTACAGAGAAAAACAAAAATTATGGCATTTCAAGGTGTAGATCCTCTCAGAAGTAAAATTGTACTGAACAATAAACTTTTGGAGCAGGTGAATAATTTTACATATCTAGCATACAATATCTCATATGAAGAAGAAAATGATGTAAATGCAAAAATATCTAAATTTTTAAGAATTTTAGGGTTAATAAATTCTATCTTCAAACCACAGTTAGTCCAAAAACATTCAAGATTAAAAGTGTATAAAACACTGGCTCTTCCAACTCTTTTGTATGGCAGCGAAGTATGGACGTTGAAACAGAAGGATATACAGAGACTTAGATCTGCTGAAATGAGATACCTTCGGAGGACTGCAGGATACACACTACTAGATCACAAAAAAAATGAAGACATCTTAGAAGAATTACACATGGAACCTTTAGAAAACAAAATTTCTGATTATAAGTCAAGATGGATGCAACATGTTCATCGAATGGAAGATCACAGAATACCCAAACAAATGTTAAGATATCAACCTGCAGGAATAAGAAGACCAGGACGTCCACTCAAAAGACTTCTGGATGGCGTTTCTCTTGAGGCCGAAACAGGTCAACAAATGACCTAAATTCGTGAATGTACTATGATGATGATGATGTTTTTCTAATTATCTTCTTTCAAAAATTAACAATTCTTGTTTGTTTATTTCTACGAGAGTCCAAGTTCACTTACATAAGCCACTACTGGTCTTATTAGTGTTTTGTATAATCTTAGTTTGGCAGATCTAGATATTAGTTAACTTTTAAATAATGGTAAATGTTCGCAACACGCCTTATTTCCATTTACGATTCTTTGCTTAGCTTCTTCTTCCAGTGAATTGTATCCACTCACCATTGTACTGATTTAATTTGACTATTGTCTATTTGTAGATCATCTATTAAAGTTAGGTATTCTGTTTTGTTTGTATTTATTACATCAATTCAAATTTCTTACATTCCTCTTTGAGTTTTATGGAAGTTTCTATTAGTGCTTGTTTTTACTTGGTGTTATCATTATATCGTCTGCATATGTTAAGTTTAGTTGATGTATTTCCACTCATTAAGTCCCATATTGTTCACACTAATAATGGCTGAAATCATCAAAGAACTAAAAGTTGAAGTTAGAAAAGGGATTAAAATAGGTAACAAAGAGCTATGCTGATGACACAGTTCTAATTGCACAAAGTGAAGATGATTTACAAATGCTACTGCACAAATTTAGAATCACTTCAGCAAAATTTAACATGAAAATCTCAACAAATAAAACCAAATCAATGGCAATATCCAAGGACTCACGACGTGTTAAATTAGAAATAGAAGGGAAAAGTATAGAACAGGTCATGAAATTCAAATATTTAGGAATACAAATTAATAACAGCAACAGAATAACAGATGAAATCCTCCATCAAGCAAATAATGCAAACAAAATATCGGGATGTTTAAACAATACGGTTTGGAAAAATAAAAGTTTAAGAATAGATACAAAAGTAAGAATTTACAAATCTGTCATAAGACCAGTTCTAACATATAGTTGTGAATGCCGAACAGAAACTCAAAAAGCAAAACAAATCAATGAAACAACCGAAATGAAAGTTTTAAGGAAAATCGCTGAGAGAGAAAATTCGCAGCTCTGTTATTACAGAAGAATGTGAAATTGAACCTATAAACCTCTGGATAAATGATAGAAGACTATACTGGAACGATCACATAGATAGAATGGAGAACAGTAGATTAGTGAAGAAAGTACATGACTGGACACTTCAGCAGAAAAGGCCTTTAGGACGACCACAACTACGATGGAAGGACGTCATCATACCCCGGACCTGTAGTGAATGTGCACGCAACAAGCTGCCAGCTTTCATGCGTAGAGGAAAGGGAAGAAGAAGAAATTTCCACTCAATTGCATACGTTTAAACCGGGTTCGATAGTGCGTGCAAATTGTCACAATTTAATTATTCATTTTCATTTTGTACATTTCTATACAGAAATTGCTCAAGTACGAGTGTATGGGATACATTTCTCTACATTAGTTTTATGGCATTTAAAATAAACTTTGGTAAAGACTGGAGTCATCTCGGGGTCACGGAATCGTCAGTTTAAAGAAGGGAATGAAGTCCAAAAATATGATTTTTACATTTGAAGATCAGGCGGTGAAAAGGGTGGTAAGTCAAGTTTTCATAATTTTACACCAGAGCATATTTAAAGTTTGAAAGCGAATAACTTTTGTTTTTATTTAGTAATCTACTCGTATTATACCACTAGAATCCATTTATCTGTTCTGAAATATAAAAAAATAGCCAATCGTTGTAAACAGAAACATAAAATTAATAAATTCTGTCCAAATGTCAGATTTTACAGCGAAAGGAGGAGGAATGTCAACTGAATTATTATACAGAATCTGCAATATAGACACCAGTATTATTTATAAGCTGGGTGCTTGTGTACATGTCACAGGTCAAATAAATAATTACAGGAAAATTCTTAGCAAATAATTGATTCCAATTACTATCAATTCAATAGAATAAATTAAGAGTGTTTACTTACTCACTCACTGGCACTATCGAACCCATAGGTTCATGGCCGCGCGGACATAAGCTCTCCATACATCCCTATCCTGGGCTAATCCTTTCCAATCATTCCCTGTATAATCTACTTCCCTCAAATCATAGTTATTCTCCCACCTTATTCTTAGTCTACCAACTGGGCGTTTTCCCTCTGGCTTTCCTACAAGAAGCTTCCATGCAAGTCTTTAATTCCCCATACGTGCAACATGTCCTGCCCATCGCAGTCTACGAGACTTAACTGTTCTTATTATAACTGGCTTCCTATAAAGACCATGTAGTTCACTGTTATGTAGTCTTCTCCATTCACCTGTCTGTTCATCTCTCTTTGGTCCAACAATTTTCCTAAGTACTTTATTCTCAAATACCTGTAATCTCCTTTCCTCCCTTAAAGTAAGAGTCCATGTTTCGCACCCATGTAATATAACTGGTAGAATAATAGTTTTATATATTTTCAGTGTAGTTTTGAAAGGAGTTGGGACATCAAGAGTCTCTGCAATGCATAATAGCACGCATTTCCAGAATTGAGCCTATCTTTAATTTCTTTGTGCATATCATTCCTATTTGTGATTTTTGTTCCTAGGTATTTGAATTCAGCCACTTACTTACTCACTGGCACTATCGAACCCGTAGGTTCATGGCCGCGCGGACATAAGCTCTCCATACATCCCTATCCTGAGCTAATGCTTTCCAATCATTCCCTGTATAATCTACTTCCCTCAAATCATAGTTAATATTGTTGTCCCATCTCATTCTTGGTCTACCAACTGGGGGTTTTCCTTCTGCCTTTCCTACAAGAAGCTTCCATGCACGTCTTTCATTCCCCATACGCGCAACATGTCCTGCCCATCGCAGTCTACGAGACTTAACTGTTCTTATTATACCTGGCTTCCTATAAAGACCATGTAGTTCATCGTTATGTAGTCTTCTCCATGCACCTGTCTGTTTATCCCTCTTTGGTCCAAAAATTTTCCTAAGAACTTTATTCTCAAATACTCGTAATCTACTTTCCTCCCTAAAAGTAAGAGTCCATGTTTCGCACCCTTATAATATAACTGGTAGAATAATAGTTTTATATATTTTCAGCTTTTTTTTGAAAGGAGTTGGGACATCAAAGGTCTCTGCAATGCATAATAGCATGCATTTCCAGAATTGAATTCAGCCACTTCCTCAAAATTTCCCTCATTTGTCATTAGTTGTCCATTTCCATTATATAATGTATTTCTACGTGTGACCATATATTTAGTTTTCACCAAAACAAACTATGGATTTATATTCCGAATAGCAATACTTGTCACTAAACATAGTGATATTATATAATTTCTTAGTCATTCATTTTTATTAAATTTAGGTTCATGGTAAATTTGTATAGTAGGTTTGGATCTCTTTGGAACAGAAAACTTTCAGGTCTTTGAGATCTTTGAACTTCTCTTTACATGTGGGCAGAAGTCTATGATAAGCTCTTGGTTGTAGCGTATAAGAGAGGGTCATAGTGATTAATAAATACGATAAATAAATAAATAAAGAATGAACTAAAGATAAAATACAAAGTAACTTATGTAAATATCTAATCGGTAAAGGTTCCCACAAGTAGCGGTGGAAAACCTAAATAACAAAGGTCATAAACTGCAGACAAATGGGGTACTGCAAGGAGGCCCATTGAGCCCACTGCTATTCATAATGGCAACCGAAGAACTGGTAAGGAAAATAGAAAACCCAGGAAAAGAAATTTCGTATATGCATACGCAGACGACATCGTAATCGGATCAACGGATATAAGTAAACTTCTGAACGCCATAAAAAACTATGGAAGAACGGTGTAAACCCACAGCTTCTATATAAACAAACAAAAAACAGAAATTATGGTGTTCAGAAACGGAGGAAAGATCCCTGCCACAACAGAAATAAAATTGGACAAAGATAACATCAAAATAGTAAATGAGTTTAAATATCTAGGCATTATATATAATTGTAGACTTTCACGGCCGGCGTCTTGATCCATATTTGGTTCGTCTTCCGGGCTTATAGGCCGTGGTCTGGTTGTCTTCTTACTCGACGTTTCATCTACTGCTGCGGTAGACATCATCAGGAGATACTGCGTGCTTTCATTATCACAAACATCACATTACTACACCAGACTATACAGAGAAGCCATAGAAATATACAAACATAAAAATTCCTTCAACAAAAAAGAAGAAACCTTGAAGATAAACAAAATTTGGATCCCAGCACTGCTTAACACGACAACGAAGCCTATGACTTCGGCACACGGCAATACAGCGCACAACTCGGTGCGCGCAGAAAACCTCCCCTCCACCCGGGGTTTAGCTATAAACAGAGAGACAGTTTCCAACGACCTACCACCAGTCTGCAGCCGACTGTTGAGGAGTTCACAGAAAGCACGCAGTATCTCCTGATGATGTCTACCGCAGCAGTAGATGAAACGTCGAGTAAGAAGACAACCAGACCACGGCCTATAAGCCCGGAAGACGAACCAAATATGGATCTAGGCATTACTTTACAACCCAGTGGAAGAAGCTTCACGAAACACTTAGCAGAAAGATCAACGCAAGCAATGATGGCAATAAATGATATACGCAATATACAAGCTCTAAGCCTGGAATCAGCGATGAAACTATTCAATGCAAAGATCCTCCCAATAATAACTTACGGGATGGAAATCATATGGCCACATCTTACAGAAGCTAATCTGAACACACTGGAAAAAGTGAAAGCTACATACATAAAAAGAGCAATAGGAGTATCAAGAACGACAAGAAGCCATCTAGTGTACCTACTGGCAAGGGAGGCTTTCCTTATCGAGGACTTGAAAACAGCATACCTACTACCAACCACGGAACCCTATGAACATGCGCTACAAAGACTACGCAGGAAAAGAGAGGAAGTATGGCCGGAATTCTTCAGCGCCGGAGCGATGATAGACAAGAACTGGACAGAAGCAAATTTCCAGATACGACACGTCATCACAAGACTAAGCGTGCATGGATTCCACCACCTAATGTGTAGAGATAAAACATTCCATGGCCCGAAGATGTCATGCATATACGAAGTGTGTGAACAGAAATGCGAAAGATATCATATCGAAACGTGTACACAAAGAACAAAAAAAATTGTGATTACGCAAGACAAAGTTAAAGTGTTGGTGATTGTTAGTTGTGTTATCACCTTTGCACATTTGTGCACAATCCATTTATATATATATATATATATATATATATATATATATATATATATTTCTCTTTAATTTGCTTACTTGATATAGTCAGCTACTAGATGGCAGTGAAGACAGTGTTCTCGCGACATCTAGTAATAATGGAGAGTATAATACATATATAAGAAAAATAAGTGTTTGAATTGGATTCGCCTGGTAGTGTAATGGATATCACGCTGAGGTACAGACTCAGAGATCCGGGTTCGAATCCCGTCCAGGCATTTATTTTTCTTATCATACCATATATATATATATATATATATAGCCCCCAAGTAGACCTGAAATTCTTAAGCTGGGTTTAGCTTGAAAAATCACGTTTAGGAGAAAACTTCATACTTCAAAATTTACAACCGCGGAAAGTCCGAACTGGTAAACACGCTCCCTAGCCGTGAGAAGAAATTAAGAAATAAAATTACAAATCTAGGTGGGAAGTAAATACACTTAGGCCTACCCCCCTAGGAGACACGTGATTGAAAATTCTAACCAATCAAAATCAGAGTTAGGGTGTACGACCATATCAGGGAATAAAACTCTTGAGTACAAAACAAAATTAATTATACTGAACAGTTCGTGGAGAGAAGATCTAAATTATATTGTTAGAATGTCTCGGAACAACGAATACGGACTTAGAGAAAATTTCTCGAATTCTTAAATCACTTGCTAGCTCGAGTCCTCATAAGTTTGAGATATCGAAGGCTATTAACAGAGAAGTTTTATTTAAGAAGTGTAAAATGCATTCAAGTTTGTCAACGGAAATAAATAAAATAATTTAATTATAAAATATTGTCTGTTTTCCACGCATTTCTCCTTCTGATCCCTGTATAGATGGGAATCTCAGCGCTCATCCTGAAACAACAGAAGCTACTGAGGTACAGCAATTTTAACAATACACTACAATTAAAATAGTGGCAATTAGCAGCCTCCAAAATACTGCCCCAAAGTGCATATAGAAATTCATTATGTTTCGAATTAGGTATAAAGCTTCTGTCTTCCTAGGTTGCGAAATATTATACACAGCAGAAACAGATATAAATAACAAAATAAATAAGTTTAATTATATAACAGGAACACTAAAAAGAACTTTGAAAAATAAAGCAGGAAAGACTCTATAATGAAAGTATACAAGACAATGGCAGTGCCTATTTTACTTATGGATCCGAAACATGGACAATGAGAACACAACAATCTGCCAGAATACAAGCGTGCCTATTTTTACTTATGGATCCGAAACATGGACAGTGAGAACAACAATCTGCCAGAATACAAGCTGCTGAAATGAGATTCCTCAGACCAATAGCAGGATATCAAAGAACAGACAAAAAACATAATACAAAAATAAGACAACTAAAAGTAGAGGAATTAAACTCAACAATAGTGAAATACAGAACAAACTGGAAAGAACGCTTGGCAAGGATGACTGAGAATAGAATACCAAAATCAGCATATAACTATTCACCACGAGGAAGAAGAAGTTCGGGAAGACCAAAGAAAAGATGGAAATAGCAGCAATTTGGAGCCGGAACAGGCTAGTAAATAAGCCTAAATCGTGAAGAAGGAGAAGAAGAAGAAGCTTCTGTCTGATCTCTTCTTGCGCACAACTATGGAAATTCATGCCGCGTTGTATAGTTCATGATAAATAACTGGGAGAGGATGGTCTGCTTCTACTTTTAATTTCCTTATTAGCTCTAGTTGGGATGTAGCACTTCTTAAGGAAACTACTCCAGTCTCCGATCGTCCCATCATTCTTTTTTATAACTGTGAATGGTTCAAGTTTACCTCTTGCACTTTGGAACACTCCAATCCAGTCCTGAGGAATTTTAGCCAGACTCATATCCTTGTTACATTCTAGTTATAAACGCCCTCTTACTGGGAACGTGACAAAAACTGACTGTAAACGTTTCTTCTCCTGTACAACGTGGAGGACGTATCTAAAGAGGACATAGTTTTTACACGCTTTATATTAGCTTGACCTGTATCTATGTGACGGAATCTTTCAACGCGATTTTCACCCATTTAAAATCATTGGATCGACTTGAAACTTTGTATACTTCTATAGAACCCGTGACAATACAATAATTTCATATTTTGTTTCTAAAATCCTGGCCAGAATCATCAGAGAATCAAAAAAATTAAAACTGGTATAATAGGTTGCGGACTTGTCGTCTTTTTAGTCAATCGTTGTAAGAGCTCAGTTGGTAGAGCGGTGGACTGTAGTGGTATATAATTTCAGTAATCCATAGGTCGCTGGTTCAGTCCCGGCTGGAAGGATTTTTTTAGAAGAGTATTACTTTTAGCTCATACTACAATAGTATGGAATTTAAAGATATTTACATTTGTAACTTATTCTGTAAAATATTAAAACTAAAAGAAACATAAATAATAGTTTTAAAAAACTAAAACAACACGCTTCATTAGAAAACCAAACTAAAAAATGAAAAATAATTTTTATTTCCAACACGCTTGGGATAAAATTAAAGTGATCAACAATAAAATCTTCTCCAACACATCTAGAATAAAACTAGTTATTATTTATGTGAACTTCAGAGAATGCTATATAAACTAAATGAAATATCAAAAAAATACAACATGGAAATATCGTCAGAAAAAATAAAAAACAATAATAATAATAATAATAATAATAATAATAATAATAGCTTTATTTTACCTGGCAGAGTTAAGGCCTTAAGGCCTTGTCTACCACTCAACCAGGTTTAAAAAAAATACAAACAAAAAATAGTCTTAAATCTAAATTACAATATATATATAAACGATTACAAGTTATGAATACAATACAATTAATATTTATAATGTATTTTGATTTACTCTAAATTTAACGAATTAAATATATAATATGTACAATATATATAAAAAACAGGAAAAGATTAATGACATAGTATAAAATTAAATAAATAGAGAAAAATTAATTATTAGACAACAGGTAACTGTATAAGCGTGACTTAAAGGTACCAAGTGTGCGGCAACCCCTGATATCTTGAGGAAGGAGATTCCAGGAGCGGGCAGAGGCTACTGTGAAGGAAGTAGAATAGGAGGAAGTGCTATGAAGAGGAATTGTTAGCAGACTGCTATGCTATTTGTGATCTAGTGTCAATATTGTGGTAAGAGGATAACTTCTCAAATCTAGACGCCAGGTAAGTAAGGATGTAGGAATTCAGAAGCTTGAAAAGTAGTGAAAGAGAGTGCAATTTACGTCTGTCAGTAAGACGGAGCCAAGAGAGGTTATTTAAAGTGTTCGGAAATATGGTCATAACGGCGGATATTGAAAATGAATCGAACGCAAGCATTATGAACACGCTGCAGTCTCTGCGACAAGTCATAGTTTAGATCATTATATATAATGTCACAATAATCGAAGTGTGGTAACACAAGATTCTGCACAAGGATTTGTTTTAACGAAACTGGGAGAAAATTCTTTAAACGTCTAAGATAATGTAAGATGGAGAAAGTCTTTTTACATATGTGTTTCACTTGTGTTTGCCAGGTTAAATTTGCGTCTAGATGTAGTCCAAGATCTATTACTGAAGAAGAATAAGGGATGATTATATTATTTATAGTAATGTTTGGTAGTGTAGATATGTCAAAGGTTGTAAGCAGTCTTTGTTGTCCCATTAGAATTACTTGTGACTTGTTAGGATTTAGATTTAGACCGATACTTGAAGACCAGTTAAAGATGGATATGAGATCGTCATTCATTTTTGTCAAGCTGTTATAGAGAGAATGAGGAGGTGAATGTAGGTAAATTTGGAGATCATCAGCGTAGAGGTGATAACGGCAGTGCTTTAGTACAGTTGGCAAGTCATTTATGTAGATTGAGAAAAGAAGAGGTCCGAGAACACTGCCCTGGGGGACTCCAGCCGGCACGTTGCGCCAAGACGAAGATCTAGAGTTTAATGAAACGTATTGTTGACGACCGTGCAGGTATGAGTCGAACCAGGATACAGCGCTGTCAGACAAGTGTAGGTGCTTGAGCTTTATCATAAGTAAGTCGTGGTCTACTGTGTCAAAAGCTTTGCTGAAGTCAAGTAAGGTTAAAGGAGTCAATTGACGTCTGTCCACGGCTTCACGAATATCTTCAGTAATTTTTAGCAAAGCTGTGGTTGTGCTATGACCATATCTAAAGCCGGATTGATAAGGATCAAGGAGGTGATTTTCTTGGAGATATTCAGTCATTTGCTTATGTACAATATGTTCCAGGGCTTTAGATAATGTCGGAAGGATGCTAATCGGTCGGTAGTCATTACAGTTAGCAGGTGTACTTATTTTTGGTATAGGCCGAACTCTAGACTGTTTCCATACAGTAGGGAAGATAGAAGTTATAAGGGAAGCATTAAAAATATGAGTCACTGTGGGTAGTATAATGTCAATGATTTTATTTAGCATTAAAATGCTGATGTTATCTGTTCCTTGTGCATTGGATTTAATCCGCTTGAGTGCTTTTTTAACGTCTATAGGCGAAATGTCGTTAAAGTGAAATTTATCTCTTCCTATATGGGGGGATGGGGATAAGTCTTTAAGAATGTCTGTTTTAGTCTTGTCTGGAGGTGTCATGGGTATTGAGGTAAAATGTTCATTTAAGTCATCTACAGAAATGTCTATAGAGTCAGTGGCCTTCAAGGGCGCTCATCCAGTTCGGACAAATATAATATTAGAAAATAAACCAATAGAACAAGTGGTAAGATATAACTTCCTAGGTTGCGAATTATCATACACAGCGGAAACAGATATAAATAACAAACTAAATAAATTTAATTATATAACAGGAACACTAAAAAGAACTTTGAAAAATAAAGCCAGGAAAGACTATATAATGAAATTATACAAGACGATGGCAGTTCCTATTATTACTTATGGATCCGAAACATGGACAGTGACAACACAACAATCTGCCAGAATACAAGCTTCTGAAATGAAATTCCTCAAACCAATAGCAGGATATCAAAGAACAGACAAAAAACATAACACAGAAATAAGACAACTAAAGGTAGAGGAATTAAACACAACAATAGTGAAATACAGAACAAACTGGAAAGAACACTTGGAAAGGATGACTGAGAATAGAATACCAAAAGCAGCATATAGCTATTCACCACGAGGAAGAAGAAGTTTGGGAAGACCAAAGAAAAGATGGAAATAGCAGCAATTTGGAGCCGGAACAGGCTAGTAAATAAGCCTAAACCGTGATGAAGAAGAAGAAGTGAATGGTAAGAATAGAACAAAATCCACCCCTAGAGGACGATACAAGACCTCGAATTAAGGGTATTCAGCTTTCGGGATATACTGTTCCTCGTGTAAAAGGAAGTTATAAGTTAGGCAATGTATACGGATATAGGATTTTCGTTATTGTTGAAAGTATCAAGAGTAATATTGGAAGAAAATGTAAATTTTCCAGTGGATATTGATGTTTCTACTATAGTTAATTTAAAATTTGAGTGGGGTTGTACAAGACCAGCTTTTTACTTACGCGACTTATGATGTAATTTAAAGTATTACGAAGTGTTAATGATGCCGTTTAGCTGCGGGATTTTACCATCGTCAAAATATTGAAACATATCATGAAATGAACTAGTGGAAATATGATTTTACGTTGTAACCGTCAGACATGTTTAATTTTTCATAGAATATCTGATATGAAAAGGTAATTTATTTTGCGTATCAAATCACATTTAAAATGTAAGGAACCTAAAAGCTAACCAATCCTAAATAATTTACTGTAAACTAAATCAATTACTGTAACCTAGGTGAATTCCAGGGAACGTCCTTTTTATTATTTTACGCGGTTAAATAAGAAGACAAATTCGGACATAATTTGTGAAGCCACAGATATGCTGTAAAAGTGGGTTTATCACTGGTTAGTAGGAATCCCATGATTAAATGTACACAATGTGGTTTACACATTGTGGTCATTTGTGGTTTATCGCTGGTTAAAAGTGTGATAATCGGTGGTTTATCGCTTGTTAGAAGTAAGAACTGTTGTAACCTTTGTGGTCATGACAGGAAATAGTCCCACTTTATTTTCATATTTATGAGAAAATAATTACTTTCCCGCAGTAAAATACCTTAAATATAATATATAATTTATATTTATTGCAATTAGATACTGTTAAAGTGCGTAAGTAAAAAGGCACTCTTCTCCCACCGGGCCTAAATGTGTTCTTCTGACATCAGTAGAAGGAAGTTTTGCTGCTTACAAAATTATTCTCACTGACAAAAGCAAAAGATTAACTGTGGAATATTTAGAAATTAAAATAATTATGGTGACTGTAAAAAGAGCATGAACAAGGAATTAAATTAAAAAAACTTAAAGCATAGAATTGTTAAGTACAATAACTTTATGTATATTTTTATTTAATACAGCTGTCTCCCTGTTTATCTTAAATATATTTTTGATATATTTCGGAGCATATTTTGTTAATTCCAGTGAAATAAATGGGTTTGAAGCCTTGGTAATATTACCTAAGAATCTTAGTTTTACTGTATAAGATATAATTTACTAAATTTTGACATTATTTTATGCCTAAAATAATGTCAAAATTTAGTAAATTATATCTTAAACAGTAAAACTATAAATATACGATTTGCCAAGTAGATTGTGATGTTGGAGTGTGAGTCATCAAGACAGGAGCGTGCGAGGTGATCAAACCAGTCAGGGTGCTGCTTCTGTTACACTTACACGCATGTTGCTCTCATAATGCCTAAGCAGATAGACCCGTTTTGGGAAGGGTATATTACTGTCCTTTCCGACACTAATTATAGTTATTCCGCGATTATTGAGGCTTGCAAAAAACGTAATTTTGTGGTGTCGAAGTGTGGAATTAGCTCAGTGCTTAATAAAAAGGGAAAAGGTCGCTTGGGATTAATTCCAAAAGGGGAAAAAACAGACAATTCCACGACTTGCTACTACCCGCACCCCAGGTGTAATCAGAAAGGTCAAGGCCCTTATCTCTGGTGGTAGCCCTGCCACACAAAGGGTGATTGCGAACAGATTGGGAATATCCCTTAAAACAGTAAACACCATAATAAACAAATATTTAAACATGGAGAAGCGCCACAAAAGCAGGGTTCATGAGTTGTTGCCACGTCACATTGCCGAACGCCGCGCCAACAGCAGGAAACTCTATGAAAAGCATCTGGCAGGAGAAAAATGGAAATTTTTGATCACACTTGATAAAGCAAATGTTTTTCTAGGAGACTGCAACAAACCACGGGCAATTTAATATAGAGAAAGGGGTGAAAAAAAAATGTCAAAAGTGGTATGCCGAATGCAAAGAAAGTTTCTCCAAGGGATTTATGGCAATCGCGGGATATTGCTACAATGGAAAACTGGCCATTCATAGAGTAGCTAAAAGGGCCAACATCAACTCCCAGTATTACCAGGAAGAAGTTCTCACCCCAATTTACCGGACCGAAATACCAGCTCTCTATGGTATAGACAAGAACCAAGTCTGGGTGCATCAAGACAATGCCTGTAGTCACACTTCGGTTTCAATCCTGGCGTTCCTGGAGAGAATGGAGTAGGAAACTGGAATACATGCTATTCCATTCAACAACATCCCAGTGAAGTCTCATGATGCATCACTGATGAACTTTTGTGCCTTTGGACTTTTCAAAAGGGCATTGGGGAACAGGCGTCCTAGAACAATAGACGGTCTCTGGAAAGCATATAAAGAGGAGTGGGAACTTCTAGACATGTCTGTGCTGCGTAAGAGTCTTCTGCAGTGGAAACTCCAATACTGAGCCATAGCTCGGGTGCAGGGCCATCAAATAGAGAATGATCGATGGGGAGACACGGCTTTTCTTAAGTTCTTCTTCTTCTTATTCTTATTCTTCTTCTTCTTCTTCTTCTTCACTTCACGGGCTAGGCAAATTGCCTGTTCCGCCTCACAGTTGTTCTGTCCATCTTTTCACTGGCCTTCCTACATTGCTTGAACCTCTTGGCTTGTAGTTGAATGCTGCTCTTGGTAATCTTGATACATTCATTCTTTCCACAAGTGTAAACCATTTCTCTATACTCTCTGATTTTCTCATCCAATGGATATATACGAGTATTTAACTCTGTTCTTATATCTTTATTCCTGATCCGATCCAATCTTGTGCAGCCTTTTGTTCTTCTAAGGAAGTTCATTTCTGCGCTCTGTATTCTACTTTGCAATTTTTTGGTCATTACCCAAGTTTCGCTCCCATAAAGTAATGCAGGAACTGCCAATGTTTTATAAAACTTCAATCTAATATCTCTTCTTGTTTTATTCTTTAATGTTTTATGTATAGTTCCGCAAATCATTTGAAATTTCGACAGTTTCATATGTATGTCTCTTTCAGTTTTTGTGTTTATAGTAAAATTACAACCGAAATAATTAAAATTTGTTACTTGTTCCAGAGGTTTGTTGTCTATTGCGATTTTTGATCTTATATTATCGTTTCCCGAAAATGCCATTATTTTTGTCTTTTCTTTTGATATTTTGAAATTATATTCTTGGCATAACTGATTTAATTGATGTAAAGAGTACTGCAAATTATTTTCATTTTCTTGAATAATAACCACATCGTCAGTATACATTAAAACGTTTAATATTTTAAAACGGTCCATTCTTATACCTATATTAACTATACTTTTCCAATTTTGGATGATGTCATTAATATATAGATTAAAAAGGGTAGGTGATACACTACACCCTTGTCTTGCACCTCTATTTATTAAAATAGCTTCGGTCTTTGATGTGTCTATATTTATTATAATTTGAGACTTTACATACAAACTTTTATCACATAAATTAATTTTGCGGGGTAGCCATGTATTTCCATTATTTTCCATAACTTATCTCTATCAACGCGATCAAATGCCTGCTTTTCTTAAGGTAAAACTTAAAAATCATTTGTTATCAGAAACAACCCTCCGTGTAAGTATTTAGTTGATCTCTTTCCAAACCAACAACCGTTGTGGACGGTTATCCAAAAATTAATTGAATCATATTGTGATTATTTTCTTCTCAAACAATGATATTTTAATATTCTTTTTATTCTATGCCCCAAGTTGTTATTTCGACTGTTCTCTCCTGGCACTGGCTTAATTGTAAGCCACTTCTGAGGTTGGGGCGCCTAGGAGGCGGAGTTACGTTACCCGTTGATATGATGGGTGATAAATGATAATGAAGCTACAGGAGAGTTCTTAACCTAAATTCCAGACCATGTGTAACCACAGGAATGATTACCTTTAAGGAAAAATTCCTATAGATTGACCGGGAATCGAATCCGGGACCTCATGAACATTAGTCAGAAATGCTGACCACTAGCCCAAGAGGCTGGTCCAGAACTCTTTTAATATGACGTCATTAGGGACATACGACACTTCACCAACTTATACTTTAAGGTACGTAGTATTCATTAATACAAAAAACAAAAAATGTAAATTAGACCGAAAATGTCGAAAATTTCACCCATCACCCCCCTTAAAGAAATGTATGTTAAGTTTAGATTAAGGACTCCGCCATCACACCATCGGGATAACATATCTGCGCCTTCCAGGTGCTCCAAACTATTAAATGAATTAAAGTTTCGTCAATGCCAGGGGAGAAAGCCAGCAATGTCATAAAAGGTAACCTGGTGGCATTGGACAAAAATAAAATAAGATTATAGAATAATAAAATTGTTAATTTTACAAGATGACCAAGATTAAGTTCGTTTAATCATGTATACCTATGTGTGGTAAAATATTTTTAAAATAGCTTTTCCAGTCGAAATCATGAAGATCAAATGACACCTAAAATTAAATTGAAAGATATCATGAAAGACTTGAAAAATGAAAATAAAAACAGGATTAACTGTGTTCGTGATAGCAAATGTCGGGAAAAAAATCGTTGAGAAAACCCAAATTGTTCAACTAACAAACTGTATAGCTAATAAGGAATATGTTTTGACTGATTTGTGCGCATTTTTACATCCAACATAAATTGTCTTCAAACTTACCAAACTGTAGTGTTTCAAAATATGAGCAGTACTTAACTCACTGGCAGTTCATCATCGCGCGGACGTAAGCTCTCCACACTTCCATATCCTAACCTGTATTTTCCAATCGTTTGCGGGATTACAGATACCGGCACAGATGACTTGAAATTGTCCATAAGAAGTTTTAAAACGTTCAAACGTTGCTATGTAACAAGCAATGTAATACAATAATAGGCTTACATTGTAACAATATTTTAAAATATATTAAATAATTAGCTAATACCCGGCGTGCGATGCTACTTATAAATAAATGCTAATATGTTTTTACCATCAGCTGTGCACTGTTCGGGAATCTGCTTATCTCGATATTCTTGGAATCAATGAAAGACAAAAATGGTTATTGTGAGTTATTCGTAGAAGATAAACATATGCCGTCGCGTACTTTTTTGAGATCTTCAATCATGTGTATATTAATTTGGTGTATTTGTTATGGTTTAGGCAGCGTAAGCCTTTTAAGCGTCAAAATAGGGACTTTATTTCACGTTTTTCACTACAAAGGGTGATTTTTAGGGGTGAAGGGGTTGAGTAATACAACTCCGTTATAGCCTATGTTCATCCCCGGAATCTCCTGGACATTTTTCAAAAAGCCCCATCTCAATCGGATGAACAGAATGGCAGAGCACACTTGTCTGGGAATCGACTTATTCCGATCTTCCTGGCATGAATGAAAAACAAAAATGGTTGTGAGTTATCCGTAACAGATAAACGTATGCTGTCGCGGACTTTTTTATACAGGTATTTGAGATATTCAATTCTGTGTACATTAATTTGGTGTATTTGTTATGGTCTAGGCAGCGTAAGCCATTTAAGCGTCAAAATAGGAACTTTATTTCACGTTTTTCACTATAAAGGGTCATTTTTAGGGGTGAAGGGGTTGAATATCACAACTCTCTTATAGTCTATGTTTATCCCGGGAATCTTCTGAACATTTTGCAAAAAACCCCATCAAAATCGGATCAACGGTATGGCCGCGCATAAAATACGAACAAACATACAAACAAACATTGATTTGTATATATAAGATTATAACCCATAAATCAAGGAGTACGACAGGGCTGTCCCTTATTACCAACACATTTCACACATATATATATATATATATATATATATATATATATGTTATATTGCAGATTTTCGCGGATATAAGTATGATTAAGAAAGCTTTCTCGGGTTTTCCGCGTCATGGATTCAAGTTCGGCCTCTGGCCACTGATTTCGACGTTTCGGCATGATCCCACATGCCATTATCAAGGAATGATAAGTTCGAGTCACAAGTTCAGGTCTACGTACTGCAGGTTACTCAAGAACAGACCATAAAAGGAATTCTGAGATTCTCAAAGAATTACAAACAGAATCAGTCATGGAATATGTACAAAAATACATAAACAACTGGAAATCTCACGTAAGAAGAATGAGCAGAACAAGAATACCACGTCAAATCTTAAATTACCAGCCACCAGGCAAGAGACCCTTCAAACGTTGGATTGAGACCGTAACAGACCACTAGGTCTATCACATGAAAGGAAGAAGGTTTAGGTCTCTTATATAAGACCTAAACCTGTGACTCGGAAATCAGATTGCAAATAACATAAAACTCAACACCATGCTATTTGCTGACGACCAGGTAGTAATTGCTGAATCAGAGGATATGTTACAAGAAGGTTTATTTACTCTACGTAACATTAGAAAGAACTACCGGTATGGTATGAACATTGAACTGATAAAACCAAAGTAATGGCATCCGCGGCACCGGTCCAATATGTAACAGAATAGTGATTGAGAATACCATTTTAGAGAAAGTTAATAACTTCTACATCTCGTATCAGGGCGAGAACGGTCGTAATATAAAACTACAAAATATCTACAAATATTAGGCTTAGTATATAATATTTTAAAACCACATCTTGTACAAAAAAACATTCAAGGTTGAAAAATTATATAACATTCTTTACCCCCTCCCCCGACTTTCCTATGCGGAAGTGAAACAGAAAGACAACGCCAGGTTAAAAACATTTCAGAGACTATTTAACTCATGTCGCAAATGGTAGTTAATGCCAATCACGTTTCAATGAATTCTGTTTTACACCAATGACAGTCGTGTTTCACCTCGCTCTTTATCGATTTCTCTTTATCAGCTCCTGCTTTTGTGATAAAGAACGCTGCTCCTTTTTTAATATTCTGAACAGGTTAGACCATTATTTTTCTCCAACAAATACATTGAATATAGCAAATAATTAATAGATTCAGTGATTTTACTGAGTTGTTTATTCAAAATATAAATGATTAACCTATAATGTTGATTATAATAGTTTGATGTGTTCATTATTTCTCCACTAGAGTGCATTCTTACAATATTGTGATCCTATTTGGCAATAAATAATATGATCGAGTTGCAGTGAATATACATAACCTCATATTTCTAATTTGTTTTCAAACATCGCCGTTTACATTAACTATATAAATATTTTTAAAACACCGGTAACTATATTCAAATAATTATTTTTTAGTAAAGAGCTTAATTTTATTCGTCAAATAGTCCTAACAAATGCCACTCTTGATTTCCAAATTCTCAAGATAAATTCACTCCTCACTTCGTGAGTCGTGAAATTATCGATAATTTGGAAATCACTCGTGGCATTACTTATGATAAAGATCTAAATAATTACACATTTTAAACATTGTTGAGTAAATTTATAAAATCCCATTTTATTAAACTTTAAATAAATGTAAATAATTGTATTTTACATATAAAACAAGTAAACTATCGTGTATTTTAATTGATAGTGATTTACAATCTAAAACCTGACATGACCCTGAAAACAGTAAACAAATTCAAATATCTAGGACTGACCCTACCGACTACAGCGAAATCCTTCAGCCAACATGTACATGACAAAACAATAGCTGCCATCAAAGCAATCTACAGCATCAAGACTATCCCTGCCGACAGCTGTGATTCTATTCGAAACCACGATTTCGCCAATTATCACTTATGGAATAGATCTGATATGGGAAAAACTGACTCTCAGCGACATTAGGAAGATAGAAAACGTGAAAGTCTGCTTCCTAAATAAGTTACAGCACTGAGAGTGGGGAAATTTAAATGACCAATATTTGCAATAAATCCCCAAATCTATGTTAAAAAATATATTAATAATATTAAAATTACAAGAGAGAAAAACAGAGAATGATAGGTGCTGATTTCGGAAAAACTGCACTTAAACTAGCGTGAAATATTTTCGAAGTCCTATAGAACAATAGTGCGCATGCGCCAGAGTTTATAGACCCAGCGATAACCCACAATCGAACCACATATCGACTATCATGC
Organism: Diploptera punctata; assembly: GCA_030220185.1. Taxonomy (NCBI): domain Eukaryota; kingdom Metazoa; phylum Arthropoda; class Insecta; order Blattodea; family Blaberidae; genus Diploptera; species Diploptera punctata. Next base: position 1,549,991 of record JASPKZ010000015.1, read on the forward strand.
TCGATTACTATCCGTCGTTATGAAATTTAAATGACCAATATTTGCAATAAATCCCCAAATCTATGTTAAAAAATATATTAATAATATTAAAATTACAAATGTTTATTGAAAATGTGTGTACACTTACTTATCATTCCCTAACGCTGATACAACCAGCGATAACCCAAAACAGTGATAGAAAAATCATAGATTACGTAATATACTCTATGGAGAAAATAGCAGTTACCATCAGAATATTGTCTAACAATGTCATATTATTGTGATTTGCATATTTAAATAAATACTTCAAAATTGTCTAATAATTTTATAAAAATTGTTTGAAAAAGTTTAAAACATTAAATAATGTTAGTAAATACAGAAGAAGAGCTATAGTTTACAACAATATAACTGAAAAATCAAGCGCTAGTAGAAGTGCAGTTGAGCCCTGATTTCTACACCTCAGGAGCTATGCTGGACAGGAACGGGACGAAAACCAACCAAGAGCTAAGACATATTGTAACACGATATGCGATACACGGCTTTCATCATAAGGTGTGCAGAATCAAAAAATATCAGGAACCTAGTGAGAAGTGCGTGTGTGAATTGTGTGGCGGACATGTACCGAAATGTCCAAGAAACACGAAATCGCTGAACGACTACAGCAAAGACTAAAGTACAATCAATGCCGATTAGGGCGAACCTTTCTTTTTATTAAAATAGACAATTTTTGTTTTGGATAAGTATAAAAGGGAGGAAGTTCACTGGGGGGAAAAGCAGATATATGGACATATCTTGTTTGTACCAGTTGCTTCTTCATTATTTTGAAATGTAATAAACAAAAAAGTCAGCTTATTGGGTATTCAACTTAGAAAATTAAAATATTTTAAAATGTATATAATATAATTGTGTCCACCGCTGTGGTCTCGAGGTAGCGTGCTGCCTTGCCACGCAGCAGGCCTGGGTTCACTCCCCGGTCGGGACAGTTTTTTCTGGCTGAGGTTTTTATCGGGGTTTTTCCTCGCATGTAAGACAAATGTCAGGAAATCTTTAACGCCCAAACGGTCCCTGAAATCATATGACCATTGCAATAATTATCATTCATATTCATCTTAAGATTAGGGACTCTCCTGGCGCACCGCTGTCATCATCATCACCCATCATATCGGGGCAACGTAACCCCGCCTTCCAGGCGCCCCAACCTCAGAAGTGGGTTACAAGTACGCCATGCCAGGAGAGAACACCAGGAATGCCGAAAGACAGCCTGGGGCATTTGCAAAAAAATATATTGTAGAAATTGGTCATTTTTCTTTATATACTTGCTGAACTCGGAAAGGAAAATGTCTTCTACGGTGTCAAAAAAATGTAATCTATTGGCAGATGATCCTGTTTATAAAGAACTTAATGCTGCTGCACCACAAATTCAAGGTAAGTAATATTCTGTAATCTTAAAAAAAAACTCACTGATCACTAGATAATAAGTAATCCCTAATGAAATATTTAACTACAAATCAATCTATTAAAATTCATTATTAAAACCGTTGAGGCGGAGAGTCGTGAAATAAAATAAGTTAAAATAGACCTTCTTAGTTAAGATCCGTCGTCCTCAACTTGTAAAATAAGTATTCTTTATGCCTGTAAGCCTTTCAGAACATCCGTTCCATCTTCAGCAGGTCTTTGTTTGCTACAATATCTAGTGTGATGCTGGTCGTAACGTAGTGTTGTCGTGACTCACATAAAGAATACATATTTTACAAGTTGAGGACGAAGGATCTTAACTATAAATATTAAAATTTTCTTTTACAGCTCCTCAGTCAATTTCTTCTGAAACATCTGAAGGAGAACATCTGCCATGCTGTCAACTACCTGACTAGGACGTCCAGGTTTCATACCCAGCTAAGTTCAAAATTTTAATTCTAAAATTAAATTAATTTAATAGTAACATTTTCAATCTCAGGGCTAGAAGGGCTGTTGGTGTAAAATTTGTAATAGCTAGATTTTGCATTAAATTGTCAATTTTTCCACAGTACATTTTTTGAGAAGACATGTGGTACTAACTTACTCACTGGCACTATAGAACCCATAGGTTCACGGCCGTGTGGACATAAGCTCTCCATATATCCCTATCCTGAGGCAATGTTTTCCAATCATCCCCTGTATAATGTACTTTCCTCAAATCATAGTTAATGTTATTCTCCCACCTCATTCTTGGTCTACCAACTGGGCGTTTTCCCTCTGGTTTTCCTACAAGAATCTTCCATGTACGTCTTTCATTCCCCATTCGTGCCACATGTCCTGCCCATCGCAGTCTACGAGACTTAACTGTTCTCATTATATCTGGCTTCCTATAAAGACCATGTAATTCACTGTTCTTCAGTCTTCTCCATTCACCTGTCTGTTCATCTCTCTTTGGTCCAAACATTTTCCTAAGAACTTTATTATCAAATACTCAATCTCCTTTCCTGCCTTAAAGTAAGAGTCCATGTTTCGCATCCATATAATATAACTGGTAGAATAATAGTTTTATGTATTTTCAGTTTAACGTTTTTTGAAAGGAGTTGGGAAGTCAAGAGTCTCTGTAATGCATAATAACATGCATTTCCAGAATTGAGCCTATGTTTAATTTCCTTGTTCTTGGCATGGGTTCCCTGAAGTAGTCCCCGCCGGAGAACCGAATGGGGGACTATTTGGCCTCCGGAAAATTTTATCCCAGTTGAACCCATGTCTGCATTTCTTGACGGTTGTATTTTTACGGTGAAAGATAGTCACTCTTTCGACCAAGGTACTTTTTTCGTCTGGCTTATCACTTTTGACCAGTCCGGCATGGGTAACCCTATCGGCAGCAATGCTACCACCGGCATAGCTCTCAGGATCATTTAAGCACGCAAGCCACTCCACCACGACAAGGTAAAGATACCATGGAGGGGGACATGTGGTACTGTTTATAAAAATTTGTTCTTCAAATGTTGAGCCTGGTTGCTCCCTTGGTTTTTTGACAAGAGTTGGCTATGCTATGACCTTCTCCCTTCTCTTCATTATCTTTCATACAACACACTTTACACTACACAAACACACAAATATATGTACGGGGTGAATCATAGATATGGCTATACGTTTTTTCGCGTTGTGTGATGAAAATATTACCATTACAGGAAATATGAAATTACCGTTGGAAAGACAATTATTCAAATTACAACAATGGAATAAAACAAAACAGTGTAGAACTTACGTCATTAGTCAAAATGGCGTTGAATATGCAACAGCAAATTACGATTCCTGCATGGGCAATAACGTATGTTAATGATCGTGAGGCTGCAAGACGTGAGTTTAACGTACCATTGCAGCCGTCGACTGTGGGGAAGTGGATAAAACGACTGCTGGAAACGGGAAGGATGCAAAAAATCAAACCTTCTGGAAGGCCTTGCATTAGCATGGATGCAGAAACAACTAAGAGAATTGTGGAGGCGTTCGACGCTAGCCCACAAAAATCAACCCGTCAAGCTGCACGTGAGCAGTGATTTGTTTTGTTCCATTGTTGTAATTTGAAGGATTCCATTTCCAATGATAACATCATATTTCCTTTAATAATAATATTTTCGTCACAAAATGCGATCAAACGTATAGCCATATTTCTGAATCACTCTTTATATAGAATAAGAATCAAATGAATCGTGAATTCTTCTTACCTCATACTTATTTTTTTTAATGCAGCACCGCAGTATCGAAGAACAATCTTCCCCATCGTCAGCTGAGTCGTGAAAACAGCTGACAATGAGGAAAATTGTTCTGCGGTACTGTGGTGCTCTGTTTAAAAAACATACAAGTATGAGGTAAGAAGAATTCACGATTCATCTAATTCTTATTAATTAAACCTGTATTGTACTGTAAGTCCATGTTTTTCCCTTTACAGAGATTTAGGCGCTCGCCCCCTACAGGGAAGAATTTGAACCATACTAATTTAGTTACACTTGTTTTCGTATAGATGTCATTTTGAGTGGTCCGTGGTCAGCGTTCCGCCTCATACTGACATCTAGGAAACCAAGGTAGTACTAGGACGGCAAAATGCTTAGAGGCCTTTTCATTCAGGCTTAAGGATTCTTTACGAGCCTGAAAATCTTCAGACTTGGGACCCACGGCTTAAAGTCCCTCCCGGAGGACTTGCTCCTTGGATTTTTCCGCCCTAAAAAATCCATCGACTCCGGCCGGGTATGAACCCGCGACCCTCGGGACTAGAGGCAAGGAGCATAACCACTAGTCCACCTCATAATGTTAAAATTCCCACTTTATTACACTAAAATAAAAAATATATTTAGAATATGTAAGGTATGAAAGAATCTGCTGAAATTGTGCAGAAATTGAAAATAGATTACATCAAAGCCATCTATCCACCCTGTGCAGAACCTGAAGCGTGGAAAGTGCAGTGAATGGCATTAGAACAGACTTTTGAAGGAACTTATTTAAATAATTGTCAACAAATGTAAATTTATTCAGAAGTTAAATATGGGAAATAACATGAGGTTCTTAATAACCAAATTCCTTTTTTGGAATGAACAACAAAGAATCAATTTAACTTTCAGAGGGAAAGGACATTGAGATTTAATTTAAGAATTAAATTGTTTTTATTACCTCACCTCATATCCTTTTTCTTCTAGACTGCAGTTTTGGAGCTTACCTCCATCATCAGTAGCCTCTGGTCGACCGGTGTTATGTTGTTTCATGGCGGTTTTCTTCTTACTTCTATCGGTGGACCGATGAACCTCTGGATCAGGTCAAAATTTGTGGGAGTTTCGAAATTCATGAGTTTATCTTTCTTGTTTTTTTTTTTTGATAAACAAAAAGAACTCACAGTCTGGGAAAAAATCCACATCCAAAAAGAAGAAAGATAAACTCATGAATTTCGAAACTCCCACAAATTTTGACCTGATCCAGAGGTTCATCGGTCTGATAAAAGTAAGAAGGAAACCGCCAAGAAACGACATAACACCGGTCGACCAGAGACTACTGATGATGGAGATAAGCTCCAAAACTGCAGTCTAGAAGAAGAAGGATATGAGATGAGGTAATAAAAACATTAATTTAATTCTTAAGAAAGAATGAAATTCAATATTTACAGGAAGGATAATCATACAGACAATTATATAAAATCTTTGGGTTTCAATCATATTGTGCATAAACATGCAATTCAACATTTTTATCTATATACAGTTGTATGTATTATTAAATGTTCCACCCAATGTAAAAGATTCTAAGAAAGAATACAATCACAATGGTTTTGAAAAGGAAATAATTATAAATAAATAATGGAAATTCAGACAACAAAAACATAACTTTATTAGGTTCTTAATGACCAAATCCCTTTTTTTTGACAGTTTGATATGTAGATTATTAAATGTTCCACTAAATGAAGATTATTTTAAGAAAGAATACAATCACATTTTGAATATAGCTCATTTAAATGGTTTTGGAAAGGAAATAATTAAATAAATTACAGAAATTCAGATTCTGCAATCTGATTCAAAGGAAGGAAAACAACTCAGGAAAATTACTTATCCTGAAATACATAAAATTTTTTTTAAATTTTCAAGAAATTCATTATTTCATTGTCACCGATAAATATATTTAGCTTTCGTAATCTACTAATAACCAATAAGAAATTGAACACCCCAGATAGTAAAAAATCTGGAATTTATCAAATTAGTTGTAAAGACTCCAATAAAGTATGCACAGTAAAAACAAAAAGGAAATTAGATACTTGCACAAAGGAATACTTTAGAAATATTAAAAATGGTGAAATTGAAAAATCAGTTTTTCCAGCACATAGTTTGTTGGAGAGTCATGAAATTGAAAAAGAGGCTAAACTTTTAAAACATTTGGAAAAACCTTTGGAATTAACAGTTTGGGAGAAGATATATATTCAGAAGAACAATTTAGATCCATGAATTTTGAAATTTCCGATGAACAGGACTTGATCTCAAAGTTCATCAAATCAGCACCAGATGGCAATGTTATAGATGAAGATTCAAATGAAAATCTGGTGTCATGACATCGACTGAGGATGAGAGGGATGCCTCTTAAAAACTGTAGTTCCTGTGTTTAAAAAAAAACATGAAATATAAGGTAAGATAAGAAGTGACTCATTCATTCATTGAAATATAAATTTGCCATCTGCAAAATCTAGGAACTGATGGTACATTAAGTTGAAGTATAATATATTGTTCCGTTAGATATGAGAGCACATTTTCACTTCCAAACTAAGAATCTTGGCCAATGACACATGAACATGAAGAAAGAGAAAAAATTGTCAATCCTCTGCTGTGCAGAAGTGTTAGAAATTGATGAGAATGTAAAAGTTATCTTGCACAGTGGTTGCGAGTAGATCCTGCCTTGGCACATGATGCTCTCTTTTGATTTCCCTTGAGGGAAGAAATTTTGACCAGTGTTTGAGACTGATGTTCACCCAGAATTGTAGAAAATTTGGGTAGCTATATAAAGTAGCAGCTCCTTGGTAGGAAACCTGCTATAATGACTGAGAATACAAATGGATCCCACTAAAACCATGTAATATGCTTTCAAAAATTATAAAGAAGAAATTGGCATATGAGAATATATCATACACACACACCAAGTTGATATCAGTAATTCTAATGAAGGAAAATTAATATTAATTTTGTTTATTTCCCATCTTTTCATCCCTCCTTTATAAGATAACTTCCCTTTTGGATAATTTCTTCTGTTCTTTGTGTTCACTTCTTCTGTTTGCATTCACTTCTTCTGTTTGTATTCACCTCTTCTCTGTGATCACTTCTTCTGTTTGCATTCACTTCTTCTCTTCTTTGTGATCACTTGGATATATTTCTCACATTTTTATCTCTGATCTCCATTGGATTTTTCTTCTTATTTTAGTCCTTGATCTTTGCTCGTGTTAAATTGTGAATTTCTTTAATTTTTATGAAGGTTTTTTTCTACTTACAGTAGTTATCCTTCAGCCCAAAAGTATTTTGCTCCGCCACAGATTTCTATCCTCAGTATCTTCTTCTTTGAAGTCTCTGCTGATCATGTTTCTTCTCACTTCATCCATCCACTGTTAACTGGGTTTCCCCCTTCTCCTCCTGCCTTCAGCATTCCAATTTCTTTAAAATTTATGAATCAAATTAAAATTTTTATTCTTTTCATTTCACTTGATGTTAGACACATTTTATATGATAGAGGCCTATTTTGATGTGAAAACATTACAGAAATTTGAAAATACTGTAAAAAAATTGAAATTTGAATATCCGTGTCATTTCATTTCCACACAGGGGTTTTGTAAAGTCATCTGTTAATGTAGAATTAACAAAGAATAACATAATCATCTAACACATTAACATTACTAACATGTTAACATTACATATTAACATTTTGATTAATTATGTGGGTGGGATTGTGTGAATAAATGAAATGAACATGGTATAATAAATAATATTTAATTTTAGGAAGTGATATTTTGAGGTTGTTTTAATTATATTGTTTTCAGTCTGATCATAAATCAACATTAATATTGAGGTAAGATGATCAGACTAAAAATAATATAATTAATTCCATTAAATGTACTGCCTACTATTTCAATTGATGTTGCATTAGCTTCTTTAAAATTTTATTCTAATTTCTGTCTTCTATCTCCTTATACATTCCATTTTACTTGGTTTTTTATTTACTTTAATTATTGCATTTTTTTCTCATTTTACTATGGAATCTGACATTTTTACAATGGAATTTCTTGATCATTTTTACTACAGAATTTCTTCCTCATTTTAACTACAGAATTGTTTCCTCATTTTTACTACAGATTTTCTTTCTCATTCTAAAATTTCTCTTGCTCCACTCTGAAATTTCTCTTGCTCCACTCTGAAATTTCTCTTGTCCTTTCATTGCCACACTACTTTCAATCATAAGACAAAGAATCTAGTAGACTTGTGGCTAAGAAAGATCCCTGTTTTTGAAGGAATGATAAATAGAATAATTTCTTGAAAAAACAATAGAATTTCATGGTTTGACAGACCTAGAAGGTCTTGGCCTACCAATCCCTGATTTCCACATGTGTTAATCACAAAGGTGGACAATCATCCAGCCAGTATAGGTTTGATATGTTGTCAATATGTCTGGTCCCCAGCCATTGTAGGTGGTTTTCTACTACTTATTGTAACCACCCAAACACCTCATGATGTTGGATGGGCACTAGTCCCATACTGGCCAAAATTCAATGAGAAATTTTTCTTTCTCCATGGGTACTGAGACCACCACACTGTAATTCTGCATTATCATCTCGATGCTTTAAAATGCTTGATAAAAAAAATGGAAATTATGAAGTTTCAAAGAGAAAAGTATATACATAATGGAAGGGTTGACATGAGAAAGTATGTAAATGTCATTGGTCAATACTGCAATTTTGTGTGGATAATCTGTTCCATCGCCAATGGCCTGGCAAGAGATGGAACAAAATTGGAGATTGACAAATGATATTTACATCCTTTTCCATGTAAAGTTTTCAATTGGTAAAATTTGTTTATAGAATTATGCAAGAGTTATAAATAAAATACTTCAAATAAAAAAAACTGCATGGCACAACAGGCCTAATAGGCCCTTGGCATACCATCCGGCTGCTGGCCTCACATCCACATGTGTTAATCACAGATGTAGATGATCGTCCTGCAAGTATAGAGGTGACATGTGGTCAGCATGTTGGGTCCTCCAGCCGTTATAGCTGGTTTTCTCAACCTGGAGTCACTACTTATTGTAGCTACCCAAATTCGTCACGATGTTGTTTGGGCATCGGTCCCATACTGGCAGAAATCCCATGAGAAAATTTCTTCCCCCATGGAGACTCGAACCAGCGCAAGTCCCATAGCTCTGCACCAAGGCTTACTTAAAATAATAGCTGAAGTAATGCTAAAAGAAGAACAAAGTGGTTTTAGAACAGGATGATCAACAACAGATAATTTATTCACATGATGACGAATATTTGAAGAAAGAAGAGAATATAACCTATACATGTTGCTTTTATTGATTTTGATAAGGCATTCAATGAAATTGATAAAGATAATTTATGAAAAATCTCAAATTATAATAAATATAGGTACAAAAGGGAATGGAAAAGGAGATACTACCACAAAACTGTTCATTCTCAAGATGCAAGGAAAATGACCACAAGAAAGATGGATTAACCAAGTGAGGAAAATTTTACAAGAAAGAGGATATGACTGGGAAGAACTAAAAAGAAGGAACTCATGGGAAGATGGAGATCATTGGAGGCGTATTTGGAATCGACCTTCTGAAAGGAGGACACAATAAGATGATGATGATAATATCAAAGACAGAAGTTAATCTTAATAAATAGAGGTGTAAGACAAGGGTGTAGTTCCACCAACTCTTTTTAATCCATATATTAATGACATCATTCAAAATTGAAAAAGAAATATTAATATAGTATAAAAATTAACCATTTTAAAATATTAAATGTTTTAATGTATGCTGACGATGTGGTGATCATTCAAGAAAATGAAAATAATTTGGATTACTCTGTAAGTCAATTAAGTCATTTATGCCAAGAACATAATTTTAAAATATCAAAAGATAAAACAAAGTAATGGCATTTTGGGAAATGAACATATAAGATCAAAAATCATAATGTATTACAAGCCTCTAGAACAAGTAACACATTTTAATTATTTAGATTGTAATTTTACTATAAACACTAAATCTGAAAGAGACATAAGTATGAAACTGTTGAAATTTCAAATGATATGCGGAACTATACATAAAACATTAAAGAATAAAACAAGAAGAGATACTAGATTGAAGTTTTATAAAACATTGGCAGTTCCTGCATTACTTTATGGGAGTGAAACTTGGGTAATGACCAAAAAATTACAAAGTAGAATACAAAGCGTAGAAATGAACTTCGTTAGAAGAACAAAAGGCTGCACAAGATTGGGTCTGATAAAGAATGAAGATGTAAGAAAATAGTTAAATATATATCCATTGAATGAGAAAATCGAAGAATATAGAAATGGTTTAAACATTTAGAAAGAATGAATGTAACAGGATTACCAAAAGCATTTAACTGTAAGCCATGAGATTCAAACAATGTAGGAGGACGAGTGAAAAGATGGACAGAACAACTGTGAGGCAGAACAGGCAATTTGCCTAGCCCGTGAAGTGAAGAAGAAGTGGTAGTGTAGCGAAGCCTAATGAAGCTGGCAAACAAGTGGCTCTGCAATGGGTATCACTGCATTGCAAGAAATAAAATGTGTACCATGAGAAATCCTGAAGATGAAGCTTGCTCTTTGAAAGGCCTAGATTTTAATAGTGTGACAACATAATACAACAGAAGTTGAGGATGATTGTTTTATCAGGTAGGAATTTAAAAATTCTAACAAAAAGAGATTTGCTGGCCAAAAAGAAACACAAATGCTTGATATATGTCCTTACACAGTCCCGTACACTAGATCAGCTGTAAACATGGGCTTCCAAGTGAGGGATGCTTTCCGTGATGACTAGAGCTAGGAATTTTAGGTGCTGCACCTTAATTTTATTTTGTTACTACAATGCTCAAATTAACTTGTCTTGCAAAGAAAACATTAAATAAATGCCCCTAAATGTGTTTTAGTTGCACCTTTTTGCAATGCTGGCACTTTTTTTGCACCTTTTTATCTATGCAAGCACATTTTGCACTTTTTTTAAACCTTTTTTGTCTCATAGCAGCATTGTATTCCCAAAATAATGTGTATATATATGTTTTTTTTACATTTCTTCAAATACACTTTCAAGGGTTGGTAATGATGTGTGGTATCAGTCCACATCACATTACTTCCACTTTAGCGCAGTCCCGTTAGCCTGTTCCTTTTAAATTATTTTGCACCTTCTTGCACCACAGTTATGCGAAAGCTATTGATTAAGCAAGGGAGATTGTTGAGTGCATAAACAAATGTTTCAGTTGAAAATAATATTTGACTTGTGCGGTCTGCTATTTTCCTGAGTGACCAGTATACAGTATGCCAAAACCGAATGTGAACTCCTACAAACTGCATGATTTTGTAAAACAGTATAGTGCAATTTGGAATTCAGAGTGACCGATCTGTTACGAGGTGCATTCTTTGTGATATTTCAATAACAATTGATGAAAATCACCAACACAATCGTGTTACGTAGCATATAGGTAGTGCAAAACACAAAAAATAAGGAACTACAAAGCAGTAAATGTGTATTGTCACAACAGTTTATTGGCAAAGCGCTACCTTCTTCTAGTTTAATAAATAAAAAAAATTAATGATATAGCAAAGATATTTGTGGCATGTGGTTTCCTCTTTCCAAACTTAACAACCCTATTATGAAAGCATATTTGGATAAATGTACAGGGAAGTCTATCCCAGATGAAAACCATACCTTCAACCTCTGTATGAAGTAAAATTAAAACAGATCAGTGAAGTAGAAGGTGAAAACCAGTATATTTTAAATTAGACAAAACCACTGATAGACAGTTGAGATATTGAACATTTTTAGATATGTTCTAAACATTTGAGTTGTTGAATAATATCTGCTCTAACAGTTTTCTGGATTTGTGATTTCAATAACATAATGTTCTGGTACTTGTCTTACTCAGACTTTTTAATATGTGACAACATGACTGAATTTTGTGTTGTGAGTTACTTGATGTAACTGGTTTTGGTACTCTTTAATGATAATTCACATGGGAAATTTGCACCTTTTTTTCTAAATTAAAGCACCTTTTTTCCACCTTTTTCACCAAATTTTTGCACCTAAAATTCCTAACTCTACAGTATCAGACCAGAGACAGAATCTGTGTAATTTATGTTCCCAGAGTGGCCTAGAGCTGTTGCATTAGTTGGCACTGCAGTTAGGCATGACTGTCTAGCTATCCTCCTTCATCCCAAGGCTATTATACAAAGTCTATATGTATTTTATGCAGTACTTTGGATATAAAGGATGGTGATGACATCACTATTGACTAAGTATTAGAACAGATACTGGAAGGCCAGAGATAAAAAGATGGATCCTGCATCTTACCTCGTTAAAATTAATCCAACAGCCGCACTTTATTTATTAAGAACCTCACATAATATTAGTTCCTATTGTAATTATAATTACATTTTTTTTTCAATGCCTCAGGTTATCATTTTGACATTTGTGGCGTTCTCTCCTGGCATTGGCTTAATTGTAACCCACTTCACTAGCTATTAATAAGCTGTTAGTTTATGCTGATGATGTAGTACTATTGGGCGATAGCGAGGAGATACTAAAGGACAACACGCACACACTATTGAGTAACACTAAGAAATTAGGACTGGAAGTAAATATCAATAAAACTAAATATATGGTCACACGTAGAAATACATTATATAATGGAAATGGACAGCTAATGACAAATGAGGGAAATTTTGAGGAAGTGGCTGAATTCAAATACCTAGGAACAATAATCACAAATAGGAATGAGATGCACAAAGAAATTAAACATAGGCTCAATTCTGGAAATGCATGCTATTATGCATTGCAGAGACTCTTGATATCCCAACTCCTTTCAAAAAACGTTAAACTGAAAATATATAAAACTATTATTCTACCAGTTATATTATATGGATGCGAAACATGGACTCTTACTTTAAGGGAAGAAAGGAGATTACAAGTATTTGAGAATAAAGTACTTAGGAAATGAATGGAGGACACTACTTAACAATGAACTACATGGTCTTTATAGGAAGCCAGATATAATAAGAACAGTTAAGTCTCATAGACTGCGATGGGCAGGACATGTTGCTTGTATGAGGAATGAAAGATTTGCATGGAAGCTCCTTGTAAGAAAGCCAGAGGGAAAACGCCCAGTTGGTAATCCAAGAATGAGATGGGAGAATAACATTAACTATGATTTGAGGGAAGTAGATTATAAAGGGAATGATTGGAAAGCATTAGCTCAAGATAGGGATGTATGGAGAGCCTATGTCCGTGTGGCCATGAACTTACGGGTTCGATAGTGCCAGTGATTAAGTAAGTAACCCACTTCTGAATTGGGGCAATTGGAAGGCGGAGTTACGTTACCCCGATAATATGATGGGTGATAAATGATAATGAAGCACCAGGAGAGTTCTTAACCTAAATTCCAGACCGTGGGCAACTACAGGAAAAATTCCCATTGTTTTACTGGGAATTGAACCTGGAATCTCATGAACTGTAGTCAGAAATGCTGACCATTAGCACATGAGGTGGCCTAAAGTTATGAACCTGTAAATTTAATTTGCATCTTTGTAATATATGTATTTCTTTCTCTTTTTCTATTCATGTCTGTGTATATAACAACACGGGTCGACAAGGTTTTCTTCAACAACTAATCTGATTAGTGAATCTAGTGCATTTTTACATACTGAATTCAGATATGTAGTCAGAATTTTTCCATCAGGCACAGTTTTTTTTGTGACAGCTACTTTTTTAAAAATTGATTTTAGCATTTTCTTTGACCTGTCATAGGAACCTTTACCTTATATGAAGAGTTCCCTGTACCAGTATATGCAGATATGACCTTATCTCATAACTCTGATTCTGACCTAGCTCAAACTGAAAATGATTCAGATGGAAATAAAAATGATCTTACATAAAATATGCCCGAAAATCACTATCTACCACTTTCTAGGTAAGTCAGAATGAGTTAGTGTTAGATGGATTTTATTAAAAATTATAAAAAGTGTAATTTTTCTGTTAAATTATTGCTTGAAAAAAGAAGAGAATTCAACTTAGAAACACATTTTGCTTTCATAGATTTTGAAAAAGCATTCGACACAGTCAAGAGATAAAAACTCTTAAATATATTGGAACACAGAAGTATACCATATTTACTTCTGCAGAACATCCAAAATATTTACAAAGACAACACCATAAAGATTAAATTGAATAACAGATTTTCTGAAGAAGGAATTATAAATCGTGGTGTGAGACAAGGCTGCCCCTTATCGCCAATACTGTTTGAAGTTTATATCAATGAAGTAATATGTTGCTGGAACAAGACATATAAATTTGGAATAAGAATATCAGAAAATAGAAAATTAAACACCCTATTGTTTGCAGATGACCAAATAATAATAGCAAATTCAGAAGATAACCTACAGAAAGGTCTGTATGAAGTTAACAAAATTACAGAAGAATATGGTTTGAAGATATCTACAGAAAAAACAAAAATTATGGCATTTCAAGGTGTAGATCCTGTCAGAAGTAAAATTGTACTGGACAATAACATTTTGGAGCAGGTGAATAATTTTACATATCTAGGATGCAATATCTCATATGTAGAAGAAAAGGATGTAAATGCAAAAATATCTAAATTTTTAAGAATTTTAGGGTTAATAAATTCTATCTTCAAGCCACAGTTAGTCCAAAAGCATTCAACATTAAAAGTGTATAAAACACTGGCTCTTTCAACTCTTTCGTATGGTAGCGAAGTATGGACGTTGAAACAGAAGGATATACGGAGACTTAGATCTGCTGAAATGAGATACCTTCGGAGGACTGCGGATAACACACTACTAGATCACAAAAAAAATGAAGACATCTTAGAAGAATTACACATGGAACCTTTAGAAAACAAAATTCCTGATTATAAGTCAAGATGGATGCAACATGTTCATCGAATGGAAGATCACAGAATACCGAAACAAATGTTAAGATATCAACCTGCAGGAAGAAGAAGACCAGGATGTCCACTCAAAAGACTTTTGGATGGTGTTTCTCTTGAGACCGAAACAGGTCAACAAATGGCCTAAATTCGTGAATGTACTATGATGATGATGGTGATGAAAAGTGTAAATGAATATCACAGAAAACTCTTGCCTGATAGGAAAAAACTGAAATGATATTTAAATTCAGGATGAAAAATGCTTCTAAAATCTCATATTTTTATTCTTGTGAAAGAAAAAAAGTTTATTCTTGTTGACCAGTGCTATTGTTCAGCTCTTCACATTTATGATGATTGTAAGGATAAGTCAAATGGCTCTGTAATAAATAAATGTTAATGTATGATTAGTACAGTTATTACAGTAAATTAGTTTTATGATGCAGGTGATGGTGATAAGACAGCTGGTCGCCATGGAAGTGCAGTGGAGCATCATGCAGTAGAGAGAGTAAGGAAATCATTTTTACTCATATTAGGATGAATAATTAGGATATAATACAGGATGTCCCATTCAAACTTCCCACATTTTAATTAATCATAACTAACAAAGTATGCGGAATTATAAAATGAGGTCATTATTAAACAAAACAGAAGCTCAAAGAATTTTCATTGTCACACATTTCCACACATTTACAAACATTGCCACACATTGCCACACATTTCCACACATTGCCACACATTTCCACACATTTACAAACATTTCCACACATTTCCACACATTGCCACACATTTCCACACATTGCCACATATTGCCACACATTTGCACACATTTCCACACATTTCCACACATTTCCACACATTTCCACACATTTCCACACATTTCCACACATTGCCACACATTTCCACACATTTCCACACATTTCCACACATTTCCACACATTTCCACACATTGCCACACATTTCCACACATTTCCACACATTTCCACACATTTCCACACATTTCCACACATTTCCACACATTTCCACACATTGCCACACATTTCCACACATTGCCACACATTTCCACACATTGCCACACATTTGCCACACATTTCCACACATTTACAAACATTGCCACACATTTCCACACATTTACAAACATTTGCCACACATTGGCCACACATTGCCACACATTTCCACACATTTCCACACATTTACAAACATTTCCACACATTTCCACACATTGCCACACATTTGCCACACATTTCCACACATTTACAAACATTGCCACACATTTCCACACATTTACAAACATTTGCCACACATTGGCCACACATTGCCACACATTTCCACACATTTCCACACATTTACAAACATTTCCACACATTTCCACACATTGCCACACATTTCCACACATTTCCACACATTGCCACACATTTCCACACATTTCCACACATTTCCACACATTTCCACACATTTCCACACATTGCCACACATTGCCACACATTTCCACACATTTACAAACATTTACAAACATTTCCACACATTGCCACACATTTCCACACATTTAGAAACATTTCCACACATTTGCAAACATTTGCAAACATTTCCACACATTTCCACACATTGCCACACATTTCCACACATTTCCACACATTTCCACACATTTCCACACATTTCCACACATTTCCACACATTTCCACACATTTCCACACATTTCCACACATTTCCACACATTTCCACACATTTCCACACATTTCCACACATTTCCACACATTGCCACACATTGCCACACATTGCCACACATTTCTACACATTGCCACACATTTCTACACATTTCCACACATCTCCACACTAAAACACCTCTATATGTGCCAATTAGTACCACGAACAATATGAAGTCTGTATTTGATTTCATGCCACATTCTGTCCAACATGTCCATTGGTACTGTTGCAATTGTGTCAATGATGCGGGTTCATAAATCATGAAGATCTTGTACTGGGGTCACAAACACATGGTCTTTTATATACCCCCAGAGGAGTGATGTCTGGCGAACATGTTTTATGTCATTATTGTCCAACATGCGACAGATGAAATAACTTACTTACTGGCACTATCGAACCCGAAGGTTCATGGCCGCGCGGACATAAGCTCTCCATACATCCCTATCCTGAGCTAATGCTTTCCAATCATTCCCTGTATAATCTACTTCCCTTAAATCATAGTTAATGTTGTTCTCCCACCTCATTCTTGGTGTACCAACTGGGCGTTTTCCCTCTGGCTTTCCTACAAGAAGCTTCCATGTACGTCTTTCATTCCCCATACACGCAACATGTCCTGCCCATCGCAGTCTACGAGACTTAACTGTTCTTATTATATCTGGCTTCCTATAAAGACCATGTAGTTCATTGTTATGTAGTCTTCTCCATTCACCTGTCTGTTCATCTCTCTTTGGTCCAAAAATTTTCCTAAGAACTTTATTCTCAAATACTCGTAATCTCCTTTCCTCCCTTAAAGTAAGAGTCCATGTTTCGCACCCATATAATATAACTGGTAGAATAATAGTTTTATATATCTTCAGCTTAACGTTTTTTGAAAGGAGTTGGGACATCAAAAGTCTCTGCAATGCATAATAGCATGCATTTCCAGAATTGAGTCTATGTTTCATTTCTTTGTGCATCTCATTCCTATTTGTGATTATTGTTCCTAGGTATTTGAATTCAGCCACTTCCTCAAAATTTCCGTCATTTGTCATTAGCTGTCCATTTCCATTATATACTGAATTTCTACGTGTGACCATATATTTAGTTTTACTGATATTTACTTCCAGTCCTAATTTCTTAGTGTTACTCAATAGTGTGTGCGTGTTGGCCTTTAGTATCTCCTCGCTATCGGCCAGTAGTACTACATCATCAGCATAAACTAACAGCTTATTAATACCATTGAGTTGTAAGCCTTCCTCATTCTCTAAAGATTTAATGGCATGCTCTAGTATAAAATTAAGTAGTAGAGGAGATAGTGCATCTCCTTGCTTCAACCCATTCTGGATTTCAAAAGTGTCTGATAACTGTTTGCCTACACGCACCCTACTCTTTGAGCCATTTAGACACATTCGTATAAGTCTAACTAACTTTTTAGGAATTCAGATGAAATAACTGCAATAATGAAAACAAAAATTATCTGAGTTTCCCTTTCTTTTAATACCAACCTAATTTCATAATTCTGCATACTTTGAGAGTTATGATTAATTAAAATGTGGGAGGTTTGAATGGGATACGGTGTATATTCAAAAATGTTATATTTTAATAAAAATTATTTATTTTTATTTTACTATGTCTCAATTCAGTAGTTCACAATTTAAAAAAAAGAGGGTTAGAAAATGGAATATTACAGTATGAAATCCTACAGAATTAACATAAATTCATAGAATTTTATCAGCTTATGAATTATCAATGGAAAATGTAATTAATAATTTTACATATAATTGGTCAAATTTCAAAAACTTATAGGAACAATAAAAAGCATTCTTTTCCGAAAAGTACGCCCAGATACAATTCTAAAATTTTATAAAACAATGGCTCTTCCAACTCTACTTTATGGTTCTGAAACCTGGACTCTTACTACAGGTAAATTAAATAGGATAGTAGCTGCAGAAATGAAGTTATTAAGACCTTTAGCGGGTTATATGCTTTATGACCACATGCATAATGAAGCTCTCAACACACCAGCAATAACTGAAACCATTCAAAAATATCAAAATAATTGGCATGAACACCTTCTTAGAATGCCAAACAATAGCCTACCTCTGCAGCTATTGAACTACAGACCTACAGGGCGAAGAGACCCAGGAAGACCTAAGAAGAGATGGAGGATCAATTTCTTTCCTGAAGCGGAACAGGCCAATGGCCTAATCGATGCCTGCCATTGATGATGACATATAAAAAAGGATAGCCACTATAGTGAGTACCTTGGTTAAAGGCATGTGAAGGTGTGCTATATTGAAGCTGTTTCTTCAGGAAAGAACCACTTAAATGGATTGTTTAGACTCTCTGCATACCTGAAAACACCAATGGAGGTGATGTCTGGCATGTAAAGGACCCAAAAAATAATCTATTAAAGTGGTTCTTTCCTGAAGAAATAGATCGAACGTATCGTGCCTTCACATGCCTTTTAACCACGGCACTCAGTGTAGAGTTTATATATAAATAACTTCATATTGTCACCGTCGGTTGTTGTGGTGGACTAGTGGTCTCATGCTTGGTCGAAAAACATTTAATTGAATCAAAAGCCAGTCTAATTAAACAAATAGATAAACAAAAGGAACTCATGGTTTGGGAAAGGTCGGGACAGGCTCCTGGGTGAGGTTTTTTTGGGGTTTTTCCTCACCTGTAAGACAAATGTCAGAAATAATCAATTGAGTCGGTGTTTATTTGATGAAAATCCTTATTTATTAATTAAATAAAAATAAAACATAGTTTTATTTTTATTTAATTAATAAATGTCAGAAAGGTTAGGGCCCAGCAGTCCCCGATAATCATCTGACCATCATCATCAGCTTTATCATTATCATCCTTCACTGGTGTAGATAGCAGCGGGAAGCTACCATACCTATAATTTCCCAAGTAAGGCTGCTAAACATAGCATGGAATTGCTATGATTGCAGTGAAAGATCTGCCCTCGGGCAGAATTACCATGGCTGGATGTGTGTGTGTGTGTGTGTATATATATATATATATATTATTAAATTTAATTAACGCGAGAATAAATAAATAAATCTTTTATTTTCGAACAGGAAAAATATTTAAGTAAAGCTTGTAAAAATAGTTAAATTATGGAATATATTTTCATAATTATACAAATTAGGGCTTCTTCCTAGTTCCAAGGGTCGTAGGTTAAAGCCTGACTACAGTTGATGGATTTGTTTAGCATAGAAAAATCCAAGGAGCGAGTCTCTGGTAGTAAGTTTAAGCCACGGGTCCCGAGTCTGAAGGTTTTCAGGCTGGTAAAATATCCTTAAGCCTGAATAAAAAGGCATCTAAGCAATATTCACCATTAACATCCTAGTAATACCTTAGTTATATTATTTTGAGCCTGTTTATCTTACCTCAATATTAATGTTGATTTGTTATTGAACGTTTCGATTAGTTCTTAATCATCTTCAGCATATTGCCCAGACTGGTTGGATTTATGTTGTAAACCCTGGATGTCGATGTCAGCTCCGTCCTGTGTTTGGCCAAAGAACCTCCAAATGAGGTCATGTTCCGTCGGTATTTCAAAATTCATAACTCTGGTTTTGTTCTTCTGAATATAGATTTTTTCCCAATTAGTCAGCTCTTTTGTATTTTCTAACTGTTTTAATAATTTAGTGTTCAAATTTATATTGTTTTTCAGACCAAACATGAGCAGCAACTGCAGATTTTTCTATTTCCCCATTTTTAATATTTCTTATGTGTTCTTTGGTTCTAATTTGTAGGTTTCTTTTTGTTTTTCCTATATATATATATATATATATATATATATATATATATATATATTGCATAAGAAAAATAAATGCTTGGATGGGACTTGAACCCGGACCTCTGGATTTATGTCCCAGTGCGCTACTGAGCAAGTCTAGTACAAACATTCATTTTTCTTATATACATTCTCATTTTATCATCATTATAACATATACATATATAAATATATAAACATATAAATATATTCAATTTGATATATTCCTAATATTTTATTTTTATCAGTTTTTTTTTCATTTTTGTTGGTTTTTATTAGTTTATTTAAACTGTGGTTATTTTTTGGTGCTAATTTAATATTAAAGTTCTCAAATATATTTTGCAATTTATTGTGTGCCCAACGGTGGTATGTCAATTTCCTGTATTTTTTCATAGGTGGTTTTTCTTTTTCAAGAGTACTTTTGTTGATCATTTTTTGTTTCTAATTAAAAGAATCTCAAAATATTACTTCCTAAAAAAATTAATACCTTAGTTGCCTCCTAGATTTCTCATTGAGTAGGTATGTTGACTGCATGCCATTCATGACATCTCTGGTCAAATAAGGTAACTACATTAACTTGGTGCAGTAACTCGTAACAAAGGAGATGCCATGGCTCAACATTGGGTTATGCCATTACAGATAGATGTTGGGACTTCATTAACTGCCCATTTGCATAGAATAAATATATGCATGTGTATAAGGTCCTTGGCCTACCAGCTGGCTGCACATCCAGCTGAGGTGGATAACACTGAGCAACAAAAAATAAACTTTTTTTGTCTCAGAAAGAAAAATATGTGATTCTGATAGTATTTTTTCTCCTGAATTCAAATATGATACCGGTTTTTCTCCATCACGCAAGGTTTCCGAGAGACAGGCATTTATAATTTCGAACACTTTAATATTTTTTTCATTCGTAACTACACAATATTCGAACATTCGGACTCGCCTAGAAAGTAAGAAATGACGATTTTCTGCTATTATTACGCCTGTGGAGCATCCCTCTTGATGGTCCAACATATTAGGATTCCATTTGCCTTGATATCTCTTTTCCATAGCTGAAATCTCCTGATGAAAGTGTTTCCCGTTTCATTTTACAATGGACAAATGGACGAATAAATGTTTATTTAAAAAAAATTATATAAATCCATTAATTTAAATTGGGACGCGCTGTAGCGTAGTGCTTAAGGCACTGCGCTACAAGCCGGAAGGTCAAGGGTTCGAGTCCCGTGGGGGTCACCATTTTTAAATTGACCCAAACCTTCTGCTGGCACTATGCTCCTGGGGTCGACTCAGCCTCTAACGGAAATGAGTACCAGACACTTGTTCTGGGGTAAAGGCGGCCGTCACGCAGGGCTGACACCAAGTGCCGGTTGTCTAGAAAAAGTGAGAGCCTTAACCTCCTACTACCCCAAGGGTCTCCTGAGGCCTGCAGTGGGATCACTTTACTTTTAATTGAAATTGAAATAAAAAAAACTGTGGGTGATGGAGAAATTCCGAATACATATTTGAAAACACGATAAAAAACTGCATTAAGTACAACTATGTGGTACTCATGAGACAAAAATCATGTTGACCAGTGTTATCATCCAGCTAGTATAGGAGTGACATGTTCAGCATGTTGTAGGTGTTTTTTTTCAATCTGAAGCCACTATTTATTTATTGATGATGGACGAGCATTTATCCCATTGTGGATATGATACTGTAGAAATTTATAAACTGTCTTAAGCACGCAGCTTTCTGAGCATAAAGCAATATTAACCATAAAATGGTGAGGTTATAATGTTGCTTGTTTAGATTCGTGTGCTTTTAACCCATTCGCTTCAAAAGACGAGGTACACTCTCCGGCAGTTACATGACCTTCAACTCAGAAGACGAGGTACACTCGCTTAACTCTGCTCTTATATATTTTTTTCAATATTTTGCACATCCCTTGGCAGGGTAATCTTTTGTTAACATTTGTGAAAAAGTAGAGGAATGTGTTTTTTGCCTTCACCCTTAATGTGATCTCAAGTACCGTTATATTTTGTTTGTTTTGAATGTCTTAAAATATACAATACAATTTACACTAACTTAAATCCGGTCTTGGGGGAAATGCATGGAGCATTTAAACCTGAAGCGAATGGGTTATAGGAATGTGTTTATATAAAATCTTGGAATTCTTATGTATTTATTAATTTTTTTGTAGATAATTTTGTGATGCTGTCTTGTTTGAACTAAAGCAGCCAATGATGGTACATTCTCTGGATCCTTGCCACAGAGCATTACAGGCAGAGCAGAAACTGCTTACAGTGGGGCAGCTAAACGTTTCCGTGGAACTACAATGAACGGAGTGGTAGCACTTTTAGTTAACAGTAACACAATATGTAAGTAATGAAACAAATGCAAGGCACATGACTTGTTTACAGAGCATTTGGGAGTAGGGGAAATTATAAATTTTGTAAATTGAATTAATGATACGTAAATTGTATAAATAGAGAAAATGGGGGTTAAACGTTGAGCTCCAGGTTGCAAGACTTTGTATAGGAAAGGAAAAATATTTTTTGCTTCCCTATTTAATTCATAATTTTATTACTGGATTTGATATTAGTACCACAGCGATATGGGATAGTTGTACAGTAGTGGTGCTTGTTGAATGCTTTCCTATCTGTATCTTAGTCTATGTATGAGGGTGAATCAAATATAAACAGGAATTATTGTTTACAATTTTATTGAATTAACAAAAAATACAAAATCACCACCTCATTTTTCTACATAGTCTCCTGCATTTCCAACACACTTTTGCCATCGAGTTGGCAACTTTTTGATGCCGTCCTTGAAGAATGAGGGATGACGTGTAATCAGCCAGTTGCGCACGAACTCCTCTACCGCTGCAACCGCCTTCCTCCCACGTCTTCTTTCAGTAGCCCAAACAAATGGTAGTCACAGGGTCACAAATATGAACTGTAAGGAGGATGTTCCAGAGGTGTCCAATGTATTTTCGTCAAATTTGTTTCTTCCTGGCTGAGGAGCTGAGGAACCCAGCTGGCAGACAATTTTCGGAATTTGAGTTCGTCACTGATGATGGCTTGAACACTTCCGAAGCTTATTACAACGTGTGAAGCAATTTAAGAAATTGTTACGCGCCGATCCTCCTCAATAATTAATAATTTTATTGCAGCCAAATAGCCAGGATTAAAGTAGAATACATTTTCAATTTACATATTTGCATATTCACACATTGTCTTTGTTCTTTTTGTGCATAGCTCAATGTGATATCGGTCACACGATTTTTCGCATAGCGTACATTTACAGTCTATATTTGCTTCATGAAATTTTGTGTTGCTGCATATCAGGTGGTGGAATCCATGGACTGCCAACCTAGTGATGACGTGTCTCATTTCGAAGTTTTCTTTTGTCCACGCACGGTCCACCATTGCCCCGGTGCTATAGAATTCTGGATGTATTTCTTCCCTTTTTCTGTTCAATGTTGCTAGCAGCTGCTCAGATGCGCTGGTGCTGGGCAAGAGTACGCTTGTTCTGAGGTCGTCGGTGAGGAAAGTTTCCTTCGCCAGTAGGTATGCGAGTCTTGAATGTGTTACTTTTGACACTCCTAATACTACCTTTATATATCTCGCTTTCACCCTTTCTAGAGAGGAAAGATTCTTCATTGTTAAATGTGTCCATATGATTTCTATGCCGTATGTCAGTATTGGTAGAATTTTTGCTCTAAATAATAGCATTGCCGTCTCTAAGGTGAGAGATCTAATGTTCCTTATTTCGTGCATTGCCATTATTGCCTGGGTTGTCTTTTCTGTGATATGTTTTGTGAAACATTTTGCGCTTGTTTGTAGCGTGATGCCTAGGTATTTGAAGTCTGGTACTATTTTCAGTTTAGTTTCCCTGATGTATATCTCTTCATTTATGGCGGCTCTTCCTCCGTTTCTGAAGATCATTGTGTCCGTTTTTGATATATTAATGTCCAGCTTGTTCTTGGAGCACCATTTTTCCACTTCGTTTATTGTTTCCTGAAGTGTTGTTATGTCTCTGGAACCGATTACGATGTCGTCCGCATATGCGCACGAGAAGATACCATCTTTTTGGGTAATTCTAAGGATTTCTTCGGTTGCTAGTATAAACAGTAAGGGGCTAAGTGGATCGCCCTGCAGTACTCCATTTGTTTGAATGATCGGTTTTGACATGACGATGTTATCTGAGACATATATTTCATTCCAGCTCAGCAGTGTATTGATGAGGTTCGTCCATATGTTGTTGTATCCTAGTGTCTCCTTTAGTTTTTCTATTACTAGTTGTCTGTCTAGTAGATCGAAGGCCTTCGTGAAGTCTATGAAGACGGTATAAAATTTCTCTCTGTCTTCTAATGCTTCCCAAATATGTTTCAACAAGAGTTCGATTGCGTTTAGAGTTGACTTTCCTTTTCTAAACCCGAATTGATTTTCTGGTAGATGCTCATCTATTTCCTCCCTTATTCGTCCTATTATTAATTTGGTGAAAATTTTGAAGGGACAATTTTCCAGAGCGATACCTCTATATTTGTTGGGGTCTTTCGGGTTTCCTTTCCCTTTATATAATACCTTGACAATTGATTTTCTCCATTGTTCAGGTATGGAGGCTGTTTGTATGCATTTGTTGTATAATTTTGTCCAAACCTGGTCTAACAGATGTGCCGTGTCTTTTATGTATTCATTGTATACTCCGTCCGGGCCCGCTGCTTTCTTCTTTTTGGAGATACATATTGCATATCCAACTTCTTCTGTGGTCAGGGGTATCCAGTCTGTGGGTATTGGTGTTAAAATTTCTTGAGGGTTCCTTTTGCCGCAGATTGGTCCCTCTTTATTGAGTATGTTGTTGAAATGCGACTCCCATATTTCCATGTCAATGTAGTGTGTTTGCGCTTGTTTCTTTGGGCGGAGTGCTAAATGTGGGTCTTTCTTGGCCTCCTCCGCTAGCATCCTGCCCTCTTCCTCCAAGAAGGCGCTTTTCTTTTATTTTATTATTCTCTTGTAGTGTTTCCTCTTCTCGGCGTAGCGAGTAGAAGAGCGTGGTTCTCGGTATTTTGTTTCAGTTGTTGTAAAGTATCTAAGGTATCTCTTCTTAGTCTGTAGCATTCATTATCGAACCAGGGTTTTGCTCTTCTTTTGATTCGGTGATTCGTGGCTTGTCTTAGTATTTCGCCTAACATTTGAGTAGCTTCCTCCAGTCGCTCATTTTCTATTAACGTTTCTATTTGCGTTTTTGTCTCTATCTTAGCTTCTACTTTTCCTATGTCTATCTTCCTTGATAGGTGTTGTGTTGTCTCTTCCTGTGTCTTTTCCCATTTACCTTGAATATTTATTTCTAGTGGTATATGTTTCCTTAATGCCGAGTGGTTTGCATTCCATAATGTAGTTATATTTCCTGTTATAGTACCTTTTGTGAGTGCGATATCTATTGCACTCTTGCCATTGTGAGAGATGTATGTAGGTATCTTAGGATTATTTAATAATGTGAATCCTTCCTCTTGTAGTTTTTCCAATACCAACTTTGTTTTATAGTTTTGGGAGTCTAGTCTGCAGTTTAGATCTCCCGCGATGATTATTGGTTTGTCCTGCTTGTACTGGGTGATGGTTTGGCCTAGTTCATCCATTATGTCAATTGCTGTCATGTTCGGTTTGAAATATGCAGCTATTATCACTAGGTAGTCCGTTTCGAGTAGTAGGGTGTTTTCCTGTTGTTTTGTTGCTATAATGGGTCTCAGATGTGGTTTTAGTAAGATAGTTATCCCTCCAGATGGTCTGCCTTTTTCGCCTTGTCTAGCCATAAGGTGTGTTGCATAGAAATTTGGATGTTGCCAGTTCTCTGTTAGAAAGGTTTCGGTCAGGATTGCTATGTCGTACTCTTTTAGGAAATTTTCCGGGCTCATGGTCATTGCACTTTTTATACCTTCTATGTTCCATAATAAGATTTTTAAATTTCCTAGTGCGTCTTTTCTGTTTTGGCTGCTTCTTTTTATGAGTTTATTTTGCTCGTTATTCGAGGCCGTAACCTTCATATACCGTTTGGGGGCGAAAGGCGCGAAATTTGAATCGCCTGACGACTATTCCTGTTGGCCAGAAATCCTCTTCATTAACCCTGGTTAGGTAGTCGTAGGGGATACCCACTTTGAATGCTTTAGTGTTATAGTTATTTGTGATTTCTTCGCAAGTCACATTTTCTTTGATTCCTCTTTTAGTTAGGAATTTCTTCATGGCTTCCGGTGTTGTCTGTGGCTTCAGGCGTCCCACGAAGAGCCAGGCTTTCCTGTCTGCAGCTTGTAGGTCTTCATCATTCTTGGTCCAGAGCCGCTCACTGAATTTTGTTGTCTTGTTTGCCTTCTTGTTCTCCTGCCAGTTACTTGTGTCCATTCCCCCTCGTTAATATCCGATTCTGGGTTGTAGTCGTGTTCACGCGATTCCTTACGAGATGGAGGTGGCTGTTCTTTATTTGTTTTCCTGTTGTGGGTCTCTGTTATTACTGTTTGTTTGTGATCTTGGTCTACTGTCGGCGTTTGTTGTTGGTAGTTGCCTTCAACTTCTGCCTTTATCATGTTCCTTATATTGTTAGTAAACATATCGATCATTTCATTCATCTTCATTGCAACACTGTTCATGATTTTCTCCTCTAGCGGAGTGCTAGTTGAGATCTGGCTGCTGTTGTGGTTTCCAGTCTCTCCGCAAGTTGTCGGTACTGGTTGGTGGTCGCGTGTGTGTTTCTTCCTTACTGTCACTAGATAGCGCCACCTGTACCGCTGCCAAGCTGTCCTCTCCATCTGCCGACACATTTGCTTCGCTCATGTACACATTTTCTGATTCATTTGATAGGTTATTGTCTCGGGATTTACCCTATTCTGCTTTTCACTTATTTTACTGAAATATTCATCCAAGGTACTCACCGCATTTAATAAATCTTCCTTCACGTCTTTCTTCAGATATCCATTTATTTCCGCTATACTTTTCAATTTTTGCAGAGCGCTTTCTACATGTGTATTCACTGCGATCGCCATTTTGAAAAAGATTTCATCCTCCTCAATAAGGTCCCGTACAGCACGAATGTTGTCTGCAGTGATGCTTGTTCATTGCCGTCTTTGGTGGGGCTCATTTTCCACTGAATCCTGGCCCGCTATTTTTTTTTTGCGCCAATCATACACCTGCGTCTTCGAAAGAGTTGCTTCCCCGAACTGCGCATGGAGCCTTATCAAAATTTCAGAAGGTTTAGTGCCTTCTTTCGCCAAAAACTTAATAATAATGCGTTGCGCAACATACATGTGTACCTCCTTGCTTGCTCATGGCGTACTGAAGCAAGCGACTGCTCTTCGGAGAGTGACACCTCAAGATCCCTACTCCAGACACCCCCACCAACTTCCCCTCCAAACCGCAACCTTTGCAGTTCGCTACCAGAGCCTCCAGATACAAATTCCGGTTTATATTTGATCCACCCTCGTACTTGCTTTGTATGCATGTTCGTCAATTACTAATGTTGCCTTTGCATTACAGTTTCTGAAATTTTAATTTTATTTGTTGAAAAAGTGTAAATAATAATGTGTGGACCAGTAATTTTCAAACTTCCTTATACCCTTTTATCCACTATAATCCCCTTCTTATCAAAGATATCTTAAATATTGTAGTACAGTAAAACTTGTTTAATCCGGAACGTGAATAAAGCGGAAATCTGTCCAATGTGAACAAATTTATTGGTCATGGTGAAATAATACTAATTTTACATGTATTCATTTTGACTAAAATGTGGAAACACAATCCATGAAAAAAATTACAAGGCGGAAAGACAGAGATAAATTAGTTTCCACTCAATCGAATTCCCGTTAGGCCAACAAAACGATAAGGAATGATTCCTCCGTAGGGTGAAGTAGAGATTCTACCTGTACCTGGAATTTTCTTTCGGTCTCACTGCACAACTGTTATGCAAAATATAGATACCTGTCTTACGAATAACTATTGCATTGTAATATCTTAAATTAGTTTAAGTTCTGAGACTTATCTTTCACAGGTAGCGTTCTGAATTTATGGAATAAAAAAGGCTAAAACGTATGCATCATTATCATTAAACGAAAAACTGAAAGTGATTCAAGATAAATCTCCTAATTTCCGGACCGATGCTCCAAAGTCTAGCTCTAGCTCCTGATAAATCCCTAGGCAATAAAAATTTCAAGGCATTTTCAGGTTGGCTGGACAGTTTTAAAGACGACACAATGTAGTGTGGAATGAAATTTGTGGGGAATCAAAGGATGTGGACGAAAGTGTAGTTATTGAGTGGAAACCAAAACTGCATACTTTAATTTCAGGATACGCGCCTAAGAGACATTTTTAACGCTGACGAAATGGGACTGTTTTTTTTTTTTTTTTTTTTTTTTGCGTGTTACTGAAATCGTTTGTACATACTCTATGCTTCACTTTTCAACGACAGCGGCAGAACTACAATTAATCCAAGGTACGTAAAAAGATATACACGCAACCTTATAATCCAAGATTATTAATAAATTGTAGTTTTTTTATAATGCGGAATTTTGTCTAATGTGGAAAAAAAATGGTCCCATGCGATTCTGCTTTGAGCAAGTTTTACTGTATATGTTTTATCTTGTATAGGCAATTTTTTCTTCATCTATAAATTAAACTCGCCATAAAAGAGAGAATTGTTTGGAAATGAAAATATACTGTTCCTAAGTAATCCATATTTATAGGTTTTTTAGATTGGATAATTCTTTTATTGTCTTTTTTGACACTTTTATTATTTTTTATACTTTGAGTGTCTTCCTTGTGCATGTTCTCAGTTATATCTTGTTAGTTTTATTTATTGGTAAGATACCTGCAACATATTACCAAGTATATTTGCTATTTTTATATTGTTAACACTAGTATTCTGAGTTGTATTGGCCTAATATTGTTTTGTATTGTAATTTCATTGGTTTGTGTCAATGTTCTAAGCTGTTAATTTTGAGTATGTGTTCTTAATCTTCTGATTGCCTGTAGACATTTCCCTCCTTCTGGCCGGTATCATGTTGTTGCTGGCAGTGAGAAGTACTTTGCCACTATATATTGTGCATAAAAATATAGTTGTGCAAGATGTAAATTGGGAAATGTTGGTCATTGAATTTCATAGTACAATTGTTTATACAGGGTGGACCGCTCGAATGGACCTAATTTCAATTGCTTGTTACTGGCAAACGGTTGAAGATAGAAACTTAAAACAACGTTCATATTACAGAAAAACTCACCAAGTTTCGAATCCTGTCGGTAGATGGCACAAAGATACGTTTCTCGTTCTTAGATTTAATTGTTTGTTTGAAAATGGCGACTCCGCAAGATGAAAGCGCAAGCTGTTTTGTGGTATGCGGAGTTTAAATCAATCATTAGAGATTCAAAGGAGAAGTTCCGGCCGTGTGTTTAACCGTGATGACTCCCAATGCTTCGAAGGACTAAAGACAGTTGGCGTGGTCTGATACTTATTAGCTACAGGATCTGTGTTGAAGAAGCATGGTGGTGGTCGCAGAGCATCCGATGAAATGGTAGCAAATGTTCAAGCCGCATTTGAGCGAAGCCCCCGGAAGTCATTAAGAAGAGCTTCGCGGGAACTTCAAATACCAAAATCGACATTACAACGGATTGTCCACAAACTGCACGCATATAAAGTGCAGTTAGTGCAACGTCTGGAGCCGAATGACATGCCGAAACGAGTGGAATTCGCCAATACGATGCTGGACCGTCTCGGCGCTGATCCTGACTTCATGACCAAGGTTTTCTTCTCGGACGAAGCCACTTTCCATTTGTCAGGCAAGGTAAACCGGCATAATGTGCGGATCTGGGGATCGGAGAATCCTCACGCTATTCAAGAGCATGTTCGTGATAGTCCGAAGATGAATGTTTGGTGCAGTTTGTCACATAATAAGGTCATTGGACCGTTTTTCTTCGCCGAGAAAACTTCGTGGTACCACATATCTTGACATGCTGGAGCAGTTCTTCTTTCCACAAATTGAACAACTGCAGCCTAACATCGTTTTCCAGCAAGATGGTGCTCCTCCCCACTGGTCCAATGAAGTTCGTACGACTTTGGACAACATTTTCCCTGGCCGTTGGATTGGTAGGGGAGGACCAATCGCGTGGCCCCCGAGATCTCCCGATTTAACACCACTGGATTTCTTTCTCTGGGGCTATGTCAAAGATAAAGTTTACACCACCCCAGTCAAAGACCTTCGTGATCGCATCATAGAGGCTATTGAGAACATTCCAGAAGACATACTCCAACGTACTTGGCAAGAAATTGTTCATCGCTTTGATATCGTCACAGTGACTGCTGGGGCTCATATAGAGATGTGGTGATCTGGATATCAAAACTTGGTGAGTTTTTCTGTAATATGAACGTTGTTTTAAGTTTCTATCTTCAACCGTTTGCCAGTAACAAGCAATTGAAATTAGGTCCATTCGAGCGGTCCACCCTGTATGTATTACTTTTTTTTGTGGGATTTGGGTCTTTTCTTCAAATCGAAAGCATTTATTATCTACATTATTAAGATTGGAATTTATTGTACTTTCACTTTAAAATATACATAAATAAATCGCAATATTTTTATAAATATATATTGAAGAACATATTTAACCATGAAATGAATAAATAAAGTTTTTTTTTACAAAAATGCATTAAGTATTAATACAACAGTTCAGGTTTAGATGATACACATTGCCCTTTCATATTAAACAAGGTGCTAATTTAATATAATGGAATATAATAAAATAATAGAATAAATGAAATACTATAAAAAATGAAATATTATTTAAAAAAATGAAATATTATTTAAAAAAATGAAATACTATTTAAAAAATGAAATACTATTTAAAATATGAAATACTATTTAAAAAATGAAATATTATTTAAAAAATGAAATATTTAAAAAATGAAATATTATTTAAAAAATGAAATATTATTTAAAAAATGAAATATTATTTTAAAAATGAAATATTATTTTAAAAAAATGAAATATTATTTTAAAAAAATGAAATATTATTTTAAAAAAATGAAATATTAAAAAAATGAAATATTATTTAAAAAATGAAATATTATTTAAAAAATGAAATATTATTTAAAAAATGAAATATTATTTAAAAAATGAAATATTATTTAAAAAATGAAATATTATTTAAAAAATGAAATATTATTTAAAAAATGAAATATTATTTAAAAAAATGAAATATTATTTAAAAAATGAAATATTATTTAAAAAAATGAAATATTATTTAAAAAAATGAAATATTATTTAAAAAAATGAAATATTATTTTAAAAAAATGAAATATTATTTTAAAAAAATGAAATATTATTTTAAAAAATGAAATATTATTTAAAAAATGGAATATTATTTAAAAAATGAAATACTATTTAAAAAATGAAATACTATTTAAAAAATGAAATACTATTTCTTCTTCCTTCCAAGTATTAGGCCAAGGCCTGTTACGATCCTATAGAAAATTTTCCCTCCAGCGTTTTGATCCTTCCGGGAAATTCTCGTATAAG
Organism: Diploptera punctata; assembly: GCA_030220185.1. Lineage (NCBI taxonomy): Eukaryota > Metazoa > Arthropoda > Insecta > Blattodea > Blaberidae > Diploptera > Diploptera punctata. The sequence continues at coordinate 1,581,623 of JASPKZ010000015.1, forward strand.
ACTTGAAAGCATAATAATAGTCCCTTCGATTGGTTGCTGGCCAAAGGAAGGCAAGACCAGTGATGGGGCTGCCATCTTATAGCCTCTGGTCAGGCTTTTCTGGAGAAGAAAAGAAAATAAAGGAAAGAAGAAATGGAAGAAAGGGAAGACTTCCTAGCCCTCGGATGCCCTAATAGCATCGGAGTCGAAAAAAACAAGAGTTAACCAAGAGAGGTTAGATAGTAAAGTTAAAAGAGTGCAAAACACAAGTAAGTGGAAGAAATGTTTTGCTCAGCTTGGGCACCTTGTGGTCGCCATCCACATATCCCCTAGATGAGGACCCCTGAGGGATAAAAATGAAATACTATTTAAAAAATGAAATACTATTTAAAAAATGAAATATTACTTACTCTTACTTACTCATTGGCACTATCGAACCCGTAGGTTCATGGCCGCGCGGACATAAGCTGTCCATACATCCCTATCCTAATCTAATGCTTTCCAATCATTCCCTGTATAATCTACTTCCCTCAAATCATAGTTAATGTTGTTCTCCCACCTCATTCTTGGTCTACCAACTGGGCGTTTTCCTTCTGGCTTTCCTACAAGAAGTTTCCATGCATGTCTTTCATTCCCCATACGTGCAACATGTCCTGCCCATCGCAGTCTACGAGACTTAACTGTTCTTATTATATCTGGAAAAAAAAAGAAAGAAATATTATTTTTAAAAAATGAAATATTATTTAAAAATGAAATACTATTTAAAAAATGAAATATTATTTAAAAAATGAAATATTATTTAAAAAATGAAATATTATTTAAAAAATGAAATATTATTTAAAAAATGAAATAATATTATTTAAAAAATGAAAATATTATTTAAAAAAATGAAATATTATTTAAAAAATGAAATATTATTTTAAAAAATGGAATATAATTTTAAAAAATGAAATATTATTTAAAAAAATGAAATATTATTTAAAAAAATGAAATATTATTTTAAAAAAATGAAATTATATTTAAAAAAAATGAAATATTTAAAAAAAAAGAAAATATTATTTAAAAAATAAATATTATTAAAAAAATCAATTTTTACAATAAATGAAATATTATAAAAAATCAATTTGTACAATAAATGAAATATAATAAATGAAATAATATTATAGTAAATGAAATATTATAAAAAAATCAATTTGTACAATAAATGAAATAATATTATAGTAAATGAAATATTATTAAAATTTTTATAATAAATGAAGTAGTATAATAAATTAAATATTATTAAAAATTCAATTTTTATTGTGAATGAAATATTATAATAAATTAAATATTATAATAAATTAAATATTATAAAAAATGAAATATTATAAAAAATGAAATATTATAAAAAAAGAAATATTAAAAAAAATAATTTTTTATAATAAATGGAACATTATGATAATAAATTAAACATTAGTAAAGTAAAGTGATCCCACAACAGGCCTCAGGAGACCCTTGGGGTAGTAGGAGGTTAAGGCTCCCACTTTTTCTAGACAATCGGCACTTGATGTCAGCCGGGTTGTCAGCCCTGCGTGACGGCCGCCTTTACCCCCGAACAGGCGTCTGGTACTCATTCCCGTTAGAGGCTGAGTCGACCCCAGGGCCATAGTGCCGCCAGAGGGTTTGGGTCAGTTTAAAAATCCTGACCCCAACGGGACTTGAACCCTCGACTCTCCGACTTGTAGCTCAGTGAATAAATTAAATGATAATAAATTAAACATTGTGATAATAAATTAAACATTGTGATAATAAATTAAACATTGTGATAATAAATTAAACATTGTGATAAAAAATGAAACAATATAAAAAGTAAATTATTATAATAAATGAAATATTAAGAAAATGAAATATTATAAAAAAATGAAATATTATAAAAAAATGAAATATTATAAAAAAATGAAATATTATAAAAAAATGAAATATTATAAAAAAATGAAATGTGATAATAAATGACACAAAATGAAATTATAAGTAGGACAATATAATAATATAATAAATGAAAGAAAATAATAGTATAATAATAAATTAAATGCAATATTATGATAAAAAAAATATCGTAATAAATAAAGCAAAATGTATGAAGAATAGAACAAAATATGTATTTTTTATAAATACAAGAAAATAATAAAATGAAATATTGTATGAAGTCCAACTACTTGAGCTTGAGCCTGAACTGGTATTTGTGATAGATTTGTGTTTGTAAGTTGTAGTGAAAAGTTTATAGAATATCTAGATCGTAACTCGCCTCGGTAGCTCAGTTGGTAGAGCACTTGGCCCGGAAAGCCAAGGGTCCCGGGTTTGAGTCCCGGTCTAGGCGAAAATTTTTCTCTTCAAATTTAATTTATAGAATATTGTTCATAATAATAATTTATAACTTCAAAAAGCTAAAGTAGAGAATGTTAAAATTTGTTTACCTTAGCAACTATACAAAATACATCAAAATTTTATTGAAGATTTTATGAATAATATAAAAATGTTTAGTTGCCTGTTTCTTGTTTAGTAGAAGTATTAGTAACCATTTTGTATATCAATATTTAAAAAATACACAATTATTGTTCAAAGTTAGCAACATGTTTTGAAACAAGTCGACACAGATTACCATGTACGTAAGTACACCAAATTGTACTTACAATTATTTTAAGAGTATTAAAATAAATTAAGAGGGTTTGCATTAAAAATAATAGACTTTGATCTTTTAAGGTCACCCAAGTATATATATGCATCCTAATTTTCTGTTGTTCATTACATTTGACAATAACATCTTATTAAAATACAAGGAGCTCTCTTCACTTATTATTCCCTATTGTGAGTAACAAAAAATGAAAGTATTTTTAAAGAAAAAAATTAATATTTTATTATGGAATAAGAACTCTTCTACTGATAAATAATATACTGTGGTATGGAAAAGAGAGTATATTTGTAAGAAATTAAATATCAATCGAAGAATTGTTCTTAAATATTTTTCTTGTGTGTTTGATGTTGAAAACATAAATATTTTTAATGTAATATTGGGGGAAATTGACATAACTGTAAATTGAAGATAATTTGGAAATTTCTGCTGCATGCACATAAATTCTACAAGAATGTAAATTGTTTTATGCATATGTCTGTACATTTAAGAATAGTTCAGCTTTGAGTGGCTCTGTCTCTCTCTGATGATTAATATAGATGGATCATTCTAAAATAAATTGTTCAGTTTAACATGAAAAGTAGAAAAGTATAAAAGAATTATGCTTGTAAATGCATTAATGAGTTTTAATAGTGCATAAAAAACTAGTTGAAGTATATTTCCACACATTGTTACATGCAATTTGAGTTTTTATTTATATTTATTACTTGTGCTGAAAGACAAAGTAATGTAGTATTTTTACTTTATTTAAAGAATTGTACATGGAGTGGACACATTCGTTTGATTCTCTTTTTATTAAACTTCAATTCATATTATAATTTAGAATTAACTTGCATTTGTATTGTACACAGTGCAAACATATTCAGTGGATTGAAAAAACAATCTTAGGGTTGGTTTCACCAACAGAGGTAACTGTATTACACCAGTTGAAGCTATCTTTAGCTTATGTTCTCTAATCATTTCTTTATAATTGATCTCCCTGTAATCACGGCTAATGTTTCTCATTCTTTGCTATTACTTGGTGCTTTTTCTCTGATTTTCCTACAAGCAGAGACTAAAGTGTTCTTATTAAATAAATCTGGTTTTCTATAAAGATCAGATAACTCACTATTATCTAGTTTTCTCCTTTCACTTGTCTTCTCTCTTTGATTAAAAAATTTTCCCAAGTACTTTATTCTCAAATACTCATAATCTTCTTCACTCTTAAAGAGATTAGAAAACAAAACTATACAGAGTTATCTTTACAATAAATTTTACACGGGGAAAACTGGCGTAATACAGTTACCTCTGTTGGTGAAATTGACCCTTAATCGTGATCACAGTTTTAAAAACTTAATTTTTTTTCTCCATAACAATGATAAGAACAGGAAAATCATGGCTGTTAATTGCAAAAAAGAAAAATCTGAACCATGGTCATGAATTTTGGGGATTTTTTAGTTGTTTAATAATTATGGACACAGTAAAATATAAAGAGACTACAGTTGTGCATTGCTCTGAGTTGTTTTAACGTGTGGTTGTATCAGGTTGCACAGAGAATACATGCCTTTAAAAAAAAAACTATGAAATTCATTCGCTGATAGTTTGATAATGTTACCTGTGTTATTTTGTTAGAATCTGTATAAGTATGTGCATCTGTGAAACAAAGTTTGGCTGGTTTCAGCAGATCCATTATTGGAACTGTGTTAAAATAACAGTATTGGAAAATGTTAAATAACATTGTTTACTGCTTATAAAAGTGGTGGTGTAAAATTCTCAAATATAGATACTTCTAAATGAAGCCGGCTGTTGCTGATGGTAGTGACACCTACCTGGCAGTGGACAAAATGAGAGTAATATATTTGTATATGTGCAAAGAATTGTTGGTGTAGTGGGCTGCACACTCCTAGTTCGAATTCTGGTTCAGACATTAATTTTTCTTTTCACAATATCATTATAATATTATAATATGATCCATTATTGGAACTGTATTAAAATAACAGTATTGGAAAATGTTAAATAACATCGTTTATTGCTTATAAAAGTGGTGGTGTAAAATTCTCGAATATAGATACTTCTAAATGAAGCCAGCAGCAGATGAAATGAGAATAATAGATTTGTTTATGTGGAAAGAATTGTTGGTGTTTGTACCAGGTCTAGAATGGTGTAGTGGGCTGCTCACTTCTATGGAGAAGGAGAGGTCCACGGTTCAAATCCTGGTTCAGATATTAATTTTTCTTTTCACAATATCATTATAATATTATAACCTTAGTCAAGTCAATTGAGCAGGGTGAAATACATTTTGAACATCCAAAAAAGCAAATTTTCATTTCACCAATACAAGTCAGTTTGGTTGCAAGTAAGAGGATGTAATGGTATGTATTACGCAGGACTCTGCTTTGTAGCCATATAAGGTGTACAGGAAGAAAATTATCTATTCCAATATACTTGTAAGCTGATTGATATATTGTATACACTTACATGAAATGGGAAAGGAAGTCTTTTAATGTTTTTATTATTATTTATCGAATACATCTCAATGAAGGATAAATGAAATTTGAAGAGAAAAATAAATGCTCAGACTGAGGTTTGGATGCAGGACCTTTTGCTTTCTACATGCATGCTCTACTGACTGTGCTACCTGAGCACTTCAATCTAAATGCAGATGTATGTAAGAGAAAAAATTGTTTAGATTGGAATGCTTGGGTAGTTCAGTCGGTACAGCATTTGCATAGAAAGCGAAAGGTCCTGGGTTCAAACTCCAGTCTGAGTGTACATTTTTCTCTTTGAATATAAGGAAGTCTATGTTCTATCAAATGCATAAAGATATTAACTCAACCAGTTTGATAGGAAAAGTAATTTCTGAGGGCAATTGCATGGTATTAAGCATGAACTGTCTATTTGGCATTATGTAAGTTTTGAGAAAAATATGTTTAAAGTTTTTTTTATTTTAAACTCTAGTGCGAAACTAAGAATACTCAGTTATGCATCAACAATCTAAGAGTGGGAACATTTGGTGCTTAGCTACATGATGCAAAATTTAGATTGGTATTTATGAAGATGCAATTTCATAGCTGTTTGTTGTAAAACATAGAATCTCTGATAAAATTAATGGTGTTTACATTTTTCTGTAATAATGTTATATTTAAACATTTGGCAGTAAAAGTGTGCTTAGTTGCTTCATGAGCCAGTGCAACAGATGACACCAAAATGAATTTTCTTTTAATTGTGGTTAGCCACTTGATACACATCGTGAAATTATTTTCATTTTTTTTTATTGTGTTAGGTCCCATGTCTACATAAGTAGCTGCATGTTAGGATATGGAATGAAATTAATATCTTAACTTTTTTATTTTTATTTTAACATCCTTTAGAGCATCATAGATGCTTTAGGATGTGTCCAGATTATAAACGATAATATAAAATATAATACATAAATACATGCATAAGTAAATACATAATGAAACCAATTTACATTGCAACTAAAATACACTATAATATCAAGGGGCAGCACTTTCACGAGAAAGGATAGCAATGCAATTCTAATCAAATATTTCTTACAATTTTAAATTTAGGTATTCACCCATACTCAATGGTATGCGGAGGGTTGTTTTTGATCTCTGATAACAAATTATTTTTAAGTTTCACCTTAAGAAAAGGCATGTCTGCACCATCAAGCATGCTCTATTTGATGGCCGTACACCTGCATTGGAGTTTTCACTGCAGAAGAATCTTATGCAGCACAGCCATGTCTAGAAGTTCCCACTCTTCTTTACATGCTTTCCAAAGACTGTCTATTGTTCGAGGACAATATACAATATAATACATACATATATAAATACATAATAAAACCTATTTACATTGCAACTAAAATACACTATAATATCAAGGGGCAGCACTTTCACGAGAAAGGATAGCAATACAATTCTAATCAAATATTTCTTACAATTTTAAATTTAGGTATTCACCCATACTTAATGGTATGTAAAATGTTCTTTACAGCAAGCTCAAATGTTCTGTTCATAAGAAGTGTAACAAATGATTATATATAGATTACTACCTCTATAGGCTGTTAATACTTCTCATGAGCCTGTGACAATTTAAGTGTATATTATTAGATATTCTAGTGGTATGTTCATGTAAATCTGAATTTATTTTGAAGAATTTTAAATTTTTATGAATAAATCAAACTGATTCTAAAATGTAAATACGAGGAACAGGTAATATTTTTAGCTCTTTGAAGAGTTTCTTACTTTCTGTTCGGACTGGTGCTTTCTTCATGATTTTAATAATTCTTTTTTGTGATTTGACTAGATTTTGGTAATGATCCCCATAGTATTATACCATATGTTAAATGTGAATGTATGTATCCAAAAATGTACAGTTTTTAATATTTTCTCGGGTAATATTCTAGTGAGGACGCGAATTGCATAGCATAATCGGTTAAGTTTTTCAAATAAGTGTTGTATATGGCATTCCCATGACAGATTGGAATCCATACACGTAAGAATTTGGCACAATTTGCTTCTTTTATGAAGGTGTTATTAAGCATAATAATCAATTGAGTTGGTGTTCACTTGATGAAAATCCATATTTATTAAGATATAATTCAGTTACAGCTGTTTCGGTACACTGTACCTTCTTCAGACATGTTAACAAATTATGAATTGTGTTATTATAGTACATATCAACTGATCTAAGCAACAATAATTTATTTAAATTTATAAATTTAACAAAGGCGATTCTTTCAAATCAAGTTGAGAATTTAACAGTTTATTACTACTTTTCAATTTATTTATTTCTAAATTAAAATATAAAATTGTGGAATATTCACCTAAAAGGCCATCTCCTCAACTTAATTAATTATTTAACTGTAGCGCTTTTGGAACTTGTCCCATCATCAGCAGGATTCAAAACTGGTGTTTCACTGAAGATCTGGTAGAGGGGGTTACATGTACTGGGTTTGTTTTTGTTTATCAGATTGTCGTTGTTGTGAGCTGCTTTCATGATTTCCATCTCTTCGAGTACATTTATCTTCTCTGGATTATTTTCTCTGTGCATTACTGTTAGGGTGTTTTCAATATTTAACATGCGATGTCCTTCATGGATAACGTGTTTTGCATAGCTTGAATTTCCTTCTGCATGAATAAAGTCTCGAAAATGTTCTTTAAATCTGATGTTAAAACTCCTGTTTGTTCTTCCTATATAAAATTTGTTGCAGTCCTTACATGTCAATTTATATACTCCTTTGCTGTTGAAAATGTTTTCTTCCATATTATTGTTTATTATATTGTTTAATTTGTTGCTAGTTCTGCATGCTATTTTTATGTTTTTATCGGCTTCCTTTAGTGTATTGGCTAATTTTGTAGTTTCTTTTCCTGTGTATGTAAGTATTATCCATGTTTTCTTGTTGTTGTCAGATTCTTTTTCTAGTTTAGTTATGTTGGTTATGTTGTTCTTCCTTTTTTTATTTTTTTACGAGCTTATCTATGAATTTTCATTATAGCCATTGGTTTTTGCCATATACTTAATGTAGTTGAGTTCTTGGATATAATTGTCTTTGCTTAATGGGAGTTTCAGCATTCTACTGACTAAGTTATTAAATGTACTAATTTTCTGTTGAAAAGGGTGTGTAGAATTTTTGTTTATGGCCAGAGCATTGTTTGTGGGTTTCCGGTAGATACCGATTTCTAGTTTATTGTTGTGTAGATTTTTGGTTATAGACAAATGTAAATAGTTTATATTATTATTAACTTCTATTTCTTCGGTGAAAGTGATTTTTTCATGCATGTTATTTTCAACAGCAAATGAGTATATAAATTGGCAAGTAAGGACTGCAACAAATTTTATATAGGAAGAATAAACAGAAGTTTTAACATCAGATTTAAAGAACATTTTCGAGAGTTTATTCACGCAGAAGGAAAATGAAGCTATGCAAAACACGTTATCCATGATGGACATCGCATGTTAAATATTGAAAACACTCTAACAGTAATGCACAGAGAAAATAATCCAGGGAAGATAAATGTAGTCGAAGAGATGGAAATCATGAAAGCAGCTCACAACAACGACAATCTGATAAACAAAAACGAACCCAATACATGTAACTTGCCTCTACCAGATCTTCAGTGAAACAGCAGTTTTGAATCCTGCCGATGATGGGACAAGTCCCAAAAGTGCTACAGTTAAATAATTAATTAAGTTGAGGAGATGGACCTTTGAGGTGAATATTCCATAATTTTATATCTTAATTTTGAATAATACCTCAACGGAACACATCATGAATCTTATAAAAGTTGATATTTCTAAATGGAAAAGTGGTAATAAACTTACAGCTTTTCAAGACGACAGAACAACAGTCGTGACGATACTGAGGATGGAACAGAAACTATGTTCCGAAACTAGTTTACAGTCAAATAAGAACAACAATATGAGGTGAGTGATAAAAATTCTACCTTAATGAATATACCTCATAGTGAGAATTCCTAAAATAAGTAGTAATAAACTGTTAAATTCTCAACTTGATTTGAATGAATCGCCTTTGCTAAATTAAAAAATTTAAATAAATTATTGTTGTATTGTTGCTTAGATGAGTTGATATGTACTATAATAACACAATTCATAATTTGTTAACATGTCTGAAGAAGGTACAGTGTACCGAAACAGCTGTCACTGAATTATATAATAAATATTAAAATCAAATAAAACTAAGTTTTATTTTTATTTAATTATTGAGCATAATGTTGTTGGGATTTTTCAGATTAAGACTGTAGTATTGATGTTGTCAGTGTGCATGTTGACCTGGCTACTGAATCAACAATTACTTGTCTATGTTCTGGGTTTGTAAAGTTAATTCCTGTATAGTACAGTGTTGTGGAGAATATGTTTACTTTGGTAGGGAAAGTTATATTATGCATCTCACTGGTTGGGTGCCAAGTTTGTGTCTTGGTTAGTGCATAAGAGTTTTGTAATGGGGAAATGGAGTGTGTTGGCAGGTTTTTCTTAGGGTTTCTCCGATTTCCCTCGTCACAAATTTGTCTTGACACTCATCTCATTAATTTTGTTTCATTTGATATGTCCCACATCTCTATAGTCTTGAGGTTGGTACAACAGTGCTTGTTTTGTTAGCCTAGAAGAGTCCATTCTTAAAATATGTTCATGCCATTTTTGTTTATCTTAATATATAAAAATTTTGTGTCACATTGTTTGTCTGCGATGGAATCCTAAACTACTGAACCGATTTTAATAAAATTTTGCACACTGTGTGCAGTTTGATCCAACTTAAGACTTAGGGTAGTTTATAACTAAATTTATAGTTGCGTAATTTTTTTTATTGCAAATTTATTATTTAACAGAGTTACAATTATCTGAGAGTTATATACAATTTTAACAGATGGCGGTGTAAGGTAATTTGGTAAGGTAATTGGTTTATTATTTAACAAAGAGAGATCCTGATGGCTGTGCTTTTAGTTGCAACCGCGAATTTCAATTGAATTACAAATATTGATTATTTGATAATGTAAGTGTGTTCAGTGTTTATTTTATTTTCAATATATTGATAATAATATTAATTTCGTGTGTAAGTATTAGTTTTAAGTAATCTGGCTGAAAGACAGCAACTTAATTAAAATTTTTAATGTATACCTTAGCCACAGCAACGTGTGGCCGGGACTTCTAGTAGTTTTGTATTTTTTCACTTAGATTAAAAATGTTGAGTTGTTGCGCCTAATTGTTTTGCTAGGAATGTGGTTTCTTAGAGTATATACTGCACTGTATATATATATATATATATATATATATATATATATATATATATATATATATATTCAAAAATTTGCCTTCATTGCCAAATGACAGAAAATATAGTTATGATATAATATCTAAATATACAAGTGTTACTGCTATAAAGTAAATATTCTGTTAAAAAATTGCTTAACTGTTATGTTGGCCACTAGATGTTGGTTGGAATGGCTTCCTGCTACCTCTTGTGTGAATTGAGAATACTACATATATAAGAAAAATGTATGTTTGTGTTGGAATACTTCAGTGGCTCAGTTGGTTAGAGCGCTAAACATACCGAGTTTAGAGACTCGGGTTCAAATCCTGACTCAAGCTATTATAAACCCAACTGGATTTCTTTGGCTTAAAGGACCTTCGGGACTTGGAAAATCTGGTAGCGTTTATCTAGCCGAGCGTTAGTATGAGGATGTACAGTTATACATGTGTTGAAATAAACAAAGGAAGTCTTATTTTAAACTATTTTATTATTAAAGTATAAATAATTAGAAACCCTAAGTAGTCTAGCCCTAAATCTAATCTAAGCCTATATTAAAACTACAGTACTTTCTTGGGGGGTTGAGAAGAGGGAGTTGTGGAATTTATAAATCTAACCTAATCTACATGATTAAAAATGTTATATCCATTTTGAAAATTTAGTATTAAAACAGTCTACATTGTTTAGAGTTCTACTATCCCTTGAAAGCATGTATCAAAATAGTTAAGGTAATTGATTCTGTTTACAAAAGTCCCTGACACGTATTAAGAAAAATGGTAGCTTACTCACCCATAACACCTCTGGTTGTCACACATCAACAGACAGCCAGACCCTCACTTCTCACGTGTTATATACTCAATTTGACCTAAAGTTACCCTAACTGTAAACATCACTAACATTCCAGTAAACTAAATGTAGGGATGTTTACAGTTAGCGAAGCAAAACTTTGCTCTGAACCATATCATGTCTAAACTCTATCTCAACAGACTTTGCTTGAATAATTAAAATAATCTATAAACAATAACAAATCTATATAAAAGACTATGTATTCACAACACAAGCATTCATTTTTCTTTTCATATCATACAATTTATATATATATATATATATATATATATATATAATAACTTGTCTAGTAACTCTTGTAACAAAATATAGGAGGAGACTTTCCAGTGTGAAATGTCCATTCTCTACGCAGGTCTTTAAAGGTGAGAAGCGATTATGTTTTTTTTTTTTTTTTACTGTGTGAACTATTTGGTAGCTTTGGATGGCTGAATTGTAAGTAAGGCTAGGATTTGTATGTAATTACATAATGTTTCCCTTTGCTTATACATGGGTAAAATTGATAAATGTTCATGAATTAGAAATTTACATATCATATAAGAAAATTTCATTCCATATTTTTTTCATATTTGATCATAATTATATATTTTAAAGAATTTTAATGTAAATGTACATATTATGCATCTTAATTAAAAAGAAAATATGTTCATAAAGAAATTAAAACATCTGTTTATGTTAAAAAAACTCAGATATCTGATTGTACACTGAGACTTTTTTTTTCAACGTATATGAAAGCTACTTTTGAAACGGTCAAAAAGAATAATTCCATTTACTAAACATGATAAATGTATTTTTTATTATTGATTTCGTACATCTCAATGATGGATAAATCATATTTGAAGAGAAAAATTATATGCTCAGACCGGGACTTGAACCCGGGACCCTTGGTTCTCTAGACCAAGTGCTCTACCAACTGAGCTACCTGAGCAAGTACCGATCTAAACGCAAATCTTTCTCTATATACATTGTAATTCCCATCCACCAAATGCTGTGAAGCCATGCTTCTATCTTGCAAATGGCGGCACCTTTATTAAGAAGACATATATATATATAGAGAAAGATTTGCGTTTAGATCGGTACTTGCTCAGGTAGCTCAGTTGGTAGAGCACTTGGTCTAGAGAACCAAGGGTCCCGGGTTCAAGTCCCGGTCTGAGCGTATAATTTTTCTCTTCAAATATGATGATAAATATAGATACAGGAAGACTTGAGTATACTCTTCCACATAACAAGTGCTTAATCTTGTGGTGGCATCATGACCCAGGGGTCGACTGAGCCTATTAAAAAAATGAATACCATACTATATTGGGTGGGTATAGGTGGCTATAACAGAAGGCTGAAATCTCTTGCAGATTGTCTAGAAAGATGGGAGTCTTAAACCTCGTAATATCACTGATGCCTGCAGTGGGATCACTTTATAATGCAAACTTGACAATCTTCTTACCATGATGATGATGATAATAATAATAATAATAATAATAATAATAATAATAATAATAATAATAGCTTTATGATGTCAAGTATTTAACTGTGCCAATTCCTTCAAATTTGATCTTTCTTAAAGTTAATGTTTAATATATATGTATATATAATTAAATTTTAATATATTATGTTTTATTATATACAACTTTCCTCATTAGAAGATCGCCTCAAGGACAAAGTGATGCAGACAATTTTATAAATTGATGAAATAACTCTGCCAGAATAAATAAAACATTATTATTATTATTATTATTATTATTATTATTATTATTATTATTATTATTGTTATTAAATAAATTTTGTAAATAAATTTAAACATTTCAAATTGTAATTGAAGTATACATGCTATAAAGTAGAAATTTTGTAAAGATGGTTTCTTAAAATTGAAATTGATCCTCTAATGGTGGCGATGGTAATTTTAGAAAGATACACTCTGTCCAAATGTAAGGAATTCCAAAATTCAGCTAAGAATCCTGGTATAGTACCTCTTGCCCCGATTATCAATCCTGTGACAGTTATACTATCTAATTGGTATTTATCTTTGTAATAGTTAATTGTTGGCTCATATATGGCTTTCTTTTCACACTCAACTTCCTCAGGTTGGCCACTATGAGTCTCAAAACGGATAATGGGATCTATTTTAAGAAATTTTTATGTAATGTTTTATTTTAGGAAGTAATACTTTGAGGTTCTTTTAATTAAATTATTTCCAGTGTGTGAAATCTTACCTCAATATTGAGGTAAGAATTCAGACTTAAAATTTTTTTTATGTAATCTTAGATATTTTATATAATATTATGTATTTACAAAATGTATTTCATCAATTCCAAAAATTGTCTGTATCACTTTGTCCTTGAGGCAATCCTCTAATGAGGAAAGTTGTATATAATATTTATATAGATATGTTTCATGTATACATTACATAAAAATCGTAGCCTTAGTTATGAGGTAGGTAAGATGTTTTGAGTTTTGTACACTATCCTGAAGAATTTAGTGAACAGTGAAATGAAATAAAGTAAACAATGCAAGGTCAAGAATTATTTTCCGAGACCCACTCCATTCCTGCCCTATCTTCAAGTTGCTTTGTCTCTGATTTTATTAAAATAAGTTTCTGTTCTCTTTTTACATTCCTTGTTTGTTTCCATTTGTTGAGTGCATTGTTAACTTTTCATGTGTGTTGCAATGCCATTGTTTTGTATATCATCATCATTATCCATGTGGCCTGTTAAGGTCTGAAACAGGAATCTTGCATCTAGCTCTTTTGTATATCACATGATGTATTTTATGATGTAACCTTTAGATATACTGCATACACTGTATTACCTTCCATTTATTTGTTTGTACTTGAAATGTATGATATAATTTATTTCTTTGTATTTTAAATGTATTTGATATAATCAATGAATTGGTGTTTACTTGATGAAAATACATATTTATTAATTAAATAAAAATAAAACTGTAAGTTTTATTTTTATTTAATTAATGGTATTTGATATAATTTACAAAATGTTTGTATTGTGCATTATCACTTTATTGATAGGAAAATTATAAAGTGATCCCATTAGGAGAATAAGGTTTCCATTTTTCAAGAGAATTGGTAGAAGGTATGAGTAATTTAAAATTCATTGGAGATTTTTTCTTTTTGAAAACTCACCTCATAAATTTTGTGCTTTTTCATGAAACCAGGTGAGTTTAAAAAAAATTCTCAGATGAATTGTAAATGATTACACTGAGCAACAAAAATGAAACTTTTTTTTTGTCTCGCAAAGAAAAATATGTGATTCTGATAGTATTTTTCTCCTGAATTCAAATATGATATTGGTTTTTCTCCATCACATAAGGTTTCTGAGAGATTTGATCCTTTTAGCTGGGAACCTACCATTTCAGACTGGTTTTTGTATAACTTTAAATGTGGTATGAGATCGTTAAGATCTTCTTGAGTCAATAAATGAGGCTCAAATGAATAGCTTTGTTGAAAAGTTGTATCACCAAAATCTGTTTCTTCTTCTTCCTTACTTCCATCAGAATCTGAGCTCTCTTCATCTACTGTCACATGTTCTGCAGGCTTTGGTATGGACAATTCTTCGCAGTGTGGAACTGGTCTCATTGCAGATTGCAAGTCAGGGTGCACCACTGTATGTTTTGATTTTGTGTCGTAATCCCTTTAATGTTTGTTAAGCAGAAAATAATTATTTAAATCCATTAATTGAAATAAAAAGAACTGTGGGTGATGGAGAAATTCCAAATACATATATGAAAACATGATAAAAACTGCAATAAGTACAACTATTGGTTCTCATGAGACAAAAATCATGTTGACCAGTGTTATTACTTCATAATGTTTACTTCCACATTAATTTCAATATAGGTATGAGGAACTTTTTCCTCCCAGACAAAGCTCTACTTATTTTTGTTAGAGGCTGAGGTCAAGCCAGAGTCATTCATGGTCGTGCCAGACTGTTTGAACAAGTTTTAAAATAGATGCTATAGACATTCAAACTGTGAATTCTATGGCTTGTAATATGTGTGTTAACCAAACATGATATGGCATCCCCATGGATATTACATGGTACATAATGTAACCTTATCTTTTGTTGTTTATTATCAGTTTACATTTACTATTTTTTTTCCAGATATTTTATAATATTGTATGTTAATTTGAATGCTATACACAGACTATATATTATATTAAGAAAAATATGTGTTTGTGTTGGAATACTTGAGTGGCTCAGATGGTTAGAATGCTAAATGTACAGAGTTTAGAGACTCATGTTCAAATCCCGACTCAAGAATTCATTTTTCTTTTCGTATTATATTTGCATTCATTGCCAAATGTCAAAAATATAGTTATAACATCTAAATATACAAGCGTTACTGCTATAAAGTAAATATTCTCTTTAAAAATTTGCTTACCTGTTATGGTGGCCACTAGATGTCAGTTGGAATGACTTCCTTCTACCTCTTGTGTGAATTGAGAATACTACATATATAAGAAAAATGTAATGTTTGTGTTGGAATACTTGAGTAGCTCAGATGATCAGAGTGTTAAATGTACTGAGTTTTGAGACTTGGGTTCAAATCCCAACAAACTAACTAACTCACTGGCACTATCGAACCTGTAGGTTCATGGCCGCGCGGACAAAAGCTCTCCATACATCCCTATCCTGAGCTAATGCTTTCCAATCATTCCCTGTATAATCTACTTCCCTCAAATCATAGTTAATGTTGTTCTCCCACCTCATTCTTGGTCTACCAACTGGGCGTTTTCCCTCTGGCTTTCCTACAAGAAGCTTCCATGCAAATCTTTCATTCCCCATACGTGTAACATGTCCTGCCCATCGCAGTCTACGAGACTTAACTGTTCTTATTATATCTGGCTTCCTATAAAGACCATGTAGTTCATTGTTATGGAGTCTTCTCCATTCACCTGTCTCTTCATCTATCTTTGGACCAAAAATTTTCCTAAGTACTTTATTCTCAAATACTTGTAATCTCCTTTCCTCCCTTAAAGTACGAGTCTATGTTTCGCACCCATATAATATAACTGGTAGAATAAAAGTTTTATATATTTTCAGTTTAACGTTTTTTGAAAGGAGTTGGGACATCAAGAGTCTCTGCAATGCATAATAGCATGTTTTTCCAGAATTGAGCCTATGTTTAATTTCTTTGTGCATCTCATTCCTATTTGTGATTATTGTTCCTAGGTATTTGAATTCAGCCACTTCCTCAAAATTTCCGTTATTTGTCATTAGCTGTCCATTTCCATTATGTAATGAATTTCTATGCGTGACCATATATTTACTTTTATTGATACTTACTTCCAGTCCTAATTTCTTAGTGTTACTCAATAGTGTGTGTGTGTTGTCCTTTAGCATCTCCTCACTATCGGCCAGTAGCACTACATCATCAGAATAAACTAACAGCTTATTGATACCATTGAGTTGTAAGCCTTCCTCATTCTCTAAAGATTTAATGGCATGCTCTAGTACAAAATTAAATAGTAGAGGAGATAGTGCATCTCCTTGATTCAACTCATTCTGGATTTGAAAAGTGTCCGAAAACTGTTTGCCTACACGTACCCTGCTCTTTGTGCCATTTAGACACATTCGTATAAGTCTAACTTTTTAGGAATTCCAAACTCCAGCAGGATACTATATAACTTCTCCCTATTAATTGAATCATATGCTTTTTTAAAGTCTACATATAGTTGATGTACAGTACCATTATATTCCCATTTCTTTTGTAAAATCTGTCTTATACAAAAAATCTGATCTGTTGTAGACCTGTTTCTTCTAAATGCACATTGCATCCAGATGCAAGGAAGACACTTTAACAGGAAACCCATAAGTGAACTGTGAAATGTGAAGTAAATGAGATTAAAAATTATTAGTAACGTCTAAATTCAAATAAATTGTACTAACTAGGACGATGTTTACAATGAAGTCAATGGCGGCTTGTAACCATACATTTGTAATTATGTTGGAAACGGCTCGTTTGTGGACCAATGTTTATTGGGACATTGTTGCTTCTATTATCGCGTACTTTCAACCATTTAAGTTTGTGCCATTCTTTATGAAACATGTTTTTCATATGTTAGGTTTTTAATACAATATACTTGATATTGATTTTAAACTTCATAAGACCTTTGTTATGTTATGATACTCATCAAATACTATTTAGTATATTTACTGTATAGAGTTTGCAAGCATTTTAGAATACCTTACTTTTTCCATATGTTACCGGTAAATGATACATTTCTTCTTCTTCCTTTCATGTGATAGACCTAGTGTCTGTTATGGTCTCAATCCAACGTTTGAAGGGTCTGCCCAAAGATCTCTTGCCTGGTGGCTGGTAATTTAAGATTTGACGTTGTATTCTTGTTCTGCTCATTCTTCTTATGTGAGATTTCCAGTTGTTTCTGTATTTTTGTACATATTCCATGACTGATTCTGTTTGTAATTCTTTGAGAATCTCAGAATTCCTTTTATGGTCTGTTCTTGAGTAACATGCAGTACGTCTCATAAATTTCATTTCTGCCGCAGTTAGTCTTTGTTCATCTACACTGCGAATTGTCCAGGCCTCACTGCCGTAACATAATATGGGTCTGGCCAGTGTTTTGTAAATTCTAGTTTGTGTGTGTTGCTGTACTGTGTTTGGCTTGAAAATATTATTTATAATTCCTGTTACTCTGTTAAATTTTATAATTTTTGACTAAAATCTTTTTCCTCTTTGTATGTAACTTGGTATCCGAGATAGTTAAATGTGTTAGTTTGTTCTAATATCTTATTATTAATAACAATTTTACTGTGTTCTGGGTCTTTTCCTAGGAAAGCCATGACTTTGGATTTTTCTGTTGATATTTCCATGTTGTAGTTTATTGCAATTTGGTGAAAAGAGTGGACTGAACGTTGTAGGTCATCTTTTGAATTTGCTATAAACACAATGTCATCTGCAAATAATAGTGTGTCTAAATTATATAATCTATTAAGTGGTATACTGCCATGTGGTTGTAGTCTCCATTCTTTAATAATTGAGTTCATGTATATTATGAAGAGCATTGGTGAAAGACCACATCCTTGCCTAACTCCTTGATTAATTGGTCTGCATTCCGAGATTTTATTTTCAATCTTAACTTGGATGTAATTATCCTTATAAATATCATATGTAGCTTTTATCAGTTGGTCTGGGATTCCATCATATTTGAGGATTTGTAATAATTTGTGTCTATTTACATTGTCAAATGCCTTTTTCATGTTGGTAAATGCCATATGTGTTTTAGTACTAAACTGTGTTTTTCTATTAGAATTTTAATAGTGAAGTATCCATGTGTACAGGATCTTCCTTTCTGGAATCAATGTTGCGTTTTTTCATTAAAAATGTTATTTATTAGGAGGATTTGAAGGGTATGTTATATCAGTTGTGAATAATTTGGAAGGGAAATAGTGCATTAGTAAACTGGTGGTAGGGATATTCAATTGCTGTTGGGAGTATTATTTTACTAATGTTATTCTTAAGTTGTGATGTATTTAATTTAAAAGGAGTGTTTTGAGGGTGTTTGGCATCTGGTGGAAATAGGTTATATGGTAGAGGATAGAAATAGAGCTTTGTGGATCATATCACAGTTCTGGGAGAAGTTTTTATATTGGAATGCATTATATTTTAAAATGAAATTAGTGTATAAGTAATGTAAGGAAGTTACTGTGATGTTAATAGGTTGATGGTAGAGCTGTGGACTAGAAAGGGAGAGGACCGCAGGTGGAGCATTGGTCCCTTTATAAGTTTTTCTACATAATTACTTGTAATATAAGATGAGCTGAGTGTAGAGAGAGTATTTTTAGTCATCATCATGTGCATTCATGGATTAGGTCTGTTGACCCGTTCCGACTTCAGCCCATCTCTTTCTAGTTCTGTCCACATCTAGGGTGCCTTGAGGTTTGTATTTTATGTTTTGGATATCTATCTTCATTCATTCTGTCTGTGTGTTGCTTCCATTTTTGTCTATATGTATCTATTTTATCAGTTATTGCAAATATTTCAAGTTCCTGTCTTATTTGTGTGTTCTTGATTCTGTCTTCCTTAGTGCACCCTTTAACAGATCTCAAAAATTTCATTTCTGCTGCCGTTATCCTACTTAGATCTTGTTTTTTATGTATGCAGGCTTCCGAACCATAGAGCAGTGCTGGTACTGCCAATGTTTTGTAAAATTTCAATTGGGTCTCTCTCGTTTTGTTATTTAGTGATTGTATTTTAAGTTAGTGTAGCATTTATTTACAGTGGCTCAGTGGTATAGGGCTGGGTTGGAATGTAAGAGGAAATTTTGTAGTGAAGATACATAATTAAACATTATGAAGTGAGTGTGTATGTAATTGATATATGGTGAAGATTGAGAGGTAGTTTAATGTGTTGTTCAAATAGCTCAGTGGATTGGAGAGCATAGGACTTCAAATGGAATCACGTCACTGGTAGATGTTTTTGTAGTAAGTTATTAAATCAGTGTATAAATGAGTTCTAATAGTTGATTTGTAGAGGAGTGGAATGGAAACTGAGAGATTGCAAATCGAACGTATTATTTAATAAAAAAATGTAATTTAAAATGAAGTTGGTATAGAAGTGGATGATTTAATTTCTCTAGCATAATATATGGTGTTAATAGGTAAGTGGTAAAGTGCTAAACTGGAAACCGAGAGGAGTTTGAATTGAATCTGTGCTGGCAAAAGCTGGTAAACTAGAGGATTGGTAAGTAAGAGAATATTGGTCAACATCAGTGTTCTCATGTAAATTTAATTTTTTTAAAAAAAAATGTCATTTTCAGTAAATTGATATAAGTGGATGATTTGCAGTTATTCTAGTGTCTACCATACAAGTTACAGTTCCTAGAGTATTGAATGGAAAAGAAAGAGGACCTGGGTTCGGATATGGGTTGTGGCAGAATTTTTTTTAATAAAAAGTTCTATAAAAATATTAAGTCGTAGTAAATTAATATAAGGAGACGACTAACAGTTGCTGTAGTAGCTAGTCCTAATAGGTCAGGCTGTATAGCAGTGAAGATTGAATCAGAGTCCTGAAAAGAGGTTTTTTTCTCTAATTTTGTTTTAAAAAATTGAGTAAAAATATGCAGTGGATTATTTCGAATGTCTGTATCTAATCTTAATAGCTGAACTGGTAAGTACTGGACTTGAAGGGTGGAAAACCTTGGTTCGAATTTGTGTCCTGTCAAAAATTTTTGTAGCAAGAGAAACTTTATTAAAAATATGTTGGCATATAATTAATATAATGGGACGATTTATGGTTTCTGTAATCTCTAGTCCTATTAGTTCAGTGGTATAGCACAGGGCTATGCATAGGACCTTGGATTGAATCTGGGTCCCAGCAAAAGTTTTGTTCCAATAAAACAAAAATTACAAGTGAATGCTTAATTTTTTTTTTTTTTTTTTTTTTTTTTGTGGATGCCTCAAGGGTAGAGAGTAGGATTAGAGAGGCAGACGACCTCGGATTGAATCCAGGTCCCAGCAAAAGTTTTTCCAATAAAAAAATTAAAAAATATAAATGAAAGTGTATGTATAGTATAAGAGGAAGATTTGGAATTACTTTGGTATCTAGTCAAATAGCTCAGTGGTAGAGCACGGGGCTGGAGAGTCAGAGGACCCTGGATCGAATCCAGGTCCTGGCAAATATTTTTCCAATAAAAAAACTTAATTAAAAAATTTGAGTCATAGCTTAAGTAATATAAGAGGAAGATTCGGAGTTACTCTGGTATCTAGCCTTAATAGCTCAGTGGTAGAGCATGGGGCTGGAGAGTCAGAGGACCCCGGATCGAATCCAGGTCCTGGCAAATGTTTTTCCAATAAAAAAACTTAATTAAAAAATTTGAGTCATAGCTTAAGTAATATAAGAGGAAGATTCGGAGTTACTCTGGTATCTGGTCTTAATAGCTCAGTGGTAGAGCATGGGGCTGGAGAGTCAGAGGACCCCGGATCGAATCCAGGTCCTGGCAAATATTTTTCCAATAAAAAAACTTAATTAAAAAATTTGAGTCATAGCTTAAATATTATAAGAGGAAGATTCGGAGTAATTCTGGTATATAGCCTTAATAGCTCAGTGGTAGAGCACGGGGCTGGAGAGTCAGAGGACCCCGGATCGAATCGAGGTCCTGGCAAATGTTTTTCCAATAAAAAAACTTAATTAAAAAATTTGAGTCATAGCTTAAGTAATATAAGAGGAAGATTCGGAGTTACTCTGGTATCTAGTCTTAATAGCTCAGTGGTAGAGCACGGGGCTAGAGAGTCAGAGGACCCCGGATCGAATCCAGGTCCTGGCAAATGTTTTTCCAATAAAAAAACTTAATTAAAAAATTTGAGTCATAGCTTAAGTAATATAAGAGGAAGATTCGGAGTTACTCTGGTATCTAGCCTTAATAGCTCAGTGGTAGAGCACGGGGCTAGAGAGTCAGAGGACCCCTGATCGAATCCAGGTCCTGGGGAATGTTTTTCCAATAAAAAACTTAATCAAAAAATAAAAATGAGAGTGTAAGTAGTATAAAAGGAAGATTGAGAGTTAATCTTGTATCTAGTCCAATGGCTGAGTGGTAGAGTACTGGACTAGGGAGCCAGAGGACTGTGGATCGAATCTGGGTCCTGGCAGAAGTTTTTCTGATAAAAAAACTTTATTTAAAAAATGTAAATGAAAGTTTAAGTAATATAAGGGGAAGATTAGTACTTAATATAGTATCTAGTTCTGATAGCTGAGTGGTAAAGCATAGGACTGGAGAGCAAGAGGACCTTGGATCAAATCCTTGTGATGGTAGGTTGGTTAAAATGTAAAAAAAAAAGAAAAAAAAAAGTGATTTAAACATTATATTATGAATGAAACTGTTGTATATATATTTGTGTGTGTATAATATAGGTGTGAAAATTTACACATGTGAATTAGTAAAATTATGTCTGAATTAATTAGCAGAGATAAATATATAGAAATATATATAAAATAAAAAAAAAAATGTAAAGTTCATGTTTGTATGTATGTATGTATATATGTGAAGAAGTTAATAAACAGGCTTGTGCAAGCCTAGTACTTGTATAGGTATGTGGAAGAGAGAAAATAATAAACAGTCTTGTGCAGACTTAATACTCTTAAGTATGCATATGTGATTAAAGTTGATAAATAGCCTGGTGCAGCAATAGGACCTGTAAACATGTAAGAACACTTAGATAAATACATGATAAAAGAAGACATACCCACATGTATGCAATGTGGCATGTATTGTGATAAAGGTGATAAACAGTCTGGTGCAGGCATAGGACCTGTAAGCATAGAAGAATACACAGATAAACATATAATAATAAAATAAGACATACTTACAAGTGTACAATATGGCATATACTGTGATAATGATGATAAACAGCCTGGTGCATACCTGGTACTTGTAAGTAGGTATATATGGTTAAAGATGATAAAGATCCTTGTGCAGACATAGTGCTGTAAGCATAGAGAGATAAACATAAGTAATAAAAGATGAGCTACCTCCAAGTATACAATGCAATGTATACTTAGTTAAAGTTAACAAACAAAGTTCTGCAGTTGAGCGCGCGAAAAAAAGTGGGACTTAGTATATATTTTTCTTTTTATCAAAAAAATATATACTAAGTCCCAGAGCAGAATGCATGCCAAAAGCAGGAAAAAAATCGGCCAGGGCTTCCGCGCTTCCGGAGAAATGCAAGCAAAAAGGAGGAATAGAGCAAATGCTGCAAAAATGCTAACAGAACAGCGAAAATTACACAAAGTTCCAAGGAACTC
The DNA here is from genome assembly GCA_030220185.1 of Diploptera punctata. Taxonomy (NCBI): domain Eukaryota; kingdom Metazoa; phylum Arthropoda; class Insecta; order Blattodea; family Blaberidae; genus Diploptera; species Diploptera punctata. The sequence continues at coordinate 1,604,635 of JASPKZ010000015.1, forward strand.
TGCATAATTTTGCCATTCTGCTTGCACTTTCACAGCATTTGCTCTATTCCTCCCTTCTGCTTGCATTTCTCCGAAAGACTTTGGAAGCCCTAACCGATTTTTTTCCTGCTTTTGGCATGCATTCTGCTCTGGGACTTGTCTACAAGTCTATCTGTAATTTAGTTGCACTTAATCAACATGTGCTATATTTCCAAAGTTCCAACAAGTTACTTGACCATTCAATTGTAGATCACACATATTTACACATAATATGACAACACATTAACATGTACACATTATACACAGGCTTTTTCTTCCCTGACTGTTTGTATTTTTGATTCCAACCCTAATTTGTGTAATTTTGTTTTCTCAAGTGTCAATCTCCTAGAGTATTCCTACTTGTGTGTGTGTATATATATGTGTGTGTGTGTATGTGGATATTTCAATATTTGTATTTGTAATAGGTGTCTCTAAACATATGTCTTTACATCGGTCTGTGTTTTGTCTATACTTCCATATATATGTATATATTTCCTAAATAGTGTAAATTATGTATGTTATCCTCAATAATGTCAATTCTCATGATCATTGTATCTGAAGTATTTCTTCATATTTTAAAAAAAACTGTCTCTGAACTTTAACTGTAATATTATTCACTGAATCTCTCATATCACTAAACTGACAATAAACTTTCTTTTCTTTCATTTCCTCATAATTCAAACACAAAACAAAAATAATTAACTGTCAATATTAGACTATAATGATCAAATAACGTGAAACGTTTGTAAAAAAATTAACAGAACTCAAATAACTTGGAATTTGGATGATCATTCTTTAAACAACCTTAACAGGACTCATATTACTTTCAATATCTCAAAATAACTGAAAATTCATTCACAAGTACTTCAGATACCTTAATCAGCACTTTGTCCTAATTAGAGTTTATGTATTACCTATTTGTCTTTGTATGTATGTATGTATGTATGTATGTATGTATGTATGTACATACTACTATATGTTCTATGTGTATGTATGTAACTATGCATGTATTTAACAATAGCCTGTGCACAACATGTAACATATTAAACAAAGCAGTTGTCATATTAGCATAACATGTGTGAAACAACAATTTCATGCTCAAATACAAACTCCAATATTTATATGCAACTGATAACATACAACATATTTCATGTTAAAACCCCAACATTGTCATATCAAAGATTCTATCCCTTTACAAATATGACTCTTAAAAATACCCACATTCCTAACTCATTCATCTATAAATAAATATATGTATAATTACACTACATCTTACAAACTAGCAACTTGAAAACACTTCTTCACACTCTGCTGCCAGTGGCGCTCTTCTCACCCAACATTACACATTGCCTGTTACATTTAACACATAGCAAATGTGCAATCAAGGAAAAAATAAGTGCCTTTCCTCATCTTCTTGCTCTCCTCTAACACTTCATCACAAATCTTCTTCAAAATAATAACAATACTATTTTCTTCTTAAGTATTTTCTCTACATTACAGTAGTTATCCTTCAGCCCAAATGTATTTTGCTCCATCACAGATTTTTATCCTCAGCATCTTCTTTTTTGAGGTCTCTGCTGATCACAATGATAATCATGATGATAATAATAATAATAATAATAATAATAATATAAAATAGATATATTACAAAACTAAGTAAAAAATATAATAATAGAAAAATATTTTTAACTTAAGCAACTTAAAAACTTAAAATGAATTTAAAACATTTATCAAATGAATTTCAGCAAAAACTGAACATTCTTACTGACATTTCAGAAAATTATATCTAAACCACACAATAAACCTAACTTCAATATTAAAAAATCAAAAATGTCTGTCTCTAACTTCTGCTACAATTCAAAACCTCTAAATCATTTTTAATGACTCTAACTTCCATAAATCTCAATAATCAACCTCAAATATTTTCAAATCTATAATATATTTCAGTCCTATAGAATTTTGAATCAACTAAACTAATAAATCAATTTCAGTAAAACCTCTAAAATCTCCACAAATTGATCAACATCTCTCATAAAAAAATCTGAATACTCATTGAATTAAAATTCAACACAAAGTTTTCAATTTTGTTAAATTCATCTTACTCCTATCCTTTTAATTAAATCACAACTTATAGATGCTTCTATCTACATTTCCTTTTTTCATTTTCATATTAAATTCAGTAATTTACTTCTATAATATCTGACTACTTTCTTCTAACTTTATATCATTCTGAAAAATTTAAACAAAACACTCTAATAGAAACCTATGGTTCTAACCTCATACACTTCTGAACTTGTCAAAAACTTTAATCTACATTTAACTATTGTTCTAAACAGAGCTTGAAAATACTGTCTCCATTTACTTCAAAATCTTACTACATTTACTCCATATTTCTTTTATCAACTTTAAAATTTAACTTTCATATTTCTAAAATATTGCAAAAAAAAATTCTTCTTCAACATTCCATTAACAATAACAATTATTCTCAACATTTCAACCACAATCGACAATTTTCAAGCTCTTCTCTAATTTATATAAAACACAATATTTTATCAATAGAATGCCAATGTCATGCAAGTCAAACCATCACACTACTGTATATGGATACTGTTGCAAATGATACAAACGGATCAATGTACACATTTTTTAAAAAAATGTCACCAAAAAATGTAAAAATAAAAATTGACAAGAAAAATATTGCAAAGATATAAAGAATTGAACAAAAAAATATATACCATAAATAACATGTCATTCATAGATGATTTTTAGATTCATACAAAACTACAAATTTCATGATAACAAAAATTATCATCTCATTAATATATTAGACATCAAACCAATATATTTTTTAAATAAATACAAACATTTTATCAATTAACAATTCATGACTTCAAAATAATAATTACATTGGCATTCTTTACATTCCTTTTACTTACTATTATCTTATATTTAAAGTTAAATTGTTGATTCCAAAACTTTTATATCAAATTTCATTCATTTCAATTTCACCAATTAAATTCTTAACATCTATTCTACACTTCTTCAATTCAAAGCTTATCAATAAGTTATGTATTTGATTGCATTCAATAAATAACTCTCAAACATTTTATAACATCTGCAATTTTTTCAAACTCAAATAACACTATAAATTGTGGAACCAACAATTTAAATATAGAGCAGAAATATTATATCATCCAAGTGCCATGTCACATTATTCTACCACACACTTCTAATACTATAATCCCTACAAGCAATAATGAAGCCAACAAATTTTGTACACTTTCAAAACAACCATTAATAGGACATTGAAACCTCATGTTCAAATTTCTCTTTATCTCTAATCAACTTGATTTAAGTATCAAGCCACAAATTTATCTTTAATTAATTCCATGGCACTTACATCATATAATATATATACTTGTTTAAAATTACATACTAAATATAAACACTTTCATCCCCCCTCCCTCTCCCATTATCAGTTGCATACATATAAATGGAGTTTGTAACTTGTTGAAACTTAGAAATATAGCACATGTTGTTAAGTGCAACTAAATTACAGATAGACTCCTGACGGGCAGCAGGTAGCAGGAAACACAGCAAGTACCAGTTCACCAGCACCAACTCAAGACACAACTCAGTCATTCACAAGCAGTTGCTGCTGTGGGCACTGAACCACAGTCATTGACACAGCCATCATCCTCCTCCTTCCCAACCTATTGCATCTCACCAGCCTTTACTTCAACTACACTTATACCCCTTGCAAAACCTACCATGTCTCTTACATATTATAACTAACTCACTGCCACTATCCAACCTCTAGGTTCATGGCCGCACGGACATACGCTCTCCCATACAGCCCTATCCTGAGCTAATGTTTGCCAATCATTCCCTGTATAATCTACTTCCCTCAAATCATAGTTTATGTTATTCTCCCACCTCCTCTTACATATTACAGCCAATACAAATTTCATTAATACCCAAAGATTTCCTTCAAAAATTGATAACTTTATTAAATCCCAAACAACAATAACTTATTAAATGTTATATTATTTTCAATAATTATTACAATTCTATACCTATATCCCTACATCACTAAACTGCCCTACCATAATCTTAAAATTGTTACCAGTTAATTCTAATAATTCTCTCCCCTTCATCTAACTTGCCACCCCAATCATAAAACAATAGTATTATATAATAAATCCTACATTTCCTAAATACTAAAACATCATTATGATATTACAATATTTCCAATTCTCCTGCCTCCTTCTTTCTCTTCACTCCTACATTCCATATTCTACACATTCTGCATCATGATAATCGCTATCTTCTCCCTCCCCCAATCAATTTATCTAATTCATTTCATTAACCCTGTCCATTTAACCAGAATTCACACCAGGGTGACTGACATGCTCAACACATTTCATCCCCTACACCTCTCTGATCAACACATGTGGATGCAAGACCAGCTGCTAGACCAAGTCTATTATGCCTCTCATACAAAATAATAACCTTATCTTCATTACCTGTCACTATATTCCTAAACTATATACTATCCATTGGTAACTACCTGCCTTTACTTTCACCCTCACTTCCTAAATATCAGTTTATAGCATTGGCTGTGTCCAATAAATCATTGTAATTTAAACAAGTGTTGAGTCATCACCCTGACCACTGCCACCTTGATGATAACACAACACTTGCACATTCAGTGCCCACAACACACCACACTTGTAAACAACTGAGCAGCATCTGTAAACAATACAAGTTGATGTTGTAAACTGTACTTTATCAACAAATAGTTTAAATTAAGGAATAAAAGGTTAACATGGAAATAGAATTGGTTCAGCATTCTGCACATTCACACCACCACCACCAGAGTTACAAGTTCACTTCAACTACATGTCTTACTGTGTTCAATACATTTCATCTCAAACATAATAAAAACAAAATTAATTAGCACTTTCACATCAGATATTTATATTCAATACTATAATTTACAAAAAAATATTAAAATATGACGAATAAAAATGTAATAATAAAGAAAAATTAATAAAAAATATTAAACGAAAATAATACGCCTAAATAAAAAAAACGAAAAAAAAAAATTAACGAAAAAATATAAATAAAACCAAAAAAATAATTAAACAAAAATATAATAAAACGAAAAATATAATAATACGAAAACAATAATAAAACGATAACAATAAACGACAAAAAATTAACGACAAAAAAGGTAAAACAAAAAACTAAAGCAAAAAAATTAAAACAATGTATTGTTAAACATTGTGCGCAACTTAATAATTGAATAAATTTGGTAACCTAAACGTAACTATCCCTAGATATTGTATTTATAAAATCTTACATACCAATCAAACATTTAAACTCTATATCCTCAACTGTACAATGTTACAATAATATATAATCTCCATCCTATACAAAGTTTCCTATTCACACGAATTCTAATTAAACCAACGGCTGATCAAACACGCAAATTACCTAACGTCTTTCATACGCCAATTAAATCTCCCTAAGATCCATCCTACTATTATCCTCCCAACTACCACTCCCACTCATTAAAATGGCATTACCCAGCCATTCGCCAATAAATATTTTAAACATTATTATAAAGTCTATTAAAACATTCGCCCAATTAAGTCAAATCCACAACATATTTATCTTCAACTACTTCATTCCATTTTTAACACAAAACATACTCCAAAATATTTTTTTTTCGAATTAAATAAAAATCGCTCTTTCAACGTTACATAAATTGAAACCCTCAGAAACTAAAAAATCCGACTACTTCCTTTATAAATCACTTAATCCATTTTAACAATATTACGTAACAACATAACTAACTCACTGGCACTCTATCGAACCCGTAGGTTCATGGCCGCCCGGACAAAAGCTCTCCATACATAGATAACGTAACCTAATATGTTTCCAATCATTCCTTGTATAATCTACTTCCATCAAATCATAGTTAATGTTATTCTCCCACCTCATTCTTGGTACGAAACAACATATCTAACATAAAATAAATTATTTTTCCTAACACTGCACCCAATTTCCATTTTCCAGAATAAACAACCATATTCCAAATCCTAATATTAAAACTATCTTACAAATATTATATTAAATATACGTGATTTTCCTAATTTTAAAATGATTTCCCCTTTCATAAAACAAAATCAAACTCGCGAAATATTAAAACTATCGTATTCCATATTAAGTTACGCAGCAATGATATACTAACATTTTAAAAAATCAATTACTTAAATTTCTCAACAAAACTTTTTCCAAAAAAAAAAATATTACAAATTCAAACAATATTACAGAATAAGTAAACAATAAAAGCTGTTTACTTCCAAATACCACACGAGATAAATTAACTTGTAACCCATTACAACACTTGCAACTAAACGATAACAAACAAATTATAAACTACACAAATGTTATCCATACACACACATTGCATATTCAACACTACTCTTAAACACACAACACAGAGTCCCTTAAACAGCCCAACTTTCTAACCAATGTTTATCGTAACAATTTCCCTATAACCTAACTCACTATCAATCCCGCACGACATATTCCCTCCAAACTTTTCTATCCCGGGGTTAACATTTTCAAAACATTATTAATGTTATTCTCCCATCTCATTTTTCACTTATATACTCGATGCTTTCCCTCTCATTTTCCTACAACAACTGTCCATTCCCCCATTTCTACCACATGCCCTGCCCATCGCAGTCCACTACACGTCTCGACACTAAAAACTTACATTAATACGGGATGGAAGTAAATCTAATATAAATGCGCTTATTTTAGGTAAATATTCCTTGGGTGGAATGCAAAAAAAAAATCACTAATATTTTGGTGTCAACACTGGTCAACATGATTTTTGTCTCATGAGTACCAATAGTTGTACTTAATCAGTTTTTTATTGTGTTTTCAAATATGTATTCGGAATTTCTCCATCAAACACAGTTTTTTTTATTTCAATTTCAATTAATGGATTTAAATAATTATTTTTTAATAAACGTTTTTAATCCATTTATCCACTGTAAAACAAAACCAAATGATCTAACTCAGGAGATTTCAGCTATGGAAAAGAGATATCAAGGCAAATGGAATCCTAATATGCTGGCCGAATATTGTTGGACCATCAAGAGGGATGCTCCACAGGCGAAATATAGCATAAAATCGTCTTTTTTACTTTCTACGTGACTCCGAATCTTCCAATATTGTGTACTTACGAATGTACAAAATATTAAAGTGTTTCAGATTATAAATTCCTGTCTCTCGGAAACCTTGCGTCATGGCGAAAACCCGATATCATATTTGAATTCAGGAGAAAAATACTATCAGAATCACATATTTTTCTTTCTGAGACAAAAAAAAATATTTTTTGTTGCTCAGTGTTATCTTCAAAAACGATGTTCTTCCCTAAACTTTAAATTTCGCCTAACTCGATAAATATTTGTCTACTTAGAAAATTAAAAGCGAAAAATAAGAGTATTTTCTTCCATCCCAGTTTTGCAATAACATTTCTACTTTTCGTACAAATTTAGTGAAAATTTTAAGTTTTGTAGTAAAAAATCTAACTATAATGCAACGTCAGACTTAAACTAAGACTTGGTGTTGCCATCCACAATCCAAAAACACTCTTTGTGTCTTATTACGTGCAAAGTTGCAATTTTCACAAAGTTTCGTATTAATTATTTCCTTAAGCGTGCAGTTAATCACAAAATTAAACAGGAATTTGTTTCTTTTATTGTAATTCAAAGGTTCCTTCAATCTGCACACTTGTATAAATTCCACTCCGTACTTCTCTCCATAACTACTCTAATAACAATAATAATATATATTCAAAATAAGTAAAATTTCTTCACGTTTTGAATTCAAAATCTACATTGACCTTAAGCCCTCTTCACTGCGCCCACTACCTGCTTGTAATACCACAATAATTAATTTATTGTCATTGTCATATATTCTGTGTAAATAAACTACTATCTAACTATGTATTCTTATTAATCTCCTTTCTAACCAAATCCATATATCTCACTGTTATACAGGGTGATTCAAAATAAGTATTACAGACTTCTAGAGGTTGTACTACGCCTGTCAGGTCGGAGGAATATCTTGTTGAACAAATTCTGGCGGCAGCAGAAATTTTATTGAGCACACACTAGATTTTGTGCAGAGTGCGTAAGAAAACGTCCGTTCCAGGTATACTTATTACAACAAACAAAAGGGTCGCCACGTGCAACTACACTTGTAGTAAAACCCTTAAAACTCTGTAATACCTATTCTGAACAAACCCTAACCAGAGGCTATAAGATGGCAGCCCCATCACTGGTCTTGCCTTCCTTTGGCCAGCAACCAATCGAAGGGACTATTATTACGCTTTCAAGTCTTATACGAGAATTTCCTGCAGGATCAAACTTATGGCCTTAGAGAAACTGTGCTTATGACGACCAAAGCAAATATCTCTGGGCCATCCTATGAAATGCTGAAGGGAAAACTTTGTATAGGATCGTAACGGGCCTTCGCCTAATACTTTTAAGAAAGAAGAAGACCTATTCTCAACCACAAAACACCCCACTCTGCCTCGACCTTCACACTTACTTTACATCGAAATGATAAATTTCCGGGCATGGGTTCCTTACCAAAACTTTAACTACTAACTCCCCTCTACAACCCCCAGATGTCTATATTACTTATCTTGAATCACTCTGTATACTTTTTCCTATTCACCTGTCTCTTCCCTCTTCCTTTTGCCCAAACATTGTTTTAACAACTTCAATACATAAAACGAAAAATAACAGTTTTATATATAGTATTGTGTATTACATAACGATGTATACTCAATCAAAAACAGGTTCAAATTCATAAATATACGAGTCTTCAAGCTATGGACCATAACATTTCCAGAGAATCACCAAACATACAATCAATAGCTACCGCATAGATATCTCAACTTTCGGAAAAGAGCATCACCAAACAACTTTAATTCAATACACTCAAGTTAGACTACTCTCACGCATAAAATCATTTGTTGCTCCCAACACCCCGTACTTTCATTACACTTAGCCATATCACGCCACACAAACACACTCTCCATCAAAATTCTTTCCTTAAATAGGATTGCCAATATTTCACAACACGCCACATTTAATAACTAAGACGAACCTTCGGTCAAATTCCTATTTAGCACAGTTTTACATCTGCAATTGACTATTTTCTTCATACACATATTTCATGTAAAATAAGTAATGTTCCTGTGAACCTAATACTTCTTTAGTTACTTAAATTTGTTTAAAAAAAGGTTAACTGAAAATAGTTTGCATATTCTTAACGAAAAACTTACTTTTTTATAAAACAATTGAAAATATTTTTAACAAAACATACATTCATTGCTAATTTAAAATCACTAATTTTTATAATCTCAGCATTAATTTATTTATATTTTCAAAAGTTTACATTTAATCATTATTTCCATCCACTAGTTTTCCATAAATATTTACTCTTTAGAAAATGCAGTGAAAATGTCAACATTTCCTATTTGTACGCCCTACATTTTCTGAATATGCAGAAACGGAATAATAATAAAAACGTTTAAAAAATCGCTAATATTTATCATGCAATTCATATAAATACGCTGAAAGCCATCTAACAACGCTTGTTCTGGGGTAAAGGCGGCTGTCACGCAGGGCTGACAACCCGGCTGACATCAAGTGCCGATTGTCTACAAAAAGTGGGAGCCTTAACCTCCTACTACCCCAAAGGCGTCCTGAGGCCTGAAGTGGGATTACATTACATATGTACAATAAATGCCGCCTCCAGGTTGAAAAAAAAAAACAGCGACTGAAAGACTCGACAAGTTGAACACATGTCACCCTTATACTCGCTGCATTATCGTTCATCTCTTTCATTAATACATGTGCGAACAGCCGGATGGTTCTTCTAGGCTTGTCGTGCCATGCAATCCACATATTGAAACTTCGCAAAAATAAATTCCAAACTCCGTGCTATTTTTAACATCCATCCATAGTAATTCAGCCCAACGCAGCGACAGATCTTTGAGTACAAGGCTTTGCAACTTTACTAGGAAATTATAAGTGTGGTAGCTTTCCACACCGGTGAAGGATGATGTTAATAATAAGAATGATGATGATGGCCGGATGATTTTCAGCGACCGTTGCGCCCTACCAAAGCTTCCTGACATTTGTCTTACAGGCGACGAAAAAACCCGAAAAAAACCTCACCCAGGAGCCTGTTCCGACCGGGAATCGAACCCTACACCGCAGCGTGACAAGGCAGCATGCTACCTCGAGACCACAGTAGTAGATATAAAAATTAAAAATCTCATTTTGACCAAAAATGGCCATATTTCACCCATTAATCTCCTTAATCAAAATTATTGCCTCCAACTGCAAACATCCTAATTCTCTCGTTTAGAAATGCTATTTTTTTTCTCCTATCCCCAACACTGTTTGCAATTTATATCAATGAAGTAATATGTTGCTGGAACAAGACATATCAATTTGGAATAAGAATATCAGAAAATAGAAAATTAAACACCCTATTGTTTGCAGATGACAAAATAATAATAGCAAATTCAGAAGATAATCTACAGAAAGATCTGTAGAACTTAACAAAATTACAGAAGAATATGGTTTGAAGATATCAACAAACAAAAACAAAAATTATGGCATTTCAAGGTGTAGATCCTGTCAGAAGTAAAATTGTACTGGACAATAACATTTTGCAGCAGGCGAATAATTATACATATCTAGGATGCAATATCTCATATCAAGAAGAAAAGGATGTAAATGCAAAAATATCTACATTCTTAAGAATTTTAGGGTTAATAAATTATATCTTCAAGCCACAGTTAGTCCAAAAGCATTCAACATTAAAAGTGTATAAAACACTGCTCTTCCAACTCTTTCGTATCGTAGTGAAGTATGGACGTTGAAACAGAAGGATATACAGAGACTTAGATCTGCTGAAATGAGATATCTTCGGAGGACTGCAGGATACACACTACTAGATCACAAAAAAAAAATGAAGACATCTTAGAAGAATTACACATGGAATCTTTAGAAAACAAAATTTCTGATTATAAGCCAAGATGGATGCAACATGTTCATCGAATGGAAGATCACAGAATACCCAAACAAATGTTAAGATATCAACCTGCAGGAAGAAGAAGACCAGGACGTCCACTCAAAAGACTTCTGGATGGTGTTTCTCTTGAGGCCGAAACAGGTCAACAAATGGCCTAAATTCGTGAATGTACTATGATTATGATGATATATTGTTTAACAAATTATCCCTTATTTTCTCCTAACTCCTGGCTCGACAGGTCTAGAACGCCCTTAGCCTACCAGCCGGCTGCTGGCCTCACATCCACATGTGTCAATCGCAGATGTAGATGATCATCCAACCAGTGTAGGGGTGACATATGGTCAGCATGTCGAATCCCCCAGCCGTTATAGCTGGTTTTATCTACTTGGAACCACTACTTACTGTAGCTACACAAATGTCTCACGATGCTGGGTGGGACACCGGTCCCATACTGGCCTAAATACCATGAGCAAATTTCTTCCTCCATGGAGACTCCAACCAGCGCAAGTCCCATAGCTCTGTGCCAAGGCTTCCTGCCTTAACCACTCGGCTACGGCGCGGGACCGTTCTTTGCTTCTATGTGAGTGAAATTCGGTTAAGAAAATATATTTTAAGATTTTGGGATTACGTCACGTCATCTGGAGTTTACACTAGACACGTTAATCACATGTTATAGGCCTATACGGTGTGTTCAACAACTCTGACCTCCGCTCTGACATTCACTTCTTAGTCATCAAACTTTAAAATAATAATTGATAACATTCTTCTCGTATATAACGTGATCAAACATTTTTTTTTATATTCTCACCTCTTTCGCCACTAAATAAACTAAAGACATTAAAACTGTTTACTTAAAAATTATATATGCTAAACAAATCGATATTCAATTTACTACACTAGCCCATCCTTCTCGCAAAAAAATATCACTGTAAAAATTTGGCAACCCTATTTATCTTTTCTCATACCATTCAATCACACTTTCTACAACACTAAATTCTAACAAATGCTCACAAACACTACATTCACAATCACATCACAGAGGAAAAGTTACACATCTCCATTAACTGCTATTTACACTACTTCAGATATCCACCATCACTATTTATTATTATTCGTACTTCACGACTCAAAACAGGAACATTTAAATGCACCGTTCAAATTAACCTATCAATGAACGAATATTACATTTCCTCGCGCCGTCTGAAAATCCTACACTTTTTACAATAATCACAAACCTATTACAATAACGAAACACGACATTTTATGTCAATTTTTACACGCTTTATATTAGTTTGACCTGTATCTATCTATCTATGTAACGGAATCTTTCAACGCGATTTTCACCCACTTAAAATCATTGCATCGACTTGAAACTTTGTATTACTTGTAGAGGACCCGTGACAATACAATCATTTCATATTTATTTTCTAAAATCCTGGCCAGAATCATCAGAAAATCAAAAACAGTGTTTTTGTATCAATGTAACGGAATCTTTCAACGCGATTTTCACCCACTTAAAATCATTGGATCGACTTGAAACTTTGTATTACTTGTAGAGGACCCGTGACAATACAATCATTTCATATTTATTTTCTAAAATCCTGGCCAGAATCATCAGAAAATCAAAAAAAGTGTTTTTGTATCAATGTAACGGAATCTTTCAACGCGATTTTCACCCACTTAAAATCATTGGATCGACTTGAAACTTTGTATACGTGTAGAGGACCCGTGACAATACAATAATTTCATATTTATTTTCTAAAATCCTGGCCAGAATCATCCGAAAATCAAAAAAATGAAAACTGGTATAATAGGTTGCGGACTTGTCGAGTTTTTAGTCAATCGTTGTAAGAGCTCAGTTGGTAGAGCAGTGAACTCTTGGTATATAATTTCAGTAATCCATACGTCGCTGGTTCAAATCCGGCTTGGAGAGTTTTATTTTATAGAAGAGTATTACTTTTAGCTCATACTACAATAGTATCGAATTTAAAGATATTTACATTTTTATCTTATTCTGTAAAATATTAAAACTAAAAAATAAATAATACTTTTAAAAAACTAAAAGAACACGGTTTATTAGAAACCTAAAAAATGAAAAATAATTTTAATTTCCAATACGCTTGGGATAAAATAAAGTGGTCAACAAAAAAATCATCTCCAACACATATAGAATAAAATTAGAGTTATCAACAAAAAGAAAATAATTTTACCATCAAAAGCGCGGATCCTTTTTATGATTTTTACATTTTCTTCTTAGAGAGCTTACTTTTACCAATATCTGTTTATTATCAAATATATTAATTGATATAGAGCACCCCACGCTTTTGATGGTAAAATTGTTTTCTTTTTGTTGATAACTCTAATTTTATTCTATATGTGTTGGAGATGATTTTTTTGTTGACCACTTTATTTTATCCCAAGCGTATTGGAAATTAAAATTATTTTTCATTTTTTAGTTTTCTATTAAAGCGTCTTATTTTAGTTTTCTAAAACTATTATACATTTTCTACATCTTACAAAAAACAAAAATATAGTCTAAACGTTGCGTTCAATTCCAAATGCAAAATAGCCTCTCTATATCTTTCATACCAACGTATACACACCTACCTTCCTATTTTCACCTAAAATGTTTCAATTTCTAGATCCTTAAAAAAAACAGTCCACAGGGTGTGTCCACGATTTATAATACAAAAAAACCGATCTACATCCACAATTTTTCCGCCCCTTTTTCACCAAAAGTACGAAATTTCTTAAAATAATAAAAAAAACGATAAAAACCACTACATAAGGTGTTTCCAGGATTTCTAATATAGTAAAAAAAATACATCAACTTCAAAAATATATTTTATCCCATTTCCCAACATGATATAGTCTGCCTATTTTCACCAAAAATCTAATTTTATAACTTACTTACTAACTCACCGGCACTATCGAACCCGTAGGTTCATGCCCGCGCGTACATAAGCTCTCCATACATCCCTATCCTAAGCTAATGCTTTCCAATCATTCCCTGTATAATCTACTTCCCTCAAATCATAGCTAATGTTGTTCTCCCACCTCATTCTTGGTCTACCACCTGGGCGTTTTCCCTCTGGCTTTCCTACAAGAAGTTTCCATGCACGCCTTTCATTCCCCATACGCGTAACATGTCCTGCCCATCGCAGTCTACGAGACTTAACTGTTCATATTACATCTGGCTTCCTATAAAGACCATGTAGTTCATTGTTATGTAGTCTTCTCCATTCCCCTGTCTGTTCATCTCTCTTTGATCCAAAAATTTTCCTAAGAACTTTATTCTCAAATACTCGAAATCTCCTTTCCTCCCTTAAAGTAAGAGTCCATGTTTCGCACCCATATAATATAACTGGTAGAATAACAGTTTTATATATTTTCAGCTTAACGTTTTTTGAAAGGAGATGGGACATCAAAAGTCTCTGCAATGCATAATAGCATGCATTTCCAGAATTGAGCCTATGTTTAATTTCTTTGTGCATCTCATTCCTATCTGTGATTATTGTTCCTAGGTATTTGAACTCAGCCACTTCCTCAAAATTTCCCTCATTTGTCATTAGCAGTCCATTTCCATTATAGGCTATAATTTATTTCTACGTGTGACCATATGTTTAGTTTTATTGATATTTACTTCCAGTCCTAATTTCTTAGTGTTACTCAATAGAGAATTATGTTTGTTCTAGCTGAAACCCTTTCTTGTCTATACTAATTCCCTGATATAATTCTCTAATTTTCCTATTTTTTTCATTCATTTCAAGATCATTAATCTTCTCTCTCAAATATTCCCTCTTTTTACTCTTTAGTAACTTGGTGGTTTCCCGTCTAATATTACCCAATTGCTCTAAATTTACCTCATTTGGCTCGTCTAACCATTTCATTTTTGCTACTTTTCTTTTCTTTACAATGTCGGCACATTCCTCATCAAACCATTTCTTGTTTTGCCTCTTTTTTAAACAACCAATGCTTTCTGATGCTGACAATTTAATAGTATCTCTTATAGCCTCCCATTCTTTATTTATATCAGTTTCTTCTTCGTTTGCCACATTGTCATCTGAAGATTCCAGTACTTTAAATCTGTTAGCAATTTTGATTTGGTATTCTTGCCGCATTTCATCATTTTTCAAGTTTTTTTATTCATATTTTACAGAATCATCTTTAGCGTTTGTTCCTCTCATAAGCGATAGCCGTTGTCTGATTTTCACCCTGACCAGATGATGATCCGAATTGCAGTCTGTCCCTCTAACTGATCTAACATCAATGATGCTACTGTGCCAACGTTTATCCACTAATACATGATCTATCTGGTTCCGAGTTTCTCCATTTGGGGACGTCCTGTATTTATGAATATCCTTATGCTGAAATGTTGTGTTCTTAACAATGAGATTCTTTGATGTGGCAAATGTGACTAATCTAACCCCGTTGTCGTTACTATCTTCATGAAGACTGAATTTGCCTATTGTTGGTTTGAATATATCTTCCCGTCCCACTTTTGCATTAAAATCTCCTAAGATAATTTTCATATGATATCGTGAAAGGCTATCAAATAAGCATTCTAATTCTTCATAGAACTCATCCTTGATCTTGTCATCTTTATCTTCTGTGAGGTTATGTACATTTACAATTATAATATCATGTATAATTTTATAAACAATGATAAACGGATAAAAGCTGCCTACAGGGTGTGTCCACGATTTCTAATGCAAAAAATTCGATGAACATCCTAAATTTCTCGAAACTATTACCCAAGCATATAACCTAACATGCCTTTGTGGCGAAACAGACTTTCGAAATATTTTAAGATACAATAATATTAATAATAATAATAATAATAATAATAATAATAATAATAATAATAATAATAATAAATCTTTCCATTTTTTCTAAAATATGTGAACATTTTATAAATCAAAAATAAAACACATTTCTACTTTCACGATTTTTATTACAAAAAATTCCGTCTACGTCCCAAATTTCTCCAACTCCCCAAAAAGTAGAAGTTTATGAAATCATGAAAAACTACTAAAAATGTCCGTAGAGAGTGCCCACTATTTCTAACGCAAAAAAATCCTATCTACATCTCAAATCTCACGATCACATTACCTAATCCACTCTTCCTATTTTCTCCAAAAATGTAAAAATGTCATAACCATGAGACCCCTCCTTCCTATAAAATGTACAGAGTTTATCCACAAAACTCTGCATCTCTAATTTATCCGTCCTATTTTCAATGGCTATATTTTATATACTCAACATACTTCCACTTACAGTATCACGCGTTTAAAAATCGTAAAATGAGATAAATTCTAGGTATATAGGCTGTATCCTGGATTTCTAATGTAAAAAAAAAATGACTTCCAAAATACCTCCATCCCATTTCCCATGGTAAATAGTCTCCATATATTCACTAAAAATAAAATTCTAGAAACAAAGACAAACGCAAAAAAAAAAAAAAAACATTACAGAGTGTGTTCACGACTTCTAATACAAAAAATTACGTTTTGGCCCCAAATATCTCAATTTTCCCAAATCCGCAGCTTTCTTATTTTCATCAAACTTTGAAAATCATTAAAACTAAAATAAATAAATAAACGCATTTCACAGATTGTGTCCACGACATCTAACGTAAAAAATCCGGTCCACATCCTATTTTCAAAGTGTTCTTATTTTCAATAAACATGTCAAATTCTTATAAAACATTAAATACGATAAAGAGCTGTCTGCAGGATGTATCCACGAATTCTTCTGAAAACAAAATCCTGTCTATATTTAAAAATGTCTAGATCAAATTTCCCTTCTCTTCCTATTTTCTCAAAAAATATTCAACATTTTCTAGGTAATGAAAAACAAAACTATTTACAGAGTCTATATACGTTTTCTAGGAAGAAAACTCACGTCTACATCCCAAATTTCCCGACCCCCCATTTTCAACACTCCCTATTTTTATAAATAAATAATAGTCTTAAAAAACTGAAACATCACGCTTTATTAGAAAACCGAACTAAATAATGAAAAATAATTTTAATTTCCAACCAGCTTGGGATAAAATTTAATTGGTCAACAAAAAAATCATCTCCAACACATATAGAATAAAACTAGAGTTATCTACAAAAAGAAAATAATTTTACCATCAAAAGCGTGGGGTGCTCTATATCAATTAATATATTTGATAATATACACATATTGGTAAAAGTAAGGATCTCTAAGAAGAAAATGTAAAAATCATAAAAAAGTTCAATCCCCACGCCTGTGTATTTGGCGCTAAAATAATTTCCTTTTGTTGATAACTCTACTTTTTATTCTATATGTCCTTGGAGCCATGCATTTTTTTGTTGACCACTTTATTTTATCCCAAGCGTGTTGGAAATTAAAATTATTTTTCATTTTTTAATTAGGTTGAGACCCTAATAAACCGTGTTGTTTTAGTTTTTTAAAACTATTATTTATTTTTTATTTTTTAGTTTTAATATTTTTACAGAATAAGATAAAAATGTAAATATCTTTAAATTCGATACTATTGTAGTATGAGCTAAAATTAATACTCTTCTATAAAAAAAACTCTCCCAGCCGGATTTGAACCAGCGACGAATGGATTACTGAAATTATATACCACTAAGAGTTCACTGCTCTACCAACTGAGCTCTTACAACGATTGACTAAAAACTCGACAAGTCCGCAACCTATTATACCAGTTTTCATTTTTTTGATTTTCGGATGATTCTGGCCAGGATTTTTGAAACAAAATATGAAATTATTGTATTGTCACGGGTCCTCTACACGTATACAAAGTTTCAAGTCGATCCAATGTTTCTAAATGGGTGAAAATCGCGTTGAAAGATTCCGTTACATTGATACAAAAACACGTTTTTTGATTTTCTGAGGATTATGGCCAGGATTTTAGAAAATAAATATGAAATTATTGTATTGTCACGGGTCCTCTCACAAGTATGCAAAATTTCAAGTCGATCCAATGTTTCTAAGTGGGTCAAAATCGTGTCCAAAGGTTCCGTTACATAGATAGATAGATACAGATCAAGCTAATATAAAGCGTGTAAAAAAGCAAATTTTTCTACTTCGTTACAACTGCAAAAATTCAGTCTAAGAGATTCGTTCAGTATTTATAGATTTAAAAAAATCCGACCTACATGACAAATTTCCCGACTCCACTTCCCAATGGTGTAGTCTTCGTATTTCCACCAAAAATGAGTTTTTTATGAACAGTAAAACAGTGCACTAGAATGGACCACATAAAAAACGATGATATTCGTGAAGAACTGCAGATCTACTCCATAAAAGAAAACATATATATATATATATATATATATCGGCTATATATAATAAAAAGAAATACTGGAAAGAACATGTAGAAAGAATTGAAGAGAGTAGATTACCATAGAAAATCTTACATTATTTTCCGAGAGGAAGAACAGATGTCGGACGTCCTCGAAAGAGTTGGTCTCAGATCTATTAGTGAAGACGAATATTTTTTCTTCTTTAAAAATTGCGAAAACGCAGTCTACACGCTGCATTCAGGGATGTGGAAATTGAATAAAATCCTCCTACATTACAAATTTCCCGACCCCATTTCCCAATTTCCTCGTATTTTCACAAACATACTATACTACACTTCTTTGTAAATTGTACAAACCACTTCATAACGGCGTGTCCGGTTATCTCAAACTTCTATATACTCAAATAATAAATCATCTGAACCTGGCACATTCGGATCTCAACCGCAGAGCACCAAATTGAATTCTCTAACATACTTAAGATCACTGGGCCGTCCTATGAAACGCTGGAGGGAAAATTTTCTATAGGATCGTAACAGGCCTTGGCCTAATACTTGGAAGGAAGAAGAAGAAAGAAAAATACTTAAATGTCCATAGAAACAAAGCTTACATACTCCGAATAATTAACTTTCTAACGTTATTACTGCAGTTCTATTTGTCTGAACAAAGCTAAAAAGTATTTAACAATTTCATTAAATTTCCATTAACAGTGATTTATTAATACGAATAAAACATTTCACCACAAAGTACCGGCCACGTGAAACTTTTCGCTTTCTGGCAAATCCCGAAAAAAATGTACCTATTGACGTTGTTTCCATCAAAATATTTAAAAAATACAAACATTCACGGCGATGCTATTGGCAGACACCGAAAAAAAAAGCCTAATATTTATATACCTAAATAAATAAATAACCCACTGACATTACTCGTAGGTCCATGGTCGCGCGGACATAAGTTCTCTATACACCCCTAACCTGAACTAACATTTTCCAATCTTCCCCTATATAATATACTTCCCTCAAATCATGATTAATGTTATTCTCCCACCTCATTATTGGTCGACTAACTGGGCGTTCTCCTATAAGAAGATTTCATGCCCCCTCTTTCATTCCCCATTTGTGTCACATGTCCTACTATCGAAGTCCATTAATCCTAACTGTTCTTATTATACCTGCTTTCCTATAAAGATCATGCAGCTCAGTTATGTATAATCTTCTCCATTCACATGTCTGTTCATCTGTCTTTGGTCCAACAATTTTACTAAGAACTTTATTCTCAAATACTCTTAATCTCCTTTCCTCCCTTAAAGTAAGAGTCCATGTTTCGCACCCATATAATATAACTGGTACAATAATAGTTTTATATATTTTTAATTTAACTGAACTTTGGATAACAAGAATTCCTATAATGCATAATAGCGTGCATTTCCAGAATCGAGCCTATGTTTAGTAATTTCTTTGTACATCTCATTCCTATTTGTGATTATTATTCCTATGCATTTGAATTCAGGCACATCTTCAAAATTTTCCTGATTTGTCATTAACTATGCATTTCCATTATATAATATATTTCTACGTGTGAGCATATATTTACTTTCATTCATGTTTACTTCCAGTCCCAATTTCTTAGTGTCACTCAATAAAGTATGCGTGTTGGCGCTTAGTATCTCCTCGCTACCATCTATTAATACTACATCATCAGCATAAACAGCTTATTAATAACATTGACTTCTAAGCCTTCCTCCATCCTCTAAAGATTTGATGGCCTGCTCTAGTACAAAATTGAATAGTAGAAGAGATAGTGCACTCCTCCCTTTAACCCATTGTCAATTTCAAAAGTATCCGAAAACTATCTACACCACTTTACTCTTTGTGCTATTTAGACACATTCGAATGAGTCTGTTTGAAAATTCCGAATTATATAATTATGTACGTATGTTAACGCTATTAACGACCACCATTTCTATTCTTCTTTCTGAACCAAACTCCCCATATAACAAAAAATTAAAAAAGTAGGGACGATTTCGTTAACCATAAAAATCGCGCCTGTAGGAGTAGGGATTAACCTAAAGCGAACATTTAAAAATCGTCTAGGGGAACAACTTTTTATTTTCAAAATATACTCGATCTATGTCATTAAAATAAAATTCTCAAACAAGTCAGCCAAATATCACCATTAGGGGGGAAGGGTTTACCTCAAAGCCGAAAACTAAAAAAAGTTTGTTTTCTAGTATAAACAACTCATCACAAAAATTCCACTTGCAAACACAAAAAAATTAATTATAAACTATACCCATTATTTATTGTCAATATTTCTTTATAGAACATTTATCGAAATAAAATGCATTGTAACTTTTCCTCACACACACACACACATAAGACACCATCTATCTACATTACAAACACATAGAATATTATGAAAAGAGAATTTTGCAAGCAGCAACCAAATTACCTATTTACTTCCTGTATTGTACATTGTAATTGTCTGCTGCATTATATAATTTTTGCAGCACCTAACTATATCTGGTCCCGTCTTGAACTTTTGTTTCTATTGCTACCGACCCTCGTCCATACACGTGTTGTTCAATAGTCAGGTCGTCCTGCACTTGAGTCGTCCTAGCCCTGAGTAATGAGATTGTTCTCATGAAATATTTTCGTAAACATCGATATCTACCTGGTGGACAATGCAACTGATCATGGCAAATATAATTACATGTCCGTTAACGCCTCAAAAAACAGCAATTTTGTATTTTTTAAACAAAACTCGGCATATAGCAATAAAATAAAAAAAAAACTAAGATCGAATTCGTTAACCAGGAAATTATTATCATTAGGAGTATAAGTTCATCTGAAACGAATTTTTTTAATTTATCTACCCGCCGCCATTTTATTTTATTATTATTATTATTATTATTATTACTGTTATTATTTTCACAACGAATCTGAGTATATGATGTTAAAATAAAACGAAACACATTCTACAAAAATCAGCTGAAAAAAGCATGGGATAAAAAAAAACCCACACGCCATGTTTCCTTTCTCGCAATGTAACTAATTTAATTAACAAAAGAAAGCTATATTCGGTAAACTAGCAAAATCGGAGTATAAATTCCATTTGCTTAGGAATTCGTTTAGTTTTCGCAGTTCCCACATAACGATCGTTTTATTTTGAAATCTTATCTAGGCCCACTACAAATTAAATGATCATACGAGAGGCCCTTGTGTATAGTTACAGCGTAATGCTCCCTATTTTCTACGCAATAATCATCGCATTCCAGCCCCGTTCTCACCCTCCGTCACGGCCCTCTTATCCCTGGTACTCATTTCAGTTAGATAGTGAGTCTACCACAAGGTCATGTTGCCGCCAATATGATCATACCAGTATAAAAATCCTGTCCCGCGTCAAGACTTTAATTTGCTACCTTCCACCTTGTATCCTATTTAATCTTCCTTTTTTTCATTTATTTAGCTTCTTCTCTCTTTAGTTTTAACGAATCCCGAATGATTGTTCTCTCGACTTGCAATTTAATTTATGGCGTGTAAATGTGTCTCATGCGTAAAGGTGGCCTCACAAATTATTACAGAACCGTTTTCAGCTACTATTCTTGTAAAATAAAGTTTTCTTACTCCCAAATTGACTTAAAAATGTACGAGACATCCTTCAATCGCATACAAATCTACAAATACGTACTTTTACAAAACATCTAATATATAAAAATGAATGTTTGTTTGTTTGTTTGTTTGTTCGTTCGTACTTTATGCGCGGCCAAACCGTTGCTCCCATTGTGATGGAGGTTTTGCAAAAGTTCAGTAGATTCCCGGGATGAACATAGGCTATAAGAGAGTTGAGATACTCAACTCCTACACCCTTAAAAAACACCCTTTGTAGTGAAAAACGTGAATAAGTCCCTTTTTTTAACCCTTAAATGACTTACGCAGCCTAAACCATAACAAATAAAAATTAATGTACACACAATTGAATATCTCAAAAAACTCTAGAGAAAGATCCGCGACAGCATATGTTTATCTTTTAGGAATAACTCACAATAACCATTTTTGTCTTTCTTTGATGCCAAGAAGATCGAGATATGTACATTCCCGGGCAAGCAGCGCACGGCGGGTATTCTTATGGATAACTCAAAATAACGAATTTTGACTTTCGGCTCATTTATGCCAAGTACATCGGGATGCGTAGATTTCCCGGGCAACGCCAGGTAATCAGCACGGGGTATCTAAAATAATACTTACTCACTGGCACTATCGAAACCGTACGTTCATAAGCTCTCCATACATCCCTATCCTGAGCTAATGTTTACAATCATTCCCTGTATAAACTACTTCCCTCAAATCATAGTTAATGTTATTCTCCCACCTCATTCCTGGTCTACCAACTGGGCGTTTTCCCTCTGGCTTTCCTACAAGAAGCTTCCATGCAAGTCTTCATTCCCCATACGTGCAACATGTCCTGCCCATCGCAGTCTACCAGACTTAAACTGTTCTTATTATATCTGGCTTCCTATAAAGATCATGTAGTTCATTGTTATTTAGTCATCTCCATTCACCTGTTTGTTCATCTCTCTTTAGTACAAAAATTTTCCTAAATACTTTATTCTCAAATACTTGTAATATCCTTTCCTCCCTTAAAGTAAGAGTCCATGTTTCGCATCCATATAATATAACTGGCAGAATAATAGTTTATATATTTTCAGCTTAACGTTTTTTTGAAAGGAGTTTGGACATCAAGAGTCTCTGTAATGCATAATAGCACGCATTTCCACAATTGAGCCTATGTTTATTTCTTTGTGCATCTCATTCATATTTGTGATTATTGTTCCTAGGTATTATCTAAACCCTCCATGGTATCCTTACCTTGTCGTGGTGGAGTGGCTTGCGTGCTTAAATGATCCTGAGAGATATGCCGGCGGTAGCATTGCTGCTGATAGGGTTACCCATGCCGGACTGGTCGAAGGTGATAAGCCACACGAAAAAAGTACCTTGGTCGAAAGAGTGACGATCTTTCACCGTAAAAATAGAACCGTCAAGGAATGCGGACATGGGTTCAACTGGGGTAAAATTTTCCGGAGGTCAAATAGTCCCCCATTCTGTTCTCCGGGCGGGGACTACTTCAGGGAACCCATGCCAAAGGCTCAAACACAGGGACATGTCCCTAGGAACATGGAATGTTAGGACTTTATACAATAGCGGGGCACTAGAGATATTAACGCAGGAACTAGATAAATCGCCCTTGGATATAGTCGCTTTACAGGAAGTTAGGTGGCCAGAAGAAGGTAGCCAGGAATCAGGAAGCTTTGCATTATACTATGGGGGTGCAGAAAGACCTGCATTTGGAACGGGTTTTTTAGTCAGAAGGAGGATCCTATCCGCTATCCGAGATATTAAGTCTGTTAGTGATAGGGTATCATACATAATTCTAAAGGGTAAACAACATGATTTTATAATTGTAAATGTACATGCCCCCACAGAAGATAAAGATGACAAGATCAAGGATGAGTTCTATGTAGAATTAGAATGTTTATTTGATAGCCTTTCACGATATCATATGAAAATTGTCTTAGGAGATTTTAATGCAAAAGTGGGGCGGGAAGATATATTCAAACCAACAATAGGCAAATTCAGTCTTCATGAAGATAGTAACGACAATGGGGTTAGATTAGTCACATTTGCCACATTGAAGAATCTCATTGTTAAGAGCACAACATTTCAGCATAAGGATATTCATAAATACACCTGGACATCCCCAGATGGAGAAACTCGGAACCAGATAGATCATGTATTAGTGGATAAACGCTGACACAGTAGCATCATCGATGTTAAATCAGTTAGAGGGACAGACTGCAATTCGGATCATCATCTGGTCAGAGTGAAAATCAGACAACGGCTATCACTTATGAGAGGAACAAACGCTAAAGATGATTCTGTAAAATTTGAATTAAAAAACTTGAAAAAATTATGAAATGCAGCAAGAATACAAAATCAAAATTACTAATAGATTTGAAGTACTGGAATCTTCCGATGACAATGTGGCAAACGAAGAAGAAACTGATATAAATAAAGAATGGGAGGCTATAAGAGATAGTATTAAATTGTCAGCATCAGAAAGCATTGGTTGTTTAAAAAAGAGGCAAAACAAGAAATGGTTTGATGAGGAATGTGCCGACATTGTAAAGAAAAGAAAGCTAGCAAAAATGAAATGGTTACACGAGCCAAATGAGGTAAATTTAGAGCAATTGGGTAGTATTAGACGGGAAACCACCAAGCTACTAAAGAGTAAAAAGAGGAAATATTTGAGAGAGAAGATTAATTATCTTGAAATTAATGCAAAACATAGGAAAATTAGAGAATTATATCAGGGAATTAGTATAGAGAAGAAAGGGTTTCAGGCTAGAACAAACATAATTCGGAATGAACATGGGGATATGATTGCAGATTCCAGGAGTATATTAAATAGATGGAAAAGTTACTTTAATCAGCTATTAAATGTACATTCAGAACAGGACATTGAGGAGGATAATTTACAGACGGCAGAAATGCTAGTCGCAGAACCAAGTGCATTAGAGGTTGAAATGGCGATTGAAAAATTGAAGATGTATAAAGCATCAGGTTCAGATGAGATCCCAGCAGAACTGATAAAATAAGGGGGAGAAAAATTGATGGACAAGATACGTTTGGTTACTTAGTATGATTTGGGAAAAAGAAACCCTTCCAGATGAATGGAAAGAATCAATTATCGTACCAATTTATAAGAAAGGAGATAAAACTGATTGCAACAACTACAGGGGCATCTCATTACTTTCAACTTCGTACAAAATTCTAACAAATATATTAGTAAGCAGACTTACTCCCTATATTGATGACATTCTAGGAGATCATCAATGTGCATTTAGAAGAAACAGGTCTACAACAGATCAGATTTTTAGTATAAGACAGATTTTAGAAAAGAAATGGGAATATAATGGTACTGTACATCAACTATATGTAGACTTCAAAAAAGCATATGATTCAATTAAGAGGGAGAAGTTATATAGTATCCTGCTGGAGTTCGGAATTCCTAAAAAGTTAGTTAGACTTATACGAATGTGTCTAAATGGCACAAAGAGTAGGGTGCGTGTAGGCAAACAGTTTTCGGACACTTTTGAAATCCAGAATGGGTTGAAGCAAGGAGATGCACTATCTCCTCTACTATTTAATTTTGTACTAGAGCATGCCATTAAATCTTTAGAGAATGAGGAAGGCTTACAACTGAATGGTATTAATAAGCTGTTAGTTTATGCTGATGATGTAGTATTGTTGGCCGATAGCGAGGAGATACTAAAGGACAATACGCACACACTGTTGAGTAACACTAAGAAATTAGGACTGGAAGTAAATATCAATAAAACTAAATATATGGTCACACGTAGAAATTCATTATATAATGGAAATGGACAGCTAATGACAAATGAGGGAAATTTTGAGGAAGTGGCTGAATTCAAATACCTAGGAACAGTAATCACAAATAGGAATGAGATGCACAAAGAAATTAAACATAGGCTCAATTCTGGAAATGCGTGCTATTATGCATTGCAGAGACTCTTGATGTCCCAACTCCTTTCAAAAAACGTTAAACTGAAAATATATAAAACTATTATTCTACCAGTTATATTATATGGTTGCGAAACATGGACTCTTACTTTAAGGGAGGAAAGGAGATTACAAGTATTTGAGAATAAAGTACTTAGGAAAATTTTTGGACCAAAGAGAGATGAACAGACAGGTGAATGGAGAAGACTACATAACAATGAACTACATGGTCTTTATAGGAAGCCAGATATATTAAGAACAGTTAAGTCTCGTAGACTGCGATGGGCAGGACATGTTGCACCTATGGGGAATGAAAGACTTGCATGGAAGCTTCTTGTAGGAAAGCCAGAGGGAAAACGCCCAGTTGGTAGACCAAGAATGAGGTGGGAGAATAACATTAACTATGATTTGAGGGAAGTAGATTATACAGGGAATGATTGGAAAGCATTAGCTCAGGATAGGGATGTATGGAGAGCTTATGTCCGCGCGGCCATGAACCTACGGGTTCGATAGTGCCAGTGAGTGAGTAAGTAAGTAAGTAAGGTATTATCTAAAATAATAACGATATAAATTATATTTATTTTTCCTTTTACTTATTCTACTAAAACGCATTACCATTATTTATGTGTAGCAGCGCACCGCCGGGTAATTAGCCAGTAGTAAATAATCAATAATACTGGGTCATGGCATTGTACAGTCTATAACATGACAACTCTTCTTACAAAACTGATCGTTTATATTTATATCTTTAATAAATTACTAAACGTTTGTTACGTTACTATGTCCGTATCACAGTATCGCTTCTATTTCATTCCCTTCAAACCTTTGCAATTCTTTATGTGCTGCAATAAATTCTCTTTTCATAACTAAATGTACACACACAACACACAAATAAATACATACGCACTGCTGAGAGATCATGAGTTACTCAAGAAAAATTCTGTGCATTCCTACAATATTAAATTTCACTCTACGAGGTGCAATTTCAGTATATTCTTTATTCGTCTTACGAGTTTACTATCATCGTTATTTTTAATATTATATCTCATTATCACTATCATATTCATAGCAAATTTTTAACTTTATAAAAGTTCTTACGGCAGAGAATTTTGAAAATATTGTATGTTTTTTATTATTATCAATTAATTAATACTTACTAATGTCACCCATAAAATTTTCATTTTTCTTTTGGTCTACAGATATTTTTTTCTTCCTCATAATATATTCATTCCATTGTCATATTTCCCTCTAATGATTTGCTTATACTTTCCCAAGTGATCAATGCTTACTGCACTACCCATCTGTGTCACCCGGGCACAGCTTTCCATTCCCTGTATAATTACTCACTTCTCTCAAACCACGGTTAATATTATTCTCCCATCTACTTCGTTATTTAAGCTATTTTAAAGCTGCGCTCATTTCCAATGTGCAAGCTTAGTCTAAACATTACAAATATATAATTAATAATTTGCAAATTTAAATTTCCTGAAATTTCCTCAAGTCCAAAATTTCTCCCAACAATAAAACTTTACCAGATTTTAAAAAAATCCTAAACCCCTATTTTACCAAAGTTAAAATCGCTAAATTTTCAAATACCCTACATATCAAAATCACAAAACTTGAAACCCTCAACTTCAATTTTTAAAAATTCAAAAGAATTAATAAAATTTAAAAAAATCTGTACCCTTACCTGAAAAAAAGGGGTATCTCCTTTCTATATGTAAGATGTGATTATCTCAATTAAAAAAAATAAAAATTAGTAAAATAAAAAATGCATTACATTTTTTTTAATTCCAAAAATTAATAAAATAAAAAATACAGTACTCTTTATCCTGGAAAAGGTTACCTCCTTTATATATATAAGGTATATTTATATTTATTCTGCGATAACTATCAAATATTGTCTCGTAACATATTGTCAGCAAGTTTAATGCTGAAACATGTGTGATTCTCCTTCAAGGTATAAACAAATTGCATCTCAGTTTTCAACTATTCCCGTACATCATTTTTCTTGAATACTCAGTCACTCTCAACAAATGAAACCTCTTCTGTGACAAACTCTGGCATTATTTTTTTCAACACTTCCTAAGTAAAAAACAGTCAAGGAGGTGAAAGCTGTTTCATACCCCTAACTAATCATTTTCATAACCTTTCGTACCCTAAACAATATAAAATCTAACTAATATTAATCACCCGCATACACCTACAATTTAACATACTTATTTAAATATATTTTTATCAACAACAAAATATATAAAATATTAATAAATTATGTGTTACAAATAAATCAAAATTCCACAATATTTAATGTTATTAAATTAATCTCATACTTGTATATTTTAAATATATATTGGCCTGACATTATATAATTTAAAACCTACAACAAATCTCTATCCTTCCTGTTCCCCAAAAAGTTAAATTTACTATCTACTCTTAATGCCATTAACAATTATAATTTCCCCATGAACCTAAACAATATATTTTTACAAACTGTAGCCCTGTATTTTAACAACAAAAGATCAGTCTATTGTTGCTGTATTCCCAGGCACTTTCATGTCCTATCATCATTTCTCATTTCTTACATCTTTAATTTACTACTTTCTCTGTCCTCTTTTAAAACACCTAACAAATTACTCTACCTCTTTCTTACGAATTTGATTCTATCGATTTCATTCACCTACAACATTGAACCTATTGTAATGTTTGCCCAGTTTAAATTTAATGTATTCAATAGTTTCCTATACATTCTTCACTCACCTAAACACTGAACTAAAAATCCAGACATTGAAGTGAAAGTATTTGCTAATCCATATATAATAACTTTTCAATTTGTGTGGTTATTTATTAATCCTGTGTAATACCAATTCTTCAATTTGTTTCTTCAAATACAAAACCAATCTCGTTGGCACAAACTGCTCTATTTTATTTTCAAAAAACAGGGCAATCTTCGATAAAAGTATAATTTAATATTATTTTATTTTACATTGAAAAATGAAACTTTTCTACCTACAAATATAAACTTAAAAAGTTTCATTTAAAATATATACATTTAACAAATATTTTTTGGCCGACTGACTGGAATAATCTCTTAAACTATTTACAGTAATAAGAGTACCCCCATAATGTATAAAAAAACTTCAACAAATCAACATATAAAATTTTCTAAAAAATTTAATTCTACTTTTAATGTGAATGAATTTCTTTATTTCATTATACCACCCTATATTTACTATATATTTGCCCATTTCCAAACTTAAACACCCCGTAAATTACCTTAAATAGTGTTCTAATTTTTGCTAAAGTCGATCTTAAAAAATTATTTTCATATCCAAACCCATCAAATATGGCATCCTAACCTCTAATTCCTTTCCAATTTATCAATATTGCATTAAAATCTTTCACTTCAATGTATTGTCACTTTGACAGCTTCCCCTCCGGTACCTAGCCGTTACCTTATAAATAAAGACCTCGCTTATTCAATTCAATTGCAGAGGACTCTATTTATAATTATCATTTCACATAATTCAGCAAAATAATTTAAGTTTTACTTTCTTTTATTTTTGCCAGGTTGCACAAGAAAAGATTCCACACACCCTTCACCATCTGCAGAATGCTTTTCAGGAAGAGTGGGAACAAGGGATGCCCATCAGGTACTAGCTACTGACTAGCTACAAAATTCAGTGCCACACGTGCTCCTACATCGAACTTGATGGAACAAATCACATCACCAAGTTGACAACATGAGCACATGTGCCACCGCCACACTAGATGTCTGTCTACTCTACACAACTCGTTCAACTCACTACATGTTAGCCAATTTAACCTAAATAAACAGTAATGAAGCCCTGTTAAGGTGTTTCTGAACAAACATTCCATGTACCTGTTCATCATATTTATCTACGTGCTTCTGTTATTTATATCAAATTTCATTTTTTATTTATATTAACAATAACAAATCAAAGCTACTCCTCAAAAATCATATGTCAAACTCTTTAATTTGTGATATAAAATTTTGAAATCAGAGCTCCGAAAATTCTATTAACATCTAATACACATAAAACCTTCAATTGTTACTCATAACAAACAAATAACCTTAGCTCAATTGTTTTATCTTAAAATGTATTAGAGAATTGATATTGTTTTTAAATAAAATCCGCAAATTAAAAAAGGACTATTATTTGAATAAATTTTGAAAGTATGATCTAATACACTTATGTAAAACTAGCAAGACTTCCCTCATAAACTCTTCGATTTACAAATGCAGTAAAATTTAAAAAAATAGAAACTAATCAAAATTTTACATTTCTTCACTTTTACGATATTTAAAAAAAAACTTCCATTTTCAAATATCACATCAACATTAAAATAAATTCTTTATTGTACAGGAATGTTCTTTCAGAAACCTTAAAACTAACTTACATTCTAAAACCTTGGTCGCTTATTAGGGACAAAATGTTTAACTTTTAGTGAAAATGCTGGGCCTAAAGGGTAATATAAAATGTTATATTGATAATCTAGTTTCCGGAATTGATCCATTAAGCATTTTTTAAATGATAAAGAAGTGTGGTAGCCTCGCGCCGTAACCGAGCGGTATAAGGCATCATACTTTAGCGCAGATATCCGAGACCTGCACTATTTCAATTTCCCACGGCGAAAATCACGGCAGTGTGGGACCAGTGCTCATCTGCACCATGACAAATTTGAGTACCCACAATAAACAGCTGCTTCAGGTTAAGAAACCCCCTGACCTATAACGGCTGAGGAACCCGAGATGCGGGGCACATGTAACGCCATAAAGGCTCTAATTAACACATGTGCATGTGACACTAGCACCAGCTGACAGTGGGATAGTTATATTGGCTGCAACATAAAGCTATCCACCATATGCCATTTCAATGCCGACAGATATAAAAATGTATATAATATACTTCAGCATTGAGCGCGCTTAATAAATTTTCAATTTTTGTATCCTACCTCAGGGACTCTACCATTTTTATCGAAGTGACTTCATAATTTTAAGGGACCTACAACTTAACTAACAGGGACAAGGATATTCCCTATTATTTCATTTAACGACACTCGTTAGTGTTTAATTCAATTTATGAGCGTTAAAAGGTCGATAAATTGGCCCAGAGACCTCCTCTTTTACAGACCTCATGTCCTGTAAATCTAGAACAAAGGCCTCATGGCTTCAGTTTCCTTCTGAAATACACCTTACTCAGCATTTTACACGATGGAAAATCCATCGACGCCTGCCGGGTTTCTAACCGCGGACTTCGGAAACAGTAGCCGCTAATTCACTGGGACTATGTCCGCGTTTATTGACGGTTGTATTTTTACGGTGAAAGATCGTCACCCTTTGACTAAGGTACTTTTTTTCGTCTGGCTTATCACCTTCGACCAGCCCGGCTTGTGTAACCGTATCAGCAGCAATGCTACCGCCAGTTCACTGGGACCAATTATTATAATATTTCAACCTATCAGCAACAATAATTCAACAACTACATTTTTCAGGAACACAAGACTTTAGTTATTGGCAACACAAGGCTAGCAACCTCGTCCCAATAAACAGTTATTCTTAGTCTTCAGTAACTGTTATGCAGTTCCATAACATGTTACCTCAACGCAATATTTTTTAAAGGAATTATGGGCTAGTTTATGTCAAGGAAATAAAGATTGGGCATAAATACAATTTATGAGTCCTAAATTCATTTTATCAAATTAACTTTAAATATAACTTCGTTATCTAAACTTGGGAAGAATAAATAACATCAAAGACAAAATTTCCTTAAAACTAACTTAATTTAATTAAAGTAAAGAAAATGTCAAAAATAAATTTGACATTTTGGACACTCGATCATCAGATTCAGAATACATTTTGGGCTTAGTTTAAAAATATATAAAATAGATTAACTTAATAATAACAATAACATTATTATTATTATTATTATTATTATTATTATTATTATTATTATTATTATTATTATTATTATTATTATTATTATTATTATTCATATATATTGCTCTAATATCTTTCTTTAAACGCCCATCATTCTTGTATTCGAACTTAAATCTGATTACATCGTATCCGATAACTTAAGTATATTTACTTATCAGGGCTTCATTAATATGAAAACATATTCACTCACCAATTTCCATATCTTCTTTGCTTCAATTTTAACAAGTTGTTTCATTAACATATCTTCTATTTTTTTATAAATTCATTACTTCTTTCTCATTTTTTTTAAAAAATGCTTCAGGTGACGAGATCTTCCTTCAGTTTCTCATCTTTTCTCGAATTTTAACAAAATATTTCTTAACGTTTCTTTTATTTTTTCAATCTATTATTTATTTCTCATTTTTAAAAAAATGTTTCACGTAACGAGCCTCAATTTTCTTTTTCTCAGACCAATATTACAGTCATTTGTCTCTTCTTCCAGAGATTTTGTTTTTTCAGTAGAGAGGCCACTACTCATAATTCTTCTTATCCACATTCCCCACGTGACATTCGGCATCAGAACCATCTCAACCAGGCAACCAGACTCTTCTGACTTCCCCTCTTGTGGCTTCTTCTCCAACGCCGGAAGGTCTCGCTGCTCCAGCGATGGAAGGTCTCGAAGGGATCTATGGGAGGACAACATAAATATCCCTCGACTACCTATCATCTATCTCTAACAAATACCTCACAGACAAATTATTATTTCTTCTCAAATTGTGTGGTTAAACCCCACAATATTTGGTGATATCACCAGAGTCAACTGATGATATTTGAATCCGCTGCAAAGTAAGTTTTTACTTCGCAGCTGAAATTTATTGACCTCGCCATTACAGCAGAAGCTGCTGCAAATCTCCATAATATTTTAAGACTTCCTTGCTATTATTATTCTCTCAAAAAAAATCTAATTTTTATACGTAACCCTCGTATTTATACATTCGTCAAGTTCTGTGATGCGAGGTCAGCAGCCGGCCACGAATCTTCTCCGCCTGTATCGCCAAAGATTTTTTTTAATATTACAAAATTAATACATCTACCTTTCTACATGTACCTTCTATTTACCTGCTTCTCTATGTAGTCACGTTTCAATCTGTTTTCTCTTATTTATCTGCTACCAATGTGTCTATCTTTCTATCAGCTTTATCTGCCAATAAAATAAGTTTAATTTCATTAGAAGAACCTCACTCTAAACTGCACAATGCTCTAAGACCGTTGCTTCAGTAAAAAAAAATAATTGAACCTACCCTAAAACACTAAGCAATTGTCGGTTTAATTCTGTAATAAAAACTATATTTAATGTGGATTTTATAGCAATAATTTATCCTACTCGTGAGTTATCCTATTTATTAAGGACCTGAATTTTTCACGCTTTCAAAATTTATATATTTTTCTAACAATAATTATATGTCCATAAATAAATCTAAATTTTCTTTAAAGATTCTAAAAACAACTTTTTTTCAATAATACGTAATTTTGCGAAATAAATTTTAAAAAGATCATGTCAACAGAATTTATTTTTAAATTCAGAAATTTGAAAAAAAACATCACATAAACGCCATTTGTCAGTTTGGCGTGAAAGTGTCAGTGGCGGACACCGCAACATACATTTTCACATTCATGCTGTTTCTATGTCCAAACGTGAAACTTCCTGTAGACTTTATTAACAGCAAGACTTCAGGAACTTTCAAATGCTTGTCCATACAAACAGAATGTAGAAAATGCTCCATAATATTACAGCGTCTACAGGTTGTAAAAAAATCAGGCCCTTATTCCTGTAAATTGATGTTAAGGGAGGGACCGATGAGCTGATGAAGCTGAAATTCTACAGAAACTACAGACATCCAGTGTGGTCAATAATTTAAAATACGTACTCACCAGTAGGAGGTAGCGCTCCATTCGTGCAACTACCTGAAACAACACAAACGCCACTTTAAGCACAACTTCAATAAAGTAAACATAAACATGCTTATTTAATACCCTATGCAGATCGAAGATAATGATAATGATGATGAAAAGTGTAGTATGTGCTTTGGATAAACTAGATGTTCCACGATATATTATAAATAAATATCCTCAACTCGTGTCCAACTCAGGGTCAGGTCGAGGAACGAGTTGAGATGAAGCCCCGTGTACAGAGAGGTGTGTGAATGACAAGGGTACCGGCCGATCAGGCCTGACGCACCGTCACAGGGGAAGATGAACGAAATGAAAAAAAAATGGATGAGATGAGTATGGAGAAATGGTGGAATGAAATTGTGGCAGGGGATAACGGGATGAAACCCCGAGAAAAAGCTGCCCAATCTCCTTTTCGTCCAGCGCGAAACCCACATGGAGTGTCCGATACTCGATCTTGGGACTCGACAGTGAGAAGCGAGCGTCTATCCGCTTGCAACTCATTCCACGATATGTTAATAAAGTAAAATGTATTTTTCTTGGCTTACAGATGCTAGTATGATCTTAAAAACAATTAAAGCGCATTTGGTGATTTTAAAAACTAAATTAACCTTATATGAGGTTTCTCCTTGCTTATGGCAGTAAATATTGGACACACTCGAAAAGTAACGATAATTGATAGGAAAGTCCTTAGAAGGATATTTAGACCAGTGCAAGGTGGCGAACAACATCCTGATATTGTTAAGTTTATAATTACACTTTATCATGACAATACTGAAGCCTGGAGGAAGAAGAATAGGCAGAGATGGTTAGATGAAATAGGAGATCTTAAGAAGCTTGGTGTAATAGGATGGAGAAGGAAGGAGTTAGAAAGATATGGCTCTGAAGTTGAGGACCCATAAAATGCCTGTATAGACACCTAAATAAATCCTAAAAAACCCAAAACTGATAAAAAGGACATAAAAAGGCAATTAAAATTTTAATATTTTAATAATAAGATTAAAATAATTTTAGTTTCAACTGAATTTTTAATGAATAAATAATAGTTTAAAAAAACTAAAAGGACACGCTTTATTAGAAAACTAAAAAATGAAAAATAATTTTAATTTCCAACACGCTTGGGATAAAATAAAGTGGTCAACAAAAAAATCATCTCCAACACATATAGAATAAAATTAGAGTTATCAACAAAAATAAAATAATTTTACCATCAAAAGCGAGGGGTGCTCTATATCAATTAATATATTTGATATTAAAAAGATATTGGTAAAACTAAGCTCTCTAAGAAGAAAATGCAAACATCATAAAAAGGCACCCCACTTTTTATGGTAAAATTATTTTCTTTTGTTGATAACTCAAATTTTATTCTATATGTGTTGGAGATGATTTTTTTGCTGACCACTTTATTTATCCCAAGCGTATTGGAAATTAAAATTATTTTTCATTTTTATTTTTCTAATAAAGCGTGTTCTTTTAGTTTTTTAAAACTATTATTTATTATGTTGCACTTCACTAGAATTTTGTAATTTTAAACATTTTTTATTATATTACACGCTTTATATTAGCTTGACCTGTATCTATCTATCTATGTAACGGAATCTTTCAACGCGATTTTCACCCACTTAAAATCATCGGAACGACTTGAAACTTTGTATACTTGTAGATGATCCGTGACAATACAATAATTTCATATTTATTTTCTAAAATCCTGGCCATAATCATCAGAAAATCAAAAAATAATAATAGTTTTAAAAACTAAAAGAACACGCTTTATTAGAAAACTAAAAAATGAAAAATAATTTTAATTTCCAATACGCTTGGGATAAAATAAAGTGGTTAACAAAAAAATCATCTCCAACACATATAGAATAAAATTAGTTATCAACAAAAATAAAATAATTTTACCATCAAAAGCGTGGGGTGCTCTATATCAATTAATATATTTGATATTAAACAGATATTGGTAAAAGTAAGCTCTCTAAGAAGAAAATGCAAACATCATAAAAAGCACCCCACGCTTTTGATAGTAAAATTGTTTTCTTTTTGTTGATAACTCTAATTTTATTCTATATGTGTTGGAGATCTACTAGACAGGCAACTAGTGATAGAAAAAACTAAAGGAGACACTAGGAAAACAACAATATATGGACGAACCTCATCAATACACTGCTGAGCTGGAATGAAATATATGTCTCAGATAACATCGTCATGTCAAAACCGATCATTCAAACAAATGGAGTACTGCAGGGCGATCCACTTAGCCCCTTACTGTTTATACTAGCAACCGAAGAAATCCTTAGAATTACCCAAAAAGATGGTATCTTCTCGTGCGCATATGCGGACGACATCGTAATCGGTTCCAGAGACATAAACAACACTTCAGGAAACAATAAACGAAGTGGAAAAATGGTGCTCCAAGAACAAGCTGGACATTAATATATCAAAAACGGACACAATGATCTTCAGAAACGGAGGAAGAGCCGCCATAAATGAAGAGATATACATAAGGGAAACTAAACTGGAAGTAGTACCAGACTTCAAATACCTAGGCATCACGCTACAAACAAGCGCAAAATGCTTCACAAAACATATCACAGAAAAGACAACCCAGGCAATAATGGCAATGCACGAAATAAGAAACATTAGATCCCTCACCTTAGAGACGGCAATGCTATTATTAGAGCAAAAATTCTACCAATACTGACATACGGCATAGAAATCATATGGACACATTTAACAATGAAGAATATTTCCTCTCTAGAAAGGGTTGAAAGCGAGATATATAAAGGCAGTATTAGGAGTGTCAAAAGTAACACATTCAAGACTCGCATACCTACTGGCGAAGGAAACTTCCTCATCGACGACCTCAGAACAAGCATACTCTTACTCAGCACCCAGCGCATCTGAGCAGCTGCTAGCAACATTGAACAGAAAAAGAGAAGAAATACATCCAGAATTCTACAGCACCGGGGCAATGGTGGACCGTGCGTGGACAAAGAAAATTTCGAAATGAGACATGTCATTACTAGGTTGGCAGTCCATGGATTCCACCACCTGATATGCAGCAACACAAAATTATCAAAGAAAATAAAGCAAACAAATGGGGTACTGCAAGGAACACCCATCAGCCCACTGCTCTTCAACATCATGACAGCTGATATTGTGGATATGACCAAAGATAGTGCGACATCGATCATAATGTACGCTGATGACATGGTATTGGGATCATCAAACAAAGATGAACTACAATGCACATTAAATAGACTCGAAAAATGGGCAAATGAAAACTGCCTGCAAATAAACCATCAGAAAACTAAACAGATGGCCTTCAGAAAAGGAGGAAAACCTACTGAAAAATGACAGGCTAATGATCCTTGGTGAACCACTAGACGTATCGCAATTCACCTACCTAGGCATCACCCTACAAACAACCATTAAATCCTACAGAATACATGTGCAACAGAAGGTTTCATCTGCAATAAGAGCGATATACAGCATCAAAAATCTCCACCAATTATCAACAGAAACGGCTATGACGCTCTTCAAGACAGTCATAACTCCCATAACAACATATGGAATTAACATAATATGGGACAAACTCACAAACAGAGACTTGACACAAATAGAAACAGTAAAAGCACGCTTCACGAAAAGAGTTCTGGGAGTTGGAAAAAAACAGCACCTTCAAGAATGACGTACGTCTTAATGAAAGAAACCTTCTTCATTGAAGACATTAGACGGCAGCTATTCCTACCGAACACCTGCGCATATGAGACAACAATGCAAGGACTACAGGAGAAGAGGAATGACATCTGCAGCGAATTCTAACACAACAGAGGCTATGTGTTATGAGAGAGTGGACACGACCAAACTACGAGATGAGGCACATCCTAACACGGTATGCAATCCATGGCTTTCACCACAAGGTTTGCAGCACAAAGCGATTCCACGAGCCAAACTAAGAATGCATATGCGAACTGTGCAACAATCCATGTGAACGATATCACGTCGAAAAGTGTGCGGAAAGACAATTACGTTTAACAAGTTTTGCTTAGACTAAATTTACTAACAATTTGCACATTTGTGCGCATTTACTTTCATTCATTCAAAATTTCATGAAGCAAATATAGACTGTAAATGTACGCTATGCGAAAAATCGTGTGACCGATATCACATTGAGCTATGCACAAAAAGAACAAAGACAACGTGTGAATATGCAAATATGTAAATTTAAAATGTATTGTACTTTAATCCTGGCTATTTGGCTGCAATAAAATTATTATTATTATTATTTTATTATTATTATATTATTATTATTATTATTATTATTATTATTATTATTATTATATATGTGTTGGAGATGATTTTTTTGTTGACCACTTTATTTTCTCCAAGCGTATTGGAAATTAAAATTATTTTTCATTTTTTAGTTTTCTAATAAAGCGTGTCCTTTTAGTTTTTTTTAAACTATTATTTATTTTTTATTTTTAGTTTTAATATTTTACAGAATAAGATAAAAATGTAAATATCTTTAAATTCGATACTATTGTAGTATGAGCTAAAAGTAATACTCTTCTATAAAAAAAACCCCAGCCGGATTTGAACCAGCGACGTATGGATTCTGAAATTATATACCACTAAGAGTTCACTGCTCTACCAACTGAGCTCTTACAACCGATTGACTAGAAAGTCGACAAGTCCGCAACCTAGTATACCAGTTTTCATTTTTTTTGATTTTCGGATGATTCTGGCCAGGATTTTAGAAACAAAATATGAAATTATTGTATTGTCGCGGGTCCTCTACACGTATACAAAGTTTCAGGTCGATCCAATGTTTCTAAGTGGGTGGAAAATCGCGTTGAAAGATTCCGTTACATTGATACAAAAACAGTTTTTTTTATTTTCTGATGATTATGGCCAAGATTTTAGAAAATAAATATGAAATTATTGTATTGTCACGGGTCATCTACAAGTATACAAAGTTTCAAGTCGTTCCGATTGATTTTAAGTGGATGAAATCGCGTTTGAAAGATTCCGTTACATAGATAGATAGATAGATAGATACAGGTCAAGCTAATATAAAGCGTGTAAAAAGTGTTTTGTATCAATGTAACGGAATCTTTCAACGTGATTTTCACCCACTTAGAAACATTGGATCGACCTGAAACTTTGTATACGTGTAGAGGACCCGCGACAATACAATAATTTCATACTTTGTTTCTAAAATCCTGGCCAGAATCATCCGAAAATCAAAAAAATGAAAACTGGTATAATAGGTTGCGGACTTGTCGAGTTTTTAGTCAATCGTTGTAAGAGCTCAGTTGGTAGAGCAGTGAACTCTTAGTGGTATATAATTTCAGTGATCCATACGTCGCTGGTTCAAATCCGGCTGGGGTATTTTTTATAGAAGAGTATTACTTTATCTCATACTACAATAGTATCGAATTTAAAGATACTTACATTTTTATCTTATTCTGTAAAATATTAAAATAAAACTAAAAAAATAAATAATAGTTTTAATAAACTAAAAGACACGCTTTATTAGAAAACTAAAAAATGAAAAATAATTTAATTTCCAATACGCTTGGGATAAAATAAAGTGGTCAACAAAAAAATCATCTCCAACACATATAGAATAAAATTAGAGTTATCAACAAAAAGAAAATAATTTTACTATCAAAAGCGTAGGGTGCTTTTTATGATTTTTACATTTTCTTCTTAGAGAGCTTACTTTTACCAATATCTGTTTAATATCAAATATATTAATTGATATAGAGCACCCCTCGCTTTTGATGGTAAAATTTTATTTTTGTTGATAGTAACTCTAATTTTATTCTATATGTGTTGGAGATGATTTTTTGTTGGCCACTTTATTTTATCCCAAGCGTATTGGAAATTAAAATTATTTTTCATTTTTTAGTTTTCTAATAAAGCGTGTTCTTTTAGTTTATTAAAACTATTATTTTTTTTTATTTTTAATATTTTACAGAATAAGATAAAAATGTAAATATCTTTAAATTCGATACTATTGTAGTATGAGCTAAAAGTAATACTCTTCTATATAAAAAAAACTCTCCAAGCCGGATTTGAACCAGCGACGTATGGATTACTGAAATTATATACCACTAAGGGTTCACTGCTCTACCAACTGAGCTCTTACAACGGTTGACTAAAAACTCGACAAGTCCGCAACCTATTATACCAGTTTTCATTTTTTTGATTTTCGGATGATTCTGGCCAGGATTTTAGAAACAAAACATGAAATTATTGTATTGTCACGGGTCCTCTACACGTATACAAAGTTTCAAGTCGATCCAATGTTTCTAAGTGTGTGAAAATCGCGTTGAAAGATTCCGTTACATTGATACAAAAACACTTTTTTTTATATTCTGATGATTATGGCCAGGATTTTAGAAAATAAATATGAAATTATTGTATTGTCACGGGTCCTCTACAAGTATACAAAGTTTCAAGTCGATCCGATGATTTTAAGTGGGTGAAATAATCGCTTTGAAAGATTCCGTTACATGAAAGATAGATAGATAGATAGATAGATACAGGTCAAGCTAATATAAAGCGTGTAAAAATACGACTGAAAGTGATTATTTCATACTTTATTTTTGTAAATTAAACACAGTTTGAAATACGAATTCAGTATTCATTAAAAATAAAGTTCTTGGAGAATTTAGAATTAACTATTTTTCGCACCTAGAACGAATTCAGCGAACCGGCAGTGGATATCAGGCGGTCACTAGACTGGTTGAAAATAACGGGATATTTTGTTACGGTTCAATAGTTTCTCGCAGAACAAAAGTGTTTGCAATGTGAAAAGTCTTTAGAAAGAAAAACTAGATATAGTGTTTTTAAAACAAGGTGGAATTGAGATTAGACTCTGCGGTTTCTTGAATTATACAAATTCTATAAAATATGTAGTCAAAAGAAGGTAAAGTTACAAAAAAGTTAGAACGTAAAAAAACAATAAGCCAAAAAGTCGAAAAAAGACAAAAATACGAATAAAACCCACCATTTTCTGACCTACAATTACCCATATATATGACGTTAAGCCTCGTCTTTAGACATAAAATGTAAAAATGATTTCATCCTCAACTTCCGAGCCCTGATCATCACATTACTGAAACCTGAAGGAGAGAAGAAGAATAGGCAGACCGAAGTTGAGATGGTTATATGAAACAGAAGATCTCAAGAAGCTTGAGATAAGAGGATGCAGAAGAAAGTAGTTGGGCAGAGATGAATAGAGGAACCAGGGCTCAAAATAAGTTGTAGTGTCATCTGTGATTATGATGATGATAAACTAACTACGTCACTAGCACTGTCATGGCGGCTCTCTATATTTTAATCATCCCCTGTATAATTTACTCCCCACAAAGCATGGCTAATTTTATTTTCCCATCTCATTCTTGCTCTGCCTTCTGGGAGTTTCCCGTCTGTTTTTCGTACAACAGCTTTCCATGTGTATAATTTACAATAACGCCACATGTCCTGCCCATCGCAGTCTGGTTTCCCATAAAGATCATATAGCTCACTGTTCATTTTATTCTAAAAAAACTCAATGTCCTCTCCTGTCTTAAAATAAGAATCCAAGTTTCGCACTATCTAATATAACTGGAAAAATAACAGTTTTATATATTTTTAGCTCAACTTTTTTTTTACATAACTTGGGACAAGAGTCTCCGTAACCTATAACTTTTAATAGCATGCATTTCCAGAATTTAGCCAATGTTTAATTTGTTTTGGTACCTCATTCATGTTTGTAATTATTGTTTTTAGGTATTTGAGTTCAGTCATTTCTTTAAAAAATCC
Source organism: Diploptera punctata (assembly GCA_030220185.1). Taxonomy (NCBI): domain Eukaryota; kingdom Metazoa; phylum Arthropoda; class Insecta; order Blattodea; family Blaberidae; genus Diploptera; species Diploptera punctata. The sequence goes on from JASPKZ010000015.1 coordinate 1,646,382, forward strand.
CTCATTTGTAATTAACTGTCCACTTCCATTACATACTGCATTTCTACGTGTTACCACATATTTAATTTTATTTATATTTATTTCCAAGTAATTGCCTCTTAAATTAAACACCGACGTGTAAATTTATAACTTAATAATGTTCTCATCTTATAAATTACTAAATAATAGCTTATACAACAACCTGAATCGTTCATTAAAATTAACTAGTTAAAACACGCAGTTAGAATTAAATATATTAAAATAAATTAATACAATAATTAATAAAAAACAAAATAAATAAATCGTTCACTAAAAGCAAATATTTCAAAGCGACATTTTTCTACACGATTATCAATTAATTAAAAAATATATAAAATTAATTAAATAAATAAATGTATAAAGTAATTACATTCGTAAAATAAATTATCTTAAATACTATAGTTGATTGGTACCGTGTTTTGAACATGGAACCTTTCAAATAAGAGTCTAGCACGCTACCCATCAAGCTAGCAAGTTCAATACAATGAAGTCAATAATTTCACGGACCTGTAATATCATTTACAAACAGACTCAAACATTCTCAATTTAATACACGACCTGAAAATTACAAATTTTAAAATTGTATTTCACTTCTTTTTTTTTTTTTTACCTATTTGAGGAATTCTGGTTCAAATAACAGACTACAGTAATTACTAGAAAATGTTTTTAAAAAACGTACCAGCTATTGTACGTAGCAGAAAGTGAATAACGACTGAATAAAATAATCGGAGTAGGGAGAGAAGAGAGGCTGAGAGGGAGGGACTAGTATTGCCTAGATTTTAGTTTCAAGAAAGTTCGGAAAATATCTGAAAATTGAGAAGTTGATTTTGAAATAACCTAAAAACCATCTTATTTACAATACTGATTGTTTATCCATTGCTCAAATGACAGTCTCTTGAATATCGCGGACGACGGCAAACTCAAATCTTATTTTATAAGATGTAAGAATTCTGAGTCGCGAATCTTGAGCCGTATGTCCAACTCACAGTAATCACTTGAAATGTGTTTTCTAGAAAAATAAATTTCTCTACTATTCGAGTAGCGGCCGGTGGCATATTGTTCGGCCTGTCTTGAAATTTCTAACCACATTCGCCGATGGAGATCGCAGTGAGTTAGTCATGCTCTGAAAGTCGACCCATGAAGTGAATTGGAAGCTAGGTTTGTTAAACAAGAACTCAGTGCAGCTGTATGACTGAGGATACCAACTATCAAGATATTGTATATATGAAAGACTTTAGAAAAGAATAATAGTTTTGCGATTGCGAAAAACAGTATCAGCAAAATAAAAAAGAAAGAAAGTTTTGTGCAAATTCCAGCTGTTCCAACGTCGCAGCAACCAGTGACAAAACTTAATACTTCCAAATAGTTAGTTCATTTTTTAAGAGTGGACAGACAGAATAAAATAGAAAGCATTGTAACATTAAAAAAATCTTCATCGGGAATCGAACTTGTGACGTCTTGCATACGAAAGCAAGCCATAAGACACTAAGCTAAACGCTCGCTGGCTTCCTGTGGATAAAAGAACGCTCTTCATTGGAGGAAGGGAAACGTATTGTAGTTCTACTGTGCAATTAGTTTACTCGTGTGAATCGCGCTTTAAAACTTGAAATGTTTGAGATTAATAGTCCACACTCTTTTTTTTTTTTTGCTAAGTATACATGAAACACAAATCGTTTTCAAAATTCCATAAAATCAAAAACCCGACTATAAAATACAGATAGTAGTAAAATAAATTTATTAATTAAATAAAAATAAAACTTAGTTTTATTTGATTTTCATATTTATTATGATATAATTTAGTTACAGCTGTAACCTTCTTCAGACTTGTTAAATATGAATTGTGTTATATAGTACAGTACATATCAACTGATCTAAGCAACAATACAACAATAATTTATTTAATTTTTTTAATTTAACAAAGGCGATTCATTCAAATCAAGTTGAGAATTTAACAGTTTATGTACTACATTTCAATTTATTTATTTCTACAGCCTCCAAAAGGTCCAACTTCTTACCCCTTTGTAGGCTGTAGAAATAAATACATTGAAAAGCAGTAATAAACTGTTAAATTATCAACTTGATGTGAATGAATCGCCTTTGTTAAATTTAAAAATTTAAATAAATATTGTTGTATTGTTGCTTAGATCAGTTTGATATGTACTATAATAACACAATTCATCATTTGTTAACATGTCTGAAGAAGGTACAGTGTACCGAAACAGCTTTCTCTGAATTATATCTTAATAAATATGGAAATCAAATAAACTAAGTTTTATTTTTATTTAATTATTAATATGGATTTTTATTTAATTATTAATATGGATTTTCATCAAGTAACAACAACTCAACTCAATTGATTAAAATAAATTTAAATCGTTAATCTCACAAGAATAATTTTGATACAATAAAATATGGAATATATTTAAAATATAACGTTCAATTACGTAAATATATTTAAGCGTTTCTGAAATATGTAAAAATATGTACCATACTCTAAATAATGGACAAATATGGAAAAACAAATGTGTCTTAAAGCATTCCAAATAACACAATGCGTAAACACATAACGAAATTTTAACTTTAATATAAATACATAGAAATTCTACCCCTGTTAATAAACATCTTAATTATGTTATTTAGTATTTACTTTGAATCCATGCACTTTCCGATAATTTTGTCATCTTTTCTCTTATAACATAATTCCTAATTTCTCTCTCCTCGAAATCCTTGCTGATCGTCGTCAAAAGTCAACTTCTGTAGAATGTAGTTTTTTTAACTATTGGTTGTATGCTTTCAAATGACTGGCTCGGAGCATTAATCTTAATTTTTATTATATTTTTTAACAATTGTAACAATATTAATTTTATCCAAGAGACATCCATAAAATTATAATACTTTGTTCCCGAATTTATAGCAATACTATATTTTTCAAGATATGGATAAATTCAAACACTTGGGAATAATAATTACAATCAATAGTGAGATGCAGAAATAAATTAAATACACTTATCTCTGGAAATGCATGCTATTATATTCATTACAGAGTCTCCTTCTCAGGGACAACTTCTTTCTCTCTCTCTCTCTCTCTCTCTCTCTCTCTTCTCTCTCTCTCTCTCTCTCTCTCTCTCTCTCTCTCTCTCTCTCTCTCTCTTCTCTCTCTTTCTTTCTCTCTCCCTCTCAATAAAAAACTAAAAACATTATGGAACGGTCTTGAAGTTACATGGAGTGAAGCATGGACACTTACTTTAAAGAAGGAGAAAAAAATTACAATTGAAAATAAAGTTCTTAGGGAGTTTGTTGAACCGAAGAGAGTCGAACGTCAAGTGAATATTAACAGTCAGCTAGAGAAGATCAACTATAACGGCTGGAGGACTCAAAACGCTGACCACATGTCACCCCTACATTGGCAGGATGATCTGCACATCTCTATGATTAACACATGTAAATGTGGGACCAGCAGCTGGCTGGTAGGTCAAGGGCCTTCTAGGCATGTAGCGCCATGCATTTTCTTTATATCATCTTTATGGGAAAGCAGGTGAAATTAATAATGATAGTTAAATATCGTAGACTGCGATGGGAAGGATATCTGGTACGGATGTGGAATGAAAGAGAAGCACAGAAACTTCTTGTAGTAAAACCAGAGGAAAAGGGCGCATAAGGCAGACCAAAAATGAGATAGGAGAAGAACAATCGTGATGTGAGACAAGTGAATATTATACAGGATATGAATGAAAAACATAAAATTATGATAGGGATCTGTAGAAAGCTTATGTCTCCGCCGGGATCATGAACCTCCGGTTTCGATGGTCCCAAATATAAGTAACTAAATTAGTCTTGTTCAGTAGCATCCAACTTGAAAATGTTGTAGTAACAATTGAAGAAAATTGATAAAAATAATTTCGGAATCTTTCGAGCAAAATAACTTTAAAAAAAAAGCTAGAGAACGCATTATTCACATTATCCGTATTTTTCTCATAATTACTGTAAAACATATTAAACTTTTATAGGAAAAATCACAATGAAGTTTAATTTAAGATTAAGTTAAAATACTTGATACCTCACCGCATATCCAGTCTTCTAATTATACTGCAGTTTCAAAGTCTTGGTAGCTTCATCTTCAGTAATATCTCGTCGCCTGATGTTATGTCAATCAGAACTACTATTTCCCTCTGTTGGTGGACCGATAAACTTCCGGATGCAGTCCGAATCCGCGGGAATTTCGAACTTCATAAGTTTTTCATAAGAAAACTTCGTTCTCCAAAAGAAAAACGTATGAACTTCGAAATTCCCGTGAATTCTGATTCGATCCGAAGGTTTATCAGTCCACCAACAGAGGAAAGAAGAAGTAGTTCTTCTGATTGACATAACATCAGTCGACGAGAAATTACTGAAGATGAAGCTGCCAAGACTTTGAAACTGCAGTATAATTAGAAGACTGGATATGAGGTAAAGTATGAAACATTTTAATTTAATGTAAAACGTATAAAAAAAACTTACCTCCTACTCATGACGATCAACTCATGCGTCCACCTGAAAAAAAAATACACGCGCTGAAAACACCCAATCAGAATAAGACATTTAGGGACACTCAGAGAAAATGGGCAAAATGGGATAGTTGATGCACCAAGACAGTTGATTTTAAAAAGTATACTAACGAATTGTAAAAGCAGTTAAACAACTCCTAAAAACATGTATTTTATCACATATAATGTAAACCAATATCAAAGTGTTTGAAACACTCTCAAATTATAACTAGATATTAAAAAATCTATCTTACATCCCGTTTAAACGTATTGCCCAAACTGTATTCATCTCTCAATAATGTCATCTACTATATTATTTCCTTGTCTTAAAAACAGTTTCCGTTTGTAAAACAAACTCACACGCACACACACAAATAGGTGTTTAAATATAAGTTACAAAGGCAATATCCATTTATATAATTATAGCAACACAATTTGAAAATTGTACGCGAGCCAATGATCTTCGTAAACACATCGATCACAGAGGCGACGCATCATATGTTCGATGATTCACTGAAAACCTAGGAAAAAATTATCCTTAAATTGGCGAAACAATTTCTCGTGGCAGTTATTTTGATGTTCCGGACCGCAGTGAAAACGAAATATTGTAAAACGGATTATTATTGTGCAAATTATTATTGGAACGTATAGTAGTTACATATGCTAGTGAAACTTGGGTCCTAGAAGAAACAATAAAACAGAAATTATTAATTTTGGAGGCGATCGACAAGAATTTCAAAAAGGGATAAGGTTAGAAACAGCACAACAAGGGAAATTATGCAAGTTGAAAAAAAAAACATATTAGAAAAAATAGAAGAAAAACGTTTGAAATGGTATTGACACCTCACAAGAATGGAAGAAGAGAGAATACCAAAGAAGATCCTTGATTAGAAAGCTAATGGAAGAAGTGGAAGAGGCAGACGTTGGATAGATGGAGTGAAGAGAAGTATGGAAGCTAGAAATTTTAAGGAAGAAGATACTTTAGACAGGAACCTCTGGCGACAAATCACTTTGGGTTGAAGGAGAAGCACTGTATTGTGGAATATTCCTGATTAAAAATGTAATATTTGGCTTCCATTGCTAAATGTCAAAATTTAACCATAACAACAAAATAAAAAAGGCGTTACTGCTATAAAGTAAAATATTCTCATGAAAAATGTTTGCTTGTTATAGAGGTCATAACATGGCACTGCGAGCGATCTTCTGCTGCCTCTTCATGTAGATAATTGTATATAAGGAAAGAAAAATTAATGTTTTCACTGGGAGCCTGGATAGTGAAGACGGTATCGCACTAACGTATAGAGTTAAATAATAATAATAATAATAATAATAATAATAATAATAACAATAATAACAGGTATTATTAAATTGTTTCACCTTTAAAATCAATAACTGATATTTGTAGGAATGAGAATTGTATATTAATATTAATTCAATGATGACAAGAATATAATTTTAATTTATCAAAAGAAAAAAACAAAAATAATGGCATTTTGGGGGAGTGAACATATAAGATAAAAAATCGTAACAGACAACAAACCTCTGGAACAAGTAACAAATTTCAATTATTTGGGTTGCAATTCTACTATAAACACAAAAAACTGAAAGAGGCACAAATATTAAACTGTCGAAATTTCAAATGATATGCGGAACTATACATAAAATATTAAAGAATAAAACAAGAAGAGATACTAGATTGAAGTTTTATAAAACATTGGCAGTTCCTGCATTACTTTATGGGAGTGGAACTTGGGTAATGACCAAATAAATTACAAAGTAGAATACAAAGCGCAGAAATGAACTTCCTTAGAAGAACAAAGGCTGCACAAGATTGGATCGGGTATAAGAACAGAGTTAAATATATATCCACTGAATGAGAAATCAAAGAATATAGAGAGAAATGGTTTACACATGTAGAAAGAATGAATGTAATAAGATTACCAAGCCAAGAGGTTCAAGGAATGTAGGAAGGCCAGTGAAAAGATTGACAGAACAACTGTGAGGCGAAACAGGCAATTTTTGCCTACTTCGTGAAATGAAGAACAATAATTAAATGATGACAAGATATCGTATGAGAAGGTATAAGGCCTTCATTCTAAATATGTTATTAATTGTCTGAAAATGGTTTTATTAAGATATTTTTAAACATTTTTGGCTTCTTTTTATTTTATTTTTCTACAGAATTAACGGTATGTTGTTCACTTCGTCTTTCTATTATGCAATATGTGGGAATTTTAATTTAACAACATTTTATTATGTAGGAGAATAAAGTAGGAATATAATGGTGCCAGTGTCTGAATCTCTGTATGTCTTAACGCTCTAGCGATCGCATTTTTATAACAAAAATCTACATATGGTAAGCAATTAAAAAAATTTAAATGGAACTTGGCACATACGAATTAATTATCAAAAGAAATATAAAGATGCCTACTGCATAAAATAGCAAAATCTAGAAATAAATTCGACTTCCTGAGGAATTCGCTTAGTTTACGCAGTTCCTGCACGTTAGACTTTTAAAATTTTTTATCTGTATCATACACTGCTTATCGCCATATTTAAACACCTCATATACACATAAAACTAGGTCCATATAAAAAAAACTAACAGCACACAAACCAAACAAACGGAAACTTCTAATGCAACACATTTAGTTTATTTACTGATGCCCTCCCACTTAAATACATATCAGCTCTGGAGAGCCAACTGGTTGTTGTAGAGTCGGGGCATTTCATCGGACGTTAACACAACCAAATAATTTAACCCAGGAAAATAACAATTTACCCACGTGTTTTCATCAGCAAGAATTGTAAGGCATTTCTGACATTTTTTGGGGGATAATATCAACATATATATTTCTCTCGTACTGCAATAACAAATTATGTGTTTTTCAATGTTTTATTTGAATTGATGTGGGGCATAGAATCCCCCCTTAAATTTTACTTTTAGTTTTCTTTAACATGTGTTTACTACAAAATTCAGTTAGTTCCTCTTTGTCTTCCCGAAGATCACTTCATCTCTTCTACAGTAAAACATGTTTTTATTGGTGTAGTCCTACATCCAGAAATATAATCCTAAACCCATAGTATGCACAAGAAACTATTTCAATTTTAATGCTGCTTCTAAATCATTTCCTGCAACTTTCTGATAATTATAAATTCCCTACAGTTTGGACAACACTATCTGTCTTAGATACATCAACTCTCTGAGTATCCCTAATTTAGCAATCACCACCAGGGATCAATATTTTCTTAATTACTGAAGTAACTATAAATACTTCATTTTGTACTTATATTAGGCAACAAATAAATTTTGAGTAATTTGGGTAGTAAACATTTACACTGAAATTTTAAAAAAATTAATGTAGTATTACTTCATTGATCCCTGATGTATATTTGGGGAAAACAAAAAAGTGTAGTCCTATCAAATACTTACTTTCATTCAATTTGGATCAAAAACCTCACTTCATCAAATCTAGCAAAAGAAATTACTTTTCTTTTTTGTAATTTAGTCAACTGTTCTTCCCTCTTCTTTCACTTTCTGGCAGATATTTTGTCTCTTCTATATTTACATATTCTTGTTTTTAATCATGTTCATTATATTTGAAGAAGCTTTAACATCTGGCGTCTGAAACATGTTACATCCAGTTGGCTACATATGCTTATTCTTCTGTGCAATATGTTTTTTACTTAAATTTATTTCAGGCGCTCCAACACATTAATTATATACGTTTTAATATATAAGATCATGTGACGTCTAATTGTTTAACTTCCATTTGGCTATTACTTGCCCATTCTTCGGTGAAAGATCTAATTATTTCATTTCCGTAATTTTTTTTTACTGAACTTTTACTTTTTTAGAGGCTTCGACGGATATTTAAATCCAAATGCAGATATTTAAAATTATTTTCTTTAATAATTGTAATGTTATTTGAAGTTATAAAATAATATGGAAAAGATTTCTTAAGGATATAAAAAATACTATAATCTTAATTTTTATAGAGATGGTTGCTTTCTTTAGACTGTTTCAAATTTCTAAAATACTATTTTTTTTTCGAAAGCAGCTAGTATTTGAAACATTAACTGAATATTTAATGTATAGTCCAAATCATATTTGAATCATCATCATCATCCATCACGAATTAGGCCTTTGTAGATCTGTTTCAGGCCATCTAGCAGTATTTTAAGAGATTTTCCTAGTTGACGATGTCCTTTGGGTTTATACTGCATCATGTTTGGGATTCTTGAATTATTAATTGTTTTTACATGGTCTAGCCAGTTTAATTTATATATTTTATATTTGAAACATTTAATATTTAATCTGTTAACCAATGAGAGTTGGTTTACTAGTCACATGACTGGAAGAAGGATGATTTTCCTGGAAGATAAAGGACTCTGTCTCACCATACTTGATGGATGCAAGAAATATTTCGTGGACGGTGTAAATACCGTTAAATTATTTTTGGCTTCCTAACAAAAGTAGAGACCGTAATGATTTAAATGGACGAAATATTAAAAGAGAGATAATGGATATTTTAATTGTAAAAAATAAATAGCATGCTTGATGGACTCCGGGCTCTGTTATGCTTGCCCAAGCACATTACGATCTGCATCCTGCCGATTCAAATGTGAACTGAACTTAGACAATCGTTCCCGACCGAACAAATGAACGTGGTAATAACATTCCAACTAAGCGTAGCATCTACCACTTAACTGGAAAATCACGATAAATGTTTAGAAGCCAATACTTTCTGATTAAAATCGCAGACACTTCGTCTGAGTCAGATTCGCTCTAAATAATTCAAAATTATGAATTCTCTGCGTCTACATTATTCAAGATTTATCCGAACCACTTCGCAATATACTCAATATACCGGAAGGTCGAGGGTTCGAATCCCGGTGGGGTCACAATTTTTAAACTGACCCAAATCTTCTGGTGGTACTATGACCCTGGAGTGGATCAGCCTCTTCTTCTTCCTTCCAAGTATTAGGCCAAGGCCTGTTACGATCCTATAGAAAATTTTCCCTCCAGTGTTTCATTGGACGGCCCAGTGATCTTCCTTCCGGGAAATTCTCGTATAAGACTTGAAAGCGTAATAATAGTCCCTTCAATTGGTTGCTGGCCAAAGGAAGGCAATACCAGTGATGGGGCTGCCATCTTACAGCCTTTAGTCAGGCTTTTCTGGAGAAGAAAAGAAAATAAAGGAAAGAAGAAATGGAAGAAAGGAAAGACTCCCTAGCCCTCGGATGCCCTAATAGCGTTGGGGTCGGAAAAACAAGAGTTAACCAAGAGAGGTAAGTGAAATTAGTACCAGTAACATGGGTAAAAGCGGCCGTCACGCAGGGCTGACAACCCTGCTGACATAAAGTGCCGATTTTCTAGAGAAATTGGGAACCTCTTACAACCAGAAGGGTCTTCTAAGGCCTGTAGTGGCATCACTACGTCACAACACTGCATGCAGCTAGAATACTGTTCCTTCTTGTCGTTTCTCTCAGCGTATTTTATTTTAATGGTAGCAACTCTTGATGTTTGTTTCGCACAATTTTTATTTTAATTTCTCTCTTCATTTAATTTTATCTTATTCTATTTCATAATGCATATTCTATTAAAATAATTGCATTTAATTCATCTCTCTCTTTTTTTTCATTCACTTTCTTTTGTTGTATTATTGATCATTAAAAATTATGGTAAATGCATGTTCTTCACTTATAGCAACAACTACTAATAATTTTTATTTCGCACTATTTTTATCAAGTTCCTTTTATTTCTCTCTTCATTTCTTATCTCTAGTTCTATTTCATATTCTTTCAAAAATAATTCTATTTAATTGTTTCCCTTCTTTTTATTTGCATCGAATGTCTTTTGTTTATATTATTTCATATACATTATCGTTAATATATGTTCTTCACTTAATGATTTTCGTGTTTCAGTCGCTTTAACTACTAAAGTTATGACGTTTAATGAACATGTATCTAAACGCACTGAGCTAAATCCAATAACTTAAATATCACAGTGTCCTTTGACATCCACGTTGACTTATTTACTATCATTTTGTCATAGATTATTTAATTAATTGAACTGAGAGGACTTCACTTTTTAAAAAATATAACCCTCCTAACTTTATTTAATATATAGAAATCTGTACGGACTTATAAGACAAGTATACAGAACAGTGTACACTTTGTCTCTCCGCTAAATAAATCGTATCAATTTGGAATAAGCTATCATTTGGATATCAACACATTTACAGCTTAAATGAAACTTTTCACCTCACAATATTTACCTAAACTTACAAACTAAAAATTGCAGCAAGGAGTATTTTTGGTCTAACTGAATTATTTATTTATAAACAAAAGTCACATCTGATCAAATGAAAAAAGAGAAAAAACAAAAATACTATTTTTGTCACACTTATAATCTTATTAAACAAAGTTTAATTGCCAATAACATTATAAATTATCTTTAAATTCTTTGCTACAATTTGTACAAATATTCGATTTGTTTTAAAACAGTGCAAAACTCCATTTAAAAATATGCGATACCCAAAACAGAATTCATTCATATTTTATAGAATTTTATAGAAATATATAAATTTCTGTCGTACAGAGTCCTCTACATTGCATAATCTAACTAAAGTTACATTTCTGGCTTCGTGTGTAATTATTTTTAATAAATCCACATTTTTATGTATCTCATTACCTACTCTAACATTTCGAAAATTAGTGTTTTCACATATTTTTTTTTTAAACTCGATCACATCAAAAGAAGTAATACATTCTAGAATTATCGTAGATAAATTATTATTGCATTTGCAAAAACAACAAAAAACTGAAAAATTACTCTTTCAGCGATCTGAAGAATAAAATCAGGGCTATATATGGTTTCTAGTTGAACTAAAGTATCAATAATTACAAAAAAAATTAATTTGAAATGGAGATAAAAATAAAATAACATTAACAATATGGATCATGCAAATATAATTTATCCATCATTAAGATGTTTAAAAACGAATAATATTAACATTGAAAGAAGCACTACTAGCTTTATAAGTAATGTTTAAATTCCCAATAAAAAGTCTTCTTAATAAAGAAGCCGCCATTCGCAAAAATTGTAGCAACGGCTCGTAGCATTTGGGGTTAGGGAATTAACTATGTGTAAGAGAAAAATACGCTTTTAGATTGGAAGCCTAGGTAGGTCAGATGGAAGAGCATTGACATATAAAATCAAAGGTCCTGGGTTCAAACCCCAGTCTAGGCGTATATTTTTCTTTTCAAATATAAATAATGATTTAAGATATAAAATTAGTGCCTGATAAATCAGTCGTCCTCAAATTACCGGTAAAGTTCTGTTAGAAAACTTCGTCAAGTAGTTAAAATATAAAGGCCTTTCAGAACAATGTTTCATCTTCTCCATTTCAATTGATACTCTAGTGTTTTGAAAGGTCTTCATATTTTAACTACTTGACAAAGTTTCAAACAGAACTTACCGGTATTTTAATTGAGGACGACTGATTTATCAGGTACCAATTTTATATTTTAATATTTTATCACATAACCTCAACGGTGCTTTAAAATTAATTTTAGAAATATTAATCATGTAAAGATAGCCCTCTTCCAATCATACCATATAATTTTCCTCCCTCTAAATTGGTTAATGTTATTCTCCCACCTCATTCTTGGTCTACCGACTGGGCGTTTTCCCTCTGGTTTTCCTACAAGGAATTTTCATGTCCCTCTTCCATTCCCCATTCGTGCCACGTGTCCTGTCCATCGCAGTTTACAAGACTTAACTGTTCTTATTACATCTGTTTTCCCATAAATATCATACATAATATTCTCCATTCCCCTAACATTTTGGTCCAAACATTTTCCTAAGAACTTTATTATCAAAACTCGTAATCTTTTATCCCCTCTTAAAGTAAGAGTCCATATTTCGCATCCATATAGTATAACTGGTAGAATAACAGTTTTATATATTTTCAGTTTAACGTTTTTTGAGAGAAGTTAGAATTGTGGCCTTCCCACGAATAAATTGTAGGGAGCTTTGGACTTCTTCCTTTAACCCATCTTCTTGCGAGTGGGTACAGCTGGATTTCAAACGTTAGAAATACAGATTAGAGAAAAATGTCCCTTTATCACAACATTTGGCAATCTACTATAACTGGATTCCAGTCGAAGCTATTCAACTCAAGAAACTAAGAAAACAAATCGATCTAAACTTTAAATTCCACGTGGTAACGTTACAAGTATTTTAGAATAAAACGCTTATGATTTTTTTTAAATACGTCCAGGCACACCTACTTTACATCACATGTCATGGATAATGTTATTCTCCCACCTCATTCTTGGTCTACCAACTGGGAGTTTTCCCTCTGGTTTTCCTACAACAAGCTTCCATGCAACGATTTAATTCCCCATTCGTGCCACATGCCCTGCCCATCACAGTCTATGAGACTTAACTGTTATTATATCTGTCTTCCTATAAGACCATAACTAACTCACTGGCGGTATCGAACCCGTAGGTTCATGGCCGCGCTGACGTAAGCTCTCCATACATCCCTATCCTGAACTCATGTTTTCCAATCATCCCCTGTATAACTACTTCCCTCAAATCTAGGATAATGTTATGCTCCCACCCATTCTTGGTCTACCAACTAGGAGTTTTCCCTCTAGTTTTCCTACAAGAAGCTTCCATGCAACTATTTCATTCCCCATTCGTGCCACACGTCCTGCCCATCGCAGTATACGAGACTTAACTGTTGTTTTATATTCTGGTTTCCTATAATGACTATAAGTAAAATCGGAATTTTAAGCATGAAGAAAGGAAGTTTCAAGTACCTAAATTAGGCAAAATAAATATATAATTGTGCTTAATAAATGCAAAAATACGTCAAAATTTGTTATAAAAATAGCCGAAAATGCTAAAAATTCTACACTAAATAAATGCTTGTTAATATTTTCAACTGGAATATATACATTTTATTGTAATAAATAATAAATCTTTACTCGTAATTAGATGCGCAGTAAATTACTAGTATTTTTTATGTTCCACAAATAAGCTGCGTCTTTTGTTTGGCAAATTCATTTTAAAGGCTTTTCCACCGATATTTGATATCTAACTCACTGGCACTATCGAACCTGTATGTTCATGGCCGCGCGGAAATAAGCTCTCCATACATCCCTATTCTGAGCCCTCTTCCAATCATCCCCTATATAATTTACCTCCCTCAAAATTGGTTAATGTTATTATCCCACCTCATTCTTAGTCTATATATTGAGCGCTTTCACTCTGGTTTTCCTACTAGGAATTTCCAAGCCCCTGTGCCATTCCCCATTCATGCCACATGTCCTGGCCATCGCAGTCTACAAGACTTAACTGTTCTTATTATATCTGTTTTTGTCATAAAGATCATGTAGTTCTTCTCCATTCACCTGACATTTTGGTCCAAAAATTTTCCTAAGAACTTTATTATCAAATACTCGTAATCTTTTATCCTCCCTAAAGGTAAGAATCCTTGTTTGGCATCTAGACCTATATAACTGGGAGAATAACAGTTTTATATGTTTTGAGTTTAACTTTTTTTAGAGAATTTGAAATGACAAAAGTCCCTGTAATGCGTAGTAGCATGCATTTTCTAGAACTAAGCGTATGTTTAATTTCTCTCTTATTCCTATTTGTGTGATATTTAATATGACCGGAACATATTCGTAACTTGTACGGACATGAATAAATAATCGAAAGCCATAAACATTTAAAAAAAAAGACTTCTACTACAAATACTGTAGAAAAAAGAATCAATTCTAGGGGAAATTGGGCAAAAAAAAGTTAAAAACAGGCACTAACCTATATTATGGACTTTTACGATACAATTATTTTAAATGTCTTTTTTAAACCGTATTTATCTGTAAGTATTTCGTGTATTCCTTTATCGGAACCGATAGGCATTTATCTTTAAACCGCAGTCTAATCATAACAAACCCATATTCGTTTTGAAATCGGGTCAATTTCGCGCAGGAAAAATAATTTCCCGGTTTACTGTGGGTGTCCCGCGCCATAAAGCAGAGCTACGGGTGGTCCAGTTCCTATACGTGGAAAAGTTTTCTCATGGAATTTCGGCCAATCTTAGGTTGGGGGACCTCGAAGACGGAGTTACATTACCCCGGATGGTATAATTGATGATAAATGATAATCAAGCGTCACGGATAGTTCTTAACCTAAAGTTAATTTAAATTCCAGACCATGGGCAACCACATGAATGATTTCCTTTAAGGAAAAATTCCTATGGTTTGACCGAGAATCGACCTCGGATCTCATTAACTGTAGTCAGAATCGTTGAATACTAGCCCATGAAGCTGGTCATCTCCAGGAAATGTTCCTTTCCTAAGTATTACCATTGGAATAACTGGTTCAGATACAATCCAGGCTTCACTTCCATAAACAACGTGTCTTATAAACTCACATTTCAATCTCCATGAAAGTTAAAATAAGACTTTATAAGACATGTTAATGGAAGTGAGGCCTTGATTGTATCTGAACCAGTTATTGCAATGCTAATATCTTGGAAAGGAACATTTTAAGGAGAATATATGGTCCCATTTATAACCAGAGACGTGGCGAATCACAACAAATGCACAATTATAACTGTTGTACATATATTATTATATGGTTACCGATATCAAACTAAGATGATTCGAATGGCTGTGCCATTTTCTACGAAAACTCTCAGATAACAAAATCTTATGGCAGAAGGAAGATCGGCAGACCCATACCAAGATGATTTGATGATGTCCACTCTGATCTTACAAACAAAAAGATAAAGTGATCCCACTACAGACCTCAAGAAACCCTTGAGGTAGTACGAGGTTAAGGCTCCCACTTTTTCTAGACAATCTGTACTTGATGTCAGCCCTGAGTGATGGCCGCCTTTACTCCCAGAACAAGTGTCTGGTACTCATTTCCGTTAGAGGCTGAGTCGACCCTAGGACTATTGTGCCACCAGAAGGTTTGGCTCAGTTTAAAAATCCTGACCACACTGGGACTCGAACCCTCGACCTTCTGGTTTGTAGCAGATCTTACAAAGACAGGCATAAAAATATGGAGACTAAAAGCTTTGGATCAGAATGTCATGCAGGAGGCTAGGGGTAGACTAAAAGGGCTCTGATGTCAATAATAGGATGATGGCGGCGATACCCACAATAAGTAACGGCTCAAGGTTGGAATATATGACATGCTGGCCACATGCCACCCATGTACTGGGTACAAGATCGTCCACCCCTGTGATTTACACATGTGGATGCAAGGCCAGCAGCCGGCCAAGCTCTTTCTAGGCTATCACGGCTGCAGTTTATTATTATATTGTTGATTTATGTCGCGCTGAAATCTTAGAGTCAACATTGTTGTCATTCTTTTCAATTACATCTCGGCTTGCCAACCTAATATTCTAATCATAACTCATAGCTATTTTGCATTATTCGTAAAAGTTGATTTTAACCACTTTTTAAATTATTTTTATCTCCACTTCTAATTCAAATTTGAAATTTAAACCTGATGACGTCTTAAAATATATTTACAATGATGGAAATATGATACATCACAATGTAGATTTATTAAAATAGGAAGCCATTTAAAAAAATAAATACAAACAATTAGGTGGTAATGAATCACGGCCCACTAGATACCGTCACATTCACAAACAACGAATGTACATAAGTATAAGTGAGCCGTGCATTCATTTAATTCAACTACAATTAACACTACATTTTAACTAAAAACTAGTTTGTGGACAGTTCCTTCACTCTCTGATTTGCTTCAAATTAATTTTTCCTCAAACCGAAAATCTGTCTCATGGTTTATCAATTTTTTATTCAAAATGGAAACTATTTCAGAAACATTAGACATATAAAATAATTCTAAAAATTTAAAGTTTCTTTAATATTTTAAATATTTATTCAATAATCTATTAAATTTTATGATAAGAAATTTCAAATTCTGAAATAAAAGGTAAAAACATAAAAACGAATGTTCGAATCAAAACATCGCACGATCCGGTCATAGAATTTAAAACAAATCTAAAATTAGAAATTATTAATTAGCTAATTATGTTTCAAGAATACGCGCAGACCTAACCGTTTTGTTTTTAATTGATGTTAAATATCCATCCACAGTAATACTGCCCGAAGGCAGGTCCTTCACTGCAATCATAGAATTTTCATGCTATGCTTGCAGCTTTACTAGGGAATTTTAGGTGTGGTAGCTTCCCGTTGCTTTCCACACCGGTGATGGAGGATGATGATGATGATGAAAATGGTGATGGTGATGGCCATATGATTTCGTGGACCGTTTGGGCCTTAAAGTTTTCCTGACATTTGTCTTACAGGTGAGGAAAACCCCCGATAAAAACCTCACCCAGAAGAACTGCCCCGACCGGGGATCGAACCCGGGCCCGCTGCGTGACAAGGCAGCACGCTACCTCGAGACCACAGCGGTGGACAATGTTAAATATATTAGTATAAAATAAATTTATATTTTTCATTTGCGATTACAATTATTTCTCTTTTAGGGTGTAGTGTATTAATTTTTAACTTCATATTACGCTCTTTCCTTTAATAAATGTATTATTATTATTATTATTATTATTATTATTATTATTTTATAAATATGATACTTAATTGCACACAAAACTGAAATATTGAAGTACATTTTATGACAAATTGGTTATTTTTCAGTTTATAAAATCAAAATCCATTTTTTTGGCAGACCATATTTGGTAATAATATTATTAATATTATTATTATTAATTTTTCGTATTTAACTAGAAACTTTATGTAAGATGAGAGTGAAAAAGCTGTAAATGGGGTGGGTCCATATCGATATCAAGTGTACGTATTAAATAATATATTTAAAATATAAGCAATAGCTTCAAATTTTCAACATAATATTAAAGTCAAAAACAATTAAATACGATACATAGAACATGCAATATAGCATAGACAGTCGAATATCATTCAATATTTTTATTTCAAAATAACAGCGATGATTGAAATAAACTTCATTTTTAACCTTTTGGGGGGGGGGGGAATTATTCATCATGTTACAAGACTAAGACTAGCTTCAAAATATAAATTTTATGTATTAAGAAAAAATGTCCTGAGCCTATTTCCGCTATTAGGGGGACGTATTTAAGCAACTAATTTTTTTCGGGACATTATGGTTTACAATTTTCCTCATCCAATATATTCAATTGACGCAACTGTTGAATGCTAATACTGGTCACACAACAACGCACCAACACATTTTATATTTATTAATTGTTTTTTTTTTAGTAATGTAAGCTAAGAAAATTTTGTAAAATAATTTCCTATACAACAAAGAACGTGCAAAAATTCCATCCCGTACCACTATCTACTAAATAGAATACATTATCAACAATGCAAATAAAATAATTTGACTGCGAACTAAAAAATATAGGTTGTTAAACTGAGACTACAGATAAGCTCCTACACCTACGAATTTTTATATCCGATGGTTCTTAAATATGTCACGCATTTTCGAAACACAATATCGTTTGTAAGTTTCCTTCCGAAGAAAATTGGGTTCTAGAATTTTTATCAGCAAATATATCACGATTATTCGCACAGAGATCGAACCTAAGATTTTGCTTCACAGATCTAAAAACTTTAAATAACTGCACGCTATTAAAATCAATTCAAATTTGGGCGTAAAAATACCGATAAATATTGTTCATAATTTTTTTAAGTTTTTAAGCTTTTTAGGGTCAAATCTACAACGCGGGACCCGCTGCTTTAATTACCATCCGTAAGAATCAATTCTCGGATCATTTAGGCTATTAAAATGCATTGACTGCGACCGGGTTTGAACCGTGAACTTTGGAACCAGAGGAAAATCTGATGTCCACTTGTCACCATGACCGACTAAATAAAGGTTTCTCACATTAAAAATTTCGAAAAATATTTTCTATTTAAATATTATCTATTTCATATAAATTACAGCTTTATTTCGGGATGTTATATTTCTGTGACTGTACCAGTAAATTAATAAATGCACTTAATATACGATTGGACCCTTTTGTTTATGCACTCACCTATTTTTATTTTCCAGCAGTCTTCTCTCTTCTCAGATCTAAAAACTTTAAATAACTGCACGCTATTAAAATCAATTCAAATTTGGGCGTAAAAATACCGATAAATATTGTTCATAATTTTTTTAAGTTTTTAAGCTTTTTAGGGTCAAATCTACAACGCGGGACCCGCTGCTTTAATTACCATCCGTAAGAATCAATTCTCGGATCATTTAGGCTATTAAAATGCATTGACTGCGACCGGGTTTGAACCGTGAACTTTGGAACCAGAGGAAAATCTGATGTCCACTTGTCACCATGACCGACTAAATAAAGGTTTCTCACATTAAAAATTTCGAAAAATATTTTCTATTTAAATATTATCTATTTCATATAAATTACAGCTTTATTTCGGGATGTTATATTTCTGTGACTGTACCAGTAAATTAATAAATGCACTTAATATACGATTGGACCCTTTTGTTTATGCACTCACCTATTTTTATTTTCCAGCAGTCTTCTCTCTTCGCCATAACCATAAAATAATCACTGCCTTCACTCGATCCACATTTTTCTTTCGTTAGAATTCAAATGAGTCGTTGAAAATATAGTTCCACAATATATATAACAACACACTAGATTTTTCACTTCTCATACGTAAACTGATTAAAAAATATATTTTTATGTTAATCCATTTTATAAATTATAAAGGGCCTACTTAACTGCGCTATGACATATATAAAACTATATCCTAATTCAATTTTCTGATTTTTACACGTCGCTCTTTTTCAGATACGCAATTGTCAACGAATGGGTAAGTATTTTAAGATATATTTGAATTTATATAAATGTTCTATTCCCAGCATAATTCTTGAATTAATTCCATAACAAATTTATTTTCCTCCGTAATTAATTAATTTTAATGTTTTCACATAAACTTTATGCGGTACTTATTTCACGAATTGAGATAAAATGAAATCACTTCCCTAATCAACTTCGCTTCTCACGCAAAATAACCGGGTAGTGTGAACCGGTAACTTTTCCGAAGTATGTACTAAGCGTCTTTCTCTAATACTTCTTCCTCCGACGAGCTCCATCGTGAGACTAGTGTAAATGATACAACGGCATTAACTACTTTGAAGTTGGTAATTTTTATATCGACTCAGCACGTCAATGAACTAACTTGGTGTGTTTTCTTTAAACTAATAAAGATTATAAGTGACGTCATAATGAAACGTTCAATTAAAAGTATTCACAAATTATACTTTATTTCTGCTACTAAACATTTTATATATGAAGAAATTAAAAAACTTCACTATGGGTCAACTGCACTTTTACTAGCGCTTGATTTTTTAGTTATATTGTTGTAAAACTACTAACAGGAGTAACGTTAAGGGATGGAATGAAGAATGATGAGATAAGGTTGCAGTGGAATAGTAGGGAAATGGTGGAACATATACAAAATTATCAGATTAAATGGTTCCAACACATCCAGAGAATGTCAAATTCCCGTTTACCAAAGATGATTTACCACCTCAACCCTAAAGGCAAAAGAGACCTCGGAAGACCTTTCAACCGATGGAAAGATCAGTTTTTGTAGTCGCAGAACGGGCATCATCACCCAATACTGCATACGGAAGAAGAAGAAGAAGAAGATTGTTGTAAACTATAGCTCTTCTTCTGTATTTACTAACATTATCTAATATTTTTAATTTTTTCAAACAATTTTTATAACATTATTTTACAATTTTGAAGTATTTATTTAAATATGCAAATCACAATATTATGACACTGTTGGACAATATTGTGATGCTAACTGCTATTTTCTTCACAGAGTATATTACTTAATCTATGATTTTTTATCGCTGTTTTGGGTTATCGCTGGTTGGATCAGAGTTAGGGAGTGATAAGTAAGTGTACACCCATTTTTAATAACTTTGGTAATTTTAATATTATTAATATTTTTTTAAACATAGATTTGGGGATTTATTGCAAATATTGGTCATTTAAATTTCATAGCGACGGATAGTAATCGAGGATGATAATCGATATGTGGTTCCATTGTGGGTTATCGCTGGCTCTATAAACTGGCGCATGTGCACTGTTGTTCTATAGGACTTTGAAAATATTTCACGCTAGTTTAACTGCAGTTTTTCCTAATTTACCTTTGATTTTTGAGTTTCTTGTTGTGAATTATGTCTTCTTATGAATTTACTAACATTTTTAAATATTGTGAATTTTTTCAAACATTTTTTATAACTTTATTTTAGAATTTTTAAGTATTTATACAAATACACATATTGTGATGGTGACTTGCTATTTTCTCCAGACAGTATATTATATAGTTGGAACCAATGGGTTATCGATGGTTGCGATTATTAAGGAGAGAAAAAAGGGCGTTTCATGGGATCCACCCTAGGTTAGAGTAGTCGAATTAGGTTAAGTGTGAGTTAGATAGTTAGCTTTTAGCTTCATTACATTTTAAATGTGTCTCAATACATAAAACAAAAAAAGAACAATAATCGAAACAACGATAATAATCGATACGTGGTTCGATGGTGGGTTATCACTGGCTCTATAAACTCTGGCGCATGCGTACTGTTGTTCTATAGGACTGAAAATATATCAGGTAAATTAAAGTGGAGAATCTCCCTTTTTATATAATGAAATATTCAACTTTGTACTGGAAAATTCTTATTTTCTTTCGACTAACTGTAAGCTAGTAAACATGATATGTATGACGATATGAAATTATACATATTCCGAGCTAAGTTCCAGTTATAATATAAACAAACCAGATGTATCACTGCATTTCCATTCGTCGAATAACGGTTTTACCTCAGCGTGAAAGAAAATGTAGATCGCTCCCTAACATTCGACATAAAAATAATATATATGAGCCCTAGGCTCTAACTCCAAAACATTGGGATGGGCTGGATATGGGGAAAAGGGACTGAAAATCGCAAGAACGTGTGGAGAAAAATAAGAAGGGGGTACTTAGATATAAACCAACAAGATATTTTCGCCGAATGTACGGGAAAACGCTCTCTGTGTTTACAAAGAGACCTAAAACACGTTTGGGGGAAAGAATCTTATATACTCAACCTAGGATTTAAAGAGAGATCGGGGCTTACTTGGTTCAGGTTAGGGGCATGGAAATTTCTAAAAATTAGCGACGAACACGATATGCGAATATGTCCAATGTGCGGGAACTTTGAAGACGAGATACATATATTAGGAAAATGTGATGATTTAGAATATTGGAGACGTCAGTTATTACCGGAAAGATTTCTAAATTCAAACCGGGAAAGATTGGCATGCTACGAGTTATTGGTAAATCCAGAAAATTGGATAATCTTGGGTAAATTTCTGGACAAAACGCGGAAAATAAGAACAACACTCATTCATGAATAAATATATGTTATCAAAATGCAATACCATTAATTCTTAATAATTATACATAACTTAATTAATGTATAATGCTATTGTATTATTGTGTAATTGTAATATTATTGTGTTTTCTTTATGTAATTGTAATATTATTGTTTTTTTTTGTTTTTCTTTATACTATTACCAATTATTACTTTATTGTAACGGACTGTCAACAGCACGTACGGCTTACTGCCCGTGCGACCCATATTTGTAAATAATATTGTAAATGTCTTACTTTTTGTCTAATAAAGTCCTAATACTACTACTTTAAGGGATGAAATTATATTACGAGTATTTTAGAATAAAGTTCTTAGGAAATTTTTGAACCAAACAGAGACGAACAGACAGATGAATGGAGAAGACTACTTAACAGTGAACTACATGGTTTTTATTTTCTTGTATCTTGTAAGCCCATGTTTTCCCTTAACAGAGATTTAGGTGCTCTCCCCCTACAGGGAAGAATTTGAACCATACTAATTTAGTTACACTTGTTTTCGTATAGATGTCATTTGAGTGGTCCGTGGTCAGCGTTCCGCCTCATACTGACATCTAAGAAACCAAGGTAGTACTAGGACGGGAAAAAAACGTAAATTTTGCTTAGAGACCTTTTCATTCAGGCTTAAGGATCTTTTACGAGCCTAAAAATCTTCAGACTCGGGACCCACGGCTTCAAGTCCCTCCCGGAGGACTGACTCCTTGAATTTTTCCATCCTAAAAAAAATACATCGACCCCGGCCGGGTTTGAACCCGCGACCCTCGGGACCAGAGGCAAAGATCATAACCACAAGTCCAGCGCGGCCGATTATGGTCTTTATAGGAAGCCAAATATAATAATTAAGTCTCGTAGACTGCGATGGGCAGGACGTGTGGCACGAATGGGAAATGAAAGAAGTGCACGGAAGTTTCTTATAAGAAAACCAGAGGGAAAACGCCCAGTTTGTAGACCTAGATGAAGTGGGAGAATAACATGAACCATGATTTGAGGGAAGTAGATTAGCCAGGAGGTGATTGGAAAACATTAGCTCAGGATAGTGATGTATGGAGAGCTTATGTCCGCGCGGCCATGAACCTATGGGTTCGATAGAGCCCGTGAGTTATATATATAATATATATATATATATATATATATATATATATATGAGCCCTTTAGTATTAAAGGGGCCATGTCCGTTGTCATATTTCGAGAATACAGAATGTTGTTCTAAACAATTGTTTAAATAATGTACGGCCTAAACTGCCTGCTGACGGATGCCCTAGAAGGAACGGTCAACGGAAAGAAAGTTAGAGGCAGAAAAAGACATCAGCTGATAGACAATATTAGAATAAATGATTTGTATTTGGATACAATAAAGGAAAGTTGAGTTAAGAAAGAGTGGTGGAGAATGCTGAATTTGCAGAACTTGGGCAGAACACTATGTATGTATTTATTATAAATAGTAATACAAAGTGCAAATATTTTATTTGTAGAAAAATAAATTAACATAAATGTACTTTTGATCTGCCAGTAAACGTGATCGCCTGTAAATGCACTAAAAGTGGACATGGCCTATTTTAGTACTCAAGGGCTTGTATTATCTCGCACGTGTCTATATAAGTTATGTGGGAGAATCTTAAAAATATATAATTACAATTTTAATAGATTTAATAAGCATTGGATTATCACGCATGCTCAAACCAGAATTTCAATTGTATCAAAATGGCGGCTTCTGTAGAATTTTCTAAAGCATCGGAAAGGAAAGTAGGCCTACTTCTTTCATCCCATTCGTGTCACATGTCCTGCCCATCGGAGAGAAACTAACGTATACACCTCACTGACAATATTCTTTTAACAATTAATAAATTTAATTATTTATGAAAATAATATTAAGAATAATAAATATTTTCATTTGTTTTGTTTTAAATATTGTACAATCGTAAAATTAGTTTTCTATATCTCATTATTTTCCTTTGTTTTTATATACATTAGACAGGGACAATTGTATATATGTCTTGCTTGTATACATTTTATTATTAGTTTTAGTCTTAATTTTAACTAACATTAACTGGTTGCATTATAGATCGTAATATAGGCTAATAGATATTATCTTTTTTATCAAGTTTTTATTTAGTATTTAATATTACAGTTAATTGAGATTGTTATATTCTGATGTAATATATGTTTGTCCTGGTGAGTGGAAGAGAAGGCCACATGGCCTTAACTCCACCAGGCTAAATAAATCTAATCTAATCTAATCTAATTATTTTGAGCTAATATTTTCCAATCACCACCTGGCTAATCTACTTCCCTCAAATCGTGGTTAATGTTATTCTCCCACTTCATCTAGGTCTACAAACTGGGGTTTCCCCTCTCGTTTTCCTACAAGAAGCTTCCATGAAAAAAATTACAAATGTCTGTGTTGTCTCGGAGGTGACCCTACTATTGAGCTGATCACTAATCCACGGATACGCTATGTTCTTGTGTGCCCCCCTAGAAAAAGTTTGTAAGTGATCCACAGTTTAAAATAATTTCTTGATTGGTCGAGTTCCTGTAAGGCATGGGATACGTAAAAATACACACAAAAGGAGAGGTTAAGTAAAATAAAAGAAAGAATACACCATCATCATTATTACTACTACTTTTATTATTATTATTATTATTATTATTATTATTATTATTATTATTATTGTTGTTGTTGTTATTATTCCATACATAGTAATTCTGCCCGAGGGCAGGTCTTTCACTGTAATCATAGCATTGTCATGTTATGCTTGCAGCTTTACTAGGGAATTGTAGGTGTTGTAGCTTCCCGTTGCTTTCCACACCGGTGAAGGATGATGATGATGATGATGATAAGGATGATGGTGATGGCCATATGATTTCGGGGACCGTTTGGGCCTTAGAGTTTTCCTGACATTTGTCTTACAGGTGAGGAAAAACCCCGATAAAAACGTCACCCAGAAAAACTGCCCCGACCGGGGATCGAACGACAAGGGAGCACGCTACCTCGAGACTACAGCGGTGGACATTATTGTTATTGTTATAGTAATTATTATTATTATTGTTATAATAATAATAATTATTATTGTTATAATAATTATTATTATTATCATTATTATTATTATTTGTTTATTATTATTATTATTATTATTATTATTATTATTATTATTATTATTATTATTATTATTATTATTATTATTATTATTATTATTATTATTATTACACAACATGTCAACAGAATAACTGCAGTTGAAATTGATTTTTTGGAGAAGAACTGCCAGAAAATCTCGACTGGAAAAAAATTAGAAGCACAGAAATTAGAAAATGTATGAATGCGCAAAAAAAAAATGGAATTGAATACAGAAAGCTAAAAAGAAGGAGCAGAAAAGGAAGACCAAGAACAACCTGGAAGAACAACAATCAGTACAATGATGAAATTTGGTGTAACAGATGAAGACACAGAGGACAGAGAACCATGGAGAACTTTAATTAAGGGAAATTTGTGAATGTTTATTGCAAGCTGATAGTATGTAAGTCCGTAGTCATTTATATATATATATATATATATATATATATATATATATTCATTTAGTAGTAGTAGTAGTATTCAAACGTTCTGAAGCTCTTGATTTGTCATCATTCGCTTGCTTTAATTCATGTTAACTACTAAGATTGGTTGGAGAAAACCCTCATGATGAGGAAAATTCTCAAAATGAATGAATGAATTAATTAATGTATTATTATTATTATTATTATTATTATTATTATTATTATTATTATTATTATATATATATAAAGCTATTGAAGAATGGAAAAAGAAATGTAAACCGATGGGAATATACCACTAGATGATAATTCAACAATATATACACTCCAGTTTGCAGATGACCAATTGATATTGGCTCAAGAATTTGAAGATATAGAATACCTCACTAGAAAATGAATACAAGAATATAGTTTATGGGGTTTAAAGATCAATATGGATAAATCTAGATATATGACAATAGGGGATCTTCCTCAAGATTTAATACTAGAAGACAATTTAGGGACAATTAAATACACTGAAGAATATAAGTATTTGGGAATTAAAATTACTAAAGATGGAAAACAAGAAACAGAGATAAGAAACAGGATCAATATAGGAAAGTATGCTACTTCTGCCCTAAATTGAATAGTATGGGACAAACATATCTTCAAAGAAACAAAAAAAAACTATTTTTAATACAATAATCAGAAGCATTATTACCTATGGAGCTGATGTGTGGGCTTTAAATGCACAAATAAAAAAAAAAATTACTCGCCACTGAAATGGACTACTGGAGACGTGCTGCAAGAATATCCAGGAAGGATAAAATCAGAAATTCATATATAAAAGAAAAAATGCAGGTACAATAGTCAATATTAGATTTTATAAAGAAGAAACAATTAAATTGGTACGGACACATTAGAAGGATGGAAGAAGGAAGACTACCTAAGATAATCATGGATTGGGAACCACAGGGAAGGAAAAAGAAGGGTAGACCAAATATTACGTGGATTCAGGGAATCAATGAAACTAAGAGGGAATGGGAAATAGAAGAAGATATATGGATGAACAGACAAGAATGGAAAAATGTGTTGAAACAAATGTGTAGTTAACTGTGAACATGGGTACCGGAAAAATGTATATTCATTGTAAAAGCCGGAATAATAAAAAAATATTATTATTATTATTATTATTATTATTATTATTATTATTATTATTATTATTATTATTATTATTATTATTATTATTATTACCAGCTAGAATGGTATGGTCATATACATAGAATGCCAGAGACAAGATTACCCAGACAAGCTTTGGAAGGGATTCCATCTGGAAAAGAAAGAGAGGTCGACCTAGATTTAAATGGATGGATGATATAAGAAGAGGTGTGAGGGAGCTGGGTCTGGAAGAATTGGAATGGGAACATAGAGAAGAATTGAGAAAGAAAATAAAAATTTAATAAGCTTTGGGCACAGGAAGATGTTTTATTACATTGTAAATCTGTTTATAAATAAAAAAATGTATTATTACTATTATTAGTACAGTATTACTTTTATTATTATCGCAATATATGTTTGTGCGGCCATGAACCTACAGGTTCGATAGTGCCAGTAAGTTACTTCTTATTACTTTTTATTTCTTTTTTTCCATTAAACAATACTGGGTATCATGCCGTTTGGTAGAAGAGAAATACGACGGCCCAAAATAGCATGGATTGATGGTGTTAAAGGCAGCATAACGGGCAAAGGATTGGACGATGAAGATTGGAATGACAAATGTGGAAAAAATTAAGTAGATTAATTGGGCCCATGTATAGGCCTATGCGAAATATCTTAAAACATACTAAATATATTTATTATATTATTATTATTATTATCATTATTATTATTATTATCATTATTATTATTATTACTATTACTATTATTATTATTATTATTATTATTATTATTATTATTATTACTATTATTATTATTATTATTATTATTATTATTATTATTAATATTATTATTATTATTATTATTATTATTATTATCTTGTAGAAGATTCCCGGGTTGTTGGCCGTGGTCTTGAGGCTTGTAGTTCCCCGACGTTTCGCCAGAGACCGCGTCCGGCATCCTCAAGGGTTTTCAGTCTCTCAAGACAACCCTTGAGGAAGCCGGACGCAGTCTCTGGCGAAACGTCGGGGAACTACAAGCCTCAAGACCACGGCCAACAGCCCGGGAATCTTCTACAAGATCATCATAGTCACTCCGGCCGTGAAAGCCTAAGTCAAATTATTATCATCATGGATGGAAATGGTTTTCTTGACGACAGCAGCAAAATGTTCAAAATTACGAATTTTAGATATTCAATACTAGATTATCTAAGATACAAGCATTAACTTGGTATGGGCACATACGACGAATGCAATAAGAAAGGTTACCCAGGAAAACAATGGAATGATGTCCACCTGGAAGAAGAAGGAAAGGAAGACTTAGAAACCCGTGGATGCAAGAAATAAGAATTGGAATGAGAACAAGAGGACTGGAACTCACGGATTGGATGGATAGAGGAGTGGAGAAGAAAAATAACATTTTAGGCACAGAAAGATGTGTAAACATTAAATATCTGTATATAAAATAAAAATAAATTATATTATTATTATTATTATTATTATTATTATTACTTACTTACTTACTTACTTACTCACTGGCACTATCGAACCCGTAGGTTCATGGCCGCACGGACATAAGCTCTCCATACATCCCTATCCTGAGCTAATGCTTTCCAATCATTCCCTGAATAATCTACTTCCCTCAAATCATAGTTTATGTTATTCTCCCACCTCATTCTTGGTCTACCAACTGAGCGTTTTCCCTCTGGTTTACCTACAAGAAGCTTCCGTGCAAGTCTCCCATTCCCCATACGTGCAACATGGCCTGCCCATCGCAGTCTACGAGACTTAACTGTTCTTATTATATCTGGCTTCCTATAAAGACCATGTAGTTCATTGTTATGTAGTCTTCTCCATTCACCTGTCTGTTCATCTCTCTTTGGTCCAAAAATTTTCCTAAGTACTTTATTCTCAAATACGTGTAATCTTCTTTCCTCTCTTAAAGTAAGAGTCCATGTTTCGCACCCATATAATATAACTGGTAGAATAATAGTTTTATATATTTTCAGTTTAACGTTTTTTGAAAGGAGTTGGGACATCAAGAGTCTCTGCAATGCATAACAGCATGCATTTCCAGGATTGACCATATATTTAGTTTTATTGATATTTACTTCCAGTCCTAATTTCTTAGTGTTGCTCAATAGTGTGTGCGCGTTGTCCTTTAGTATTATCTCCTCGCTATCGGCCAACAATACTACATCATCAGCATAAACTAACAGCTTATTAATACCATTGAGTTGTAAGCCTTCCTCATTCTCTAAAGATTTAATGGCATGCTCTAGTACAAAATTAAATAGTAGAGGAGATAGTGCATCTCCTTGCTTCAACCCATTCTGGATTTCAAAAGTGTCCGAAAACTGTTTGCCTACACGCACCCTACTATTTGAGCCATTTAGACACATTCGTATAAGTCTAACTATCTTTTTAGGAATTCCGAACTCCAACAGGATACTATATAACTTCTCCCTCTTAATTGAATCGTATGCTTTTTTAAGTCTACATATAGTTGATGTACAGTACCATTATATTCCCATTTCTTTTGTAAAATCTGTCTTATACTAAAAATCTGAACTGTTGTAGACCTGTTTCTTCTAAATGCACATTGATGATCTCCTAGAATGTCATCAATATAGGGAGTAAGTCTGCTTACTAATATATTTGTTAGAATTTTGTACGAAGTTGAAAGTAATGAGATGCCCCTGTAGTTGTTGCAATCAGTTTTATCTCCTTTCTTATAAATTGGTACGATAATTGATTCTTTCCATTCATCTGGAAGAGCTTCTTTTTCCCAAATCATACTAAGCAACCAGCGTATCTTGTCCATCAATTTTTCTCCCCCTGCTTTTATCAGTTCTGCTGGGATCTCATCTGAACCTGATGCTTTATACATCTTCAATTTTTCAATCGCCATTTCAACCTCTAATGCACTTGGCTCTGCGACTAGCATTTCTGCCGTCTGTAAATTATCCTCCACAATGTCCTGTTCTGTATGTACATTTAATAGATGATTAAAGTAACTTTTCCATCTATTTAATATACTCCTGGAATCTGCAATCATATCCCCATTTTCATTCCGAATTATGTTTGTTCTAGCCTGAAACCCTTTCTTCTCTATACTGATTTCCTGATATTATTCTCTATTGTTCCTATTTTTTGGCATTCATTTCAAGATCATTAATCTTCTCTCTCAAATATTCCCTCTTTTTACTCTTTAGTAACTTGGTGGTTTCCCGTCTAATACTACCCAATTGCTCTAAATTTACCTCATTTGGCTCATGTAACCATTTCATTTTTGCTAGCTTTCTTTTCTTTACAATGTGGCACATTCCTCATCAAACCATTTCTTGTTTTGCCTCTTTTTTAAACAACCAATGCATTCTGATGCTGACAATTTAATAGTATCTCTTATAGCCTCCCATTCTTTATTTATATCAGTTTCTTCTTCGTTTGCCACATTGTCATCTGAAGATTCCAGTACTTCAAATCTACACTGCTCAAAAAAATTAGGGGATATTGTAGAATAACCTATTAAGACTATGTTTTTTTGGAATAGTATTAGACGCAATCACTTTCTATTACTCCAAGATATTGTAAATAAGAGTTTGAAGTTGTTACGTAACCTCGGTACCACACCAGAGGGCGGTGTCTGTACTGTTGATGTGAAAGGGTGGTGTGGGGGTGAATGTTTTGTTGCTGTTTTTAAATCCAGTCCAGTTTTCAGTTAGTGAATGACTTGCCTTAGGGACAGTAATGCCTCGACAACGTGATTTACCTGAACCAATGGCTTGGAGGGAAATAGGAAGGATGGAAGCTGGACAGACACAACAAGAGGTGGCACAAGCCATTGGGGTGTCTCAAAGCGTGATTTCCAGTCTTTGGAATCATTTTCAAAGAACATACTGTTCACAGAAGAGCCGGACAAGGTCGACCAAGGGCAACAACATCAAGGGATGACCGTTACCTCTTGTTAACAGCCCGTCGGAATAGACAGCAGAATGCAACTCAACTGCGAAATACACTTCAAACAGCAACAGGACGCAGGGTGTTAACTCAAACTGTCCCTAATCGACTTCATGGAAGTGGTCTCTATGCCCGAAGGCCCATGGTGTGTACCAAGTTAACTCCACAACACCGTAGAGATCGCAGAAACTGGGCGGAGGAACATCGTGGGTGGAGGCATGCTGAATGGAGATCAGTTCTTTTTTCTGATGAGTCGCGATTCAACATGGAATGTGATAGTCGGCGTGTATTCATCTGGAGAGAAAAAGGGACACGAAACAATCCAGCTTTTGTACGTGAAAGATCCCCATATGGTGGCGGTGGATTGATGGTGTAGGCAGGAGTAAGTAGTGGTGGACGTACGGACCTCTACGTTATCCAAGGTGGTACTTTGACTGCGGTAAATTATAGAGATGAGATTCTCCGACCTTTTGGCGTGCCTTATGCTGATGCCATAGGTGATTATTTTCTTTTTATGGACGATAATGCACGACCCCACAGAGCTGGCTTGGTGGACGACATGCTGGAAGTGGAGGGTATCAAGCGTATGCAATGGCCAGCTTCCTCCCCGGACTTAAATCCGATTGAGCATGTGTGGGATGCATTAGGCAGGTGCATTGCAGGCAAACCAGCACCTCCCACAACTGTTCCAGAGCTGCACATTGCTCTTATGGAAAAGTGACCACGTATCCCCCAAGAACTCATTGCTAACCTCATTGCATCAATGCCATAGAGGTGTAAATCATTAAATTACTATTGATTTATCCTCAGCAGATATGAGAGATTTAAACACTTAATGCATACTTGTTATACCTGCACCATTTTTTTTCCAGACTAACGTAAGAATCCTATTCAAAGTGTCACCTACTCACTCCCCCTCTGTAAATGCTAGAAGTTTGTAATGGGAATTTCTGAATACTCTGTATAATAAAATAAAGTGTGATTAAATAAGTAAGTAGATAAATATAGATTTCTAGAGTTCAACATTTCAAAATGAATACTAATATTATTATGTAACTGAAATATGGGATTGATTGGAATATTAGGATAACTTGAATCTTTATTGCTGGCTTGGTGGACGACATGCTGGAAGTGGAGGGTATCAAGCGTATGCAATGGCCAGCTTCCTCCCCGGACTTAAATCCGATTGAGCATGTGTGGGATGCATTAGGCAGGTGCATTGCAGGCAAACCAGCACCTCCCACAACTGTTCCAGAGCTGCACATTGCTCTTATGGAAAAGTGACCACGTATCCCCCAAGAACTCATTGCTAACCTCATTGCATCAATGCCATAGAGGTGTGAGGCAGTGCTGGCCGTTCGAGGAGACCATACACCATACTAAAGAAACATTTTCACCCATGTTAATGTTGCTTTGTTTGTTTGCCATATTCCTAAGCAGGATCTCTTTTGACATCTGGTGTGGTACAGGCGGTACGTAAATGGACTTCAAACTCTTGTTGACAGTCTTTTGGAGTAATAGAAAGTGAATTGCAATCTAATACTGTTCCTAAAAACATAGTCTTATGGTAGGTAAATATCTACAATATCCCCTAATTTTTTTGAGCAGTGTATTAGCAATTTTGATTTGGTATTCTTGCCGCACTTCATCATTTTTCAAGTTTTTTAATTCAAATTTTACAGAATCATCTTTAGCGTTTGTTTCTCTCATAAGCGATTGCCGTTGTCTGATTTTCACTCTGACCACAAGATGATCCGAATTGCAGTCTGTCCCTCTAACTGATCTAACATCGATGATGCTACTGTGCCAGCGTTTATCCACTAATACATGATCTATCTGGTTCCGAGTTTCTCCATCTGGGGACGTCCAGGTGTATTTATGAATATCCTTATGCTGAAATGTTGTGCTCTTAACAATGAGATTCTTCGATGTGGCTAATGTGACTAATCTAACCCCATTGTCGTTACTATCTTCATGAAGACAGAATCTGCCTATTGTTGGTTTGAATATGTCTTCCCGCCCCACTTTTGCATTATAATCTGCTAAGACAATTTTCATTTGATATCGTGAAAGGCTGTCAAATACGCATTCTAATTCTTCATAGAACTCATCCTTGATCTTGTCATCTTTATCTTCTGTGAGGGCATGTACATTTACAATTATAAAATCATGTTGTTTACCCTTTAGAATTATGTATGATACCCTTTCACTAACAAACTTAATATCTCGGATAGCGGATAGGATCCTCCTTCTGACTAAAAAACCCGTTCCGAATGCAGGTATTTCTGCACCCCCGTAGTATAATGCAAAGCTTCCTGATTCCTGACTACCTTCTCCTGGCCACCTAACTTCCTGTAAAGCGACTATATCCAAGGGTGATTTATCTAATTCCCGCGTTAATATCTCCAGTGACCCGCTATTGTATAAAGTCCTAACATTCCATGTTCCTAGGAACATGTCCCTGTGTTTGAGCCTTTGGCATGGGTTCCCTGAAGTAGTCCCCGCCCGGAGAACCGAATGGGGGACTATTTGACCTCCGGAAAATTTTACCCCAGTTGAACCCATGTCCACATTTCTTGGCGGTTCTATTTTTACGGTGAAAGATCGTCACTCTTTCGACCAAGGTACTTTTTTCGTCTGGCTTATCACCTTCGACCAGTCCGGCATGGGTAACCCTATCGGCAGCAATGCTACCGCGGC
The DNA here is from genome assembly GCA_030220185.1 of Diploptera punctata. NCBI lineage: Eukaryota > Metazoa > Arthropoda > Insecta > Blattodea > Blaberidae > Diploptera > Diploptera punctata. The sequence continues at coordinate 1,679,745 of JASPKZ010000015.1, forward strand.
ATAGCTCTCAGGATCGTTTAAGCACGCAAGCCACTCCACCACGACAAGGTAAAGATACCATGGAGGAATTACTATTATTATTATTATTATTATTATTATTATTATTATTATTATTATTATTATTATTATTATTATTATTATTATAAGGAGGAAAATGAAACTTCAGGCACAAAAAGATGTGTAAACATTGAAAATCTGTATGTAAATAAAATTATTATTAGATAGATCATCGGTTGATTAAAGTCTTTGACATCGTCCGATTCATAATAGCCAATTTTATCGGTCCATCCAATTTCCTGGTTGTAGATGTCTCCTTCATGTAAAAACATATTCCCTGACTCCAGGAGGTTTTAGGTCTTCCTCTGCCTCGTCTTTCCTCAGGTTTCCATTCCAAAACAGATTTTGGTAGTCGATCCTCTTCCATTCGCTGGACATGTCCGTACCATCTTAATTGCCGAGTTTTAATATAATCTAAAATAGTGTCTTCAATCTTCATTTTCTCCCTTATAACTGAGTTCCTAATTTTTTGCTCTTCTAGAAATTCTTGCTGCCCTTCGTATAAAACCCATTTCCGTTGCCAAAAGATACTTATTTGTTTTTGTTGTTAATGGCCAAAGTTGTGCTCCATAAGTAACGATGCTTTTAACAATTGAGGGGGTCAGTGGAATAAGGGCCCATCCCAACTGCACTAAGTTTGGAGAAAAATTGCATTTTATTAAATTCTACATTGAGTAAAATATATAGAGCGCAAATTGATAATATTTGGTACATGTCTTGTACATAAAATAAGCTTTCTGCCTGCAAATGTATAGATCTCTATGTTGTTTCATATGTCTAATCCAAGAAAACGAAAATTGAGAATATAAAAAATACAACATAAATAAACAAATTAAATAACACTTTTTAACTTTAATATTGCATTTATCTACGCATTCTACGTTTGCAGCATTTGTATCATCATTATCTGATTTAAGGCTGCTGTTAAATATCTGGTGTACAGGTGGTACAAATGTCATGAGAGTCATGATGCCTTCATTATCATCCTACCATTAGGATACTTTGTTGTCAATATTACATCTTGTAATACAGGACACTTTCCTTTCTCTTTTTGTAAGGCTTATTACTTCCTCTAAAGCCAAGTCACCGAAACCTGATTTTATGTGCATTACATTCTGTTTTCCACAAAACGAAACTGAGATTCTTTTCTGATGTCTACCTTATGCTCGTCCGGCGTCACATTTCTCTTTGTGAACTTTTATTCAAGTTATCCAAATCTTTAAAATCGTCTGCATTTATCTGAGTTACTGTGAATAGTTCCTTTGTTCGACTCTTTCTTATGAGGTGAGTCCATTGTTCAGGTGTATAAACCACTTGTGTTTTTCTTTTAACTTTTTCAGTCACACCAAAGTCAGCACCACAGGGGAGGAAAGTGCGACCTGGTACAAGAAAGTTATGTTCAATTTCTTCAAAACAACCACAATCAATCATGTACAGCCTAAGTCCCATTATTGTAAAATTCTTGTTTTGACCAACACATGAATCACTATATAGACTGTAAATATATTTCTATTAACACCTTTTTCAATCATTGGCATAGCTTTTAATAAATAACTAGCAATTTCGTTCGCACCTCTTGAAGCAACTGATTCAGGCCGATATATATTCCTTTCCACTGTTGGGTTAAATATTCTGCTTCGTTTTATTCCACTCTTGCACATTTCTTTTTCTTTTCTTAGATTTTATTAGACTATTTCCATTTGCACACGAACCTACATCATGTCATTCTGTATTTAACTGATATTTACCGGCAATGCTAGTCAGTATTACAGCGGATCATAGAGAAGCGGACAATATACAGTCAAGTGTCAGCAGTTGGGATGAGCCCTTATTCCCCGCGCGCGTGAAGAAGTTAGAAATTTTTCTTATACATAAAGTCTCATTTGCCCTCTTTTGAGCAAAGTTAGTATTATGAGCTTCTAAAGAGTAACAGAAGATGGCCACAGGATACATAATCTGCAAATAACTAAAAATCCATCATTGGTAGGGATGGGCCCTTATTCCACTGAGCCCCTCAGTATTGTATGATATATATTATTTTATTTTTATTACTGATATTTTTATCTCACAATATTCCATTGAGGCAAGCAATTGCAAAATTTCCTTTATTATTTCTATTTCTTTTTTCCTCTTCATAACTCCCATTTTTATTTATTTTTATTCCTAAATATGTGATCTCACTACAAGATTTTATTGTTTCTCCAGCCTCCAAAATTAAATTTTGTTCTGATTCACCAATTGATAATTTTTTTTTCAAGTTAAATTAATCCCCATTTTTCATATTCTTCTATTAATTTTCTAGTCATATATTCTAAATCTTCATAATCTTGTGCAATTAACAATTGATCATCTGCAAAATGTAAGTTGTATAAAGTTTTGTTGTTTGAAATAGGAATTCCCATGCTTGAACATTTTCTCCTCCAATTCTTTAATATTTCATGTACATATATTTTAAACAGAGTCGGTGATAGACAACAACCTTGACGAAGTAAAACCATGTGACAATTTACTGCCAATTTTAATTTTAGACATGCAATTGTCATATAAATTTTGTATAGCTTTAATTATTATAGTCTTAATTCCCATACGTCTTAAAGCAATCCATAGATTGTCCATATTGCATTTTCTTTTCTATTACCTGAGTAATGCAAAATAAATTGTCGGTTGTGGAACGCCTTGCTCTAAATCTTGACTGTTCCTCTAATTCCATATCACTATAGTTTTTTTTTTCAAATAATATTTTAGTATACGTCCATAGAGTCTACTCATAGTACTTGTTACTGTTACACCTCTATAATTTTCATATTGGTCTTTTTTTTCCCCTTTTTTATGGATTATCGAAATGTATCCTAGTTTCCATTCTTCAGGAACTTTTTCGCCATTCATAAATTTTGTAAATAATTTTCTCAGTCGTTTAAATACATGGTCGGCTCCATGTTTTAATAGTTCCGCTGGTATTCCTCCTGGATCACTAGCTCTTTTATTTTTTAATTATTAAATATTCATTTTAATATCCTCTATGTCCAACTTTATTTATTTCTGGAGTATTTTGAACGTTATATAATTTAAATACCCTGTTTTCTGATAGTAATGTTTTTAAATAATTTTCCAATTCAGTCATAGGTATTGTTTATACATTTGTTTGTCCACTTCTTTTATTTCTCAATTTTTTTAAATTCTTCAAGGTTCAGTATTTCGTTTTTTCTCCAATACATGTTTGAATTTTTAAACAATTTTGTTCCTAGCTCTGATTTTTAGCTTCCGTAATTTTCTTTCTAACTCTTGCTTGAGCTTCTTTATATTGTATTTTGTCTTTCAGATCTTTGGTATTCAACCACATTAAATACCGTATATAAAATTATTATTATTATTATTATTACTATTATTATTATTATTATTATTATTATTATTATTATTATTATTATTATTATTATTATTATTATTATTATTGTAGCAAATTCCGTAGGAAATTTATGAAATTATTCTTATGAAAAAAAAATACAAGTACAACTTAATAGTTGCCAAAAATGACCACGACAAATATATGTATGTGTGTGTGCCGCTCTAGCGGCAGCACTTTTTGATTTTTTGAAACAAAACTCGATATATCCCATTAAAATAAAACGAGATAAGTAGGCTTACTCTAAAAAAAATCAGCAATAGAGAAGTTTTACTTGAAAACATAATTTAAAAATCGCCCTAGCGACCACCATTTTTATTTTCCCCAACGTAACTGAATGCGTACGGTTTTATTAACAAAAAAATATGTATTCTGCAAACCAGCGAAATCGGACTGTAAATTCGACATACTGAGAAATTAGGTTGCTCTACGCAGTTCCTTCGGGACAGATTTTTTATTAAATATTAAATTAGAAAAATGGATATTGTTTTTTTAAGTAGATGCGAATCGATCTTAGATATCATCATCATCATCATGAACAAATTCGTTTTAGGCCATGTGGCTTGTACGGTAAATCTAGCGAAGATGGTCTTGATCTTTCCACCGATGTTTTGGTCTTCCTTGGTCCCTATGTCCAATTGGGGTATATTGGAATGCCAATTTTGGAAGCCTATTTCTTGCCATTCTCCTCAGATGATTTTTCCATTCTTGTTGGTATCTTTGTATATCTTCATTTAAACTTGTTACTCCAAGTTTTCCTCTGATAATGGTATTCATTTGGTGATCCAGTCTATTAACTCCTAACAATGATCGTAAGAAGCGCATTTGGCTTACTTGAAGTTTATGAGAGTTTCTTTTATTCAAAATCCAAATTTCACTTCCGTATTTTGGAGCAGCTTTTGATGTGATGTTATGTAATCTTAGTTTTGTCTCTGTCCTCATCTGTTTACCAAAATGTCTTCGTATTACCCCATTCATTTTATTATATTTTTGTAATTTTAAATCAATGTCACTCTTATACTCTGCAAATACACTTCCTCAGTAAGAGAAATCTGACACTTGTTCTATAATTTTTCCATCAATCTCAATTTTCACCCGTTGTATGTTTTTTCCACACATTGCCATTGTTTTGGATTTTGAAGTGGAAATTTTCATATTATATTTGCTGGCAATTTTGAATAATTGATACGCTGCTATTTGTAAGCTATCTTCGGAATCTGATAATATTATTTGATCATCAGCAAATAATATTGTTTGAATTATTTTATTCCTAGTTATTGAAATTCCACTATTTACTGTTTGTTTCCATTCTTGCACTATTCTGTTAATATATATATTAAATAAGAGTGGAGATAGTCCACATCCTTGGCGAACACCTTTGCTTGTGTTTATGTGTTCTGTTATTTCTCCATCTGGTAATTTAATTTTGATTTTAGAATTTTGATATAAGCTTTGTATGGCTCGTATTACATGTGAGTGTATATGTTCTTCATGCAGTATCTGCCAAAGTTTATCTCGTTTACATTATCATATCTTACATTATCAGACCTTAGATATTAAAGTGCCTATAAATAAGAATGAAATAAAACTCGATTGCTTCGTTCAAATAACAGCCCAATACCTTTCAAAATCTCGAACAAAAACTGGCAAAAAATACATTTTTATTTGTTTTTTAATAACTGATTCTTTAGGATCATTTTCGTGTAATTTCTTTTTTATTGTAGCAGCAAAATTGAGTTCGTGACGTAAGAGTTTAAATACCCTGCACGTGTTGCCAGCATTACTGCTTAAACTTTAATGTGTGTGTGTGTGTGTTTTTTTTTTTTTTTTCCACCATTTTTTGACGTTTTCCTCTTCTCTCTCTCTCTTTTTTTTTTTTTCATTTTTTGCATTTTCCAAAACTTAAAATACTCCTTACGATGCAATTTTTATGCTATCAAAATTGAATTTCTGGTTAGACTCCCCAATACATGCTAATTGAAATTTGCTATGCAGTTACTAGTCTAAGGTACATATCATCATCACTCCAGGGATTAGGCAATTGCCCGTTCCGACTTCATAATGCATCAGCCCAACGTCTTCTAGGTCTTCCAACATCACGTCTTCCTCTTGCTTGATAATTTCTTGCTAACAATGAATATATCTCCTTATTCATTCATCCATATGATCAATCCATTTCTGTCTGTAATTTGTGACTTTATCCAATAAAAGCTGTACTTTCAATTCTTCTCTTATATCCTCATTTCTTATTCTATCAAGTCTTGTACATCCTTTTACTTGTCTTAGGAACCGCATCTCTGCCGTCTGTATTCTATCCTTCTGTCTTTTCACTGGAGCCCAAGTTTCACATCCATACAATATTGTGGGAACCGCCATAACATTATACATTTTTATCTTGGTTTCTTTTCTAATTCTATTTTTGAATGTTCTCTGTATTGTTCCACACACCGTCTGAAATTTATTTATTTTGGAGTCAATATCTCTTTCCACATTGTAGCCAACATCACAGCCCAAATATTTGAAACTAGACACATGTTCTATACTTTGATTTTCTAAAATAAATAAGGTACGTGTGTTATTTTACGTAAAATTTAAATAGAAATGCATGAGAGTGGATTTTTTTAAAATGAAAAATAAGCAGTATCCTCACTTTATGATTTTCTCTGCATAGCAAATGTGTTTAGTGGAATCATAAAGACCCTGAATCGCAAATTTCACGAGAATTTTTAAATATGCATCGTAAGGAGCATTTTTTAGAAAATATAAAAAAATAGATTTAAAAAAATCATAATTCTGGAACCATTATACGGGGTGAATCATAAATATGACTATACGTTTGAACGCGTTGTGTGATGAAAATATTACAACTACAGGAAATATGAAATTACCGTTGGAAAGACAATTATTCAAATTACAACAATGGAATAAAACAAAACAGTGTAGAACTTATGTCATTACTCAAAATGGCGTTGAATATGCAACAGCGAATTACAATTGTTGCATGGGCAATAACGTATGCTAATGATCGTGAGGCCGCAAGACGGGCAAGACGTGAGTTTAACGTAGCATTGCAGCCGTCGACTATGGGGAAGTGGAGAAAACGACTGCTGGAAACGGGAAGGATGCAGAAAATCAAACCTGCTGGAAGGCCTCGCATTAGCACGGATACAGAAACAACGAAGAGAATTGTTGAGGCGTTCGACGCTAGCCCACAAAAATCAACCCGCCAAGCTGCACGTGGCAGAGATTTGTTTTGTTTTGTTCTATTGTTGTAATTTGAAGGATTCCTTTTCCAATGATAACATATTTCTTTTAATAATAATATTTTCGTCACAAAATGCGATCAAACATATAGCCATATTTCTGAATCACTCTGTACTTATAAACACCAAACTTCACAGAAACACTTCTATAAACACATAATGTATGTGATAAAATTTTGAAAACGATCATATAAAAAAATTGAAATTGACCAATCGGTCCCCTTAATGTGAGACGGTAGGCCCTATCCCATCAATGTGGAAACACGCGAATTTGAGACCTATTTTCTCAGGAACTACTAGATGGATTGTAATGACATTTTTACAGCGAATTAAATGAGGTTTGTAAAGACCAGTGAACCTCAGTCAAACTTTTATCTAAATATTCATGTTCTATATATATTCCACTAGTTTCTCTTTTTTATTTAAAAATACTTTTAAAAATCATAAGTGAGTATTTATATAAGAGATCATCATGATTGTGGTTCCATATATTTAGTATAACTAGGTTTACTGCCTGTAAAAATTTCATGTAAATATCTCTAACAGTTCCTGAGATATTGGGGCAAATGTTCGAAAATTTTAATTTAATTAATTAACACACTTATAATTGGCGTTCAGTACAAAATAATATACAGAAATGTTCAGAAAAGAATAGACTGTTTAATTATATCATTTTTTTTTTTCAAATTTTGACCTACTGTATCCTGTCCGTTTGGAGAATCACTGAGAAACATTCGGCACCACACTATTCGAAATATGATGGCAGAAGCCTTGCGAGATTTTGGATACACAGTTTATGAGGAAGTTCATGGTGTGGCCACTAATGGGAGTAACAGACGAATAGATATTATTGCATTTAGACCAACCATCTTCTAAAATTGGTATGATATTAGATCCCACAATTCGTTTTGTGACTCATATTGGCCAACCTGAGGAAGTTGACTCTGAAAAGAAAGCCATATATGAGCCAACAATTGACTATTACAAAGATAAATACCTATTAGATAGTATAACTGTCACAGGATTGATGATCGGGGCAAGAGGTACTATACCAGGATTCTTATCCAAATTTTGGAATTCCTTAGATTTGGACAGAGTGTATCTTTCTAAAATTGCCATCGCTGCAATTAGAGGATCAATTTCAATTTTAAGAAACCATTTTTACAAAATTTCTACTTTGTAGTATGTATACTTCGATTAGGCCTACAATTTGATTTTTTGTTTATGTATTTACAAAATGTATTTCATAAATTCAAAAATTAATTGTCTGCATCACTTTGTCCTTGAGGCAATCCTCTAATGAGGAAAGTTGTATATAATAAAAACATATATATATTACTACAGTCTGACAGCTGTCACGTTTAAAAAAGTTAATTAACACACTCATAATTGGCGTTCAGTACAAAATAATATACAAAAATGTTCAGAAAATAATAGACTATACAATTATGATTTCTTTCTTTTTTTTTTTTTTTTTTTTTCAAATTTTGGCCTGCCGTCTTAGCTTAAGTCAGAGTAGAAATCAGGAAAAAACTAATGATGGCAAAGTAATAGAGTGACTAATATGGAGAGAAAATATTTTATAGACCATCCTTCTCCTTCAGACGATGTCTCAAACGCGCATGCATGCATGCAAGTGGTCAAGGTCATATTCATATCACTGCAAATCCCCCACTACCGTCTGAATTACGTCATTCACATTGCAGACAAAGCAATCAGCGTTGCCAACACGGTTATACCGAAAGTCCTGAAACGTCTGTCTAAAAAATTGCAATTTTTAAGAAAAATACTTCAAAATTGAAATAAATGTGCAACTTGTATTTTTCTGCCCAAAACACACCATTATTATTAGTTTGATTATTATTATTATTATTATTATTATTATTATTATTATTATTATTATTGATTACCCTAAAACATTATTTGATAAAATACACAACACAGAAATTATGAACAAATGCCATATTCAAGACATAACCAAATTTGTTATAGATAGACGAAAATATTGGCTGGGCCATATAGAAAGAATGGAAGAAAACCGGCTTGCAAAAAGAGCTAAAGAAGATAGACCAATGGACGGGAGAAGAACAAGAGGAAGACCAGCCAAGAGATGGATAGACAGTGAATGCACATCCAATACGTCTTCCTCCGAGGAGTGATTTTGGAAATAAACAGGATGAAAATCCTACAAATTAATTTTAAGAAGAAGAAGAAGACCCTAACGGTCTTGTGGTCAGAGCTTCTAACTACAATTCATGAGGTCCCGGGTTGGATTCCAGGTTATACCATAGGCATTTTCCCTTAAAAGGAATTCTTGAGGTCGCCAATCTAATGGTTTGGAATTTAGGCTAAGTTTTGATTTAAAGATTTTTCCTTACAGTATATAATTTATCACCCATCAAAATCTGGTTCTCTATGTCCATCAAATCATCGAATAACGTTGTTCCACCTTCCAGGCACCCCAACCTCAGAAATGGGTTGCAGTTTTGACGCCAGAATAGAATGCCAGTAATGTTATATGGCAATATGGCGACATTAAAAAAACTATTATCATTATTATTATTATTATTATTATTATTATTAAGTAAAGTAAAATGATCCCACAACAGGCCTCGAGAGACCCTTGGGGTAGTAGGAGGTTAAGGCTCCCACTTTTTCTGGACAATCGGCACTTGATGTCAGCCGGGTTGTCAGCCCTGCGTGACGGCCGCCTTTACCCCAGAACAAGCATCTGGTACTCATTTCCGTTAGAGGCTGAGTCTACCCCAGGGCCATGGTGCCGCCAGAGAGTTTGGGTCTGTTTTAAAAATCCTGACCCCACCGGGACTCGAACTCTCGACCTTCCGGCTTGTAGCGCAGTGCCTTAACCACTACGCTACGGCGTGCATTATTATTATTATTATTATTATTATTATTATTATTATTATTCTACTATACATTTTATGCCCTAGGGCAGGTCTTTCACTGCAATCATAGCATCATAATTATAGGTGTGGTAGCTTCCCGTTGCTTTCCACACTGTGGGATGATGATGATGATGATGATGATGATAATGACCATATGATATTCGGGGACTGTTTGTACCTCAAAGCTTCCTGAAATTTGTCTTACAGGTGAGGAAAACCCCGAAAAAACTTCACCCAGGAAGCTTGTCCAGACCTGGAATCGAACCCGGGCCCGCTGCGTGACAACACGCTACCTCGAGACCACAGTGGGTTGCACTTATTTAGGAAAAAAATTAGGCCATTCAGGTGAAAACACAGTGGAAATTAAAAATAGAATCGCACAAACAAAACAAGCAATAAATGCTTTAAACTCTGTTTGGTGGAGCAAAAATATTACAAAAAATAGAAAATTACAAATATATCAAACCATAATTCAGAGCATTTTAACATATGGTGCTGAAGTCTGGCAAATTCCTACCAGGGAAATGAAAAGAATCTTAAGTGCAGAAATGAATGTTTTAACAAGATCAGCTGGAAAATCTAGACTGGATAGAATACGAAATAAAGAAATAAGGGAAATTATGGGTGTACAAGAGGAGCCGGGCATCATAGACATTAAGTTATAAAAAAGAAAAGATTACAGTGGTATGGTCATGTCAAAAGAATGCCAGAGCAAAGATTGCCAAAAATTGTTATGGAATGGATCCCAATGAAAAGGAGGAAGAGAGGAAGACCGAAGAAAACTTGGATAGAACGGGTACAAGCAGCTATGAATATCAATGGATGGACAGAGAGGAATGGCGTTTGGTTTCCGGAAGACGGCGGCAGCTGCCATGATACCGGATGGTGATGATATATATATACATACATAGTCATTTCGGTGTCTTCAATAAGTAAGATCTATGAAGATTTTATAAACTTTTTCAAAAACCTTTTCATAAAAATCTCAATAGCTTCATTCCTTAAGAATTCGCTAAAAGGCTCCAATTCCAAACTAGAATTTTAGTTGCAATGACACATCTCAAATATACTAGATTTGGTGAGTTTTTCCTCGAATTGATTTTTATCATGTGACGCATTACGTCAGAAAGGAACTTCCCCGCTTTTTCTCCATTTCCTCGTCCACTCGTCGTCCGACATAGAGAGTGATCGGTCGCGCTAAGGATCCTTGAGAATTGCATCATTTAATTAATTTATAATTCGCTTCAGCAAGATTCAGTACTGTTTAAGATTTCAACTTTAAAAGTTTTCAGGACATCCAAGGATCTTTGAAATCATTAACAGACAGGTCAGTATGTTTTTACTACTCTCACTGATGACGCGTCAATTCAAATACAAGCACGAAAAGATCGAGTAATTTGATATTTGTTTTACAAAACATATCTGTTCAAATCAGTTTTGAGATATAAGTGATTTATTAATAACATTTGTAGTTCTTATCCGACTATTTGAATTAGTTCTTAGGAAAATTTTTGGACCAAAGAGAGATGAAGTGAATGGAGAAGACTACATAACAGTGAGCTACGTGATCTTTATAGGAACCCAGATATAATAAGAACAGTTAAGTCTCATAGACTGCGATGGGCAGGGCATGTGGCACGAATGGGAAATGAAAGAAGTGCATGGAAGCTTCTTGTAGGAAAACGCCCAGTTGGTAGACCAAGAATGAGGTGGGAGAATAACATTATGATTTGAGGGAAGTAGATTAAAATGGAAATGATTGGAAAACATCCCAGAATAGGGATGTATGGAGAGCTTTATGTTCGTGCGGCCATGGACCTATGGGTTTGATAGTTCCAGTTAGTTATTGTGCCATTTACACACTTTTTTTTAAAGACGAGATTCTAAATATTTTACATTTAAAAATCAACAGGCTGCCATCATAAATTTATGGTACGAAAATTTCTTTATGATTTTGCAAAATTAGATATCTACAGCAGAATGGATGTGTAGATTTGGTTTAAAAAAAAACGATTTTTTGATTAGAGGCTTGGGGTTTCATTTATGTGCCATAAATGCAATAATGGAACTCACTGTCTACTTCCCTTCCAAAGGAAGCCATAATGAGGTTTTTCTGTACATATAAAAATCTATCATCGCAGTCAGGTTTGAAACCACGAACCTTGTTATGGGAGGTGAGTATTATATCCACAAGATTGACAGCCATGTTTTTGAGTTTCTAATATAATTAGGGTTTTATAAAACTTAAAAATATAAATTTTTTTAGATGCATAGTTTTTTTAAAAATATGTGCTAAAAACAAAGATATCTTGATGGTTGAGAGCAGAAGCAGACAAAGTCAGCTGAAGTTTCCATTAAGCGCCATGAGAATTTTATTTAAGTCCTAGGCAGACACCACCCGCATGTGCCAACAGGGTTTTATTTCCAAACTATTTCCCACCATTTACAATAAATTTGACTTTTTTTTCTAATGATTATTTCAATACTTTTTTCTATGATATTTAACTAGAACGTAACATGAAGCCGTTGCAGCCATATTGATTTTAATGAATATTCTATATGACAACAAATGTTTCAGTGCAGCCAACATAGAGTATGTACTTCAGAGTTTCAAAACTTACTATTTATTTTTGAGCGTTGCATTTCTCAGGTTAGAGTGCTTAAATTGCATTTTGGCCTTTCACATGTTATAGTAGTTATGGGGACCCAGAAGGCGAGATATGATGAAAAAATGCATTTTCATTTTTTTATCAATTAAAATGCTAGAAAGATTTGTCTTTAATATGGTATAATTATCTTGCCTGTATCTTGTTTCTAAGTGTGTTTATTACTGCCTGTATCTTGTTTCTAAGTGTGTTTATTATTTGTTTTAAATATTCCCCATCCCTTTAAAATGTGGGCGCGAACCGTCAACTCTCTCCCATAGTTAGCATTCATTTTTTCAATATATAAAGAACATTTTCTTCTAAACTATTAAAGCTAGAGACCTGAAATTTTCAGGGCTTCAATATAAATAAATAAATAAATAATAGCTTTATTTTACCTGGCAGAGTTAAGGCCTTAAGGCCTTGTCTACCACTCAACCAGGTTTTTAAAAAAATACCAAAAAAATATTCTTACATCTAAATTACAATATACAATTCTGTTCAAATTATGTCTATATAAATTCAAATAAAAAAAAAGAAGAAAATATGCAAAGATCATTGTAGCATTATCTGAATAATTATCCTGTGTACCTATTTTCTTATTTAAAAAATAGGAAATTCTTTACAACTGACGCAAACAATTTTTCTAAGTTGCAATAATGCACCATATGCATGCGCCAACAAATGCGAAGCGGTTCACACTATGGAATCAGTGGATGTAGCCAACATATACACAATATGTTGTTTTCAAATGCTGGGCCTTGGCAACGAAGCCATTAGCGTTCTGCTCTCCAATATTTCTCTAGGGTGGATCCAACAGATAAGACTTCACAGGTTTGTAGATGTTCTTCGTTCATTTCTTCATCTTTTTAGCTTGATTACAAAGTTCTTAAAAAATACAACAGATGGCAGTTTAGAAAATTATTCCTTCAAAAGAACACCAGATGGCAGTTTGGATAATTACTGGCAAAAGAAAAAATTGACAGTCGTGAAAACAGCTGATGATGGTGACGATGGTCACCAATACTGCGGTGCAGTGTATAAAAAAAAAACATAGAAGTATGAGGTAAGAAGAATTCACGATTCATTTGATTCTTTTCTTCATCTCTGTTGCATAGAGGACAATTTGGATTCGTGTAGATTCCTATTTTATATACACAATATTTAACGGATCTAAAAGCTAATCTAAAACAATTTAAGTACTCTAACCTGTGAAAATCAAACCTAATGGAATTTAAGCACTCTAACATGTGAAAGAATGCAATGCCCTAAAATAAATAGTGAGTTCTAAAATTCTGAAGTATATGTGTACAGTTAATTAGTACATACTCTATGTTGGCTGCACTGGAACACATCTTTGTTATTGCATAGAATATTTGTTTAAATCAATATGTCTGCCACATCTTCATGCTACGTATGTAGTTAAATATCATAGAAAAAATATTAAAATAATCATTATAAAAAATGTAAAAATCATTGTAAATGGTGAGAAATAATTTAGAGTACTATTTATCAGTGTAACTACAGTGCTATTTCATATAATATGACCATTTATCAAACTAGGTGCTATGACCGCAATAAAGTAAAAACTAAAAGGACCTTAGATATTCATACAAAAGAACACTTTAAAAATACAGTAAAACTTGTTTAATCCAGGACATGAATAATGCGGAAATCTGTCCAATGTGAACAAATTTATTGGTCCCGGCGAAATAATAGTAATTTTACGTGTATTTATTTTGCTTAAAACAAAATCTTTCCAATGTGGAAATGAATATTTCTATATAATTAATGAAAAAACATTTTATAAAGTACAAAGACAGAAATAAATTAGTTTCCACTTTATTGAATTCCCATTAGGCAAAAAAAGATTCTTGCTGCCTGGTGAAGTAGACATTCTACCTGTACCTGATATTTTATTTCGGATTATTTTGGCCTCACTGCACACCCGTTATGCGAAACACAGATACCTGTCTTACAAATAAGCATTGCACTGTAAAATCTTAAATTAGTTTAAGTTCTGAGACTGATCTTTCACAGGTGGCGTTCTGAATTTACGGAATAAAGATAGCTAAAACGTATGTATCGTAGTCATTAAACGAAAAACTGAAAGTAATTGAAGATAAATCTCCAAATTTCCGGACCGATGCACAAAATCAAGCTCTAGCTGTTGCTAAATCCCCAGGGAATAATGATTTAAAGGCATCTTCAGGTTGATTGCACACTTTTAAAAGACGACACAATGTAGTGTGGAATGAAATGTGCAGGGAATTAAAGGATGTTGGACAAAAGTGTAGTTAGTGAGCAGAAACCGAAACTGCATACTTTAATTTCAGGATACGCACCTAAGAGACATTTTTAACGCTGACGAAGCGGGACTGTTTTTTGTGCGTCACCATCGAAGTTGCTTATACATATGCATACTTCACTTTTCAAAGCCAGCAGAACAATTAATCCAAAGTACGTAAAAAGACACATACGGTACTCTATAATCTAAGATTATTAATAAGTTTTAGTTTTTTCATAATGCATAATTTTGTCTAATGTGGACACAAAAATTAGTCCCATACGATTTTGCTTTGAGCAAGTTTTACTGTATAAAAATTGGGAAATTGAAAAATTGGCAATTGCATTTCATAGTTTGCTAGAACAACAAACTTACAAAAGAAACTAAACTTTTGAAACATATAGAGAAGCCTTTAGAATTAATAGTTTCGGAATTGTTATACATTCAGAACAACAAATATAGATAAGAATTAAATTAATATTTTTAACACCTCACCTCATATCCTTTATTCTTCTAGACTGCAGTTTCAGAGCTTATCTCCGTCATCATTAGCCTCTCATCGACCGGTGTTATGTCGTCTCTTGGGAGTTTTCTTCTCAGCCTCTCATCGACCAGTGTTATGTTGTCTCTTGTGCGTTTTCTTCTTTTTGAGAAAACCGCCAAGAGACAACATAATACCGGTTGATGAGAGGCTACTGAAGATGGAGATATAGCTCCGAAACTGCAGTCTAGAAGAATAAAGGATATGAGGTGAAGTATTAAAAATATTAATTTAATTCTAAAATTAAACCTCAAAATCTTTTTTTAATAATAATAATAATAATACTTTATTTATTCTGGCAGAGTTAAGGTCATAAGGCCCTCTCTTCCACTCAACCAGCACAAATACAAATAAATATTTGACAAATATAGATATACACTATACTAATTATAAACAGTTAAAGATACATTAAATGTAGCAATGTAAATGTCATGTACAAACAACATTTTATAGGGTAATAACAATAATGATACGATAATAATAATAATAATAATAAAACAAATATAGATACCTGAATTCTGAAGTTTTCAGAAGCAATATTTGGTCTCAAGGTTCATCAAACGAGCACCAGATGGCAGTTGGTGGCTATGGTGGAAATTTGAAAGTAGGCAGTTTTGGCTTAGGATGGAAGGGAAATTACAAATTCCTCGGAACCTTGCATGATGGAGAAAAACCGATATCATATTTGAATTCAGGAGAAAAAATACACATATTTTTCTTTCTGAGACAAAAAAAAAGTTTATTTTTTGTTGCTCAGTGTAATCTATAAACCTTTCATTAGAATTTATATGTCAAAATTTATCATAACACTTATATAATTATCTATTAAAAACCTATAAAGTATAGAGCATTTAGGAATTGGATATTTTCTTTTGTTAATATTACATCCTTTAAGAATTAAATTAATATTTTTAATACCTCACCTCATATCCTTTATTCTTCTAGACTGCAGTTTCGGAGCTATATCTCCATCATCAGTAGCCTCTCTTCGACCGGTATTATGTCGTTTTTTGGCGATTTACTTCTTCCTTCTATCAGTGGACCGAAGAACCTCAAAATTTGCAGGAGTTTCGAAATTCTTGAGTTTTCTTTATTTTTTTTATGTGGATTATTCCCCAAACTGCGAGTTCTTTCTATTTGTCTGTTATTTGATTAGGCTCCTTTTGTATCAATTAAATGTTTTTTAAACCAAACACACAGACAAACAGAAAGAACTCGTGGTTTGGGAAAAGATCCACATCGGTCCTCTGGTAGAAGGAAGAAGAAAACTGCCTAGAAACAACATAACACCAGTCGAAGAGAGACTACTGATGATGGAGATATAGCTCCGAAACTGCAGTCTAGAAGAATAAAGGATATGAGGTGAGGTATTAAAAATATTCATTTAATTCTTAAATTAAACCTCATAGTGTTTTTTTCCCTGTGAAAGTTAAATAAAATGACATCCTTTAATTTGTCTGAGTACCCTCATCTCCGCCATCTGTATTCTATCTTCTGTTTTTTCATTCGAACCCAATTGCCATGTGTATATTGTGGGAATTGCCATGGGTAGTTTAGTACTGTTATTTTATTTTACACAGCTTATTTTTAAAAAAATATTTTTGTTTTTTTTAAAGGTCGCAGATGTCACTAGCAGAAAACGTTGAGAGATTGAACATCAACATGCAGGACGGACAAGATATAAACTCGAGTTTGGTCACTCTTCTAGAATGCCCAGTCTGTTTCAACTACATGACATCAGAAATTAAACAATGCGTTAATGGACACAACGTATGTTCTAGTTGTGTTCCAGAACTGTCATACTGTCCTGTATGCAGAGCATTTCTAGACGGAGCAATTTCACGCAACCTTTTTGCCGAACAGATGGCCCAAAAAGGAGTTTTTCCTTGTAAAAATGCAGAAGATGGTTGTACAGAATCTTTCAAATTGGCCGATTTGAAGAACCATGCCTCTGTATGTCCATACAGAAAATATGAATGTCTTATCAAGAAAGATGACTGCGACTGGAAAGGACGGCGCAGTGAGCTCTTTAATCATGTCTCTAATACCCACGCAGGTAAAGGTTGGAACAGTGAACTAGTCCAATTCAAATGTCCAGAGGAATTTGGAACAACCATTTTCAATACTAATGGCATAATAACAGCTTATGATGAAGTATTTTATATAAATCTGGATTGGAATGAAAATGAAAAGAAAATATTTGGATACGTTCATTACATTGGGAAGAAAGAAAATGCTGTACAATTCAAGTACAAGTTTGAATTTCGTAATAGTTCTATTAAGATTAAACATCAGCATGTCGTTATACCTGAAGCAGTCGAAACTGGAGATATTCGAAAAGCTGGTGAATGTTTCAGCATTGATACCAATCTTGCAAAACATTTTATAAAGTCCGATATGTTACAATTTAAAGTATACATTCTGAAAGTATAAACTCTCATTTATTTCAGTATCTATAGACTGTTTTTTGACGTTATATTTTAAATTAACATGTTTCAAGATTGGATATAGTTTTATTTAAGAAAGAAAAATTACGTTCAAACCGGGAGTCGAACCCTGGACCTCTGACTCTGTATGTCAGTGCGGTAACCATTATGCCATTCGAACTTCCGATAGGAACGTCAAATTTCTTTCTACTTATACAGTTAATTCTCCTTTCATCTGAAGGCTGATAGCCATCGCTATCAACACCATCTGACGACTTCTTTTCAAAGTATTTTTATTGAGAACGAGCCCTGCGCTGCTCTGCTTCCCCGGGAATCTGTTTATCCTGATCTTGGCATCATCAAAAGACAAAAATGGTTATTGTGAGTTATCCGTAGAAGATAAACACAAGCTGTCGCAGACTTTTTTCTAGAGTTTTTTGAGATATTCAATTCTGTGTACAATAATTTGTTGTATTTGTTATGGTTTAGGCAGTGTAAGCCATTTAAGAGACAAAATAGGGACTTTATTTCACGTTTTTTCACTACAAAGGGTGATCTTAGGGGTGGGGAGTTGAGTATTACAACTCCCTTATAGCCTATGTTCGTCCCCAGAATCTCTGGAACATTTTTCAAAAACCCCATCTCAATCAGATCAATGGTATGGCAGAGCACGCATGCCCGGGAATCTACTTATCCTGATTTATTTGGAATCAATGAAAGACAAAAATGGTTATTGTGAGTTATCCGTAAAAGGTAAACATGCTGTCGCAGACTTTTTTTAAGAGTTTTTTTAGATACTTAATTCCGTGTACATTAATTTGGTATATTTGTTATGGTCTAGGCAGCATAAGCCATTTAAGCGTCAAAATAGGGACTTTATTTCACATTTTTCACTACAAAGGGTGATTTTAGGGGTGAAGGGGTTGAATATCACAACTCACTTAAAGCCTATGTTCATCCGGGGAATCTCCTCAACATTTTGCAAAAAAACCCACCAAAATCGGATCTATCGTATGGCCGCGCATAGAATACGAACAAACAAACATTGATTTTTATATATTAGATTTAAACATTAATTTTTAAGT
Organism: Diploptera punctata; assembly: GCA_030220185.1. Classification (NCBI taxonomy): domain Eukaryota; kingdom Metazoa; phylum Arthropoda; class Insecta; order Blattodea; family Blaberidae; genus Diploptera; species Diploptera punctata. The sequence continues at coordinate 1,698,355 of JASPKZ010000015.1, forward strand.
GGTTAAAGCTACTATTTTTACACGCTTTATATTAGCTTGACCTGTATCTATCTATCTATCTATGTAACGGAATCTTTCAATGCGATTTTCACCCACTTAAAATCATTGGATCGACTTGAAACTTTGTATACTTGTAGAGGGCCCGTGACAATACAATAATTTCATATTTATTTTCTAAAATCCTGGCCATAATCATCAGAAAATAAAAAAAAGTGTTTTTGTATCAATGTAACGGAATCTTTCAACGCGATTTTCACCCACTTAGAAACATTGGATAGACTTGAAACTTTGTATACGTGTAAGGGACCCGTGACAATACAATAAATTCATATTTATTTTTTAAAATCCTGGCCAGAATCATCAGAAAATAAAAAAAAAAGTGTCTTTGTATATATGTAACGGAATTTTTGAACACGATTATCACTCACTTAGAAACATTGGGTCGACTTGAAACTTTGTGTACTTGTAGAGGACCCGTGACAATACAATAATTTCATATTTTGTTTCTAAAATCCTGGCCAGAATCATCAGAAAATCAAAAAAATGAAAACTGGTATAATAGGTTGTGGAGTTGTCGACTTTTTAGTCAATCGTTGTAACGGCTCAGATGGTAGAACGGTGAACTCTAATGGTATATAATTTCAATAATCCATAGGTCACTGGTTCAAATCCGGCTGGGAGTTTTTTTTTTAGAAGAGTATTACTTTTAGCTCATACTACAATAGTAGCCTATTGAATTTAAAGATATTAACATTTTTATCTTATTCTATAAAATATTAAAACTAAAAAATAAAAAATAGTTTTAAAAAACTAAAAAAACACGCTTTATTAGAAAACCGAACTAAAAAATTGAAAAATAATTTTAATTTCCAACACGCTTGGGATAAATAATTTTACCATCAAAAGCGTGGGGTGCTGTTTATGATTTTTACATTTTCTTCTTTGAGACCTTACTTTTACCAATATCTGTTTATTATCAAATATATTAATTGGTAAACAGCACCCCACGCTTTTGATGGTAAAATTATTTATCCCAAGCGTGTTGGAAATTAAAATTATTTTTCAATTTTTTAGTTCGGTTTTCTAATAAAGCGTGTTTTTATAGTTTTTTAAAACTATTATTTATCATATTATATTTTAAATGAACATGTTCCAGAATTGGATATAGTTTTATTTTAGAAAGAAAAATTACATTTGAACCGGAAGTCGAGCCGCGGACCTCTGACTCTTTACATCAGTGCAGTTACCGTTATGCTATTCGAACTTCCGATAGGAATGTAAAATTTCTTTCTACTTCCTATTGGAAGTTCGAATGGCATAATGGTTACCGCACTGACATGCAGAATCAGAGGTCTGGGGTTCACTGCCGGTTCGAACATAATTTTTCTTAAAATTCATCGGAGAACATATTGTTTAAACAACTCACCTCATAGGATTCATGCTTCCATGATATCGCGATTTCAAACATAGTCATGTTCATCTTCAGCCATAACTCCGACTTCCCAACATTAATTTAATATAATTTTTCTTTCTAAAATAAAAATTATACTACTGTATTGGTTCAAATTCAAGTTTGTCCATCATACAAAAACTGCATTAACTAAACACATTTCTCATCAAGTTGAATTTATAATCCAATTTTTCTAGTTTTCAGAATATATAATTCTTTTGTAATTAGGGTTTACTTGTAAAAAAAAAAAACATGCCAGCCACTAGAGCACTTTTAAATTTTGACTCTTAGGTAAACTCCTACTATTAAAGATCCGATTTCATTGATTTTTTTAATTCTTTTCTAGTTTTATTTCTATGACATATGCAAAGTTTTGTTGCAAAAAATCAAAATTTGCATCTGCTATAAATTTTTGTTTAATGTGTGAAATTACAATAGGAGTAATGTTATGAGTAGAGCTAGGAATTTTAAGTGCAAAATTTTGGTAAAAAAGGTGCTTTAATTTAGCAGAAAAAGGTGCAAAAATGTGCATATTTTTTAAATAAAGGTGCAAATTCTTCTTCTTCTTCTTCTTCTTCTTCTTCCTTCCAAGTATTAGGCCAAGGCCTGTTACGATCCTATAGAAAATTTTCCCTCCAGCGTTTCATAGGACGGCCTAGTGATCTTCGTCCTCTTGGTATATAATTATAAACAGCTTTCGGGATCCGATTTGTACTCATTCTTTCTAGATGGTGTTTCCAAATTACTTGGTACTGTTTAATATATTCCAAAATTGGCGTAGTCTTCAATTCTTTTAAGATATCGGTGTTCCTTTTCCGATCCCATCTGGTGTAACCCGCTGTTCTGCGCATGAATCTCATTTCACAAGCCGTTATTCTGCTTTCATGTTGTCTTTTTAGTGTCCATGCTTCACTACCATAGGTCAACACTGGTCTAGCCAAAGTGTTATATAAATGTAATCTGGTGATTTTTTGTACAAGGGATGGTTTCATAACTTGATTAATAATTCCAAAACTTTTATTATAACTAGTAATTTTTTCAGGGATATCCTTTTCATCCCAGATAGAGAGATAATATCCAAGATATTTAAATTGATTAGATCTCTCTAAAATTTTATTCTGGAGACAGATTTTACTTTGTATGGGATCCTTCCCATGAAATGCCATAATTTTAGTTTTGTTAATTGATATTTCCATATTAAATTTGGCACCTATTTTTTGTAAATTATAAATTGATTGTTGAAAATCACTTTCGGAAAGTGCCAGAAGAGCTAAATCGTCTGCAAAAAGAATAGCATCGAATTTGAGGTTCCTATTGATGGGTATATATCCTCGTGTTTTCCTCCATTCATTTATTACTTTATTCATATATATAATGAAAAGCACCGGTAAAAGTCCACATCCCTATCTTACTCCAGTGTTGATCTTTTCCCAAGAAGATAATTTGCCATCTTGTCTAACAGAGATTTCGTTATCTTTATAGATGTTAAGTAATATATTGTTGTGGAACGTTATCATCAGCTAAAATTTGTAGTAATATATTTCTGTCTACTTTGTCAAAAGCCTTTATAAAGTCAACAAATGCGATATGAGTTTCTACATTGAATTCCTTGTGCTTTTCTAATAGTAGTAGGTGCAAATTCTCAATGTAAATAATCATTAAAGAGTACCAAAATCAATTACGTCAAATAACTAACGACACAAAATTCGCCCATGTTCTCATGCATTAAAAGTTCTGCATAAGGAAAATCCCAGAACATTATGTTACTGAAATCACAAGTCCAGAAAATTGTTAAAGTATATATTTTTAACAACCAAGTGTTTAAGATAAAAAAATTAAAATGTACCTTTTTTATATAATAAATTTGGGAATTTTTAACATTATGAGGTTTTATTAAGATATATATAGGAAAAACAAAAAGAAACTTGGAAACTCGTAAAAAAGAACACTTCAGAAACATAAAAAATGGAGAAATTGAAAAATCAGTTATAGCAGCACATAGTTTATTAGAGCATCATAGAATTGAAAAAGAAGCAAAACGTTTGAAACATCTATCCAAACCTTTCGATTTAACAGTTTGGGAAAATATATATATTCAAAAAAATCATACTAGAACCATGAAGTTCGAGATTCCAGATGAACCGAGCTTGATTACAAAGTTCTTCAAAAATATAACAGATGGCAGTTTAGAAAATGATTCATTCAAAAGAACACCAGATGGCAGTTTAGAAAATAATTCCTTTAAAAGAACACCAGATGGCAGTTTGGATAATTACCGGCAAAGAAAAAATTGACAGTCGTGAAGACAGCTGAGGATGGTGACAATATGGGTCACTGATACTGCAGTGCTGTGTTTAAAAAAACATAGAAGTATGAGGTAAGAAGAAATCACGATTCAATTAATTCTTATGAATTGAACCTCATAATGTTAAAAATTCCCAAATTTAATATATAAATAAAAAAAAAAAGGAATGAAATTGTTTATAATCTGTAGCCAATTGTAACATGCATATCAATGTATTTGTGCTACAGTTCTAGAAAACTGTATACAATATTAATGGACACTTGCAAATGTATCACATAAAAGTTACTGGTTTGAAATAAAGAATTTTGAGTTTTGAACAATTTATCTGCACTTTTTCTTATTTTCCTGTAAAACTTATTCCTAATTAGTGCGGTATACATGGACAATATGAAGAAGAGATGAAAGCCGAATAACAGCAAATGAGATGTGATTTATGCGCCAAACAGCAGGCTATACAAAGAGGGACCATAAAAGAAATGAGGAAATTATGGAAGAGTTGGATGTGGAACCCTTTCTTCACCATATACAAAACTACCAGAACAACTGGAAAGCCCCCATCTTCAACGCATGCCATCTCATAGAATTCCAAAAGCCATTCTTCGCTACTGCCCCCAAGGCAAAAGATCACTGGGATGTCCAAAAAAGCGCTGGATGGAAAATTCCTCTTTGAGACCGTAACAGGCCACATGGCATAATACTTGCATGGATGATGATGATACATCATTATAACTGTTAAAAAAACTGTCAAGACTGTACAAAAGAGATTGGATTTTAAAGGGAATGCTTTTTTTATACGGCAGAACATAAAATATATGGTTCAACTTTTATAGGAATAAATCACTATGAGGTTTAATTTTTTTAACTTCTTGTTGCAATCTATGTTCCCTCTGTCAGCCACACTGGACTTCATTATCACTTTTTTAGGCAATATCTGACTTGCATCAATTAATCTATTATCTTTGGGTTTTTTACAGCTGCTGTCGTCTTCTCCCCCAAAGCCTACGTTTTTGGATATCTTCAATACTTAGCCCTCTTGCTTGCATTAATGTCTTCATGCTTTCATTCAATGTTAACTTTGGTCTCCCTTTTTTTCTTCTTTCTTGTCAGTTGCCATTAATACAGTTGTTTCGGTCATCGCTCATCTTCCATTCTTAAAATATGTCCTAACCATTTAAATTCCTTCTCAATTCTTTCAATTATGCTTTTTTCTGCTTCCATTGTTTCTAGTTTCCTTATTTGTGACATGTTGTAATTTTGACTTTCTGGCCACTTCTGCGTAAATAACACATTTCAATAATATTTAAATTAATATTGGGAAGTAAACATTATGAGGTTATATCATTAATAGTGAGTGGAGAACATACAATACAAAGAAGAGATGAAAGCTGAATAACAGCAAATGAGATGTGATTTATGCCCCGTACAGAAGGCTACACAAAGTGGGACCATAAAAGAAATGAAATTATGGAAGAGTTGGATGTAAAACCCATTCTTCACCATATATAAAACTACCAGAACATCTTCAACGAATGCCGTCTCATAGAATTCCAAAAGCCATTCTTCGCTACTGCCCCCAAGGCAAAAGATCGCTGGGACGTCCAAAAAAGCGCTGAATGGAAAATTCCTCTTTGAGACTGTAACAGGCCACACGGCCTAATATTTGCATAGATGATGATGACGAACATATTTTTAACGACTCACCTCATATAATTTCCTTGATACCGGCGGTTTCAGACAATATCTTGTCCCTCTCGTGGAAGCTATGACTGAAGAGGGACAAGAAACCGCCAGTATCAAAGAAATTTGAAATTATATGATGTGAGTCGTTAAAAATATGTTCTCCACTCACTATTAACACATTTCAAGTTGAGGTGAAAGGGGAGAAGGAAGAATTTGATTGTAGTCTGGGAGGTGTAACTTAATGAAAAGGAATCATCCACAAAATTCCTCTTTCTAGACACAAAGGAAAATTAAGTAGGAAGATATGATTAATTACTCAATTATCACTATATAAAGTATGTTTTAATACAGTGCTATGTAATGATAACATTTATGCATTATTCAAATATTTAACTTTCAGATTTAAAAAAAAAACTTATAAGCTTACCACACATGTTCAATATCTTATATAAATTCAAGGTCCACCGATGAGCGCTAATAATGCTCTCTTGTAGTCACCAGATGTCTCATCCTGAAATTTATTCAATACATTATAAGTATTACAAAAGTAGTACCTGGCAAGTCACTCGTCCTCTTCATCAAGTAGTTCAAATGTGGAGGCCTTTCAAAAACAATGTTTCATCTATGATGATCTTGAAGATTTTCGGGCTGTAGGCCGTGGTTGTGAGGCTTGTAGTTCCCCCACGTTTCGCCAAAGATGTTGTTGTTTTCAAATGCTGGGCCTTCTTGCTCTCCAATATTTCTCAATGGTGGATCCAACAGGTAATACTTCACAGGTTTGTAGATGTTCTTCGTCTTTGTTGCATAGAGGACAATTTGGATTTGTGTAGATTCCTATTCTTTACTAAAATATTCCATTTTTTGTCTTTGGCTTTATTACATAGGTCTTGGTTTTGTTTGATTTTATATTTGTTTTTAATTATTCTTTTTATGGATGTGAAAGGTAAGCTTTTAGTAGTATTCTGAATTAGATTGGAGCCTTTTTTGGCAAGAAAATCAGCATTGTCATTTCCAGCAATTCCACAATGTGCAGGTATCCATTGCATCCTCAAGGGTTGTCTTGAGACTGGCAATTCTGTCCACTGTCTGTCCTATTTATATGTTCACCGCGATGTTGTTCGTAAGTTATATCTGCCTTCTGATTGGTCAGCGTTAGGGACTTCCATTGCTCCAATGATATGATGGTCTAGTCGACTGTACTTGTAGAGGTTTACATTCTGCGTTTTTTAGAACCGGTATCCATACTTTGTTGACTTTTAATGATTCTTCTTTTCTATTGAAACTGTTTTTATGTTTGAATATTTCGATGGCTTCTCGTTGCAGAGGGTAAAATAGTGTGTGCAGTTAGATAATATGTCTGTATTCTGGTATTGTACTATGTGGCCATCAAGAAAAGAGTGTTCTACTGCCGACTTATCCATTTGTTTAAGATGACTGGATCTTTCATGCTTCTTAAGTCTGGTTGCGATGCCGCATTTGGTGGTGCCTATATACACTTTTCCACAACTGCATGGTATCCTGCTGTCTGATGGGGATGGAGTTGATCCTTCATAGGTCTGAGAAGGTTCTTGATTTTCTTGGTAGGCCTGTATATTGTCTTTGTCTTCTTCTTCTTTAGTAGTTTTCCAATGCGGTCCGTTACATTCTTAATGAACAGTAAAAATGCCCTGGTTGAAGTTTTTTCTTTCCTCTGATTCCTTGCTGCTCTTGCTGTTGTATCGTCTGGGATGATTGGCTTGGTTGATTTCTTTCCTGGTGTATTCATTGGCTGGGAATACCGTATGGAGGTGTTGAATTTCCGTTTTTAATAAATCCGGATACTGTTTTTGGCATTGTGTTTGAAAGGCCTCCATATTGGAACTACTTGAAGAAGTTTAATAATTTAGTTGAGGACGACTGACTTGCCAAGGCACCAATTTTGTTATATTATTTTTGGTCTGGACATCTTACCTCAATATTAATGTTGATTTGTTCTTGAACATGTTTCAAAACAATTCTGTTTTATCTTCAGCTTTCCCAGACTGGTTTTATTTATGTTGCATTATGTTGCACCACCTGGATGTCGATGTCAGCTCCATCCTGTGGTTGGCCAAAGAACCTCCAAACAAGGTCACCCTCCATCGGAATATCAAAATTCATAACTCTGTTTCTGTTCTTCTGAATATAAATTTTTTCCCAAATAGTCAGCTTGTTTGTATTTTCTAACTGTTTTAATAATTTAGTGTCTGAATTTATATTATGTTTTTCAGACCAAACATGAGCAGCAACTGCAGATTTTTCAATTTCTCCATTTTTAATATTTCTTATGTGTTCTTTGGTTCTAATTTTTAGGTTCTCTTTTGTTTTCCCTATATATATCTTTTCACAACCCATGCATTCAATTTGATATATTCCTGACTTTTTATTTTTATCAGTTTTTTCATTTTTGTTGGTTTTTATTAGTTTATTTAAACTGTAGTTATTTTTTGGTGCTAATTTAATATTAAACTTCTCAAATATATTTTGAAATTTATTATGTACCCAGGGGTGATATGTGAATTTCCTATGTCTTTTCATAGGTGGTTCTTCTTTTTCAAGATTACTTCTGTTTATCATTTTTGTGTTTTTATACTTTTCTATCCTTTTATGTACCATTTTTTCATCAAACCCATTTTCTCTTGCTACTTTGATTATGTGTTTTTTCTCATGTTTGAAATCTTCTTCGTTTAAGGATTCATAGGAAAGAAACTCATACGGAAAATTTTATAAAATCAACAGGGTTCAATCCAATTGGACATAAATTAGCAGCATTTAATAGTTTAACTCATAGATTGGTAAACTTACCCTTAAACGAAGAAGATTTCAAACATGAGAAAAAAACACATAATCAAAGTAGCAAGAGAAAATGGGTTTGATGAAAAAATGGTACATAAAAGGATAGAAAAGTATAAAAAACAAAAAATGATAAACAGAAGTAATCTTGAAAAAGAAGAACCACCTATGAAAAAATATAGGAAATTCACATATCACCCCTGGGTACATAATAAATTTCAAAATATATTTGAGAAGTTTAATATTAAATTAGCACCAAAAAATAACTACAGTTTAAATAAACTAATAAAAACCAACAAAAATGAAAAAACTGATAAAAATAAAAAGTCAGGAATATATCAAATTGAATGCATGGGTTGTGAAAAGATATATATAGGGAAAAACAAAAAGAACCTAAAAATTAGAACCAAAGAACACATAAGAAATATTAAAAATGGAGAAATTGAAAAATCTGCAGTTGCTGCTCATGTTTGGTCTGAAAAACATAATATCAATTCAGACACTAAATTATTAAAACAGTTAGAAAATACAAACGAGCTGACTATTTGGGAAAAAATTTATATTCAGAAGAACAGAAACAGAGTTATGAATTTTGATATTCCGATGGAGGGTGACCTTGTTTGGAGGTTCTTTGGCCAACCACAGGATGGAGCTGACATCGACATCCAGGTGGTGCAACATAATGCACATAAATAAAACCAGTCTGGGAAAGCTGAAGATAAAACAGAATTGTTTTGAAACATGTTCAAGAACAAATCAACATTAATATTGAGGTAAGATGTCCAGACCAAAAATAATATAATTAAAATAACCTCAAAATATAACTTCCTAAAATTAAATTTTAATTACAACCAATTTTGTATTTAATATCTTATTACAAAATCTCAACATTCCTTTAATATGAATTTTAAAGGTATTGATTACACTGGTCAACATGACTTTTGTCTCATGAGTACCAATAGTTGTACTTAATGCAGTTTTTTTTTATCGTGTTTTCAAATATGTATTCGGAATTTCTCCATCACCCACAGTTTTTTTTATTTCTTCTTCTTCTTAAACTTAATTTGTAGGATTTCATCCTGTTTATTTCCAAAATCACTCCTCGGAGGAAGACATATTAGATGTGCATTCACTGTCTATCCATCTCTTGGCTGATCTTCCTCTTGTTCTTCTCCCATCCATTGGTCTATCTTCTTTAGCTCTTTTTGCAAGCCGGTTTTCTTCCATTCTTTCTATATGACCCTTCCAATATTTTCGTCTATCTGTAATAAATTTGGTTATGTCTTGAATATGGCATTTCTCCCTAATTTCTGTGTTGTGTATTTTATCAAATAATGTTTTCCCCAGAATAGTTCTTAAGATTTTCATTTCACATGTGCTTATTATTTGTTTAGTTTTTGTTGTATCAGCCCTAGTTTCTGCTCCATATACGACAACTGGTCGAACTATCATTTTGTATATGCAGGTTTTGCTTTCTATTGACATATGTTTGTTCCGCCAAATTAAATCTTTCATATACCCTGATATTTGTGCTGCTTTATCAGCTTGTTACTTTACCTCTTTTATTAAATTTTTTAGTGTTTGTTATTAATACACCTAAATAATTAAATTCTGACACATGTTCTATAATTTTTCTTTCCATTTCTAATTTGTATTTTCTGGCATTTATATTAAATTGATGTAAAGATCTTTGTGAATTATCTTCAGATTCTGAAAGGAGAACGACATCAACTGCGTAACATATTAAGTGAAATCTAGTGTTTCCCATTTTATAACCCAAATGTGGTGGTATGTTTTCAATAATTTTATCCATTATAATATTAAATAAGAATGGACTTGAAGAGTCACCTTGTCTGATGCCCTTTGTGAGGGTTATTTCTTCAGTTTGCTGTTCTTTTACTTTGATTACTGTTTTGCAGTTTGTGTTAATTCATATTATTGCTGTAATCAGTTCATTAGGAATTTCATTCTCTCTCAAGATATGTACAACATCTTCAAGCTGTACTCTATCAAAAGCTTTCTTCATATCTATGAAACATAAGAATACTGGTTTATTGAATTTTTTATTTCAATTTCAATTAATGGATTTAAATAATTATTTTTTTAATCAACTTTTTTTTGTCCATTGTAAGTCCACCGCTGTGGTCTCGAGGTAGCGTGCTGCCTTGTCATGCAGTGGGCCCAGTTCGATCCCCAGTCGGAGCAGTTTTTCTGGGTGAGGTTTTTATCGGGGTTTTTCCTCATCTATAAGACAAATGTCAGAAAAACTTTAAGGCCCAAACGATCCCCGAAATCATATGGCCATCAACATATCATCATCATCCTTCACCGGTGTGGAAAGCAATGGGAAGCTACCACACCTACAATTCCCTAGTAAAACTACAAGCATAGCACGAAAATGCTATGATTGCAGTGAAGGACCTGCCCTCGGGCACAATTACTATGGATGTCCATTGTAAAATAAAACCAAATGAGCTAACTCAGGAGATTTCAGCTATGGAAAAGAGATATCAAGGCAAATGGAATCCTAATATGCTGGCCGATTATTGTTGGACCATCAAGAGGGATACTCCACAGGCGAAATATAGCAGAAAATCGTCATTTCTTACTTTCTAGGTGAGTCCAAATGTTGAAATATTGTGTAGTTACGAATGTAGAGAATATTAAAGGGTTTGAAATTATAAATTCCTGCCTCTCGAAAACCTTGCGTGATGGAGAAAAACCGATATCATATTTGAATTCAGGAGAAAAAATACTATCAGAATCACATATTTTTCTTTTTGAGACAAAAAAAGTTTATTTTTTATTGCTCAGTGTTATTTAGTTGATGACAACTGACTTACCAGGTACCAATTTTGTAATTAATATTTAATTTTAGGAAGTTATATTTTGAGGTTATTTTAATTATATTATTTTTGGTCTGGACATCTTACCTCAATATTAATGTTGATTTGTTCTTGGACATGTTTCAAAACAATTCTCTGTTTATCTTCAGCTTTCCCAGACTGTCTGGGAAAGCTGAAGATAAAACAGAGAATTGTTTTGAAACATGTCCAAGAACAAATCAACATTAATATTGAGGTAAGATGTCCAGACCAAAAATAATATAACCAATTTTGTATTTAATACCTTATTACAAAATATCAACAGTGCTTTAATATGAATTTTAAAATGATTGATTATAAATATTATAGATTATATAATATTATAAAACTATAGAACAAGTATCACAATTTAATTATTTAGGTGTATTAGTCACGCGCCATAGTCGAGTGGTCAAGGCAAGAAGCATTAGCGCAGAGCTATGAGACTTGCGCTGGTTCAAGTCTACATACGAGAAGAAATTTTCTCATGGGATTTCTGTCAGTATGGGACCAGTGCCCACCCAGCATCATGAGGAATTTGTGTAGCTACAATAAGTAGTGACTCTAGGTTCAGAAAACCAGCTATAATAACTAGGGGATTTGACATGCTGACCACATGTCACCCCTATACTGGCAGGATGATTGTCTGCCTATGTGATTAACACATGTAGATGTGAAGCCAGCAGCTGGCTGGTAACCCAAGGGCCTTCTAGGCTTGTCGTGCCTTGGAGAAAATAACAGACGGGTGAATGGAGAAGACTACTTAACAGTGAACTACATGGTCTTTGTAGGAAGCCAAATATAATGAGAATGGGCACGATATGTGGCACAAATGGGGATGAATGACGTGCATGGAAGCTTCTTGTAGAAAAATCAGAGGGTAAGTGCCCAGCTGGTAGACCAAGAGGTGGGGGAATAACATTAACTATGATTTGGGGGAAGTAGATTATACAGGGGATGACTGGAAAACATTGGCTCAGGATAGAGATGTATTGTGAGCTTATGTCCATGTGGCCATGAACCTATGGGTTTGATAGTGCCAGTGAGTTGGTTAGTTACAATTTTAATAGAGGAGGTAAAGAAACAAGCTGATAAAGCAGCACAAATATCAGGATATATGAAAGATTTAATTTGGCGCAACAAACATATGTCAATAGAGAGTAAAATTCACATATATAAAACAATAGTTCGACCAGTTATCTATATGGAGTAGAATCTAGGGCTGATACAACAAAAACTAAACAAACAATAAGCGTGTGTAAAATGAAGATCTTAAGAACTATTCAGGGGAAAACATTATTTGATAAGATACACAACAAAGAAATTAGGGACAAATGTCATATTCAAGACATAAACAAATTTATTATAGATAAATTAAAATATTGGAAAGGTCATATAGAAAGAATGGAAGACAACTGACTTGCAAAAAAGAGCTAAAGAAGATAGACCAATGGACAGGAGAAGGACAAGGGGAAGACCAGCCAAGAGATGGACAGACGGTGGATACACATTCAATATGTCTTCCTCCGAGGAGTGATTTGGGAAATAAACAGGATGAAAATCCAACAGAGGGAGGAATAAGCAGGGAATCAAACCTGGGACCTCATGAATTGCAGTCAGAAACGCTAACCACTAGCCCATAAGACCAGTTATAAATGAAATATTAAAGATTAATTAAATTGTATGATATACGCTGAGACGAACCAAACATGGTGGTTGCTAGTCAGTTTTTAATTTCAGATTTCTGGTAAACCTCCACTTATAAATGTCGGATTAAATTTATAATAAAACTTACCAATAGATAATGGATTTGAATAAACCTGATGCTCAAAAAATAATTAGGTTAAAAAAATCAAAGGAAGTACCTTTGAACAGAAAAAAGAAGAAAACAAAATAATTTTTTCCATAGGCTGAGATCCTAAATGTCTTTGTGGTTCCTCATTCCCAAGTTTTTCCACATACTTTATAACCTGCAATTTGTAGCTTGAGGTATATGAAAGATAAGAATTAAATGAATCGTGAATTCTTCTTACCTCATACTTCTGTTTTTTTTAAACACAGCACTGCAGTATCGGCGACCATCGTCATCATCCTCAGCTGTTTTCACGACTGTCAATTTTTTTTTTGCCGATAATTATCCAAACTGCCATCTGGTGTTTAGAAAATAATTCCTTAAAAAAACACCAGATGGCAGTTTGGATAATTACCGGCAAAAGAAAAAATTGACAGTCATGAAAACAGCTGAGGATGGTGACGATGGTCACTGATACTGCAGTGCTGTGTTTAGAAAAACACAGAAGTATGAGGTAAGAAGAATTCATGACTCATTAAATTCTTATTAATAAAACCTCATAATGTTAAAAATTCCCAAATTCATTATATTAAAAAAATTAATATATGAATGATGCCTGTTTTTTTTATCGCAAAAATCTATGGGAAAATATCAAACTCAACACAAAATATCTAAACATGTTGACTGAATACCAAGAAACATCAGTAACTGATTACTCATGTAAGATTGAGTAGAAATGCATTATATAATGGAAATGTGCAGCTAATGACAAATGAGGGAAATTTTGAAGAAGTGGCTGAATTCAAATACCTAGGAACAATAATTAAAATAGGAATGTTATGCACAAATAAATTAAATATATGCTCAATTCTGAAAATGCGTGCTATTATCCATTACAGGGACTCTTGTCATCCCAACTCCTTTCAAAAAACGTAGAACTGAAAATATATAAAACAGTTATTCTACCAGTTATATTATATGGATGTGAAACATAGACTCTTACTTTAAGAGAGGAAAGAAGATTACGGGCCGCATGCAAATACATTAGTCTCTGGTGAGCTGAGTTTTCCGTGAGAATGTGCAAAGTTCGAATTAGCGAGTCGCTGACTGGTCATGCATGAAAGTAGTTTTTTTTCATAATATTGGCAAGAAATTACCCAAAATTCTCAGCGATAAAACCACTTCCGTTATTTTCGTCTCCTAGAAGAACACATTTACGCTTGTGTCCCGCAAATAAAACCGTATACGATGACATCTGCATGGGGCGATATTACGCCGATTCTCCTGTTCTTCCAATTGAATTCTTTGGTAGACTCTATCAAATTCCTCTTCTCCGCATATACTGAAAACATGGTCGAAGTCTTCAAGGTACGACATATTGGATAAAGCAGCAAGGTACGCGGACATTGGTTACCATCGGTTCCCATTGGGTAGCTCACGATTCGTTCTCTGCAAAGTCACCTCGCCAGGTAGCTTAGGAATTTCGACATTATTATCGCATGAGCAGATTTTTGAGTATGCAAAAATGTCTTTGGATGCAACTTTCTCAGCAGAGTACAAGCTGAGAATGACTTTTACGGTCTAATGCGTTTATAGACACGACCCTACGAGTATTTGAGAATAAAGTTCTTAGGAAACTTTTTGGGCCAAAAAGAGATGAACATACAGGTGAATGGTGAAAACTACATAACAGTGAACTACATGTTCTTTGTAATAAGCCAGATATATGAGGGTCATACCACAATATTGCCGTTTTGTGGCATCGTAGCTTCTATCATGTGACCACACGCAGTGTTTCCAAAATGGCAGACATCAATGTTTCGTTTCGACAGTGTACTGTCATTGAATTCCTTGTTAAAGAGGAACAATCTGCTGTTGATATTCACCAAAGATTTCAATGTGCTTACGGAGATGCCTGCATGGGTGTCAGCAGTGTTAGGAGATGGGTGAAACATTTTAAAGATGGGAACACGAGTATCATAGATGAGCCTCGTAGCGGTCGCCCATGCTCTGCCTCCACAGATTGCAACAAGGAAAGAGTTGATGCGCTCATTAGAGACGACAGGCGTATCACAGTGAATGAAATCACTACAAAACACAGTGCAGTGCAAGAAATGATTCACAGCTTAGGTTACCGAAAAGTTAGTGCCCGTTGGGTTCCACGTTTATTGAGTGAAGACCACAAACTTCAGAGAAGAACCATCACCCATAACCTTCTTCAGAGATTTCGAAATGAAGGTGATGATTTTTTGACGAATATTGTGACAGGTGACGAAAGCTGGTTTCATCGCTACGAGCCTGAAACAAAACGCCAGAGTATGGAATGGCACCACTTGAATTCACCATCAAAGAAAAAAGCGAAGACAGTGCAATCTGTTGGGAAAGTTATGGGCAGCGTCTTCTGGGATGCGCAATGTTGCATTCTGGTTGAATTTCTTGAACCTGGACAAACCATAAATGCTGCCCGCTATATCCAGACACTTGTGAAGCCCCGTCGTGCATTGCACGACAAACGCCCTGGAAGGAAGATCATTCTGCAACATGATAACGCGCGTCCTCACACTGCTCATGCCACTGTGGAGAAGATCAGGACATTTGGGTGAGAAACTCTTCCACATCATCCCTATAGTCCCGATTTGGCACCCTCCGACTACCATCTTTTCGGTTCTGTGAAGGAGCAGATGAGAGGCCAACGCTATGAGATGCTGGAGGATATTCGGAAAGCAGTGCATCAGTGTCTTCGAGCAGCTGGAACGGACTTTTATCATAAGGGAATTTTCCAGCTTGTAGAACGCTGGACAAAATGTGTGCAAAGAAATGGAGACTGTGTTGAAAAGTAGCATAAAGGTCTGTAGATTAACATGGTGTACTTGGTTTGTCTAAAATAAATATTATGATTGTTTAAAAAAATGTTGCTCATGACTTTCAGTATGACCCTCGTAATAAGAACAGTTAAGTCTCATAGACTGCGATGGGCAGGACATGTGCATGAATGGGGAATGAAAGATGTGCACGGAAGCTTCTTGTAGGAAAACCAAAGGGAAAACACCCAGTTGGAAGACCAAGAAGGAGGAGGGAGAATAGCATTAACTATGATTTGAGGGAAATACAGGAAAAACTGCACTTAAACTATCGTGAAATATTTTCAAAGTCCTATAGAACAACAGAGCGCATGCACCAACGATAACCCACAATCGAACCACATATCGATTATCATCCTTGATTACTATCCATCGCTATGAAATTTAAATGACCAATATTTGCAATAAATCCCCAAATCTATGTTAAAAAATATATTAAAAATATTTAAATTACCAAATGTTTATTAGAAATGGGTCTACACTTACTTATCACTTCCTAACGCTCATCCAACCAGTGATAACCCAAAACAGCGATAGAAAAATCATAGACTAAGGGTCTAATCTTTGAATGCATTAGACCGTAAAAGGCGTTCTCTGCTGAGAAAGTTGTATCCTAATACGATTTTGCTTACCCAGAAATATATTCATGTGTTAATAATTGTTGAAATTCGTAAGCTACCTGACGAGGTAACTTAAGATAGAAACTTACCGTGAGAATCCCGAAGGTAACCGATGTAGTTTGAAACCTTGCCGCGTGCCTTGCTGCTTTATCCAAGATGTCAGACCTTGAAAGACTTCAATCATGTTTTCGGTATACGTGGAGAAGAGGAATTTGATAGAGTCTACCTTAGAATTCAACTGGAAGAACAGGAGAATCGGCGTAATATCGCGCGATGCAGACGTCGTATACGGTATTATTTGTGGGACGCAAGTGTATATGTGTTCCTCTAGCAGACAAAAATAACAGAAGTGGTTTTATCGCTGAGAATTCTGGATAATTTCTTGCCAATATTATGAAAAAGACAACTTTCATCCATGACCAGTTAGTGGGTAGCTAATCCTATCTTTGCTCTTGCTCACGTCAGCTCACCAGTGATTGGAAGTAATTTGAGTAGAGACTAATGTATTTGCATGCGGCCCTAAAACTATAGAACAAGTATCAGAATTTAATTATTTGGGTGTATTAGTCACGTGCCATAGTCGAGTGGTCAAGGCAAGAAGCCTTAGTGCAGAGCTATGAGACTTGTGCTGGTTCGAGTCTCCATGCGGGAAGAAATTTTCTCATGGGATTTCTGCCAGTATGGGACCGGTGCCCACCCAGCATCGTGAGGAATTTGTGTAGCTACAATAAGTAGCGACTCCAGGTTGAGAAAACCAGCTATAATGACTAGGAGATTTGACATGCTGACCACATGTCACCCCCCATACTGGCAGGATGATTGTCTACCTCTGTGATTAACACATGTAGATGTGAGGCCAGCAGCCGGCTGATAAGCCAATGAACTTCTAGGCTTGTCGTGCCTTGGGGAAAATAACAAACACTAAAATTTTAATAATATAAATATGTTCTTAGGAAAATTTTTGGACCAAAGAGAGATGAACAGACAGGTGAATGGAGAAGACTACTTAACAGTGAACTACATGGTCTTTATAGGAAGCCAGATATAATGAGAATGGGCAAGACATGTGGCATGAATGGGGGATGAAAGACGTGCATGGAAGCTTCTTGTAGGAAAACCAGAGGGAAAACGCCCAGTTAGTAGACCATGAATGAGGTGGGAAAATAACATTAACTATGATTTGAGGGAAGGAGACTATACAGGGGATGATTGGAAAACATTAGCTCAGGATAGGGATGTATGGAGAGCTTATGTCTGCATGGCCATGAACCTATGGGTTCGATAGTGCCAGTGAGTTAGTTAGATGCAGAATTACTTACCCTAACAGCACTCTCCAGAGTTTTGTCATATATTCGTTCATATTCCTGCTTTATGCTTCCGAGATCAATCTCACTTCGGCTCACAATAATACGAATCAGAGTGACATCATCGGTCCCACCTCCTGCCATAGATTTATGGAGCCGATTAGCAAAGAAAGCTGGTGGGCTCTGGACACATTCAACTAAAAACAAAATAATTTTAATATAATATTGATAGCAATTCACAGTACGAGGTATTTTAGCAAACAAAATTAATCAGTTCCATACATTTCATCTCACATATTAGCTCTTCCTCGGACTGGTTTCAAAAGAATATTGCCTTCATCTTCAGCCAACAGAAATGGTTGTTGGCTGAGCATAAATCCCACATTTCTTCAAAATTGTCCAAAGAAAAAAGAGCTAATATGAGGTGAAGTGGTAATGAATTGATTCAATTTATTAAAGTTTATTTTTACACGCTTTATATTAGCTTGACCTGTATCCATGTAACGGATCTTTCAACGTGATTTTCACCCACTTAAAATCATTGGATCGACTTGAAACTTTGTATACTTGTAAAGGACCAATGACAATACAATAATTTCATCATTTTTTTCTAAAATCATGGCCAGAATCATCAGAAAATAAAAAAAAGTGTGTGTGTAATTATGTTATGGAATCTTTCAACACGATATTCACCCACTTAAAATCATTGGATTGACTTGAAACGTTGTATACTTGTAAAGGACCAATGACAATACAATAATTTCATAATTTTTTTCCAAAATCCTGGCCAGAATCATCAGAAAATCAAAAAAATAAAAACTGGTATAATAGGTTGCAGACTTATCAACTTTTTAGTCAATTGTTGTAAGAGCTCAGTTGGTAGAGCGGTGGACTGTAGTGGTACATCATTTCAGTAATCCATAGGTCGCTGGTTCAAATCCAGCTGGGAGAATTTTTTTTAGAAGAGTATTACTTTTAGCTCATACTATAATAGTATCGAATTTAAAGATATTTACATTTTTATCTTATTCTGTAAAATATTAAAACTAAAAAAATAAATAATAGTTTAAAAAACTAAAACAACACGCTTTATTAGAAAACCAAACTAAAAAATAAAAAATAATTTTAATTTCCAACACACTTGGGATAAAATTAAAGTGGTCAACAAAAAAATCATCTCCAACACATATAGAATAAAACTATAGTTATCTGCAAAAAAAAATAATTTTACTATCTAAAGTGTGGGGTGCTTTTTATGGTTCTTACATTTTCTTCTTAGAGACTTTATTTTTACCAATATCTGTTTATTATCAAACATATTAATTGATATAGAGCACCCCACGCTTTTGATGGTAAAATTATTTTCTTTTTGTTGATAACTCTAGTTTTATTCTATATGTGTTGGAGATGATTTTTTTGTTGACCACTTTATTTTATCCCAAGCGTATTGGAAATTAAAATTAGTTTTCCTTTTTTAGTTCAGTTTACTAATAAAGCGTGTTGTTTTAGTTTTTTAAAACTATTATATTGGAAAGGTCAAATAGAAAGAATGGAAGAAAACCGGCTTGAAAAAAAAAGAGCTAAAGAAGATAGACCAATGGACGGGAGAAGAACAAGAGGAAGACCAGCCAAGAGATGGATAGATAGTGAATGCACATCCAATACATCTTCCTCCGAAGAGTGATTTTGGAAATAAACAGGATGAAAAACCTACAAATTAAGTTTAAGAAGAAGAAGAAGATTTATTCATTACAAATTAAGTAAAATCTCAATGGGGAATGGTAAGAACAGTTTTCGTAACATGTACAAAGCCTTGTTACGCTATTTGTAAGTACACAATAAATAACAGAGAATCACCAAGTTTCAGGTTCAATGATTGAGAAATGAAACTAAACAACTGAACTAGAAACTTAACTATACACATTGCTCTGGTTTAGTCGAGACAAAACGTATGCAAGTCTGTAAGTAAACACAAGCAGTTCTCACAGTGAGCACTTTCATGAATGCAGGTTCCTCACAATCATTTCTACAACATTCCTCAAGGAGGCTCGATTTAAAGCAATATGGTTGGTTGTATCTAATGTCGAGCAATTGATAATGAAATCATTCGCTCTCTTGCACTCCAATATTTAGCAGAAAGGCTGGTCTCTTCTACAAAAGCTGGACATCGGAGGAGATGGTTTCTTTCCATATTTTCATTTAAATTGCAAAAAGGGCATTTAGGTGAATCTGTAATGCCAATTCTGTGTAGGTGTTTATTCAAGCAGTCATGTCCCGTTAGCAGTCTGAATATTGCTACTACAGATTTTCTTTGTAATGTAGTAATGTCATAAGCTTGTAGATTTTCCCATTCCTTTCCAGATGTTTTGGTGGTGTATTCTTCTCTAAGTTTATTGATATATTTATTTGAGATAATTCTTTTGATAGAGTGAAAGGAAACTGGAGTAGAAGTTGGGTTTGAAACAATTTTGCTACCCTTCTTGGCCAGAAAATCGGCTATTTCATTGCCTGTCACTCCACAATGGGCCGGAATCCACTGAAGTACAACTTTTTTATGTAGACAGGATAACTGTTTTATCATTTTGTGACATTCAATAATTTTGATGCTTTTACATGTTGTGTCTCGTGTTAAACGAGAATGGCTGCTTTGGAGTCACATAGAATTACAACTTGTGTAAATTTTTGGATGTGATATAAAAGATTTTGTAAACTTAAGAAATTGCTAGAATTTTGCCATCAAAGTTTGTTGAATTTGTGTTTAGTTTACGATAAAAGGAAAAAAGTGGACATACTGTATCAGCACCAGTGCCACCGTCATTTGGTAGGTTGGAGCCATCTGTAAAAATATGTATCCATTCAGGAGCAGGGTATCTTAGATTTATTATTTCCAGTGACATTTGTTTTAAAATATATGGGGGAGTTTCAGATTTCTTTATGTCTTCTGTTAAATGAAGGTTATATTCAATTTCCAAAAATTCTAGAGGGTTGTTTCTCATCTGCATATTTTCTTTTGAATGTGGAAGTTGCAATTTGTGTTTGATTTCTTGTACTATGCTTAAGAAGCTTTGCTGAGATTTTAAACATACTTGTGGTTTTCTTTGGGTCCAGTTATTATGGGGTAGCCTTAAAAATTTTTCATACTGTGTGATTGCTGTTTTCTCAATTTCAAATGCTATGTTTGGGTTATTTGTTAAGATTTGCATGGCAGTGATTGGTGTTGTTTTAACGGCTCCTGTTATCAGACGGAGGATTTGGTTCTGCAATTTATTAAGTTTTTCCACTTTAGTAGTTACTAGGATTTCTTCACAATATTGAAGTACAGGTTTTATGTACATTTGGTAGAAGATGTTTAGGGTTTGTGTGTTGCAACCCGACTTTTTCCCTGCTAATCGTTTTAATAATGGTAACCCTGTTTCTATCTTTGTACATATATTCTCTATGTGTTTCTTCCATGTTAATTTTGTGTCCAGAGTTATTCCTAAATATTTTACTTCATGTGTTTGAGTTAATAATTCACCCTCCAATTTCAGAGTGATGGGTAGTGGTTTCTTTCTTAATGTAAATAGTTGATAATTTATCTTCTGTATATTTATCTTCATTAAGTTCTGGGATGTCCAATTCTCTAACTGTATTAGTGATTGTTGGGCATGGTTATTAATTGTTGACTTTGGTTTTTCGGTTTGGAGACCCATATTACAACATCATCAGCAAAAAGTAGGGTTTTTGTTTGGAGCTTTTCTATATGCTTAGGTAGATCATTAATGTAGATATTGAAGAGAGTGGTACTAAGTACAGAACCCTGTGGTAAACCTCGATGTGTTTGTTGGTATTTAGAAGGTGATTATTATATTTAAAGCAATATTAGAGATGTGTTTGGAACTTTCCATGAGTAGTCACACAACCACATCAATAAAGCGCAAACAGGATGAGATTGCGAAATCAAGGTGCTGAAAACTGGTAATGGATAAAAGACTGTAAATGGAGAAAGTGGTTTCTGTGCCACAAGTTAATGTCTGATTCCACCAACACAGTGTCCATTATGAATTTCACCGTGTTCTTAGCGGGGGGGGGGGAGAAGTACACATTAAATTAGCACCGAAAAATGATTACAGCTTAGGTAATTTAATAAAAACCAACAAAAATGAAAAAATTGAAGACTGCAAAAAATCGGGAATTTATCAAATTAATTGTACAGATTGTGAAAAGATATACATAGGAAAAACAAAAAGAATCTAAATACAAGATTAAAAGAACACCTCAGAAATGTTAAAAATGGAGAAACCGAAAAATCTGCAATAGCTGCACATGCCTGGTCAGAAAAACATAGAATAGAAACCAAAACAAAATTACTTAAACAATTGGAAAAACCGAAGGAACTCACAATTTGGGAAAAAATTTACATATGCAAGAATGAAAATACAACTATGAATTTTGAAATACCCGGTTATAAAGAAAGAGGACTGATTTGGAAATTCTTCGGTCGGCCACCAGATGGTGCGGAGGTCAGTCTGCAGGATAGAAGGCCATTGGACAGTCAGTTGTGAACGTGACGCAGCATTGACAATGTCACAAATTACGTGAAGAAACCCAGGGTCTGCTATGAATTATGAAGTATGAGGTGAGTGAAATAATAAAAAATAAACAATACTATGAGGTTTATTTGAATATTGTTTAGTTGTTTCTTGACTCACCTCATACTTCTTAACTCCCACATAGACTCTAGTTTCTTCACTTCATTTGTGACGTTCACAACTGATGTCCAACGGCCTCCTCTCCTGCAGACTGACCTCTGCGCCATCTGATGGCTGACCGACAAACTTCACCGGATATTTCAAAATTCATAGTTGTGTTTTTATTCTTGCATATGTAAATTTTTTCCCAAATTATGAGTTCCTTCAGTTTTTCCAATTGTTTAAGTAATTTTATTTTGGTTTCTATTCTATGTTTTTCTGACCAGGCATGGGCAGCTATTGCAGATTTTTCTGTTTTTTAACATTTCTGAGGTGTTCCTTTAATCTTGTATTAAAGGAACACCTCAGAAATGTTAAAAATGGAGAAACAGAAAAATCTGCAAAATGCCTGGTCAGAAAAAACATAGAATAGAAACCAAAATAAAATATACTGCATGAAACTGCAGCCAAGCAGTGAACAGACATTTAAATGCCCACACTGACAGGTTAAGCTGTAACTCACCTACAGCTAGCATCCCCTCCAGTAATTCTCCTGATATTTCCTCTTCTAAAGCTTGTTCAATGGTGCGACCAGAAACATTTTTGTATTCTTCAAAAATGAGTTTTAGTTGTGGAAAACTTTCATGTGCCATGATTCTGTTGAATACTTCCTCATCCGTTCCTACTTTCAGCTCACCTGTAAAACAGCTAAATGTTTAAATTCAACTTTTATAGGAAAAAATCACTATGAGGTTTAATTTAAGATTAAATTAAAATATTTCATACATCACCCCATATCTAGTCTTCTAATTATACTGTGGTTTCAAAGCCTTGGTGGCTTCATCTTCAGTACTGATGTTAGATGTTAGATTTTAGATTTAGATTTATTTAGCCTGGTGGAGTTAAGGTCATGTGGCCTTCTCTTCCACTCACCAGGACAAACATACGTACAACCAGTTAATGTTAGTTAAAATTAAGACTAAAACTAGTAATAAAATGTATACAAGCAAGACATATTAAATTGTCTCTGTCTAATGTTTATAAAAAACAAAGAAAAATAATGAGATATAGAAAACTAATTTTACGATTATACAATATTTAAAACAAAACAAAAGAAAATATTTGTTAATCTTAATATTATTTTCATAAATAATTAAATTTATTAATTGTTAAAAGAATACTATCAGTGAGGTGTATAAGTTAGTTTGTTATTAAATAATTCTTTAGTTTGTTTTTGAAGGATGTTATAGTTTGACAGTCTCTGACATAGGGCGGAAGGGAATTCCATGTTTTGGTAAGTGAGATCATAAAAGATAATGAATAATATACAGTGTGATGAGGAGGGATATAAAGGACAATGTGTTATATCGATCAGAAGAACTACTACTTCTTCCCTCTGTTGGTGGACCGATAAATCTGTGGATCTAGGCAGAATCCGCAAGAATTTCGAAGTTGATAAGTTTTTTCATAGTTAAATATGTGAAATAACATTATGAGGTTCTTAATTCGTAAATGAATGAGTAAATTTTTAACATCTTACCTCATATTTTATGTTTCTTCAAACATGGGAACTAGTTTTCAAGAGAAGGATCTCTCTCATTTTCAACCGACATTATGACTACCAGATTTTCGTTGGAATCTCCATCAATAACGTTGCCATCTGGTGTTGATTTGATGAACTTTGAGATGAGGTCACGTTCATCAGGAATCTCGAAATTCATGGATCTAAATTTGTTCTTCTGAATATATATCTTCTCCCAAATTGTCAATTCTAAAGGTTTTTTCCAAATGTTTTAAAAGTAGTGCTTCTTTTTCAATTTTATGATTCTCCAAAAAAACTATGTGCTGCAATAGCTGATTTTTCAATTTCACCATTTTTAATATTTCTAAAGTGTTCCTTAGTGCGAGTGTCCAATTTTTTTTTTGTTTTTCCTATGTATATTTTATTGCAGTCCTTACAATTAATTTGATAAATTCCAGATTTTTTGCTATCTGGGGTGTTCAATTTCTTATTAGTTATTAATAGATTACCAAAGCTAAATTTATTTATCGGTGCCAATGTAATATTGAATTTCTTGAAATTTTTTTGAAATTTGTTATGTATTTCAGGATGATAAGTAATTTTCTTAAATTGTTTTCCTTTCTTTGAATCAGATTGCAGGGTAGTGTATTCTTTTAATCTTTTTTGTTGTCTGAATTTCTTTAATTTATTTACAATTATTTCTTTTCCAAAACCATTTAAATCGGCCATGTTCAAAATGTGATTGTATTCTTTCTTAAAATCTTCTTCATTTAATGGAACATTTAATAATCTATATATCAAACTGATGAAAATTGCATGTTCATGAGCAATATGATTGAAACCTGAAGATTTTATATAATTGTCTATATATACATAAAATATGAGGTAAGATGTTAAAAAATGACTGATTAATTTACTTCATAAGTTTTTTCTTTCTTGTTTTTTGAATGTGGACTTTTTCCCAAATCGTGAGTTCTTTTTGTTTTTCTATTTGTTTAATTAGATTGGCTTTTGATTCAATTAGATGTTTTCTGGACCAAGCATGAGCAGCTACTGCTGACTTTCCCACTTCACCATTTTTTACATTTATAAGATGTTCTTTCACCCTTGTTTTCAAATTTCTTTTTGTTTTTCCTATGTAAATTATGTCACAATCCCTGCATTTGATCTGACTATTTAACTCATGCCCCAAATGGGAGTCAATGACTAATCATACTCGTATTTCAATGATTTTTTTATTTACAACCAATTACAGTCGTGTTTTGCCTAGAATTTACCAACTAAAATTTATCATAGTAAAGAAAGCACCTCCTTTTTAACATTCTGAATAGGTCATAGCATTATTTTGCAGTGACTGACTCTCCAAGAAATACGGCTACCACATTGTATATATAGTGCACGAATCTCAGCTGATAGTGATTGCGGGAGATAATATAAAAACATTTGTAGCAATTGATTATACCATAAAAAAAAAGAAACCACTGTTTCCACTTTCTTAAGCAAATTATTTTCCAGGAAATGACATTGCAGAAAAATATAATTGACATATTTACATCATAGGACATCAGAAATTAAAATACCTATATCGTTGATTACAAATTTCTCCACTAGGGTGCATTCTTACAACATTGCAATCCTTTGGCAATAAATAATATTATCATCTGGTTGCAGTGATGAACAAAAGAAGCAAATGAAGCATACCAATCATTTCTCACTTGTTTTCAAACATAGCCATTTACATTAAATATATAAATATTTTAAAATAACTATAGTTAAAAAATGATTTGTGAGTAAACAGCTTAATTTTATTCATTAAATAGTCCTAACAAATGCCACTCTTGATTTCCAAATATTTGGAAATCACTCATGGCATTACTTATGATAAACTCCTGATTTGTTTTCTTCAATTTTTTCATTTTTACTGGTTTTAATTATCCCACGGAGTATTTAAGCTGTATCCATTCTTCAGTGCCAATCTTATATTAAACTTTTTGAGAATGTTTTGAAGTCAACAGAGGGAAGAAGAAGTAATTCTCCTGATCGACATAACATCAGTCGACAAGAAAGTACTGAAGATGAAGCCGCCAAGGCTTTGAAACTGCAGTATAATTAGACGACTCGATATGAGGTGATGTATGAAGCATTTTAATTTAATCTTAGCTAAATGTTTATTTTTAATAAAATACTGCTAACCCTTTTAGTTTTAATATATCTTTAGAAAAATATATATTATGCCAAAAAAAAAGTTTCCAGTCATATGGATTGAGAAACACGTCTCTTAACTTAAAGGAGCAGAAAGATTTATGAGTTAAATTAATATTAAGAAGCTAAAGCTGTTACTATGATTGAAATAAGTAAATTAATGTTCACAATTAAACTATTGTAATCAATGGTAAAGAGAAAAAATTTTGCTATAGCTGTGTAGAGTCTCATGTCTTCTTAGTGTAGTATCTATGAACGCATTAGACCGTAAAAGTCGTTCTCTGCTGAGAAAGTTGCATCCAAAGACTTTTTTGCATACTCAAAAATCTGTTAATTGTCGAAATTCCTAAGCTACCTGGCGAGGTGACTTCACAGAGAATGAATCATGAGCAACCCGATGGGAACCAATGGTAACCGATGTAGTTTGAAACCTTGTGGCTTTATCCAAGATGTCGGACCTTGAAAACTTCAATCATGTTTTCAGTATATGCAGAGAAGAGGAATTTGATAGGGTCTACCAAAGAATTCAACTGGAAGAACAGGAGAATTGGAGTAATATCGCTCGATGCAGACGTCGTCGTATACGGTATTATTTGCAGGACGCAAGCATAAATGCATTCCTCTAGCAGACGAAAATAACAGAAGTGGTTTCATCGCTGAGAATTCTGGGAAATTTCTTGCCAATATTACGAAAACGATGACTTTCATGCATGCCCAGTAAGTGGGTCACTAATTCGATCTTTGCACTTGCTCATGGAACATCAGCTCACCGGTGATTGGAAGTAATTTGAATCGAGACTAATGTATTTGCATGCGGCCCTTAATGTAGAAGCCATTCAATGTGTATTTGTAAATGATGATTCATTACATTGAATGTGGGACCAAGAGAGTATGGTAAAGGCAGAATTTATGCTTAGATGGGAAGCTCAATGGTTAGAGCATCAGGACGTAAAGTTGAAGGTTTAGGGTTAGATTCCCAATTCAAGCAAAAACTTTTCTCTTTACCATTGATTACAATGATTATGACATAAGTATTTGAAAATAATCAAAGTAAAAGTTAACCTCTATCGTGTCCAGACTGAGGGATGAAATGTGATGAAGTCCTGTTATGAAAGTTGTGTGATATACACAAGACAGGTCTGTCACACCATCAGAACAGCAGATGAAATTAAGCAAAATGGATGAGATGATAATGGAGAAATTATAGAATGAAGTTTTTGGCTGGGAAAAAGATAGGAATCCTGAGGAAAAACCTACCCTGACTCCAATTTGTCCATCACAAAGCCTACATAGATTTACCCCAAGTCGTAAGCTTGGTAGGCATTCAATTACATCATCACCATTTTCATTGGTTACTCCGTAGTATTGTTTTGTTGGTGGTAGCGACTGCAATTCAAGTGATATGGGTATTTATAGTGATTGGTTGAAAAAGAGTGACAAACAGGTGGACTAAACACTTGCCCCATAGTGCCATTCTTGACATTATAGTGTTTAGGAAAAACTTTGAACCAAAGAAGAACAGACAAGTAAATGGCTAAAACTACATAATGGTGAGCTGCATGATCTTTATGGTAAGTAAGATATAATATGAACAGTTAAGTCTCATAGACTTTCAATGGATAGGACAAATGGGATGAATGGGGAATGGAAACTTCTTGTAGAAAAACCAGAGGAAAAGCGCCCAGTAGATTTACCAAATATCATGTTTGGGTGGATAGAAGCGATACCATGATGTAATTATAGGGCTTATGTGTTGTTCATTTTGCACCACCCAGAGGCACATGTAGATTAAGGAGTTCTACGGACGCGAACAACTTTGTCTTGGATTTTTAAGAATAGTGATAGAACAGAGATTGAAAAGAACCCTAAGGCCTCGAGTGCTCTAATAACATTAGGGTCTGAAGAAAACAAGAGTTTAGCCAAGGGAGGCTAGATAGGAACGTTGGAAGAGAGAACTAATATAGGAAGGGGAAGAAATATCAGTTCGGTCAAATGCCTCACCATGCTGACCAGTGCATTTGGTGAGTGACCCTTCCCTTCGGTTCATCATGAATATATGAATATATACATGATTACTAACAGCTGCACCACATGAAGGAGAGAGATAGGATTCTAGGCTTGTGTCCAGGTTGGTTCCCACAATCAATCAGATTATTGAGGAATTGCGGGGTCTCCCCCCTGTTAATAACAAAAGCCCTTTCGCAGCCTATCTATCTATCTATACATATGGATCCAGAATGGAAATAGAAGACGGAGCTGGAATTTACTCAAAATTGTTTAGCTTTTATGTTGCAGTAGGAAAAAATTACACACACTTCGATGGAGAAATTCAGGCAATAGAGTTAGCACTAACACAACTCCTCTACAGAATAAATACATTTCAGAGAGCAGTTGTACTAAGTGATTCAACATCAGCTGTACAAGCTATAAAACTCCTGGCGCAACAGGCCTACAAGGCCCTTAGCCTATCAGCCGGCTGCTGGCCTCACATCCACAGAGGTAGATGATAATCAGCTAGTGTAGGGGTGACATGTGGTCAGCATGTCGAGTCCCCCAGCCGCTATAGCTGGTTTTCTCAACCTGGAGCCGCTACTTATTGTAGCTACCCAAATGCATCATGATGCTGGGTGGGCACCGGTCCCATACTGGCCGAAATACCATGAGAAAATTACTTCCCCCATGGAGACTCAAACCAGCACAAGTCCCGTAGCTCTGCGCCAAGGCTTCCTACCTTAACCGCTCGGCTACGGCGCGGGACTATACAAGCTATAACAACATATAACTCTCCAATCTCCAGAAAAGTATTGGAAATAAAAAAGATCATAAGATTATTGACCAAACAAAATAAAATTATCCAGCTCCAATGGATCCCCTCTCATTGCGGGGTACATGGAAATGAAATGGCAGATCTTTTGGCAAAAAAAGGGCACCAAAATTTTACAGAAAATAAATCAATCCCTGCCCTACCATTCTGCAAAAATTATAATTAAAAGAAACTTCCAGAAAGAACTGATGGAGCACTTCAAATCACAAAGTAATGAGAAACCATGGGCAGCCATCTTACAATAAAAACTTAATACCTGAACAACCAAGACACGAAGCAGTAGCAACATTCAGACTGTTAACAGGCCATGACTACCTGGCAGCACACCTCCATAAAATTTGAATCTTCAACTCTCCAAATTGTATCCTGTGCCAAGACAATAACACTACCATGAACAAAGATCATCTAGCTAGCTGTGAGGCTCTGAAGATGTCACCTACAAGAACTGTGGCAGGACTCTATTGGGAAGCAAGAAAGCAAATGGAACACATCCAAGCTAATAGGCATTAGACTACTACTACTACTACTATGTTTGGGTGGTAACTGGGTGGGTCTCATATAAATATCTTGATTCAACTGTAAATGGAAAAAACTATATAGAGGAAGAAATTGGTGAAAGAATTTCTTTGGGCAATAAAGCTTACTATGCAAATAGAATACTATTCAAAAGTAAACTTGTCTCCAGATTAACTAAAGTTAAACTGTATAATACAGTAATAAGACTGATTGTAACTTATGGCTGTGGGTACTGAAGGAGTCTGATAAACAAAAACTATTAATCTTTGAAAGGAAGATCTTATGGAGAATTTTTGGACCAATTAGAGAAAGCGATGGCACATGGCATATATGAATGAACTCTGAATTAAATAATGTAATACAAAATAAAAATATAATAAACCACATTAAAGCTCAAAGACTGCGCTGGTTTGGACATGTAAGTAGAATGCAGGAAGACAAGCTTATAAGAAGAATATACAAATGGAAACCAATATGCACCAGAACAGCTGGACACCCAAAAAACAGATGGCAGGATGATGTTATAAAAGATATATTAGAAATGAAAATTGGAAATTGGCCAGTCTGTATCCAGGATAGATCCAGGTGGAGAAAAATTGCTGAGGAGGCCAAAACTTCAATGAGGTTGTAGTCGCCTACTAAGAAGAAGAAGAAGAAGAAGAACTGGGTAGGCCTATATTTATTTTTATAGATACTTTAACATCTATCATATTGCTTTATTATATATATTTTTAATAATGCTAAGAAATGGAATGGTATCAAGAATGTAGCAAAGAAACTGAGTCTGGTGGTATGCATTCATGAAGGCCCTATGCTTCCAAGAGGAGTTAAATGACATTGAAATAATTTTTTGGTGCAAAGCCTAATATTGAATTTCGTGAATAGATTTTGAAATTTGTTGTATGTTTGGGGAAAAGAATATAATTGCAAGGTTTGTCCTCCCACCAACAGAAAGAGAGAAATTTCAAGACTTCCAATGATCAAACTGGGTGTCTGATTCTGACTGAGAATTATGAATACAGTTGCCAAACATGTGCAGGAGAGAAATCAAATTATGAGATGATGTGTATATTAGCAATTCAATCTCTTGATTTGGAATGGTTGTTTATGCAGCCTTTGGAACATACCTGCATCATGAAGCTGAGTTGCCTTTTGCGATGGCGTACTCAGATGTAGCAGTACGCGTCTCTTCTCGCGTGTCCTGTAAGTAAAGTGTTCATACTACCAATTCAAGAACAACAAGCAACTTCCAAACGTATCAATAACTACAAGGGAAATAAAATACTTCCTGTGGACCAACATAACATGCAGAAAAAGCTAAGATACAGTGAAAGCAATTGAAACTTACTTAAAGGAGAAGAAGTAAAAGAGTAACCTTATTTCACTTGAACATGTTTCCCAAAGCAGTAATCCCAGCAGATTCAAAGCCAACAATCCAAGCAAACAGCAGAAAACCAAAACCATCTAATATATAAAAATGTTTGTCTGTTCATATTTTATGTGCTGCCATACCATTCACCCAATTGTGATGGGGCTTTGTGCAAAATGTTCAGGAGTTTCCCAGAAAGGTTATAAACTATAAGAGAGTTGTAATACTCTACCCTTTCACCCTTTAAAATCACCCTTTGTAGTAAAAAATGTGAAAAAGTCGCTTTTTGGATGCTTAAATGGCTTACGCAGCCTAAACCATAATAAATATACAAAATTAATCTTTCTATATTGGATGAAAAGGATATCCCTGAAAAAATTACTATTATAATAAAAGTTTGGGAATTATTAATCAAGTTATGAAACCATCCCTTGTACAAAAAAACACCAGATTACGTTTATATAACACTTTGGCTAGACCAGTGTTGACCTATGGTAGTGAAGCATGGACACTAAAAATACAACATGAAAGCAGAATAACGGCTTGTGAAATTAGATTCATGGGCAGAACAGCGGGTTACATCAGATGGGATCGGTAAAGGAACACCAATATCTTAAAAGAATTGAAGACTACGCCAATTTTGGAATATATTAAACAGTACCAACTAAATTGGAAACACCATCTTGAAAAAATGAGTTCAAATCAGATCCCCAAAGCTGTTTATAATTATATACCAAGAGGACGAAGATCTCTGGACCGTCCTATGAAATGCTGGAGGGAACATTTTCTATAGGATCGTAACAGGCCTTGGCCTAATACTTGGAAGGAAGAAGAAGAAAAATGGCTTACGCTGCCTTAACCAACAAATACACTAAATTGATGTCCACAGAATTGAATAACTGAAAAAACTCTACAAAAAAAGTCACAAATTTAATTTCTCGATACTCATCTCATTCATTTTGTTTTATTTTGTTCATCCACACCTCTGACAGAGCATCAGGGATGATCAACCGGTACCCTTGTAATTCACAGACCTCTATAAATATAGGGGCTTCATCCCATCTTATTCCTCGAACCCGACCCAGAGTTAGACACGAGTTGAGGATATTATATTATTATAGTGTTACTTCCTATAAGAATATTAATTAAAATTTGATCTGTTGGAACTTGGGGTACAAGATTGAAGGAGAAAGAAACAAAGGACACAAATTGGAATAAAAACATCAATAGAAGCCCTACTGACTTTATTAAGTAGTGTTTAAATTCCCAATAAATGTCTTCTTAACTAAGAGGCCGCCATTTGCAAAGATAGAAACAAAGGTTTTGAAGCATTTGGCACAAGGGAATTACAACGTATACAAGAGAAAAATTTGCATCTAGATCGCAACTCGCCTTGGTAGCTAAGTTGGTAGAGCATTTGGCCTGAAAGCCAAAGGTCCCGGGTTCGAGTCTCAGTCTAGGCAAAAAATTTTCTCTTTAAATATAATGGAATAAAATTGTTAAGCAGACCAAGACTCCTCATAGATTGTAGCACCATGAAGAAAGTAATAGGTAAGAGTTACTTACAGTGACAAATGAGATAATCAGATTAAAAATACCTGCAGCGTGTAATTGTTCGGCAGATTCACGTGCCCTGTCTGGATCCACAGAATAATCATCCCGAACACCCTATAGCAAAAAATAACCAAGGACAGCTTATAGCAACACCGACTACATGCATTAAATTAGAAAGCAATGTTAAACATTAAAGCAAGCATCTTGTAATTATAATACACTGCAACTTGTGAATTATGATTCCCTGATAGTTTTATAAATCCCACTATGCGTGTAAAAGGGTATAAGTCAGTTTCTTGTCAAAATAAGTTGTACATGCAAGGATATTATTTCATGTCTTTTTTTTATACACAGGAACTGCAGTTTTCCTCAGCTGATATTATGTTTATTGCATAAACATGCAATTTTAAACAGTTTGATATATACAGAGTGTCCCAAATTGATGTATACACTCTTTGATACATTATTTCTCAGCAACGAAATGAGACAGAAATACAATTTTTGTTGTGTATGATCCACAAGGCACTGGAAAAGCATAGCAACACGTTCATCGATCTTCACGTCTTTATAAACAACAATGGCGGTGAGATTATCATTCGATGAACGTAAGTGGATACTGAAGTGTTATTGGAAAGTGGAGAATGTTGTTGAAGTGCAACGGCGTTGGATGGTTGAATTTGGGACACCACCACCAACAAGGGTAACAATAACAAGAATCCCAGACAAGTTTGTGAACCGAAAGTGCCTTTTGCGGTTCAGTTATCATCTTCGTGCTCCTTCCTGCTTACGAACATTTATGAAGCCTGCCAATGTTTCCTGTGTTCCGTGTGGTTACCCCTTCCTTCTTTACCCTTTCCATTGCGCATCTTGGTAGCGCACATCCCTTCTCCTGGCGAACCTGATATATGCTCGGCAATCTCAGTGGACTTGAACAGTCAGTCGATCGGCCTAACAAGTGGCGTTTGGGTTCGTTACGAGTGGATTCAGTGTTGGAATCCTACTCTGGTGTACCATGCAAAGGGTGAAGTTAGCATGGTAATGCAGAAGATAAGCATGTGGATTGTAAACCGAAGAATGGTTGGATTTAATTTAATCTAAGTCAGCATGGAAGAAGGATTTCCGATTCTGCTTAGAGACGTATGAGTGTGATTGTTAGAATGGTATGTCGTTATCTTTATTATGTTTTGTTTACCATTGGGGTTTGATTGATTGTTCCAAGATATAGTTCTGTTATTTATATTACTTTATTTTTTATAATAATCCACACTTATTTTGTATTAAAAACCAATATTTTATGTTACGCCCCTTGTTCTTATTTAAAGAATAGCCATTGTTCTCTATCCCATAACGAAATTAGTTCAGTCCATGCAAATTATAATCAGCGTTATATTCATATGCATGTTCAAGTGGAAAAAGAAAGATGAATGGTTAGCCGCCTTCTATGGGCCCGAGGCAGGCTGTTTTGTTGTAAATAACTTCGTTGAATGTTTGGAACCCTTTACTAAATACAGCAGTATCATAACCCAGCGATCCCGGAAGGTAGCAGTAACGTATTCGTACTCTTTCTCTCTCTCTACGTACAAAATGATTAAGCAGCACTTGGTTGGTTCTACCAAGTCGCTACAAGATGAAGAAGATGGAACGGTGCAAGATGTGTTGAAAGGTCGGTGCGGAAGAAAGAGACGCTCGACTGATAACGAGAGTACTGTTGCATCGTCTTCAAACTTGTCTCAGATTCTTGTTATTGTTACCCTTGTTGGTGGTGGTGTCCCAAATTCAACCATCCCACGTCGTTACACTTCAACAACATTCTCCACTTTCCAATAACACTTCAGTATCCACTTACGTTCATGGAATGATAATCTCGCCGCCATTGTTGTTTATAAAGACGTGAAGATTGATGAACGTGTTGCTATGCTTTTCCAGTGCCCTGTGGATCATACACAACAAAAATTGTATTTCTGTCTCATTTCATTGCTGAGAAATAACGTTTCAAAGAGTGTATACATCAATTTGTGACACTCTGTAGTTTATCAAATGTTCCACTAAAGAAGATTTTAAGAAAGTGAATTCCTAAAATAAGTAATCTATTGACATTAAACATTTATAGGAATAAATCACTATGAGGTTCAATTTATGATTAAATTAAAATGCTTCATACCTCTCCTCATATCCAGTCTTCTAAGTAGATTGCGATTTCAAAGCCTTGAAGGATTTGTATGAATCATGTTAATTTAATCATAATCTATTGACATGTTTTCATTATTAATTTAACACAAAATTATACGCTGAGACTGGAGTAGGAAAATTTATGTTTATATTGAAATGCTCAGGTAGCTCAGGGAAAGAGCATTGACTTGGAAAGACAAAGGTCCAGTCTCAGCATATAATTTTTCTCTTCAAATATAATCTATTGACATCTTTATTTACTAAATAGCTCCTCAGGGGTCCCCAACTAGGGGATATGTGGATGGCGACCACAAGGTGCCCAAGCTGAGCAAAACATTGCTTCCACTTACTTGTGTTTTGCTCCATACTTTTATCTTTATCCGATTTGGTATTTCTTCCTTTTCTAGTACCAGATCCCTCTTTTTACTTTCCTATCCAGTCTCCCTCGCCTGACCTCTTGTTTTCTGATGGTATTAGAGTATTCGAGGCCGAAGGGTTCATTTCTGTCTTTCCTACATCTCTTTCTTTTAACCTCGTGGACACTCACCTTGAATGCCCACATAAGCTGCATGTTTAAATGCAGCCCCATTGCAACTTATAGCATAAGTATACAATGGACTTGTGTCATCAGCTACGGCTGGATACACGTAATGAAGAATTAATGATTTACTAAATAAAAATTATTATAGTTTTATATGATTTTCATAAATATTTGTTTTATTCAACATTTGTAACTGCTGTTTCATTATACTGTATCTTCATCAGACATCTGAAGAATTTTGACCTACAGTTAAATCCCTCCTGGAAAACTTGTCCCTTGGATTTTTTCATTATTATAAAAAATTTTTGTCATTTTTTTGTGTCTATTAAGTAGAATTAATTAAGACTTGTAGACAATTTAAAAAATCTTTGCTTGAGAACTAACTCAAAAGCTATATTCCTTAAGAATTTGCTAAAAAAATGTAAAAGTTGGCATGTAATCTGAACAGAACATGTAATTTCTTTTTAAAATGAATCACCATCTAGTAGTAGAAATGAAATTTTGTTCTATTATCATCATCATCATCATCCGGTATCATGGCAGCTGCTGCCGTCTTCCAGAAACCAAACGCCATTCCTCTCTGTCCATCCATTGATCTTCCTCCATTCCTTTGATATTCATAGCTGCTTGTATCCCTTCTATCCAGGTTTTCTTCGGTCTTCCTCTCTTCCTCCTTCCCATTGGGATCCATTCCATAACAATTTTTGGCAATCTTTGCTCTGACATTCTTTTGACATGGCCATACCACTGTAATCTTTTCTTTTCTATGATGTCTATGATGTCCGGCTCCTCTTGTACATCCATAATTTCCCTTATTTCTTTATTTCGTATTCTATCCATTCTAGATTTTCCAGCTGATCTTCTTAAAACATCCATTTCTGTACTTAAAATTCTTTTCATTTCCCTGGTAGGAATTTGCGAGACTTCAGCACCATATGTTTGTTAAAATGCTCTGAATTATGGTTTGATATATTGTAATTTTCTATTTTTTGTAATATTTTTGCTCCACCAAGCAGAGTTTAAAGCATTTATTGCTTGTTTTATTTGTGCGATTCTATTTTTAATCTCCACTGTGTTATCGCCTTGTTCTATTAATTAATTATTAATGATGATCTTAAAGAAGATTTCCAGACTGTAGGCCGTGGTCTTGAGGCTTCAAATTTCCTGATGTTTCACCAGAGACTGCGTCTGGCATCCTCAAGGGTTGTCTTGAGACTTGAGGATGCCAGATGCCATCTCTGGCAAAACGTCGGGGAACTTCAAGCCTCAAGACCACGGCCTACAGCCTGGAAATCTTTTTCAAGATCATCATAGCAACTATGGCCGTGAAAGCCTAAGCCAATAATTATTAATGAGTTGGTTATTTTGACTCACCTCATTTTTCTTGATTTTTATGCAGACAGGTTTCGTTACTTTTGCATCAACAATGTCGCATAAAAGCGGCAAAATCTGGTCTGCATAAAAATCAAGAAATATGAGGTGAGTCAAAATAACCAACTCATTAATAATTAAAAAAACCTCATAGTGTTATTTCTTATATATATTAAATTTTTTCTATCAATTCAGGTGTAATTCCTGTAACTTTTTTCCTCCCCTAAATAAAATTTGTGGGGATGGATTTAAGAGGTTCCTATTACCCAGCAATGATTTGTGTAAAATAAAGCAAACATGCATTCTGGAAAATGTAATGGAAATGACATGCAAGTATTGGTTCCCATATCAGAACAAAGATAGAGGACAACCATGTTACAAGTACTTAATATTTCTTATCATTAATATTAGATACAATAAAAAAACATAAATCTTCCAAATATTAAATTTGAATAAGAATACAAGTAAAACAAACAAAATGGTAGCAAACAGTGAATCCTGTTGAAAAATATAATTAAAAATCCAAAAATATTTAACTTTGTGATTACACTGGTCAACATGATTTTTGTCTCATGAGTACCAATAGTTGTACTTAATACAGTTTTTTATCGTGTTTTTAAATATGTTTTCGGAATTTCTCCATCACCCACAGTTTTTTATTTCAATTTCAATTAACGGATTTAAATAATTATTTTTTTAATAAATGTTTTTTCGTCCATTTGTCCATTGTAAAATAAAACCAAATGAGCTAACTCAAATGGTTTTAGCTATGGAAAAGAGATGTCAAGGCAAATGAAATCCTAATATGCTGGCCGATTATTGTTGGACCATCAAGAGGGATACTCCACAGGTAAAATATAGCAGAAAATAGTCATTTCTTACTTTCTAGGTGAGTCCAAATGTTCAAATATTGTGTAGTTACGAATGTAGAAAATATTAAAGTGTTTGAAATTATAAATGCCTGTCTCTCAGAAACCTTGCATGATGGACGAAAACCGATATCATATTTGAATTCAGGAGAAAAAATACTATCAGAATCACATATTTTTCTTTCTGAGACAAAAAAGTTTATTTGTTGCTCAGTGTTATCATCTTTATTCTTCTGTACGTGTGTTTGTCACTGAACTACTCCTAAACGACTGGACCAATTTTGATTAAATTTTT
The DNA here is from genome assembly GCA_030220185.1 of Diploptera punctata. Classification (NCBI taxonomy): domain Eukaryota; kingdom Metazoa; phylum Arthropoda; class Insecta; order Blattodea; family Blaberidae; genus Diploptera; species Diploptera punctata. Next base: position 1,735,944 of record JASPKZ010000015.1, read on the forward strand.
TGTGTGTGTCTGATTGGGTCCCCCAATGGTTTAGATTCACAATTGGGCCCTCTAAAACAATTAGGTGTAGGAGTTAACCTGAAGTGAAAATTGAAACATCACTCTAGCAGTCATATTTTTTTCAATGTTTCACAACGAAACTCAGTATATCTTATTAAAATAAACCGAGGTAGGTATTATCCAGAAATGAGCAAAATCCAACAATTAGAAGTGGAGGTTTACTTGAAACCCAACATTTTTAACTGCCTGAACAACTGGTTCCATTCTGATGAAATTTTTTGTGTGTGTTTGAATGGTTTGGATGGTTTAAATTCACAAATGGACCCGATAGTTGCGGTGCTATCGAGTTATAGGAATTTTTTTTATGTCAGATGTGTAGTCATCTGCATTATCGACATATTGCTTATGACAACAATGTGATATCATGTGTGTCTCTTGAGCCACAACAGATGGCAGTGAGGAGTGTCCTTGCGAACTCATTTAATAATATCTAATTACATCTTATTTAATGATTTTTATGGTAAAAAGTAACTTAAAAAAAAATTAAGTGAAATTTAAATGTTATGCTTGGCACCCTTGCTGCCGGTCAACCATTCCTGATGCACCGACACAGAGGCAGATGAATGAAATGAAACTAAATGGATGAGATGAGTATGGAGAAATGATGGAATGAAATTTATGGCAGGGGAAAATGGGAGAAACCCTGAAAAAAACCTGCCCAAGCTCAGTTTCGTCCAGCACAAAACGCACATGGAGTGACCGAGACTCGATCTTGGGACCCCAGTGGTGAGAGGCGAGCATCTAATTGCTTTTATTTAACTTTTATAGGAATTAATCACTATGATTGGAATATTTTGGTAGTAGCACTTTAACAAGCAATTAGATGGTGAAATTAAATGTTTCTTACCTCTCCTCATATAAATCTTCTAAGTAGATCACAATTTCGAGACCATAATGGTCTAATCTTCAGTACAATCTTGGCGACTGATGTTATGTCGATCTTCTTCTTCTCCAGTAGTTCATCGGTCCACCAACAGAGGGAAGAAGAAGAGTTTCTTCCGATTGACATAACATCAGTCGCCAAGATTGTACTGAAGATGAGACCGTTATGGTCTTGAAATCGCAATCTACTTAGAAGATTTATATGAGGAGAGGTAAGAAACATTTAATTTCACCATCTAATTGCTTGTTAAAGTGCTACTACCAAAATATTTCAATCTTGATCTTAGGACCTGACCACTTGTCAACAAAATTTGAAGATGGGTTTTAATATGATCAAATTGATAGTTCCCTTGTAAGAAAAATGTATACGATACAATTAGAAGGTTTATTCAGGGTGTTGCAAAAAAACACCGACAACGGAGGTGAGATAGTATATTGAGATATGTTGATCATTTTTAATAAGGTACCAATGTCCAAAAATGGTGCATTTTCACACTATGACTAGTTAATTATGTCTCAAGATCAGTGGTGGTTCGAAGGATTTGAAGACTCATTACTTAACAACATGTCATAGGTACAGAACCTACGATATGTGGCTTCGCAACGGAATGTGGCTACAACATGACGGAGCTTCAGCTCACTTCGATGTCAATGTGAGGAGACATTTGGATACCACGTATCCAGGTCGATGGATTGGAAGAGGGAACCAGTCCCATGGCCTCCGAGATCACCTGATCTTAACCCTCTCGACTACTTTTTGTGGGGCGACATGAAACAGTCTGTTTATCAGACTCCAGTAGAATCATGTATGGATCTTATAGCCTGAATCCATGCTGCTACAGAAATAATTCAAACAAGGCCAGATGTATTTGAAGGTGTACGCCAATCACTACACCGCCGATGTTCGCTCTGCAATGAGATGGGAGGTGGATATTTTTAAAACTTGATGTGACATTGTCAAGTATTGAGTCTTGAAATTCAACGAACGGAACTCTTGAGAAGTTAGCTATTTGTAGCACAGAACACCCGAATAGAGGACAAACTGAGTACAGTGACATCTAAAAATTTTCGGTCATTTACGATGAACTACAATGAGCAAACTACAATGGTAGTGCTGTTTCGTAGTAACAGAATAATATGTTAAATTCAAATTAATATTGGGAAGTAAACATTATGAGGTTATATCATTAATAGTGAGTGGAGAATATATTTTAATCGACTCACCTCATACATTTTCAAACTTCTTTGATACCGACGGTTTCAGACAATATCATGCCCTTCTGCAGTCATGGCTTCCATGAAAAGCCTTCATATTTTAATTGACTCACCTCATACATTTTCAAACTTCTTTGATATTGTCTGAAACCGTCAGTATCAAAGAAGTTTGAAAATGTATGAGGTGAGTCGATTAAAATATGTTCTCCACTCACTATTAAGAATAATACGTAACTAAATAAAACAAATGCAAGGCACACGGTGTGGGACATTAGCCATTTTGTAAATTGAAATTTTTAACTGCTTTCCTTTCATTCTATGTAGACGGTACTGTAAAAATTATATATTATCGAAAGTTAAAAATCATTACTTAGATTTTATTTTACTCTAATTTGTAAGTAAATGAAAACTTGTTTACATTTTTAATGTGAATCAATTTTCAAAGATAAACCTACTAGAAGTGATAAAATTCTAAGATTTGTTAGGTTAGGAAGAGTGATGTTGGTGTACAGCCATTTCTAATAAACATTTAAAAAATGTGAGTGACTTTATAATGGATTTCAGATGTACGACATGGCTAAGGTTCTTTAATAAATATTGTATAAAATATATATGTGAGAATAAGGGGGTAGGTCAATTGTACATATTTATTAAAAGAGCTCATAATGCACGTTTTTAAATTTTAATAAACGAAAATAAATTAACATGTTTTATTTATTTCCATTCTTCCCTTCTGTTAAAATAAAAAAAATCTTTAGGTCTGAGAGGTTGGGTACAAATAATTCCATAATTTAAGATCATTTAAAATGTTATTTATTCCTATAAAAGTTCAATTCCATGGTTATTCATCAGATGGCATTGTATAATTATAATTCATGATTTTTACCACCAGACGGTGCTGAATTTCATACTAGTACCAGAAAAAAATTTTAAAAATTTAGATGTCATTAGTTGTTCTACACCAGCGCCGCTTGTGGCATGTACTTGTCCACTTTCTTCTCTGGTACTCTGTGACTCATAGTATGAAAATACATTATTTCCAGACATTGGTACCTTATTAAAAAAATTATCAACATATCTCAATATACCACCTCACCTCCGTTGCAACACCCTGTACATTCACTAAGATGGATATTAGTGTTGTAAATTAATTATAAACTCAGTTATCACTGACATTTCAGTTAATGTGACTTACAGTGATAATGAGGGTAAGAAAATGCTTGAAATCTCCTGAAGTCTCACTGGACAAATGTTTTGCTAACACTCGATCATACACTGAAAATAAAATAAAATTTTAATTAACTTACAGTGACTATCAAAGTGAGGAAACGTCTGAAATCTCCAGAAGTCTCACTGCACATGTGCTCTGCTAGTGGTCGATCATACACTGAAACAATCAATTCAATCTTCTACAATCAGGGACCACACTTTTATGCACTAAAAGTTAAGACTGCATTGTCTACGTGCTCTTAAATTTTTGTAACTTCAATATCATTTTGCTGCCATCTATTAACGATTATAAAGACCATGCATTTCCTCAGCTATTAACCCTGGGTCCAAAAACTCCCATCTCTGGTGTGACAACCTTTCAAGAATTAATTTAAAAATATAATAGCTTTTGACTTTTAAAAAATCTTAAAATTCAACCAGTTACAGAAAACTCCCGATTATCTGCATTAATTGGGACCGAGATATGTACAGAAAATCGAAAAACACGGATAATCCAATTAAGTTATTTGGCACCGTGGAAGTTGATCAGAAATGTATTTACCCACTTTAACACTACTTAAATGCAATAAATATTCATAAAATGTTATATTAAATGTATTTTATTAATTGAATAAAAATAAAACTTAGTTTTATTTGATTTTCATATTTATTAAGATATAATTCAGTGACAGTTGTTTCGGTACATTGTACCTTCTTCAGACATGTTAACAAATTATGAATTGTGTTATTATAGTACATATCAACTGATCTAAGCAACAATACAACAATATTTATTTAATTTTTTTAATTTAACAAAGGGGATTCATTCAAATCAAGTTGAGAATTTAACAGTTCATTACTATTTTTCAATTTATTTATTTCTACAGCCTCCAAAAGGTCCAACTCCTTACCCTTATCACAAACATGTAAAATTTCAAAATTTGGATTGAAAGTGATTAAACTGGAATAGGTGGTTAGCATATTTTGAATATTCTAAATTTCTGTTATATGCTCTCAAGTGTTCCTTTATCCGAGAGATAAAAGGTCTACCAGTTTGTCCTATATAGACATTGTCACATGTGCCACACTTCAATTTATATACACCTGGTCATTTTTATTTTTTTATTTTGATTTTATTGTTTTTTATTATATTTTGTAAAGTTTTATTAGTTTTAAATGCCACATTAATTTGAAGAGAAAAATTTTTGCCTAGACCGAGACTCGAACCCGGGACCCTTGGCTTTCCAGGCCAAGTGCTCTACCAACTGAGCTACCAAGGCGAGCTCAGTTGGTAGAGCCCGGAAAGCCAAGGGTCTCGGGTTCGAGTCTCGGTCTAGGCAAAAATTTGTCTCTTCAAATATAATTTATCCTTCAGTGAGAAGTGTTAAATTAATAATAAAATTGCCACATTAATGTTCAACTTTTTAAAGTGTTTAGATATTTTATTTGAAAGTGGGCCTATGTATGACATTATAACATATTTCTTTATATTTGAAGAGAAAAATTTTCGCCTAGACCGGGACTCGAACCCGGGACCCTTGGCTTTCCGGGCCAAGTGCTCTACCAACTGAGCTACCGAGGCGAGTTACGATCTAGACGCAAATTTTTCTCTTATGTACGTTGTAATTCCCTCGCGCCAAATGCTTGAAACCATAGCTTCTATCTTCTTTATGTTTTCTTTGGGTAAAGGAAAAACTTTGTTAATTACTTTTTTATAATGAATTGTCTTAATTAAATTTATATAATGTATTTTATATTAAATATATTTAGGTGCGAGTCATAATTATCATTATTTTATTTTACTCGTAAATATGAAAAAAAAAAGTGGGACCATTTTCAGGTCGTGACCACTTTGGTTACGACCGTTAATCAAAATGGCCACCATAACCAGTGACAACTACATTAGTAACCACTGATATCCACATAACAAGTGATGACATATAATCAGCAATTCCCACACTAGTAACCACCGATGACCATATTAGTAATTACAGATATCCACATTTATAACCAGCGATGACAAATAATCACCAATGACAACACTACTAACCAGTGATAAACCCACTGTCACAGCATATTCGTAGTTTCAATCTGTAACAACAAATGTCACTGACTCCACAATGGAAATTTCTGAAATTGTATTGTATTCTCAGAATGTTGGTTGGTACTGTTAAACATGTCAGGGGAGGGGGTTGTGAGTGAAGGTCACTCTATTGTGCTAGTTTCTAAGTGCAGTTCACAGTAGCACATTTAAAAATAAAGCATTTTTTTCATAACAATACAAAATACAGTATTAAAAAATACAGTAAAAAAGAGTCATGCCCGGATAATCTGCAAACTGGATAATACGCGCACAGATAATCGGGAGTTTGCTGTATAAGATTTCTTCTTCTCCTAATTTTTTTTTCAATTATAGAGTTATGAGGTTTGATTATCAGCTGATGATATGTACCAGTATTAATTAATTAATTAAATTATTTATTTAGTTAGCCTGGTGGAGTTAAAGCCATGTGGCCTTCTCTTCCACTCACCAGGACAAACATATGTTACATCAGAATATAACAATCATAATTAATTCTAAAATTAAATACCAAATAAAGATTTTAAAATATATATATAGTCAATATGCCCATTTCACCAATTAATGTTTTAAAATGGTCAACAAGTTTCTACAGCCAAGCTGTCATTCTCAAGACCAGTCAATATCTGGTCTTGAGAATGACAGCTTGGCTGTAGAAACTTGTTGACCATTTTAAAACATTAATTGGTGAAATGGGCATATTGACTACATATATATTTTAATATTATATCACCAAGAAGATCACTTGTGTATCAAATAAAGATTTGATCAATAAGATATCTTTTTTTAATCAATTACAGTGGGAGGAAACACTATGAGGTATTTACATTAATGAATGAGTTGGAGAAAATGCTTTAACATCTCACCTCATAGAGTTGCTTGCCTTCACGATGCCAGTTTCAAAAGTATAGTATTACTTCCATCTTCAGTCAAACTCCAACAAAATTCAAAAAGGTGAAAATGAAAAATCGGCAATTGCAGCTCATAGTTTGCTAGAGAATCACAAAATTCAAAGAGAAACTAAACTTTTGAAACATTTAGAGAATCCTTTGGAATTGACAGTTTGGAAAAAGTATACATACAGAAGAATAAATACAAAGCCATGAATTTTTATATTCCTGACGAGAATAATTTGATCTCTAAGTTCATAAAGTCAACACCAGATGGCAGTTCAGAAGATGATGTTAACGGTGAAATTTCAACAGTTGGAGTTCGACTGAAGATGGAAGTAATAGTATACTTTTGAAACCGGTATCGTGAAGACACGCATCTTTATGAGGTGAGATGTTAAAGCATTTTCTCCAACACATTCATTAAGATAATATCTATTATATTATTATCTATAACACAACCATGTTAATGATAGTTAAGATTAAGACTAAAACTAATAATAAAATGTATTCAAGTAAGATAAATTAAATTGTTGGTTCACTGTCCCTGTCTAATGTATATAAAAAAACATAGAAAAATAATGAGATATAGAAAACTAATTTTACGGTTATACAATATTTAAACTAATGAAAATATCTGTTAATCTTAATATCATTTTCATAAATAATTAAATTTATTAATTGAGGCGCTCAGAATAATAATGGCAGATCCCAACCGACATTGAATTTTGAGATAGAAGCATGACTGTACACAGCTGCCCTCTACCTTTCATGTGATGAAGTATCATACGAATTGGAATATGCCAAAGCTCTCATTTTCCACCTTTAAAATTTGTCCATAGTGAAAATGAATACATTCTCAGCGAAAAATTACATTTATCTAAAAATGAACTTTGGTTGGGATCTGCCGTTATTATTCTAAGCGCCTCAATTGTTTATATATTAAATTTGGGAATTTTTAACATTATCAGGTTTAATTCATAAGAATTAAATGAATCGTGATTTCTTCTTACCTCATACTTCTATGTTTTTTTAAACACAGCACTGCAGTATCAGCGACCCATTGTCACCATTCTGAGCTGTTTTCATGACTGTCAATTTTTTCTTTTGCCGGTAATTATCCAAACTGCCATCTGGTGTTTTTTGAATGAATCATTTTCTAAACTGCCATCTGTTGTATTTTTGAAGAACTTTGTAATATAGCTCGGTTCGTCTGGAATCTCAAAGTTCATGGTTCTAATATGGTTTTTTAGAATATATATTATTTTCCCAAACTGTTAAATCCAAAGATTTGGATAGATGTTTCAAAAGTTTTGCTTCTTTTTCAATTCTATGATGCTCTAATAAATTGAATTGAAAAAAGAAGCAAAACTTTTGAAACATCTATCCAAACAATTTGGATTTAACAGTTTGGGAAAAAATATATATTCAAAAAAACATACTAGAACCATGAACTTTGAGATTCCAGACGAACCGAGCTTGATTACAAAGTTCTTCAAAAATACAACAGATGGCAGTTTAGAAAATGATTCATTCAAAAGAACACCAGATGGCAGTTTAGAACATAATTCCTTCAAAAGAACACCAGATGGCAGTTTGGATAATTACTGGCAAAAGAAAAAATTTACAGTCGTGAAAACAGCTGAGATGGTGGCAATGGGTCGCTAATACTGCAATGCTGGTTTAAAAAATCATAGAAGTATGAGATAAGAAGAAATTACGATTCATTTAATTCTTATGCCTCAATTGTTATTTAATTCACCAAATTTTTTCTGTGATTTTGATTTAACTTAATCTAGAGTACTGCAAATCCGAACAACACACAGTCCCAACTGATCCAGATTAACAAAGTTTTACGGTAGCTACCATTCATTTGTAATTTGCTAAAATTGTATAAAGGTAATGAAGAAGATATTTACTCACGTCGTTCGTAAGCTTCGACAATGTCCTTCACTTCCTTGTTGCTTTTGCTGCACAAGATCTCAATGAGAGTGTGTTCATCTGTTCCCATCCCTTCCATTGCTTTATGTAGCTGTTTGCACAAGTATTCTGCTGGAGGTATCATTAGTGCAATTATAACTTCTTCAAAATGACCTCCGAGTTCACTCTTCAGGTCATCAATCAAATCCTATTAAAAATACATACATTTAAATTCAATATATTGAATACATATTAGTTATTAAATTAATAAAATAAAATAAGTTAAAATATACCTTCTTAGATAAAATCCGTCGTCCTCAACTTATAAAATATGTATTCTTTATGCCTGTAGGCCTTTCAGAACATCCATTCCATCTTCAGCAGGTCCCTCTTTGCTACAACATCCAGAATGATAGTTGATGCTGCTGGTCCTAATGTAGTGTTGTCGTGACTAAAGCTTCTTCCTGACGATATCGTATAGTTTAGTCTGGGAGTGCTTTCATTTATTAAAAGCTTGTTGTCTATTTCCTTGATAATTTCCAGGTCTTCCAATATGTTGATTCTAGTTGGATTTCCCTCTTTGTGTACTATTGTAAGGGTGTCTTCTATTGAGTTCATTCTATGACCGGCATTTATTATGTGCTTAGCATAATTAGACTTTCCATATGCGTATACCAAATTGTTACGATGTTCTTTAAACCTTATGTTGAAGCTTCTTTTCATTGTACCTATATAGAACTTGTCACAGTCTTTGCATGTTAATTTATATACACCCTTGCCATTAAATTTATTATGTTTTTCTATTTTGTTACTTATTACATTATTTAGTTTATTATTAGTTTTGTAGGCTATGATTAAATTTTTATTTATTTCAATTTTTTGCCAATTTTATGGTTTTGTGGCCTGTGTATGTCAGTGTAATCCATGTATTATTAATATCTGTTTCTCTTTCCAGTTTCTTTGTTTTATTTATTATTATTTATATTAAATTAATATTAAGAAGCTAAAGCTATTACTATGATTAAAATAAGTAAATTAATGTTCATAACTAAATTATTGTAATCAATGGTAAAGACATTTTTTTTGGGCAAAAAATTGTTTCTCTTTACCATTGATTACAATAGTTTAGTTGTGTACATTAATTTACTTATTTCAATCATAGTAACAGCTTTAGCTTCTTAATATTAATTTAATAAATAATGCTATAGCTGTGTGGAGTCCCTTCATGTTTTCTTAATACACAAGCTATTCAATATGTTAATGGTAAAATCAAATATTTCCTACCTCTCCTCATACAAGTCTTCTAAGTAGATCGCAATTTCGAGACCATAACGGTCTCATCTTCAGTACTATTTTGACGACTGATGTTATGTCAATCAGAAGAAACTCTTCTTCTTCCCTCTGTTGGTGGACCGATGAACCTCTGGATCAGTTCAGAATTTGTGGGAATTTCGAAGTTCATAAGTTTTCCTATGTTTTTCTGAATGTGGATTTTTTCCCAAACCGTGAGTTCTGTTTGTTTATCTATTTGTTTAATTAGACTGGCTTTTGATTCAATTAAATGTTTTTTGGACCAAGCATGAGCAGCTACTGCTGACTTTTCCACTTCTCCATTTTTGACATTTCTAAGATGTTCTTTCAACCTTGTTTTCAAATTTCTTTTTGTTTTTCCAATATAAATTTTGTCACAATCCTTGCATTTGATCTGATAAATTCCTGACTTGTTTTCTTCTTCAATTCTTTCATTTTTATTGGTTTTAATTATCCTGAATTAATGAGTCATTTTTTAACATCTTACCTCATATTTTATGTTTCTTCAAACACAGGAACTAGTTTTCGAGAGAAGGATCTCTCGAAAACTAGTTCCTGTGTTTGAAGAAACATAAAATATGAGGTAAGATGTTAAAAAATGACTCATTTATTAATTAAGAACCTCATAATGTTATTTCCCATATTTAACAATGATTTAATTATCCTGTTAAGGCTGTATTCGTTCTTCGGTGCCAATCTTATATTAAAATTTTTTTGAAACTTATGGTGTTTCAATGGATGGTAAGTGAATTTCTGGAATTCTAATTTTTCTGTTTCTTTTATAAGTGTGCTTTCATTCATTCATTTTTGTCTTTCAAATTTATTTATTTTCTTGTACACCATATTTTCTTCATAACCGTTATCTATTGCAACATTAATTATTTGAGGAGAGGTAGGAAACATTTGATTTTACCATAAATTAAACCTCATAGTGATCAATTCCTGTAAAAGTTAAATATTTGTGAATGATGATTCATTATATTGAATGTGGGACCAAGAGAGTAAGGTAAAGGGAGAATTTATGTTGTTTTCATAAAGTTTGAAACAGTTGCAGTTTGACTGAAGATGAAGGTAAAATAGCCTTTGCAACCTGATATAAAAACATTTTCTCCAACTCATTTATAAATTGTTAATACCTCATAGTGTTACTTCCCACTTCAATTTTGATTAAATAAATTTAATTAATTTTTTTTTACATTAGTTTATAGCAGAATTTTAATATCATAATAAATATGAAAGCCAAAGTTAATAATTTTGTATTTTAAAATTCTTTTAATATTTAAATATAACTTAAATAAAGAAAAACATCTAAATAATTCATTGTTGAATAAAAATGTCTCAGTAACAATTAAAGAAATTGTATTACATAACTTACTTACTTACTTACTCACTGGCACTATCGAACCCGTAGGTTCATGACCGCACGGACATAAGCTCTCCTACCCCAGTTGAACCCATGTCCGCATTTCTTGACGGTTGTATTTTTACGGTGAAAGATCGTCACTCTTTCGCCCAAGGTACTTTTTTCATCTGGCTTATCACCTTCGACCAGTCCGGCATGGGTAACCCTATCGGCAGCAATGCTACCGCCGGCATAGCTCTCAGGATCATTTAAGCACGCAAGCCACTCCACCACGACAAGGTAAAGATAGTCTTTCTAAATAATGCTTTTAAAATTGTTTTAAGTCATCGTTATCAGAATTATAAAGCTTTCTGTTATAACCGTAATAAGAACACCTGCTTAACTTAATATTTTTAAATAAAAGTATACTAAACTCTGATTGGATGTTAAAACAATTAACTTTTTGATTTAACAAATCAAATTTATACATTATATTAACCAACAGAATTTAAATATAAAATCATGTGATGTAATAACGTTCTTTAAATTCTATTAAAGAATTACGCTATTCATTCTTCATATAACTTTCCACAAAGATAGAAGCAAATAAGAGTTCTCCTGATAAAATGTGATATTTAATACAAGAAGAATAGTTGACTCAAGAAAAGAAAATAATTTAATTTCAATTGACAGTGAAGAATAATACCACCTATATTTACTTGATCTGCTGGGAAATTAAATAGTAAATAAATTTACAATTATTTCTACAAGAAACAGTTTTCAGTGATTGTGAAGTGTTTTCCTATCCAGTGTACCAACTTCCGACCTTGAGAATAGAATCCAGCTCTACCGAAAATCAAACCTAACCTGAACCAGTAATTTTTTGGGACACTAATCCTTCAAAATGTTACGACAACATCGGGCATGAAGAGAGTTAGCTGCTTCAAAAGTCACCACAACATGGGAAAAGAATTACTTCTTCAAGTTGATCAGTATATTAGGTGTGTAGACCTATATTAATTTATTTAACTTTCGCAGGGGAAAAAAGAAAAAACACTATGAGGTTTAATTTTAGAATTAAATGTTTTTATTACCTCACCTCATATCCTTTATTCTTCTAGACTGCAGTTTCGGAGCTTATCTCCATCATCAGTAGCCTCTCGTCGACCGGCGCTATGTCATTTCTCAGAAGGAAGAAGAAAACCACCAAGAAATGACATAACACCAGTCGACGAGAGGCTACAGATGATGGAGATATAGCTCCGAAACTGCAGTCTAGAAGTAAAAAGATATGAGGTGAGGTAATAAAAACATTAATTTAATTCTATATTAATTTACTTGTTTTGATTATTATAAAGACTGTAAGCCGCACAATAATATTTTATTTAATTGATTATAATCAAATGTTACAAATAATTTTTTTTACCCTTCCATATTCTTCTGTGAAGAACTTGGAAATCTGTTGGCGTTGGCTATTCGAGCGTTTTGAAAGAATGTCGATAATAGCTTGTTCATCAGTACCAAATCCTTTCATTGCAGCTCTGAGAGCCATTCCATCATCAGCAGCATTGAAACCAGAAGCTGGTGTTACAGACGGTACTGGCTGTAATGTAAACAATTTTCTTTAATACCACATTATAATAAATCATTATACAGCAAAAATAATTACTTCAGAGCATCTGAACCCCATGTATGAAAACACAGCTTGTAAAGTGCTTGTTTTATCAGAATATATTTATATTAGGATTGACCTTTCAATACCTCACTCTTAAAAAAAAGAAAAATGAGCATTTCTGGTCCACCGCTGTGGTCTCGAGGTAGCATGCTGCCTTGCCATGCAGCAGACCTGGGTTCTATTCCCGGTCAAGACAGGCTCTTGGGTGAGGTTTTTTTGAGGGTTTTCCTCACCTGTAAGACAAATGTCTGGAAGCCTAGGGCCCAACGGTCCCCGAAAATCATCCGGCCATCAACACCATTATCATTATCCTTATCATCATTTCACCAGTGTGGAAAGCAACGGGAAGCTACCACACCTATAATTCACTATAAAGCTGCAAAGCATAGCATGAAAATGCTATGATTACCGTTAAGGACCCAGCCTAGGGCAGAACACTATAGAACAGAAATAATTACTTATGGCAGCAAGGCCTGGGTACTGACCAAGATGCAAGAAGATGGATCCTAAATATTCAAAAGGATAATCTTAAGGAGAATTTTTAGACCAATATGTGAAAATGGCATTTTGTGCATCAAATATAATTATGAACTGTATATTAATATTGTTTAGTTGTATCTTCACTCACCTCACACTTCTTAACTCCCAAGCAGACTCGAGTTTCTTCACTTCATTTCTGATATTCTCAATGCTGTATTATGTTCACAACTGATGTCCAACGGCCTCCTATCCTGCAGACTGACCTCCGCGCCATCTGATGGGTGACTGACGAACTTCCAAATCAATCCCCTCTCCTTATCACCAGGTATTTCGAAATTCATAGTTGTGTTTTTATTCTTGCATACGTAAATTTTTTCCCAAATTGTGAGTTCCTTTGGTTTTTCCAATTGTTTAAGTAATTTTGTTTTGGTTTCTATTCTATGTTTTTCTGACCAGGCATGTGCAGCTATTGCAGATTTTTCTGTTTCTCCATTTTTAACATTTCTGAGGTGTTCCTTTAATCTTGTATTTAGATACCTTTTTGTTTTTCCTATTCTAGAATGAGATGGCTGTATCAACTATTCAGAGAAAAGGAATCAAATCCATGGCATAACTTAAGGAAATTAAAGGCAACTAAGGTATGGATGGATGAAAGTTGGTTAAATTTTGCACAGAGACCTTTTTTTATTCAGGCTTGCAGCTTAAAATTCCTCTCGGAGGACTTGTTCCTTGGATTTTTCCATCCTAAAAATCATTGATCACAGCTGGAATGAACAAGTATGGTCGTGTCAGATTCATCAACAGCTCTCATGTATATACAGGAAACTCCTGACTTGGTGGATTGGATAACCCTCATAATCCTGAAACCACACAGCATCACTCCACTCCACTCCACTCAAACAGGGATATCTATCTGCTTTGCACAGTGGGTTGCCATTGTTGGATTCTGACTTCAATTTCTGTGCCTTGCAGTTAAAAGTGGCAGATAATATTTTGGACATGGCCTTGGTACATCACAACGTTGCTTTAGGAGAAATTTCAAGGTTGGTTTGAGAAAGATTAGACCACCATGGCCGACTAATTATCAGTTAGGAGCACTAAAGTGCAAGATTACCAAACTATATATTAAGTTATATCTGAAGAGAAAAATTATATGCTCAGACTAGGGCTTTAACCCAGGACCAAGCCTCTACCGACTGAGCTATCTGAGCAAGTTCCAATCTAAATGCAAATTTTTCTTTTATATACACTGTTAATTCCCATGCACCAAATGCTAAGAAACCTTAGCTTCTATCTTGTAAATGACAGTTTCGTGCCATTTTATAACAGATTGGCTATACTGGTTACGGCATGCACCTAGCTCGTCTTTATTAAGAAGATATTTAATTGGGAATTCTACATTACGTTATAAAGCCAGTATGGCTTCTTTCAATGTTTTTTTCTTTATTATTCATTTCATACATATCTCATTGAAGGATAAATCACATCTGAAGAAAAAAAATTATACACTCAGACTATTAAGTTCCTTGGGTCACATATCATACATTTGCTGTTCTCTTTTTTAATTGAGGTAAGTGCCCATCTGTGCTGCAATTCCAAAATTGATTCTAAAAATCTCTGCGGGTCCAAAGTGTTGGGAAACCTTGCTCTAGAATAACTTTATTTTCTTTTTATTTTAAAACATACGTTTCAATATTTAATTCTTTGTTGTGCTGAAATGACAGCCACCATTACAATTAATGTCATGCTCAGAGTTGACATTGCACAGTTACTTACTGTATAATATTGAGACATTGTACGTTTCTTGTAGCAGGAATCTGAAGAAATAAGCTTCTTTCCCTGATTAAGTTATGGAGCTGCAAATAAAATATTCACATTTTAGTACATAATTACACAGTAGTTGATTAGATAACATACAGTTAATAAATTCCTGGACTAGAATTGTATTACCAACTGTATTACAGTAAATTCAATTATTGTAAAAATTACAGAAACTAAGATATCTTACAAATATAGTTAACAGATTTATTTAAGTAAAATTTTATCACCTCACCACAAATTATTCTTCTTCTTAGACTAGTTTCAGATCCTTATTCTCTTCAATCATCAGTATTTCCACAACTGTTACGTTGTCCTGAATATGGATAGAGGGAAAAGAAACTGCTCTTCAGGATAACATAATAATGGTCGTAAAAATACTGATGATGGAAAATGAAGGGTCTGAAACTAGTTTAAGAATATGAGGTGAGGTCATAAAATTTTACTTAAATAAATAATATCTCATTGTAAATAAGTTTGGTCTTTATTCATCTTACCTCATAAATTGTTGTTTTTTGTAAGATGCGTTTCAAAGCAACACTTTATGAGCTTATGGCACAGTTCTGTACCAATTGACGATGAAGCACAGGTTTTAAACGCATCTTACAAAAAACAATTTATGAGGTAAACATAAAATTGAGACAATAGAAATGAGATTTCTGAGATCCGTTGCAGGTGTATCTTTAAGAGATCAAAAGAGAAGTCAAGATATCAGAGATGAATTACAAATATATAATATAAACGAGAGAATATACAGAAATAAATATAAATGGTTTGAACATGTTCAGATTGAACAAATAATTGTTTATCAAAACAGATGCTTTATTATAGACCTGAAGGCCGAAGAAATGTAGGAAGATCGAAACGACGGAAGGATGACCTGTAGCATATTGTGCAGACAGGAGAGGAATGGGCCAACAGGCGCATACCCTGATGATAATAATGATGAATACAGATCAAACTTATTTATTAAGATAACCTCATAATGTTACTTCCTATATATTTTCATAATGGGGGACTTTTACTCCGGAGTATTTTGCTTTGGGAAGCAAATTGAACATCTTTTGTAGTTCATTTTGCATGACCCAGAATGCACCTGCTAGTACTACCAGCGGAGGTAAACTACATTACACTCGTTTTTTTTTAGAAATGTTTAGGAGAAAAGAAATGAAGAGATCCCCTAGGCCTCAAATACTCTAATACCATCGGGTTCGAAAAAAACAAGAGTTCAGTCAAGGGAGACCAGATAGAAAAGTTAAAAGAGGAAATTGGTACATGGAAAGGAATAAATACCAATTTAGATATAAGAAGCAAAATAAGGAGCAAAACACAAGTAAGTGGAACGTTGAGACGAACCAAACATGGCGGTTGCTAGTCAGTTTTTATTTTCGGATTTCAGGTAAACCTCCACTTCTAATTGTCTGATTTCGCTCATAGCCGAACAAAACAAAATCCAATGTGAAACCAAGATATGGAAGACATTACTAGAACCAGATACAATACCAAACAGCCCCCGATCAATTGCAGTTGCATCATTTCGTTGAAACTGGTCATGATTGCTTGGCAGCACATCTACATAGAATTAAGCTACTAGACTCTCCACACTGCATAGTACGAGGGTCACTAGATAAGTTTTGAGACACGGCAGTATGGCGACAGGAATGCAATAAACTAATATACCATTTGAAAGCCCAACTCTTGAACGTCAAAACCATAGCAGGTAGAAACGATTCCTTTCAGTAGTCTCACACAAATATTTGGGGACCTTGCTCCTTCACGTGCAACAGTTTTCCGCTGATTTCGTGAATTTAATAGGGGGAGAACATCCCTTAAAGATGAAGGGAAAAGTGGGAGGCCAACAACAGTGGCGACAGAGGAAAACGTCTCTGCAGTAGTAGAGACTCTGATTAAGGAAGATCCACGACTGACCTGTAAGGACATCGAGGGGGGCCTAGGGATTAGTTCGCCAAGTGTTTCCACCATCCTGCACCAATACTTAAGGGTGAGGAACATTTCTTCTCGATGGGTGTCACATCACTTGTCAGAAGGGCATAAACGCACTAAGGTGGAATTGTGTAGAGAAATGCTGGCGAGATTCAACAACGGGGACTCCCGCCAGGTGTCGGACATAGTGATAGGTGACAAAACTTAGATCTACCAGTATGACCGTGAAACAAAGCACCAATCATAGGTGTGGATCTTCCCAGATGACCAGCCTCTGACCAAAGTCAAAAGGCCTAAGAGTGTGGGGAAAAAAATGGTGGCCACTTTCTTCTCAACAAGTGGTCATCTGGCTACTGTTGTGCTAGAGGATTAGAGGACAGTTACTGCTAAATTGTATACAGAAGTCTGTCTCCCCAAAGTCTTCTCAAAGATCCAGAAGAAGCGGCCAAAGACTGGACTGCGGAGAATTCTGTTCCACCTCTTTGCACACAGCCAATGCAACAACTAGGTTTCTGGAAAATACACCTGTGAAATTAATGTCTCATTGTGCCTATAGTCTGGACCTAGCCCTGTGCAACTATTTCTTGTTCCCGAACGTGAAGAACTGCATGCGCAGACACCAATTTCCTAGCCCAGAATATGCTGTTGGAGGAGCTTAGTACAATGTCTGAGATCAAGTGGCGTGGCTGCTTCCAGAGGATGCAACGGTGTATAGAATGTGCTGAAGAGTTGTTTAAAAAGATATGATAAGTATGGAAACTCTATCATGGCCCATTGTTGCATGTCTCAAAACTTATCTAGTGACCTATATATGCAAGGACACAAATACGATAATGAACAAGGATCACTTGATGTTCTGCGCTGATCTTCAGAAAATAGTTGGAAAAACATTCCATATTGCTGAATATTAATGGGAAACAAATGATGACAAATCAAGAGCTTCACAACATTTGAATACTATTACTAATATTTTCATAATACCTCTTAGTTCCTAAAAAAGTTAATGGTTATCAGATAATATACACAATATTTTACAGAGTGGTCCACCGCTGTGGTCTTGAGATAGCATGGAATCAAGCCTTGGTTCAGAGCTACTGGATCTCCACTGGTTTGAGTCCCCATGAGAGAAGAAATTTTCCCATGATATTTCGACCAGTATGGAAACTGTGTCCACCTAGCAACGTGAAGAATTTGAGTAGCTACAATAAATAGCAGGTCCAGATTGAGACCTCGCCTCCTCAGGGCATTGGCGGCAGGTTCTTTCTTGGCGTTCTAGGATGACAACAACAACTGACGAAAAACTGAAAACAGGCTTGTTAATGCTCAACGACTTGATCCTCAGGGCATTGGCGGCAGGTTCTTTCTTGGCGTTCTAGGATGACAACAACAACTGACGAAAAACTGAAAACAGGCTTGTTAATGCTCAACGACTTGATCTTTGTCTCCTGATCTAGATTTATTTTAGAATAGATTTATTTAGCCTGGTGGAGTTAAGGCCATGTGGCCTTCTCTTCCACTCACCATAACAAGCATATGTTACATATGAATACAAAAAAAAATACAATAATAGTCATATAAAACAGGACAAACATATGTTACACATGAATACAAAAAAATTACAATAATAGTCATATTAAACAGGACAAACATGTTACATATGAATACAAAAAAAAGTTACAATAATAGTCATTGAACAATTAATTATCTGTCATATTGAATAATAATGAAATTAATGTCTAATAATAGAATGAAACTAAATACAATTAAAATTAAATTAATGATACAATGAATAAAAAAAGGAATAACAGCTCGAATCTACTATGTATAAAAAGAAAAGAAAAAAAAATACAAAGAAAGTAATAAACTACAATGAATTAATCTACGCTTTTTATACAAGGCATTAGGTAAATCTACGGCTGGTTATGACTGGCAGCTGGATCATCTCTCAATTCATCAACTCGAAAACAATATCAATGGGCTGAAGAGGACATATAAGTCCCTAAAGCAGCCGGAAGAGACAGGCCACGGGCCCTGAAGGTTAATTCCGCTCGGCTGCCGAGTGTGCACCCGGGTCAAATGAGTGTGCGCTCGGCGCGCCGGGGGACAATGTGTATGGGTACATGAAGGGTGGCTCTGCTCTTCCAACCCCTAAGTATAGTCTAGTCTAGAAAACCAGCTATAACGACTGGGGTACCCGACGTGCTGACCACGTGTCACCTTACACTGGCTGGAAGATCGTCCACCTCTATGACTAATACATATGGATGTTAGGCCAGCATCCGGATGGTAGGCTAAGAGCCTTCTAGGCCTGTCGCGTCATGGAGGAAGAATAGTCTTTGTAAGACTATAACCTGTATGCCTATACCTGATTTTAGGAATTAGGGCTATCCAATAATATGTACGCTATAAATTAATTTAAGATTTTGTCAGATCTTTGCTACCCCTGCCATGCGCCACTTTGGACGCCGTTGTGGCGCCACGCCCTCAAGGGAAAGGGGTGAGAGCAGCCATTTGGGCGTCATCATGTTACAAACTTCAAAATCAAATGCGCAATTCTAAACCTTAGCGAATTTTCAAAGTATGGAATGTTACTACTTTTTTCACATTTTCTTGTACAAATACCCGTTTCCATATATATATATATATATATATATATTATCTAAAATACCCGCGTGCGCTGCGCCTAAATATAAAGGTTAATTAACTTGTTGGTATACGTTGAGACGAACCAAACATGGCGCTTGCTAGTCAGTTTTTAATTTCAGATTTCAGGTAAACCTCCACTTCTAATTGTCTGATTTCGCTCAATTTTGGATAATACCTACCTCGGTTTAATTTAATACGATATACTGAGTTTCGTTGTGAAACATCAATAATTGTGACCGCTAGAGCGATTTTTAAATTTTCACTTCAGATGAAAACAGTAGCCGTTCCAACATTAACATACGGGTCCGCGACTTGGCCTTTAACGATCTCTGATAAAAATAAAATTGAGACAATAGAAATGAGATTTCTCAGATCAGTTGCAGGTGTATCTTTAAGAGATCAAAAGAGAAGTCAAGATATTAGAGATGAATTACAAATATATAATATAAACAAGAGAATACACAGAAATAAACGTAATTGGTTTGAACATATACAAAGAATGCCAAATAATCGTTTATCAAAACAGCTGCTTCATTATAGGCCTCTAGGCCGAAGAAATGTAGAAAGACCAAAACGTCGTTGGAAAGACGACCTGCACCTGCCCTGCAGCATATAGTGCACCGGGGAGCGGAACGGGCCAACAGGCCCATACCTTGAAGATGATGATGATGACTTCAGATGAAAGAAGACTGAAATAATTTGGACACGTAAAGAGGATGCCAGATGATAAGATACCTAAGATGATATTCAATTCTGAAGCGGAGGACAACAGAAGAAAAGGGATACCAAAAGAACAGTGGATTCATGGAGTGCATATGAGTATGGTTTCTAGAGGAGTAACAGAGAGCGATGCAGAGAATAGGCATTTATGAAGGAGCAAAATTTATAATGGGTTGTAGGAAAACTACTGTATTGTAGATAAATTCCTGATAAAGAAGAAGGACATATTTTACATTGTCCGAGCTGTATTAAGAGTACATGGAATTTGAATTTGACAATGTTTGAGGGATTAACAGACATCTCCTAGAAGGTTATTTCTATATCGCGTCACGCAAACACATCTGTTCCATTAGGGGGTTATATTAACAACACACCAACGCATTAGTAAAATGAAGTCAGTCACGCAGAAGTTGGGTAAATTAAGCTAATTTCTTATCAATCAAATTTAGGTCCAATTTTGCTGGTTTACATAATATATTTATTTTCGTAATTATTCATTCATGTTTTACAGTGTATTTCATATCTTCCTGTGCCCATTTCAAGATTTTACTTCCACGCCCCTTCCTCCATTGGCATTGTTCTGACTACTCCTTGTGTCCAAGTTAGCTTTAGGGTCTTCCTCTCTTTCTTCTACCTGTCGGATTCCATTGACTATTTACCTCATAGATCGATAATTTTGCCTCTTCCTGTTGATAAAATTGCATCTTCCTGTTCGTAATGAGAGATATCTCCGCAAATTAACTTATTTCATGTATTGATAATATTTTCTGTATTAGACAATTACAAAAGAAAATCCTAGCAAAAAATAAAGAACTACATACGACCTTTATTGATTTAGAGATGGCATATGATAGTGTACCTCGACAATTGTTATGGAAGGCAATGAGAAATCTGAATATCTGTGATAAATGGAATAATATTGTTAGGAGGATCTATAGTAATACAAAAGCTAAAGTAAAAATACAGAATAATTTAACAGAGGAATTCACAGTGAATAAAGGTTTAAGCAGGGATCAGTTTATCACCAATTCTTTTTAACATTTATTTAGACCAGGCTCTTAACTTGTGGTATAAAAAATGTTCTGAAATGGGTATTCCTATAGGAGAAAAAGTACTGCATTCATTGTTGTTTGCAGATGATCAAATAATTTTTGCAGGGGATGAAGATGATATGAAATATATGATAAATAAACTAATGGAAGAATATAAAAAACGGGGACTGAATATAAATTTACACAAAACAGAATATATGTGTTTGGGAAAGGATGTGGATGACCTCATACTTGAAACAGGGAAAATAAAAAAGTGTGAATTTTTTAAATATCTTGGGTCAATAATTACAAGTTTAGGTACCTGTGAGAGAGATGTACAGACTAAAATTGCAATGGCAAAAAATGTAACTAAGACATTACATGGACTAATTTGGAACAAAAATATTACAAAGGAAACTAAAATGAAAATTTATACTAGCATAATAAAAGTAAAAAGTAAAGTAAAGTGATCCCACAACAGGCCCGGAGGCCCTTGGGGTAGTAGGAAGTTAAGTCTCCCACTTTTTCTAGACAATCGGCACTTTACGTCAGCTGGGTTGTCAGCCCTGCGTGACGGCCGCCTTTACCCCAGAACAAGAGCCTGGTACTCATTTCCGTTAGAGGCTGAGTCGACCCCAGGGCCATAGTGCCGCCAGAAGGTTTGGGTCAGTTTAAAAATCCTGACCCCAACGGGACTTGAACCCTCGACCCTCCGGCTTGTAGCTCAATGCCTTAACCACTACGCTACGGCGTACCCAGAAGCAGCATGGTCCTAAGCTCCCCATACATCCCTACCCTCAGTTAATGTTTTGTAACCATTTCCTATATATATTTCCCTCATATTTTTTAATGCCCTTGGTTGGACATTTCTGGTGTTCTCTCGTGGCATTGGAGTAATTGAAACCTCCTTCTAAGGTTGGGGCGCCTGAAAGGTGGGGTTACGTTGCCCCGATGATGTGATGGATGATGATGATAGTGGTGCACCAGGAGAGTCATTAATACTACGTTTAATCTAAGATGAATATGAATGATGATGATTGCGATGGCCATATGATGTTCGGGGACCGTTTGGGCCTTAAAGTTTCTTGAGATTTACAGGTGAGGAAAAACCCCGATAAAAACCTCACCCATGAAAGTGTCCCGACCGGGGATCGAACGCGGGCACGCTGCGTGACAAGGCAGCACGTTACCTCGAGACCACAGCGGTGGATTCCCTAAAATCTTAGTTGATATTCTCCTATCCCATTCTTGGTACACCTACTGACCGCTTTTATTTTGGACATACTATAATAACTTTTCTTCTTCTTTTTTCACTTCACGGGCTAGGCAAAATGCCTGTTTCGCCTCACAGTTGTTCTGTCCATCTTTTCACTGGCCTTCCTACATTCCTTGAACCTCTTGGCTTGTAGTTAAATGCTGCTTTTGGCAATGTTGTTCTTTCTACATGTCTAAACCATTTTTCTCCACATTCTTTGATTTTATCATTTAATGTATATATTATATTTAACACAACTTTTCATAACCCTATTTTATTCCCCATACGTGATAAATGTCCTGCCCATTATTGTCTTCTAGACTTAACTGTTTTATTACATCTGGTTTTCCATGTAGCTCACTATTGGTCAGTTTTTCCCATTCACCTGTCTGTTCATCCCTCTTTAGTCCAAAAATATTCCTAAGCACTTTATTATCAAATCATCAATATTTTCTTTTCTTAAAGTAAAAGACCATGTTTCGAATTCATATAACTGGAATAATAACGATTTTATATATTTTTAATTAGTCCACCGCTGTGGTCTCGAGGTAGCGTGCTGCCTTGTCACGCAGCGGGCCCGGGTTCGATCCCCGGTCGGGACAGTTTTTCTGGGTGAAGTTTTTATCAGGGTTTTTCCTCACCTGCAAGACAAATGTCAGGAAACTTTAAGGCCCAAACGGTCCCCGAAATCATATGGCCATCGCAATCATCATAATTCATATATATTGACTTAGGCTTTCACGGCCGGAGTTACTATGATGATCTTGTAGAAGATTTCCGGGCTGTTGGCCGTGACACTCAAGACAACCCTTGAGGATGCCGGACGCCGTCTCCGGCGAAACGTCGGGGAACTACAAGCATCAAGACCACGGCCAACAGCCCGGAAATCTTCTACAAGATCATCATCATTCATATACATCTTAGATTAAGCTTAGGATTAGGGTCTCTCCTGGCGCACCACTATCATCATCATCACCCATCATATCATCGGGGCAACGTAACCTCGCCTTCTAGGCGCCCCAACCTCAGAAGTGGGTTACAAGTACGCCATGCCAGGAGAGAACACCAGGAATGTCGAAAGACAACTTGGGGTTTGCAAAAAAAAAAAGTAAAATAAAATAAAAAATATATTTTTAATTTAACATTTTATGAGAGAAGTTGAGAAAACAAGTCTCTGTATTGCATAATACCATGCGTTTTCAAAGTTAAGCCCATGGGCGCCGCCAGGAGTACTTTCATGGAGGTGCATCTGCATCTACACACTATACTATCATCATCATCATCATCCTTCAGGAATTAGGTCTTTGCCTGTTCCGATCTCACATCTGTTCAGCCCAGCGCTTTCTTGGTCTTCCTACCGATCTTCGTTCTCCAGGATTATACATCAGTGCCATCTTTGGTACCCTATCCTATGTCATTCTTTGCAAATGTTCTATCCAATTGTTCCTGTGTTCTTCTATTTGTTGAAGAAGTGGTGTACTTTTAGTTCCTCTCTAATATTCTCATTTCTAACATGTTCTTCTATTGTACAACCTTTCACAGCCCGTAGGTAGCTCATTTCCTCTGCCTGTATTTTACTTTTTTGCTTTTTCCTTCAGGACCCAGGCCTCACTTCCATACATCGCCACTGGTAGTGCCATCGTTGAGTAAAATCTTAGCTGCGGATCCTTTCTTACTTTGTTCCTCAGTATTCGTCTGATTGTTCCATAAATATGTTGACATTTCTGCATTTTCGTATTTATATCTTGTTCTTCTTCATAAGTTATATCGCAGCCCATATAGGCCTACTGGAAGTGTGTAACCTGTTCCAACACTTTATCTTCTATTACTATTCTTGTTCTTACTGGGTACTTTCCATGAAACGCCATTAATTTAGTTTCTAATTTTGAAATTATATTATATTTCTCACATATATTATTTAATTGATAGACTTATTGTAGCCTGTCTTCTCTGTCAAAAATTAATACTATATCATCTGTAAAACATAATGCATTCAATGTTTTATTTCGTCCAATTTTTAATCTCTTATGAACTAATTGTTTCCATTCATCAAGAATGTCTAAATATATAGCCTATTAAAAAGCTATACTATTAGCTAATAAAAATATAATTTGTACATTTATGTTATGTCAATTAAGTTAATGTCAAATTCAAATCACGCGGGTATTTTATTTTTTCTGTTTTTCTTTCCGGACAGGGGAGTACAAGTGCACCCCCTTGCACCCTCCTGCCGGCGCCTGGTTGAGCCTATGTTTAATTATTTCCTTCTGCACCTCTTTCCTTTTATAATTATAGTTCCTTGGTATTTGAATTCTGTGATTTCTTCAAAATTCCCCTCATTTGTTGTTACGTGTCCATTCGTATTGAATAACACACTTTATAATGTGCTGTGAACACAATTTTATCAGCAGTTTCAACAATAACAACGATTTTCCAATGATGCCATCATATACACTTTAATTAAAAGTTCGCTCGTCTATCGTTTGCTTGAATTTAGTTCTCATTCTTGTACTATTGAGGGATTTATTTGGTACAATGAAACTTGTTCAAAGCGGAATCGCATGGGCCCAATTTTTTTCTCTACATTGGACAAAATTCCTTATTATAAAAAAATTAAACTTATTCATCATCATCATCATGAACAAATTCGTTTTAGGCCATGTGGCCTGTACGGTAAACCTAGCGAAGATGGTCTTGATCTTTCCACCGATGTTTTGGTCTTCCTTGGTCCCTATGTCCAGTTGGGGTATATTGGAATGCCAATTTTGGAAGTCTATTTCTTGCCATTCTTCTCAGATGATTTTTCCATTCTTGTTGGTATCTTTGTATATCTTCATTTAAACTTGTTACTCCAAGTTTTCCTCTGATAGTAGTGTTCCTTTGGTGATCCAGTCTATTAACTCCTAACAATGATCGTAAGAAGCGCATTTGGCTTACTTGAAGTTTTGCTCTGTGGATGGCTGGTAACCAACCCAGGGGACTTCCTACTACTCAAAGAAAACTTAAACTTATTAAAAACCTTAAATTATAGAATACCGTATATGTCTTTTTATGTACCTTGGATTAGGCCTAATTGTAGTTCCGCTGCCTATGAAAACTTAAGTACAGTATGTATGAGCGACTTCGGCGGTAACGCGCGAAAAATAAAACAGTCCCATTTCGTCAGCGTTAAAGAAGTCTCTTAGGTGCGTATCCTGAAATTAAAGTATGTAGTTTCGGTTTCCACTCACTAACTACACTTTCGTCCACATCATTTTGATTCTCCGCAAATCTCATTCCACACTATTGTCTTTTAAAACTGTCCAGCTAACCTGAAGATGCCTTGAAAATCGTTATTCCCTATGGATTTAGCAACTTTGGGCTTGATTTTAGAGCATCGGTCCGGAAATTTGGGGATTTGTATTCAATCACTTTCACTTTTCGTTTAATGACAATGATACATACGTTTTAGCCATCTTTGTTTCGTAAATTCAGAACGCCACATGTGAATGATCGTTCTCAGAACTTAAACTAATTTAATGTTACTGTACAATTGTTATTTGTAAAACAGATATCTGTATTTCGCATAACGGTGTGCAGTGAGGCCGAAGTAAAATTTCAGGTACAGCTAGAATCTATACTTCATCCGGCGGCATTACGTTTTATGGCATAACGGAAATTTAATGAAATGGAAATTAATTTATTTCTTTGTCTTTCCGCTTTATAAACTTTTTTTCATGAATTGTGTAGAAATATCCTTTCGTTTCCGTGTTGGACAGAATCCGTTTTATACAAAATAAATACACGTAAAATTAATATTATTTCGCCGGGACCAATAAATTTGTTCACATTAGACATATTTCCGCATTATTCACGTTCCGGATTAAACGAGTTTTACTGTATTTTATTGATAGTTTTTTGTTCTGACGACGAAGTAAGAAATCTTGATGTTATCAACTTATTTCGCACGTAATTCGCTCTCTGGGAGCTTTTTTAAGTAACGGCCATGAACTCAATGTGCGTCATCTTAGTATTAAAGCGCTCTCTAGATTTCTTTTCTCTGAGTCCTTCGCCTGAGTAGGACTGGATCGATGTGTCATTAATTTTACAACACAACTGCTTTGTAGGTAACCAGGACACAAACTTCCTTCGTAACCAAGCATTAGGACTCTTGTTTTGCTTATTTTGTAATATTGAACATGCAGAGTGCCCGCCTCGGTGGTCTAGGGGTTAAGTTCCTTCCCACTGGTCCCGAGAATCGCGGGCCGGATTCGATGGACTTTTTAGGACGGAAAAATCTACGGAACAAGTCATCGGAGATGGACTTTTTAAACGTGAGTCCAAACTCTGAAGATTTTCGGCCTTATAAAAGAACCTCAAGCAAATAAATATCATCATCCGGTATCATGGCAGCTGCCGCCGTCTTCCGGAAACCAAAAACCATTCCTCTCTGTCCGTTCATTGATCTTCCTCCATTCCTCTGATATTCATAGCTGCTTGTACCCCTTCTATCCAAGTTTTCTTTGGTCTTCCTCCTTTCTATTAGGATCCATTCCATAACAATTTTAGGCAATCTTTTGACATGGCCATACCACTGTAATCTTTTCTTTTCTATAATATCTATGATGTCAGGCTCCTCTTGTACACCCATAATTTCCCTTATTTCTTTATTTCGTATCTTATCCATTCTAGATTTTCCAATACAAATAAATATATAAAGGAAATTATGGGTGCGCAAGAGCAGCCGGACATCAATGGCATTATAAGAAAATATTACAGTGGTATGACCATGACAAAAGAATGCCAGAGTAAAGATTGTCTAACTTATTATGGAATGTATCCCAATGAAAAGTGGTGGACTAGTGGTTATGCTCCTTGCCTCTTGACTCAAGATTTTCAGGCTCGTAAAAAATCCTTAAGCCTGAATGAAAAGGCCTCTAAGTAAAATTTACCGAATTTTCCCGTCCTAGTACTATCTTGGTTTCCTAGAAGTCAGTATGGGGCGGAACGCTCACCACGGACCACTCAAAATGACATCTATACGAAAACAAGTGTAACTAAATTAGTACGGTTCAAATTCTTCCCTGTAGGGGGAGAGCGCCTAAATATCTGTAAAGGGAAAACATGGGCTTACAATACAATACAATCCCAATGAAAAGGAAGACCAAAGAAAGCCCTGATAGAGGGCTATGATTGTCAGAAGATTGGAAGAAGATCAATTGATGGACAGAGAGGAATTTGCGTTTGGTTTCCGGACACCAGATGATGAAATAAATAAAGTTATGTGTCACTTCCCAATGGATTTTACATTGTTTAAAATGCATTTCCTCGTTGTAATGAGTGTACAATGTAGTACAAGGCCATGCTAACAGAATGCTAACAAAAGCTAAATCATGTTTAGAAGACATCTAGTATACAATGTTTCAAGTTTACTCAAGGCTACATAGTTCATTAGAGAGTTTGACCATTACATCATCCTTTTTCTTGTTATATACATCCTCATGCGACTATGAATCAGCGAGCGGAAGTCAATTAGAGTAATATTTGAAAAGCATAACAAACAAATCAGCACCAAGAATACAAGTCAAAGCTGCCATAGAAAAACTATTTATTAACCTCTGAATGTTCTAAAAATCGCATGTGTTCACTATAATTTAGTTTAAAATGTACATTTTCATAATTTTTCTTCACTTTCCCCTCTTCTATTTAAATTTATATATGAATGAAATCACAAAATTATGGCAAAACCAATCACAATCACACTTTATTATTGATGGTCGACCCCTCAACACATTAATGTATGCAGATGATCAAGAAATAATGGCTACTTCTGAAGATAACCTACAGAAAGCAGTACATAGATTGTCAAATATAACCCAAGATTATCATTTACAAATTTCGGTAAGACAAAAACTATGGCGTTTCAAGGGAAAATACCGATACGAACTAAAATTGTTATTAACAACAATATAATAGAACAAGTTAATAACTTTACTTATCTTGGCTGCAATCTTTCCTACGACACATGTAAAGACATAGACATAAAATTGATCAAATTAAAAAAACGTATAGGAACAATAAAAAGCACTGTATTCCGAAAAGTACACCCAGATACAATTCTAAAATTTTATAAAACAATGGCTCTTCCAACTCTACTTTATGGTTCTAAAACCTGGACTCTTACTACAGGTAAATTAAATAGGACAGTAGCTGCAGAAATGAAGTTATTAAGACCTCTAGCGGGTTATACACTTTATGACCACATGCGTAATGAAGCTCTCAACACACCAGCAATAACTGAAACCATTCAAAAATATAAAAATAATTGGCATGTACACCTTCTTAAAATGCCAAACAATAGATTACCTCTGCAGCTATTGAACTACAGACCCACAAGGCGAAGAGACCCAGGAAGACCTAAGAAGAGATGGAGGGATCAATTTCTATCCTGAAGCGGAACAGGCCAATGGCCTAATCCATGCCTGAAATTGATGATGATAATTATTGTATATTTACCATAACTGTAAACTTGTAAATCTTTGTCTCTCAGTAGCGTCCAAGTTCGAAGAAGCGAGGAAATTAAAATAATTGATAGCAAACAGTCACATTTTAATTTTTATATAAAGTGTACAAAGGTCCACTGCTGTGGTATCGAGGTAGCGTGCTGCCTTCTCACGCAGCGGGCCCGGTTTCAATTCCCGGACGGGACTGGCACCTGGGTGAGGTTTTTTTTCGGGGTTTTTCCTCGCCTGTAAGACAAATCTCAGGAAGCTTACGGCCCAACGGTCCCCAAAAATCATCCGGTGATCATCATTATCCTCTTCATCATCCTTCACCAGTGTGGAAACCAATGGGAAGCTACCACACCTATAATTCCTTAGTAAAGCTGCAAAGCATAGCATGAAAATGCTATTAATGCAGTGAAAGACCTGTCCTCGGGAGGGTACAACGGCGGCTCCGTGGGGCAAGCGGTTAGACGCTCGCCTCTCACCGCTGGAGTCTCGAGTTTGAGTCTCGCTCACTCCATGTGGGTTTCGTGGTGGACGAAACGGAACTTGGGCAGGTTTTTCTCGGGGTTTCTCCCGTTTTCCCCTGCCACAAATTTCATTCCACCATTTCTCCATACTCATCTCATCCATATCATTCATCCGCCCCTGTGACGGTGCGTCAGTAGTGGTCCGTCCGTTTTCTGACGGCATTTGTTTACTGTTTCCGGAATTTTATTTTTCTCTCGACAGCAAAATAACTAATGGCTAACTCTAAGTGGCTTTCCTAATGGTAACCTCTACCTAAACTGTGTTTTTTAGGAATTTATTACGAGATATGGAAACTAACATGTTTTGACATGCACCCTTGACGTTTACAGACCTCTATAAATATAGGGGCTTCATCTCATCTGATTCCTCGACCCGACCCTGAGTTGGACACGAGTTGAGGATAATTATTTTATATAAAAGGTTCACATCAACGAAGAATATTTTCGTGAGGAAGGAACATGACTAAAACTAACATAGACAAAAGTAGTAGTTAGAATAATGGAATATAGGTGTATTTGATGAAGGGGCATGGAAAAATAGACAGGAATGGAGATTAGTTATAGCATTTTGAAATGGCATAGTAAGGTATCAAAGACATTGTATAAATAGTAAGAGGGGTGTAATTATGTTAAAGACAATTTAAAACTAATACCAATAATAAAAATAAGCTAAGCAAAATAGATGATAAAATAGACGCCAATATTTATTGGAAAGTGGCTTTAAGGACATAATGAAATAGAAGGAATTTTCCCCACCAACCATGTAGCAACATTCGAAACAACCTTGAAATATCATTTGTGTACAAACAACATTCTTCCACGGAAGTTCACAATCAATTATGAGATTGAACAAATTTTAAATACAAAACTAAATTATTTAAAGTATAAAAACGATATCACGAATTAAAAACTTGTTTATGAAATAAAATTAACCTAGGAATTGTAAAAAAAAATGAATTATTCTACGAGACGTGACATGTAAATCTGCAATTATAGTAATTTCTAAATTAACATGTTTATGTGTTGTTAATACTATGATAATAGTGTAAATACACGCCCACTTACCAAGATATTTCAGCTGAGATACGAACAATTTTACAGTATTGTACACAACACCACTGACAACAGGGCACTGCCAAAGCATAGAGGTTCCAAGCACAGACTAATAGTTTATTCTAAGTTTCTCACCACGGCCGAGTAGAATCCTTCGCACATATCCGTAATCCCAGTAACGATCGAGTTGCTCGAACAGTCGCGCCATATTTAAACTATTTTCTTCACTCCAATATTGATATTGGCCTAATTATCATTCTGTTTTTAGAGAAGTAAGTTGAATTTACCAGAGACTCCTTGGTATCCATAAACAACAGCATGTAATTGCTCAACTTACTTCCCTAGGGAAGAAAAGTAACTGACATAACTAATAATGTAAAAATGTTACCTTAATTAATCTATCTATCTTCGGATCTTTTACAGCTGCTGCCGTCTTCCCGTGCCAAACCTCCAAAGCCTACGATCTTGTGCATCTTCAATGCTTAGCCCTCTTGCTTGCATTGCTATCCTCATGTTTTCCTTCCATGTTAACTTTGGTCTCTCTCTTTTCTTCTTTCTTGTCGGTTACCATTGCTATAGTACGTTTTCGGCCATCGCTTATCTTCCATTCTTAAAATATGTCCTAACCACTTTAATTCCTTCTCCTCAAATTCTTTCAATTATGCTTTCTTCTGCTTCCATTATGTTTCTAATTTTGACTTTCTGGCACTTCTGCGTAAATAATCCATTTCTAGAGCTATTAGTCTATTCTTGTAGTATTTATTGTTCCTCGTACATTGCACATGCCTATATTCAATGTCCGTTTTCGTTGCTTTTGTCTTTCATACTTTTTTCTGCCCGGCTTTGATTTGTTCGATTTTTCAGCATTGGTTTTTTTCTTCTAATGTGTGGAGAGCTGACCCACAGCATAAACCCCCAACCTGGAGGATCGGAAAATGTTCTGTTTGGGTTTTCCTCCCATAGCCTTTGATGGTCCCTCTTCACCGCAAGGCAGCGTTTCTCTATTTCCCTTAGAGATAGGGTTGCCTCTTCCACCAGATCCGCCGTGTTGAAGGACTCCTTCTGCGCCGACTCTGCCGTTGAGGTCTTCACCGTAACCCTGGCTAGGGGCCCTTACAGAGTACTATCAGTCGGAACCAACTGAACCCTGTTTTTTTTTAACCAGGTTGTTACTCCTCCTTCTTTTTCATCCGGGCCAGGCGGAGTTACCTTCATTAATACTTTTCATATATATTTTGCTACTTTGCTGGTAATAGAAAATGAAACGCAGCATTCGCCGCTTCCTATACATCACCAATTAATTATATATGTAATTAATATGCAATCTGAAACTGTTGTTTAAAATGTCTGCCTCTAATTCAGACAACAATAAACAATTGCAGTTGTTTTATCAACACTCCCTTGCTATCAAACAATTGAACTCTTCAAACCAATATATAAATTCACACGAAATATAAAAATTAAACATAATCATTAGTACAGGAGTGAACAAAATTATATACACAATTCGGGAAGTACATTACTAATCTCGAACTTATTTGCTAGCCCTCGATATGGTAGGGTTATTATGAAATGGTGAATACGATAAAATGGGTCCTGATAATGAAATTCCAGTCCAAAATCTGCCTATGATTGAGGGAAACGAGGGGGAAAAAATCTGGGATTGGGGTTTGAACTCGAGAACTCCCGAATACGTAACTCAAACGCTACCGCTTGTGCCAACTAACTGGCTAAACTGCATTTGTTGATCCTGTATTTTGTCGATTGCACAGAAGCTGGCGACACTTATGCATGTACAATGAAAGTCTATAAATAATATAACTTTGGCAATGAATTCTTGACACCGAACCAGTAGTGGACCAAATGCGAAACAAGATTGTAGTGTTTGTATTAGTAAGAAGAAATAGTGTACTTTATTCATACATGTAATAATTATATTTTATTACAGTAAATAACTTTCTTATACATTTAGGTAAGAAATTATTAAAAAATAATTTAAATTTGTGTAATTTTTACGATAATGTTTAATTAATTTATTTATATTTGTATTTAATGATATTATCTAGGAAGAATAATCACAAGCAGGAATGAGATGCACAAGGAAATTAAACATAGGCTCAATTCTGGAAATACGTGTCATTATGCATTACAGAGATTCTTGACGTACCAACTCCTTTCAAAAAAGCGTTAAACTGAAAATATATAAAACTATTATTCTACCAGTTATATTATATGGGTGCGAAACATGGACTCTTACTTTAAGGGAGGAAAGGAGATTACGAGTATTTGAGAATAAAGTTCTTAGAAAAATTTTTGGACCAAAGAGAGATGAACAGACAGGTGAATGGAGAAGACTGAATAACAGTGAACTACGTGGTCTTTATAGGAAGCCAGATATAATAAGAACAGTTAAGTCTCGTAGACTGCGATGGGCAGGACATGTGGCACGAATGGGGAATGAAAGGCGTGCATGGAAGCTTCTTGTAGGAAAACCAGAGGGAAAACACCCAGTTGGTAGACCAAGAATGAAGTGGGAGAATAACATTAACTATGATTTGAGAGAACTAGATTATACAGGGGATGATTGGAAAGCATTAGCTCAGGATAGGTATATATGGAGAGTTTATGTCCGCACGGCCATGAACCTATGGATTCGATAGTGCCAGTGAGTTAGATATTATGGATATGATGAAGTAGATCCTGGTAACATCACATCCCAGCTTTTGTCTTCACAATTGAGGGAAACCCAGAACGGCAATAATTAGCACGAAATCCCTCAGTGTCGAGACCACAACCGTAGGAAAATATTGAAAATTGGCTTTTTAATAAAGAAAAATGAATGTATTTTATACAATATTATTAATCCATCCATAGTAATTCTGCCCGACGGCAGGTCTTTCACTGCAATCATAGCATTTTCATGCTTCCCGTTGCTTTCCACACTGTGAAGGATGATGATAATGATGATGGCCGGATGATTTTTTGGGACCGTTGGGCCCTAAGCTTCCTGACATTTGTCTTACAGGTGAGGAAAAACCCCGAAAAAACTTCAACCAGGTGCCTGTCCCGACCGGGAATCGAACCCGGGGCCGCTGCGTGGCAAGGCAGCACGCTACCCCGAGACCACAGAGGTGAACATATTATTAATAATAAATAATAATTAATATTAATAAGTACAGTTTTTGTATAAAAGTTTTGATAGAACGGCCTTTCGTAGTCATTAAGAAAGTTTTATTTTCTTTTGCTTAGAGTAAAGCAATGCCATCTTGCCATCACTATTGCGACCACGGTGAAAATTGGAACCATGGTACTGATTATATTTTAAAAGAAATGACAATAAAGTTCATATTTGCTCCTGGTCCTGAACGTCCTGAAGCTTATGGGCTCGTTCTTCGTAAAGTTGCGTAAATTGTAAGCACACATTTTCTTGGTTTTGAGCGTATTTGTGGACTATTTTCATTGCTAATCGTTACTTCTCAAAAATCCTTTTGAATTTGGTTATAGTATACAGTTTGATTGTTTCATTTTTTCTCCATTAGGGTGCATTCTTACACTATTGCGATCCTATTTGGCAGTAAATAGTATTATCAAGTTCAGTGATCAGCAAATGAAACATAACCAAACATATCTCATTCGTTTTCAAACATCGCCGTTTACATTAAATGCATAAATATTTTGAAATAGCTATATTTAAATAATGACTTTAGAGTAAACAGCTTAATTTTATTCGTTAAATAGTCCTAACAAATGCCACTCTTGATTTCCAAATTCTCTAAATATATTGGAAATCACTCGTGGTATTACTTATGACAAATATTTCAATAATTCGAAATAATACTAATTTTGAGGAAGTGGCTGAATTCAAATACCTAGGAACAATAATCACAAATAGGAATGAGATACACAAAGAAATTAAACATAGACTCAATTCTGGAAATGTGTGCTATTATGCATTGCAGAGACTCTTGATGTCCCAACTCCTTTCAAAAAACATTAAACTGAAAATATATAAAACTATTATTCTACCAGTTATATTATATGGGTGCGAAACATGGACTCTTACTTTAAGGGAGGAAAGGAGATTACAAGTACTTGAGAATAAAGTACTTGGGAAAATTTTTGGACCAAAGAGAGATGAACAGACAGGTGAATGGAGAAGACTAGTTAACAATGAACTACATGGTCTTTATAGGAAGCCAGATATAATTAGAACAGTTAAGTCTCGTAGACTGCGAAGCGCAGGATATGTTGCACGTATGGAGAATGAAATACTTGCATGGAAGCTTCCTCTAGGAAAGCCAGAGGGAAAACGCCCAGTTGGTAGACCAATAATGAGGTGGGAGAATAACATTAACTATGATTTGAGGGAAGTAGATTATACTGGCAATGATTGGAAAGCATTAGCTCAGGATAGGGATATATGGAGAGCTTATGTCCGTGCGGCCATGAACCTATGGGTTCGATAGTGCCAGTAAGTAACACTAATTGGAACCAGAGGGCAGTAATTTTCATCATCATAACTTGAAAAGACAATAAATTGTTAAACGAGTGATTAAATGACACGTAGAGAGTGCGTGTAACTAACAGTTATTTTAAGATACTGGACTGCATTATATGTGACATTACACAACTGATTTACACAGGCAACTTGCGTCATTTCCCCAAAGTTCAAATGAAAACTGCATTAATACAACTTTTTTTGACGAGAGTTAAATTAAAACAGAAGGTGATATAACTACCGTGCTAAACATGAAATCTTACTTTGAGGTGATTTCAGTAAAAAAAAAAATCTCAAATTTCGTTTATCGTACTTTTAAGGGGACCCGGAAGGCCAGATGTGATGAAAAAATGCATTTTCATTTTTTTATCAATTAAAATACTAGAAATATTCCTCTTTAATATGGTATAATTGTCTTGCCTGTATCTTGTTTCTAAGTGTGTTTATTATTTGTTTTAAATATTCCCCGTCCCTTTAAAATGTGGGCGTGAGCCGTCAACTCTCTCCAATAGTTAGCATTCATTTTTTCGATATATAAAGAACATTTGCTTCTAAACTATTAAAGCTAGAGACCTGAAATTTTCAGGGCTTAAATATAGTGCTTATATATAATTTTTACCATATTGATGTTGTGATAGCTCAGTAATTAAAGAATTTAGGCTGCAAAATACAGTGTAAAAAATTGAAAGAAAATATATGTAAAGAAAAAAATGTATTTTTGATAAAAATGCATATCAATATATATCCTTATGGTAGAAGACTCTAAATATATGAACCTTTCCACTGTAAAAATTTCAACTTGATAGGATTAATAATTCAGGAGAAAATGTTCCTTAAATTTAACATTATAAGTATAGGGTGTCCCGGGTCCCCTTAAATAGTTTGAAATATTCTGCAGAAATTGATATAAATATTATTGATATCTGCTCATTTGAAATATTTTAATACATTTTTAAAAGTAAGGCTGCTTCACTAATTTGACAAACGAACGTTTTACTTAAGCTGTTTTTCTTTTTCTTCTTCTTCTTCTTCTTCATTTCACGGGCTAGGCAAAAATTGCTTCCGCCTCACAGTTGTTCTATCCATCTTTTCACTGGCCTTCCTACATTCCTTGAAACTCTTGGCTAGTAGTTGAATGCTGCTCTTGGTAATCTTGTTACATTCATTCTTTCCACATGCGTAAACCATTTCTCTCTATATCCTCTGATTTTTTCATTCAATAGATATATATTTAACTCTGTTCTTATATCTTCATTCTTTATCCGATCCAATCTTGTGCAGCCGTTTTCGACAAACTAAAATGTTCATATAAAATACCCGTTTTCACAGAAACTATAAGAGGTACATTTATGAACATACATATATATATATATATGTCCGCGCTGTGGTCTCGAGGTAGCGTGCTGCCTTGTCACGCAGCGGGCCCGCGTTCGATTCCCGGTCGGGACAGGTTCCTGGGTGAGGTTTTTTTCTGGGTTTTTCCTCACCTGTAAGACAAATGTCAGGAAGCTTGGGGTCCAACAGTCCCCGAAAATCATCCGGCCATCATCATCCTTATCATCATCATCATCATTCACCGGTGTGGAAAGCAACGGGAAGCTACCACACCTATAATTCCCTAGTAAGGCTGCAAAGCATAGCATTAAAATGCTATGATTGCAGTGAAAGACCTGTCCTCGGGCTGGATGGGATATATATATATATATAGTACTTACATCTGTTGATATGGAACCACTTTGGTGCTCTTATAATTATTGTTTTTTTAAAGAAAACTTGCAAAAATTTAAAAAAAAGAAGTTAAAATATAATTATTATATTTGCAAAAGTAAGACGAAAAGTAACTCAAAAGTGTTTCAGTAAACGTATTAATAATGTATCTGAACAGTGGAAAAATTCACATTTATACCTCAAATAGTTTCTGAGAAAATGGGTCTCAAAGTTTTACATTTTAACATTGTCGGGACAGGGATTATAATCTCCTGTTAAGAGAGGAGAAACTGTTGCGAGTATTTGAGAATAAAATGCTTACCAAAAACTTTTAGCCCAAAGAAAGTCTAAGAGACAATTATATAATCTAAACTAGATAAGAGTGAGCTAACTAACTTACGGGCACTATCGAAACCATAGGTTCATGACAGCGCGGACATAAGCTCTCCATACATCCCTATCCTGAGATAATGATTATCAATCAACCCCCGTATAATCTACTTCCCTTAAATCATGGATAATGTTACTCTCCCACCCCATTTTCACTGCGCCAACTGGGCGTTTTCCGTTTGTTTTTCCTACGAGAAACTTCCATGCCCATCTTTCATTCCCCATTAGTGCCACATGTCCTGCCCATCGCAGTCTACGAGATTTAAATGTTCTTATTATATCTTGCTTCCTATAGATATCATGTAGCTAACTATTATGTAGTTTTCTCCATTCACCTGTCTGTTCATCGCTTTTCTCACCAAAAAAAATCCTAAAACTTTATTCTCAAATACTCGTAATCTTCTTTCCTCCATTAAATTAAGAGTCCACGTTTCTCATCCATGTTTGGCCCCTTCTACAGTTGTTTTTATTGCTCAGGCTCGGAGCTATGAGCAAGCACCCTGGTGGGCCCCACTATATCTCCATCACCACACATTTTCAGAACCTGCGAATTGCCAACCAAACTATTTTTTCCTAACATCGGATGGGGTGAAGGGTTAAATGGATGAGTGAGAAATTAAATAACGTGAAGGGGAGTGAAGGGAAAATAGAGAATATTAATGAAATTCGGGAAACGGGAGAACCCCGAGAAAACCCCGAAAATCCCGGTATAGTACCACCAATATCCCTCTGGAACCGCCAGGATTCGAACTTGGGATCCCAGTGGGGGCAGCCGCAAGTGCCGAGAAGACAAGACGTATCATTCACTCATACATTCATACTAAACAGAGCGGATATCATATGATGATTTATGATGCCGTTTGGGGACTATTTGGGCTTTATTCACTGTTCAAAACAATTAGAGGAACACTTGTAATAAATTGAATAAGTAATTGTTTTTTAAAGCTGTGATGCTGAAAGTTGGACAATATGTAAATTGAATTATTAATTTTATCATTGGATACAAATTTTAAAGATCCATGGCCTAAATACAGATAAATTACCTCAAATAACAAATATAGAGATTTTTTTTTTTTTTTGGAAGGCACTGGCCACTTCTAATTGGTAAGCTTCCTGATGTTGCTATAGTGACGAATGTTGATTATTGCCTTGTTTATTGAAGTCCCTGACAAAATGAAGCATTTAAATGAGTTTGAAGTGTATCATGCTCTACATCTTTTACGACAAGGTCAATCTCTGCGACAAGTGGCTTGGGGTGTCACCTTCCGTGGTGTCCTGGTTACGCAACAGGCACAGAGAGACAGGTGAGTATTGTAGAAGACGTGGCCAGGGCCCTAAATTTAAAACAAGCCCCCAGTATGACAGATACTTTGTTCTTTCTGCTCTTCGACAGCGTACAAAAACTGCAAAAGACCTGCAGAATGACCTTCATATGGCTTCCGGAATCCGGGTTTCAGACCAAACCATAAGGAACAGATTAAGGAAAGAGAATATTCGTCCAAAAAGGCCCGTTAAAAAACCACGCTTAACAAATGGTCATAAGGCAGCAAGACGTACGTATGCTGAAAACCACGGTGGTTGGAACCTGAACCAGTGGGAGTCTGTGCTCTTCTCGGACGAATCCAGGTATCGTCTTACACGTTGTGATGGTCGATTGAGGGTGTGGGAACGGCCAGGAGAAAGATTTTCTGCAGAGGCTGTACAGGAAATTGATAGATTCGGAGGAGGTTCCATAATGGTGTGGGCCGGAGTTATGTACAACAATCGTACGGACCTTGTACTTGTTCCCCAGCGACTGAATGCTGTCCGGTATATCGAGCACGTTCTGGAAGAGCATGTAGTACCTGCTGCCATTGGAGTAGGCCCTGGATTTCTGTTTATGCAGGATAATGCCAGGGCACATTCTGCGGCTGTCACCAGGGATTTCCTGAGGAGGAATGAAATTGAGGTAATGGAGTGGCCAGCGGTCAGCCCAGACCTCAACCCTATTGAACACTTGTGGGATCTTCTAGACAGGAAGGTCAGGAACCGACATCAAGCTCCACAAACTCTGCAGCAACTTGGAGATGCTCTGAAGGAGGAATGGGAGAATATCCCGCAAGAGGAAATCCAGAATCTTATTGGGAGCATGCCACGAAGGTGCCAAACTGTCATCGAATGTCGTGGAGGCCATACACGATACTAACTCTATATAACGTGTATTTAACTTTGAAAAATAAGCACAAGATTCAATTGCTTACATAGCGGAATTATTTGAAAAGTTAATTGTCAGCGTTATTCATTTGTTTTTACTGACATGAGCAATAAATAAACAAATAATTAACCACAAATAATGTACTTTGTTAATTTCATGTTTGTACCTTTATCCAATGAAAAAATATTTGCATATTTCATAGTGTTCCTCTAATTGTTTTGAGCAGTGTAGTTTCCCGATATTTGACTTACAGGTGAGGAAAACCCCGAAAAATCCTCACTTAGGAAACGAGTTCCGACCTCGGGCCTCTACATATACGAAACATAACCTAACCCAAGATCACAATTGTGGATATCGATTCAATTATTCAGAATACAATTATTTCAATAAACACTATATAAAATAATTTTAATTTCCAACACACTTAGGATAAAATTAAAGTGGTCAACAAAAAAATTATCTCCAACACATCTAGAATAAAA
Organism: Diploptera punctata; assembly: GCA_030220185.1. Classification (NCBI taxonomy): domain Eukaryota; kingdom Metazoa; phylum Arthropoda; class Insecta; order Blattodea; family Blaberidae; genus Diploptera; species Diploptera punctata. The sequence goes on from JASPKZ010000015.1 coordinate 1,775,761, forward strand.
CTAGAGTTATTAACAAAAAAAAATAATTTTACCATCAAAAGAGTCGCGGGTGCTCTATAATCAATTTAAAAAATTGGTTTTAAATTTAATGAACAGACATTGGTAAAAGTAAAGTCTCTAAGAAGAAAATGTAGAAAACCATAAAAAGCACCCCATGCTTTTGATGGTAAAATTATTTTGTTTGTAGATAACTCAAGTTTTATTCTAGATGTGTTGGAGATGATTTTTTTGTTGACCACTTTAATTTTATCCCAAGCGTGTTGGAAATTAAAATTATTTTTTATTTTTTTAGTTCGGTCTTCTAATAAAGCGTGTTGTTCTAATTTTTTTAAAACTAATATTTATTTTTTTAGTTTAATTAATTGTTATAAACCTGAATCCCATGAAAATTTAATTGCTTAATACTCTTCTAAAAAAATCCTGCTGGTTGGATTTGAACCAGCGACCTATGGATTATTGAAATTATATACCACTACAGTCCACCGCTCTGCCAACTGAGCTCTTACAACGATTGACTAAAAAGTCAACAAGTCCGCAACCTATTATACCAGTTTTTATTTTTTTGATGTCGTGATGAATCTGGCCAGGATTTTAGAAAAAAATTATGAAATTATTGTATTGTCATTGGTCCTTCACGAGTATACAAAGTTTCAAGTCGATCTAATGTGGGTGAGGATCGTGTTCAGAGATTCCGTTACATACATACATACAGGTCAAGCTAATATAAAGCGTGTAAAAATGATCATTGGCGTAGCCCATTGTTGAGCCATAGTCTCTCCTTTATCAGGAGTTTATAGACCAAGTTAATTTTTAGTTACCTTATTTGTCCAAAGATGGCATGAGTGGGACGCGGTCAACACACCGCACAGTGGGGTATTTTGCCGATTTAGGCGGCCAAAATTATTTTTGCAATTCAGTTGAGTATAAATGTGCCCTCTTACTAAATTAACCATATTTTAAGAGAAATGTAGTATATTTTTACGTTTTTAAACCATATAATCCAATTATTAAGTACTATGAGCAGATATAAGAAACTACATCCCAAAAAGAACACTGTTACGATCAATTATACCTAAATAAGGCACTGCTACAAGCATTGAACGTTAAGTCTATGTCCATAATCTGCAGTATTATGTGCACAATTTGTCCTTCAGTAAGATATCCTTCAAATTTTTACTTTCCCATTTGCTGGCAGTTAAGGCCAATCACAAACTTAACATAAATGTTTATACACGTTATCACTTTGATGATGATTATGATTGTGATTATTAGAGTCACAGTTCTTCATCAGAAGATACTTCCATTTCATCTGATGATTCAGCTGTATCTGGTTCCAGATACACCACATGAAAGTTGTTTGAGCGTCAACCATGGTGAGCATCACTGTGTGCTTGACAGAAAATAATATATTTTCTAATGTCACTTTAGTGTTTTGTAGATTATTTGTTGAGCTTTTTACATATTCTATTTCTTTATTAGTTATGTCAGTAGATTCTTTAACGAATCTTATTCTAATGGGACGACAATAATGTGGCGAAGAAGGAGTTGGATTCTGCCAGATCAATTTATCATTATTTGTACTACAAATTAGTTGAAGTGGTACAAAAGAACTCTGAAAAATATTTACATCTGAGTCAGCATCATTCTGAAATTTCTGCTTATATTGAGTTTGTTGCGATACACCACAGCCCCATTTGCAAATTAACACCAATGAGCTACTTTCTTCTTGACTTAAAGTCTGTACAACTTCCTCTAAATGTGTCAGCAATCGTATAACAGTAAGATTCAATAATTGTTGTAAATTAATTGCAGCACAAGTACCAGTAATATATAAGATTCTTTATCCGGATAGCAATCCGTTTTTGCCTTTGTAGTACACTGTAGCAAGGATATATATTTTTATTGACGTTTTTTATTATTTCATAATGTCTTCTCGAAAGACCAGTTTCGACAAACACGGCCAATGCTCTTAATGCCGCTAATTGTGCTTTGTCTTCCTGAAGACTAAGAGAGTATGCTTTCTTATATTTTCCTGCACGCTTTGGAGAACTGGTTATTTCCTTGAGTACTTTACAAGCAACTCTTCTTTCCGTAGTTCTTAATTTCACTTGTGCAGCATAAGTCAGGACACCCGTGTCTGTACTGCTACGTAAATCCTCTATTTTCTTTATTTTGCTTCTTTCGCCCAAATCTTTAAATGTCTTCGTTGGCCGTCCTGTTCGACTCACTACCTTAGGAATTGTGAATATCCCTTCAAGCCAATCACTATTTTTCTTAAGAAATATATCCTCTTTCTTATGTGCTGCTCTCCATTTTCTTTTCAATTCAGACTTAAAATGTGAAAATTTGTGTTTTATTTCCTTTATTTGTTCGTCTGAGTAACTATTATACTGTAAAAGGTAATTTTCCAATAAGTCTAATTTTTCATTAATATTCGGCAAATTTTGCTGTTGCATAATGTTTAACAGCTTTCTTCGAGTCAATATATTGACGTCCGATGGCCCTAATACAAAAATCGAGAAATTTAAAATAGAAATAATCACTTAGTAAAAAAATAAAATTTTTACTAATGTTTTAATAAACCTATATATCATGGAAAACCGCGCGAATCCGCGGCCAATTTTCAAGAAATCGCTAAGCCAATACTTCAACCTTTCTATGACACTAAAGGAAAGTGCCCGGAAATACCCGGAAGTATAACTAAAATACTGAAGTTTGTTAAAATTGGCTTCAGAAAATAACGAAAAACATACCCTATTTGAAGAAGCTTTATCTGAATCAAAATAGATATCAAGAGGATAAAAACAATTAAAATATGTTAATACTTACTGGTTTATCACAATCCATAACTATTCACTTAAAAATATAATCCCTAATTAGCAATAATCTATGTTGAACATAAGCTTGTACAAAGAGCGCCGAGAAAAAATATTTGCAGTATGAGAGACAGTCAATTTTCGATTGATCGTACAGACTCGAGGTAACACTGACTGATGAAAATTGGGTACCGTATTATCGGCTGATTATTCAGCTATGATACGTGCTATTTTTTTTTTTCCTATCTAGAATACATTTCAGAAAATCGACTTTTGGCCGCCTAAATTGGTAAAATACCCCACTATGCACCGACTCAATGAGACATCTAACAGGCAATAAAGGTAGGCCTATTACCAGGATGTTTGAGATCGGTAAATTTTGCTTAGAGGCCTCTTTGTTGAGGCTTAAGGATCTTTTATGAGCCTGAAAGTCTTCAGACTCGGAACCCACGGCTTAAGTCTCTCCTGGAGGACTTACTTCTTGGATTTTCCACCCTAAAAAATCAATCGAGCGCGGCCGGGCGTGAACCCGCGCAAAAAGTCATAAACATATTCTATTCACATGTACTAAAATTCTGGTCTGACTGATGTTGCCAGTATCCAGCATCGCCCACTGTGCTGCATACTGGAGCCAATAATGGCTCCTCGGCAGCAAATCAGTAATGGTTATCGTTAGATGGTTTGGGCCGTTATTCAAGAACCAAATTTTCCGCGAAGATCGACTCCGTAGTTAATTATGTGGGTCATGCAGTACCTATTCTAACTAGCTCACTCTATTCAACATCATGTGCTATTTCTTTTTAATCCAGGAACAACTGAAAGAGCCTTAGCTTACGAAAGACGGAGATGGCATGGCCTAGAGAGCTTGGTTCTTGAATGCCGGCCTAAAGGGTCTTAACACTTGCATATTTAGCGGCGTTGGTCCCGAAAAGTTTTCTGCAAAATACACGTATACCAGTGTGCGAACATTCCTGAGTGTGAAATAACCAAAACGGCTTCATGGTTATCCCAACATCAACTACGTTTCCAAAGAAGGCACTGACAATTGTTACATTGATTTTCGTCACTTTTCTCTTTCTCTAAATAGACTTGATTTCCCTGATGGAGTTTGACAATCTCTACGTCACGTAATGTTGACGTAAGACGTACGTTTCCAAAAATAGTTTGAGCATTCACGTGACGCGTGAAAGGCTATTTTGGTTGTGTCGTCAATCTGTCTGAGTCATTTTGACAGGACTTATGGTCTGGATATCAAACAACTGACCCCCTTTCTGTAGCCAAAACTTTGGCTTTGAAATGCGTTTTTAGGTCAGTAGTTTAGCACAGGATTGTTTACTTAATTTCGAACAAAATCGAATTATTTTTCCATAAATGCACAGAAAACCACTCAATGCTAACCAACTAACTAACTAGCTCACAGGCACTATCGAACCTGTAGACCGCGCGGACATAAGCTCTCCATACATCCCTATCCTGAGCTAATGTTTTCCAATCATTCCCCGTATAATCTACTTCCCTCAAATCATAGTTAACGTTATTCTCCCAACTCATTCTTGGTCTACCAACTGGACGTTTTCCTTTTGGTTTTCCTACAAGAAGCCTCCATGCACATCTTTCATTCCCCATTCGTGCCACATGTCCTGCCCATCGCAGTCTACGAGACTCTTATTATATCTGGCTTCGTTTAAAGACCATGTAGTTCACTGTTGTAGTCTCCTCCATTCATCTGTCTGTTCATCTCTCTTTGGTCCAAAAATTTTCCTAAGACCAACACTGAAAAATATTTTTATTCAATGCCACCTCGTCATTTCGACATTTTGGTATTCTCTTCTGGCATGGCATTATTGTAACCCACATCTGAGGTTGGGGCGCCTGGAAGACGGAGTTATGCTGCCCCGATAGGTGATGATGATGGTAATGATGCACCAGGAGAGGCCTTAATTGTAAACTTAATATGTTAATGATGATGATAATTTTCGGGGACGGTTGGGCCCTAAGCTTCCTGACATTTGTCTTACAAAATTAAAATATAAAATTATGGAATATTCACCTGAAAGGTCCATCTCCTCAACTTAATTAGTTATTTAACTGTAGCACTTTCGGGACTTATCCCATCATCAGCAGGATTCAAAACTGGTTTTGAAGCGCTACAGTTAAATAACTAATTAAGTTGAGGAGACGGACCTTTCAGGTGAATATTCCATAATTTTATATTTTAATTTTGAATAATACCTCAACGGAACACATTATGAATTTTATTTGTCTTACAGGTGAGGAAAAACCCCGAAAAAAAACCTCACCCAGGAGCCTGTCCCTACCAGGAATTGAATCCGGTCCCACTGCATGACAAGGCAGCATGCTACCTTGAGACCACAGCGGTGGACTCATCAGAATGTAAGGTGGAATAATAACAAAGAAAGTTCAGGGTGCACACTTTGGAGGGAAGTGACTGATTGATTGGAAGACACAGAAACCATTAGAAAACATAGCTAAAAAGAATGCTGTCAACCTATTCCACTTCTAGAATTGGAAAACACTAGCAAGAAACAAAGAATGGAGGAGAAAGCAGTTGGGGAGGCCATAACCAAAAAAAAAAAAAACTGTCTGAAGCACAATTGATTAACTGCATTAAAATCATAGATATAATCATTTGATTAAAAATTACTTTTAACCTCTCTTCACAACCATCTCCCCACAATTGATTTATTCATAATTATTATTTAAATGTTGTTTTCTAATAGAATTATTTTTTTTGCAGGAAATTTGCAGTTTTCCATGCCATAGCAGTAGTGAATATATAAGCAAGAATTAATAATTAAATTCAAAATGCATTACTTCATCACATTTATAAGAAAATTGCCGATTAAAAGAAATTTAACAACATTCAGTTCTAGTGGGCCAATTAATGGTAAAATTAATATAAGACTTTATCTACAAAAATTCAATCAATTTACACAGAAATATCCAATTACTAGAGGAATGATAACGTACAGTATTATATGGCCGATCTCAAATCTATGCCAGCAGACTCTGGCTGGTCGCAAACAACTGGATTTCGCAGAGGCTTTTAGATTTAGTTTGTATGGAAGTTGTTTTGTAGCTCCTACGTTGTACGCCTGGCTCAGAGTTGCTGCGAATATGTGGCCAGAATTAACTCTAAAGGCTTCATTAGCTAAGGTAAGATCTAATTATTTTCTTTTATATTTTGTGTCAGATATTAATCAACCGTAAGATGTCAATTCCAAAAAGAAGGCAATGCAGTTCTCTACTATAAACCAGAACATTGATGTCAAAGGGCACAAGGGAAATATTCTTAAATTTTTGTAACAATTTAGGTGAGCAACTGGTCTTCAAAACCTTTCACTCTATCAAAAGAATCATCTATATAACATCCATCCATAGTAATTCTGCCCGAGGGCAGGTCCTTCACTGCAATCATAGCATTTTCATGCTATGCTTGCAGCTTTACTAGGGAATTGTAGGTGTGGTAGCTTCCTGTTGTTTTCCACACCAAGAAGGATGATGATGATTGCCATATGATTTCGGGGATCATTTGGGCCTTAAAGTTTTCCTGACATTTGTCTTACAGGTGAGGAAAAACCCCGACAAAAACCTCACCCAGAAAAACTGCCCCGACTGGGGATCGAACCCGGGCCCGCTGCATGACAAGGCTGCACGCTACCTCGAGACCACAGCAGTGGACTATATATATATATATAAATGAATGTATGTCTGCTTGTCTGTCCTTTATGTTCTGCCATACCATTTATCCGATTGTGATGGGGCTTTTTGCAAAATGTTCAGGAGTTTCCTGGGGAGGTTTTAGGCTATAAGGAAGTTGTAATATGCAACCCCTTCACCCCTAAAAATCACCCTTTGTAGAGAAAGAAGTGTTTTTGGACGCTTAAATGGCTTATGTCCCGCGCCGTAGCCGAGTGGTTAAGGCAGGAAGCCTTGGCTCAGAGCTACGGGACTTGCGCTGGTTCAAGTCTCCATGGGGGAAGAAATTTTTCTCATGGAATTTTGGCCAGTATGGGACCGGTGCCCACCCAGCATTGTGAAGCATTTGGGTAGCTACAATAAGTAGTGACTCCAGGTTGAGAAAACCAGCTATAACAGCTGGGGGACCCTACATGCTGACCACATGTCACCTCTTCACTGGCTAGATGATTGTCTACCTCTGTGATTAACACATGTGGATGTGAGGCCAGCAGCCAGCTGGTCAGCCAAGGGCTTTCTAGGCCTGTCACATTTGGAGTATTTTTTTAAATGGCTTACACTACCTAAATCATAACATATACACCAAATTAATGTACAAAGAATTTAATATCTAAAAAAATCTACAAAATAGTTCACGACAGCATACGCCTATCTTTTACAGATAACTCACAATAACCATTTTTATCTTTCAGCTCATTGATGCCAAGAAGATCAGGATGACTAGATAGCACCGCAAAGTGGGCATTCTTTTACAGATAACTCTCAATAACCATTTTTCTCTTTCAGCTCATTATGACAAGAAGATAGGGATAAGTAGATTTCCAGGCAATGGCGGGTAATCAGCACGGGGCATCTAAAAATAATTATGATATAAATTTATAATTCTTTTTCTTTTTACTTATTCAACTAAACGTAAAAACACATTTAATTTATTTAGGCATAGCAACATATGCCAGGTGTTAGTTACATATTAAATAAATAAACTTAGAGAAGAATACACCATCAAAACATCTGGAAAGGAATATGAAAATTTACAAACTTACAATATTACTACATTACAAAGAAAATCTACAGTGGCAACATTCAGACTACTAACAAGAAACGACTGTCTAAATAAACACCTACACAGATGCATAGCAAATTCACTTAAATGTTCTTTCTGTATTAAGTTATGTAGATAGGAAATAACACTATGAGGTTTTTTAATATTGTTTATTTTTTATTATTTCACTCACCTCATACTTCATAATTCATAGCAGACCCTGGGTTTCTTCACATATTTTGTGACATTGTCAATGCTGCGTCACGTTCACAACTGACGTCCAACGGCCTTCTATCCTGCAGACTGACCTCCGCGCCATCTGGTGGCCGACCGAAGATTTTCCAAATCAGTCCTCTTTCTTTATAACCGGGTATTTCAAAATTCATAGTTGTATTTTCATTCTTGCATATGTAAATTTTTTCCCAAATTGTGAGTTCCTTCGGTTTTTCCAATTGTTTAAGTAATTTTGTTTTGGTTTCTATTCTATGTTTTTCTGACCAGGCATGTGCAGCTATTGCAGATTTTTCGGTTTCTCCATTTTTAACATTTCTGAGGTGTTCTTTTAATCTTGTATTTAGATTCCTTTTTGTTTTTCCTATGTATATCTTTTCACAATCTTTACAATTAATTTGATAAATTCCCGATTTTTTGCAGTCTTCAATCTTTTCATTTTTGTTGGTTTTTATTAAATTACCTAAGCTGTAATCATTTTTCGGTGCTAATTTAATGTTGAATTTGTTGAAAATTTTTGAAAACTTGTCAAATACGAAAGGATGATATGTGAACTTCTTGAATTTTTTGCCTATATTTTTATCTGTCTGAAGAGTACTTTCATTGATGACTTTTTGTTCTTTGAATTTATTTATTTTCTTGTGTATCATTTTCTTTTGAAAACCATTATCCTTAGCAATTTGTATGATGTGTTCTTTCTCTTTATTGTAATTTTCTTTGCTCATGGGAACATTCACAAGTCTGTGTGTTAAACTATTAAATACTGCCTGTTTGTGTGAAAAATGGTTAAATCCAGTAGCTTTTATATAATTGTCGATGTGAGTTTCTTTTCTGTAGATTCCAAATTCTATTTTCTTTTTTTCTTCATTCCTAATTTTTTTCTTTCTGTACTTTAAATGAAGATATGGAATGAAACCATCTCCTCCGTTGTCCAGCTTTTGTAGAAGAGACCAACCTTCCTGCTAAATATTGGAGTGCAAGAGAGCAAATGATTTCATTGTCAAGTGCTCGACATTAGATACCAAGCAACCAATCAACATTTTTATTTTTTTAAATTTTATTTACCTCAAGTGTTATTTGCTATAAAGTGTTATTATCTAATTTTTTATACGTTCATAATAATTCAAATTTTTATCTTCTAGGCCCTTGTTGAACAAATTTCTTATACACCGTTTGCCATGATCTGTTTCTTCTTTATAATGTCGCTATTGGAAGGAAGGAATGTTCGCCAAGCTTCGCATGAAGTCTATGTGAAATTCATACCTACTTATCAGGTAACTGCTATTAAAATAATAATAACAACAGTGACAGAGTTAAATGAAAACAACTGCAAAGCAGGGTAAAAAAATAGATGTATTAAAAAAAATTGTATTTCTGATTCTAGTTATTAAATTATTAAATTCTTTGTATTAATTAAGGTTACATTTAACTTTAAGAGTAATAGTTTAAAAACTAAAACAACACGCTTTATTAGAAAACTGAACTAAAAAATGATAAATAATTTTAATTTCCAACACACTTGGGATAAAATTAAAGTGATCAACAAAAAAATCATCTCCAACACATCTAGAATAAAACTAGAGTTATCTACAAAAAAAAAATATTTTACCGTCAAAAGAGTGGGGTGCTCTATATCAATTAATATATTTGATAATAAACAGATATTGGTAAAAGTAAAGTCTATAAGAAGAAAACGTAAAAACCACAAAAAGCATCCCACGCTTTTGAGCAGTAGCTGATCATGCTTGGTCGGAAAAACATCTAATTGACACAAAAGCTAGTCTAATTAAACAAATAGAACAACAAAAAGAACTCATGGTTTGGGAAAAAATCCACATTAAAAAAATCAAGAAAGAAAAACTTATGAATTTCGAAATTCCCATGGATTCTGAGTTGATCCAGAGGTTTATTGGTGAACCAACAGAGGGAGGAAGAAGCATTCTCCTGATTGACAAAAGTCAGTCGATGAGAAATTACTGAAGATGAAGCTGCCCAGGCTTTGAAACTGGTCTAGTTAGAAGACTGGTTATGGCGTGAGGTATGAAACATTTTAATTTAATCTTAAATTAAACCTCATAGTGATTTTTTCCCTATAAAATTTCAATATGAGTCAAAATAACTAACTCATTAGTGATCACACTGAGCAACAAAAAAGATTTTTTGTCTTAGAAAGAAAAATATGCGATTCTTATAGTATTTTTTCTCCTGAATTCAAATATGATATTGGTTTTTCTCCATCACGTAAGGTTTCCAAGAGACAGGCATTTATAATTTCAAACACTTTAATATTTTCTACATTTGTAACTACACAATATTTGAACATTCGGACTCACCTAGAAAGTAAGAAATGACGATTTTCTACTATATTTCGCCTATGGAGCATCCCTCTTGATGGTCCAACAATAATCGGCCAGCATATTAGGACTCCATTTGCCTTGATGTCTCTTTTCCATAGCTGAAATCTCCTGACGAAAATGTTCCCCGTTTTATTTTACAATGGACAAACGGACAAAAAAACGTTTATTAAAAAAATTCTTATTTAATTATATTATTAACTGAAATTGAAATAAAAAAAAACTGTGGGTGATGGAGAAATTCCAAATACATATTTGAAAACACGATAAAAAACTGCATTAAGTGCAACTATTGGTACTCATGACCAGTATAATAAAAGAAACCTCATAGTGTTATTTCCTACAAATATTAAATAGCTTAGTTGTCTACAAGGTATCTCTTTGAGGCAATGACAGCCAACCACTGTCACTTGCTGATACATATAGAAAAATTAACTGCCAAGGGAGCATCTTTGTTCCCAATTTGATAATTAAGAGTGTTATTTTCATCAAGAATACAAATCAATTGATTACATAGTGTTATTTTAATTTGGCAGGTTGGAGCTTGTGTGTGGCCAGTTCTACAAATGATTAATTACACCCTCGTAGCAGAAAGAAACAGAGTCGTGTATGTTGGTATCTGCAGTTTACTGTGGACATGTTTCTTAGCATACATGAAACAACTGGAAGCAGAAAAACTAGCCAGGGAAATGAGATTAAAGAAGAAATTAGCAGCAGAAAAACGAAGAGCTTCACAATCTCTGCCACTAGCTATACAATAAATACACTAGGTGCTTAAAAAAGTTCAGATGAACTTAGTCTCTCAGGAAATTATCTCTGTCAATCTTTGAAGTTGGTCATAGTTCACCAAAAGTTTCAAATAAAAAAAATGAATAGCATTAAAAGGGTTGCCAGGTATACTGAATTCTAAGGGATATCCTATATTTGAGACTGTAAATGTATCCCTTATAGATATCATACATGATCAAGAAGAAAACCGCCAAGAAACGATATGACACCGGTCGATGAGAGGCTACTGATGATGGAGATATAGCTCTGAAACTGCAGTCTAAAAGTATAAAGGATATGAGGTGAGGTATTAAAAATATTAATTTAATTCTTGTAATAAATGATGGCTCAAATCCTGTATTTACAAGAAAGGTCAGGGCCAGCTTGGTTTAGGTTGGGGTCATGGAAATTTCTAAATATTATCAACGATCACAATATGTGATTATGTCCAATGTGCAGGAGCTTTGAAGATGAAATACACATATAATTAGAAAAATTTAATGATTCAGAATACTGGAGGCATCAGTTGTTACCGGAGAGATTTCTAAATTCAAATTGTTATGGAATGGCATGATATGAGTCAATAATAAACCAAGAAAATTGGATAAATGTGAGTAAATTTCTGAACATGAAGCAGAAAATATGAACAACACTCATTTGTGAATAAACAAATAAGTAAGCTGAATGTAGTAATGCATACTTAATAACTATACTTAGCTTAATTACACTGAGTAACAAAAAATAAACTTTTTTTTGTCTCAGAAAGAAAAATATGTGATTCTGATAGTATTTTTTCTCCTGAATTCAAATATCATATCGGTTTTTCTCCATCATGCAAGGTTTCCGAGAGACAAACTAACTAACTCACTGGCACTATCGAACCCGAAGGTTCATGGCTGCGCGGACATAAGCTCTCCATACATCCCTATCCTGAGCTAATGCTTTCCAATCATTCCCTGTATAATCTACTTCCCTCAAATCATAGTTAATGTTGTTCTCCCACCTCATTCTTGGTCTACCAACTGGGCGTTTTCCCTCTGGCTTTCCTACAAGAAGCTTCCATGCACGTCTTTCATTCCCCATATGCGCAACATGTCCTGCCCATCGCAGTCTACGAGACTTAACTGTTCTTATTATATCTGGCTTCCTATAAAGACCATGTAGTTCATTGTTATGTAGTCTTCTCCATTCACCTGTCTGTTCATCTCTCTTTGGTCCAAAAATTTTCCTAAGAACTTTATTCTCAAATACTCATAATCTCCTTTCCTCCCTTAAAGTAAGAGTCCAGGTTTCGCATCCATATAATATAACTGGTAGAATAATAGTTTTATATATTTTCAGCTTAACATTTTTTGAAAGGAGTTGGGACATCAAAAGTCTCTGCAATGCATAATAGCATGCATTTCCAGAATTGAGCCTATGTTTAATTTCTTTTTGCATCTCATTCCTATTTGTGATTATTGTTCCTAGGTATTTGAATTCAGCCACTTCCTCAAAATTTCCCTCATTTGTCATTAGCTGTCCATTTCCATTATATACTGAATTTCTACGTGTGACCATATATTTAGTTTTACTGATATTTATTTCCAGTCCTAATTTCTTAGTGTTACTCAATAGTGTGTGCGTGTTGGCCTTTAGTATCTCCTCGCTATCGGCCAGTAGTACTACATCATCAGCATAAACTAACAGCTTATTAATACCATTGAGTTGTAAGCCTTCCTCATTCTCTAAAGATTTAATGGCATGCTCTAGTACAAAATTAAATAGTAGAGGAGATAGTGCATCTCCTTGCTTCAACCCATTCTGGATTTCAAAAGTGTCTGAAAACTGTTTGCCTACATGCACCCTACTCTTTGAGCCATTTAGACACATTCGTATAAGTCTAACTAACTTTTTAGGAATTCCGAACTCCAGCAGGATACTATATAACTTCTCCCTCTTAATTGAATCATATGCTTTTTTGAAGTCTACATATAGTTGATGTACAGTACCATTATATTCCCATTTCTTCTCTAAAATCTGTCTTTAAACTGAAAATCTGATCTGTTGTAGACCTGTTTCTTCTAAATGCACATTGATGATCTCCTAGAATGTCATCAATATAGGGAGTAAGTCTGCTTACTAATATATTTGTTAGAATTTTGTACGAAGTTGAAAGTAATGAGATGCCCCTGTAGTTGTTGCAATCATTTTTATCTCCTTTCTTATAAATTGGTATGATAATTGATTCCTTCCATTCATCTGGAAGAGCTTCTTTTTCCCAAATCATACTAAGCAAACAGCGTATCTTGTCCATCAATTTTTCTCCCCCTGATTTTATCAGTTCTGTTGGGATCTCATCTGAACCTGATGCTTTATACATCTTCAATTTTTCAATCGCCATTTCAACCTCTAATGCACTTGGCTCTGCGACTAGCATTTCTGCTGTCTGTAACTTATCCTCCTCACTGTCCTATTCTGTATGTACATTTAATAGCTGATTAAAGTAACCTTTCCATCTATTTAATATACTCCTAGAATCTGCAATCATATCCCCATTTTCATTCCGAATTATGTTTGTTCTAGCCTGAAACCCTTTCTTCTCTATACTAATTCCCTGATATAATTCTCTAATGTTCCTATTTTTTGCATTCATTTCAAGATCATTAATCTTCTCTCTCAAATATTCCCTCTTCTTACTCTTTAGTAACTTGGTGGTTTCCCGTCTAATACTACCCAATTGCTCTAAATTTACCTCATTTGGCTCGTGTAACCATTTCATTTTTGCTAGCTTTCTTTTCTTTACAATGTCGACACATTCCTCATCAAACCATTTCTTGTTTTGCCTCTTTTTTAAACAACCAATGCTTTCTGATGCTGACAATTTAATAGTATCTCTTATAGCCTCCCATTCTTTATTTATATCAGTTTCTTCTTCGTTTGCCACATTGTCATCTGAAGATTCCAGTACTTCAAATCTATTAGCAATTTTGATTTGGTATTCTTGCTGCATTTCATCATTTTTCAAGTTTATTAATTCATATTTTACAGTCATCTTTAGCGTTCGTTCCTCTCATAAGCGATAGTCGTCTGATTTTCACTCTGACCAGATGATGATCCGAATTGCAGTCTGTCCCTCTAACTGATCTAACATCAATGATGCTACTGTGCCAGCGTTTATCCACTAATACATGATCTATCTGGTTCCGAGTTTCTCCATCTGGGGACGTACAGGTGTATTTATGAATACCCTTATGCTGAAATGTTGTGCTCTTAACAATGAGATTCTTCGATGTGGCAAATGTGACTAATCTAACCCCATTGTCGTTACTATCTTCATGAAGACTGAATTTGCCTATTGTTGGTTTGAATATATCTTCCCGCCCCACTTTTTGCATTAAAATCTCCTAAGACAATTTTCATATGATATCGTGAAAGGCTATCAAATAAGCATTCTAATTCTTCATAGAACTCATCCTTGATCTTGTCATCTTTATCTTCTGTGGAGGCATGTACATTTACAATTATAAAATCATGTCGTTTACCCTTTAGAATTATGTATGATATCCTATCACTAACAAACTTAATATCTCGGATAGCGGATAGGATCCTCCTTCTGACTAAAAAACCCGTTCCAAATGCAGGTCTTTCTGCACCCCCGTAGTATAACGCAAAGCTTCCTGATTCCTGACTACCTTCCCCTGGCCACCTAACTTCCTGTAAAGCGACTATATCCAAGGGTGATTTATCCAATTCCCGCGTTAATATCTCTAGTGCCCCGCTATTGTATAAAGTCCTAACATTCCATGTTCCTAGGAACATGTCCCTGTGTTTGAGCCTTTGGCATGTGTTCCCTGAAGTAGTCCCCACCCGGAGAACCGAATGGGGGACTATTTGACCTCCGGAAAATTTTACCCCAGATGAACCCATGTCTGCATTTCTTGACTGTTGTATTTTTATGGTGAAAGATCGTCACTCTTTCGCCCAAGGTACTTTTTTCGTCTGGCTTATCACCTTCGACTAGTCCGGCATGGGTAACCCTATCGGCAGCAATGCTACCGACGGCATAACTCTCAGGATCATTTAAGCACGCAAGCCACTCCACCACGACAAGGTAAAGATACCATGGAGGGTGTCCGAGAGACAGGCATTTATAATTTCAAACACTTTAATATTTTCTACATTCGTAACTACACAATATTCGAACATTCAGACTCACCTAGAAAGTAAGAAATGACTATTTTCTGCTATATTTCACCTGTGGAGCATCCCTCTTGATGGTCAAATAATAATCGGCCAGCATATTAGGAATCAATTTGCCTGGATATCCCTTTTCATAGCTGAAAACCATTTGAGTTAGCTCATTTGGTTTAATTTTACAATGGACAAATGGACGAAAAAACGTTTATTAAAAAAATAATTATTTAAATCCATTAATTGAAATTGAAATAAAAAAAACTGTGGGAGATGGAGAAATTCCGAATATATATTTGAAAACACGACAAAAAACTGCATTAAATACAACTATTGGCACTCATGAGCAAAAATCATGCTGACCAGTGTTATTTATAATGTATGGATGAATCGTTTGCGACAAATGAGTTCAAATAAAGTTCCCAAAGCTATGCTTCGTTATTGTCCAACAGGGAAAAGATCTCTGGGCCATCCAAGAAAATGCTGGATACAAAATTCATCAGTGTCATCATAACAGGCCTATAGGCCTAAGAATGAAGAAGATTTATAATGTAATTGCAATGCTATCTATTGTTTTGTTTTTTCTATATTATTACTAAACAATAATTTATTGATAAGAACTGTCAACAGCACGTACGGCTTGTTGCCCGTGGGAGCCATATTTGTAAATAACATTGTATATATTTTACTTTTAGTCTAATAAAGTCCTACTACTACAAAAAAATAAATCAGAAGCAGAAAAACAAAGAGCTTCACAATCTATGGAAGTACCTATATAGAGTGGCATGTAAGTCTCCATGCAAGAACAGACTTTAATAGGTCTACTTTTAAAGAATATGTTCAATGTGTTCCCCGTTACACGCTATGTATGGGTTAATATAAATATATCATCATTATAAGGTATGACAACTTCAAAGGTGAAAGTTTTTGCCTTCTCAATAATCCTCCTCCATGCCAATCTGTCTCTTGCCATATTCAAGTTAGTCACTTTCATTTTTTTTAGATCGTTCATTGTGTCATCCTCCCATCTTATCTTTGGTCTTCCTACAGCTCTGCCTCCTATAGGTTTCCATTTATAAAGTTTTCTCTGATCATCCATTCTTATTAAATGCCCAAGCCAACCAATTCTGAGTGATCTTAAATGGTTTACTATGTTCTGATTTTTGATTAATTTGTTTTTGTTTAGTTCGTTATTTGTTTTGATTCTCCAACAGTTATCATTTCCTATATTTGGTTCAAATATTCATCTTAGAATTTTCATATAAATATATACAATAGAATATAAATGAAAAGGCAACATCATCTGTATGGAGACTTATGCGGCAACCTGTATAATAAGTATGATAGATAGGTAAAGTGATCCCACTACAGGCCTCAGGAGGCCCTTGGGGTAGTAGGAGGTTAAGGCTCCCACTTTTTCTTGACAATCGGCACTTGATGTCAGCCGGGTTGTCAGCCCTGCGTGACGACCGCCTTTACCCCAGAACAAGCGTCTGGTACTCATTCAGTTAGAGGCTGAGTCAACCCCAGGGCCATAGTGCCGCCAGAAGGTTTGGGTCAGTTTAAAAATCCTGACCCCACCGGGACTCGAACCCGAGACCTTCCGTCTTGTAGCGCAGTGCCTTAACCACTACGCTACGGCGTGCCCCATGATAGATAGGACCTACTTAAAATATTCCAAGTGAAGAACATAACCTGTCACTTTATAAAGCTAGGGGTGGTTGTATTCAACAGATGTTATAAGTACGCTAACAGCTTGCTTACTATAATCATCCTCTTGGTTTAGGCTTCATCAACACTTTTAAAAATCATTTTAACAAGGAAGGCAGCAATGATGAAGAAATTACAAGTAGAATAAATAAAGGAAGAAATTTAACAAGATGTTTAAACTCTATCATATGAGAAAAAATGTACAGAAAAGTAAACAAAGATGCATAAATATATATATATATATATATATATATACAGATGCAATATCGAAGGACCCACGACGTGTTAAATTAGAAATAGAAGGGAAAAGTATAGAACAGGTCATGAAATTCAAATATTTAGGAATAGAAATTAACAGCAACAGAATAACAGATGAAATCTTCCATCAAACAAATAATGCAAACAAAATATCGGCATGTTTAAACAATACTGTTTGGAAAAATAAAAATTTAAGAATAGATACAAAAGTAAGAATTTACAAATCTGTCATAAGACCAGTTCTAACATATGGTTGTGAATGCCGAACAGAAACTAAAAAAACAAAACAAATCAATGAAACAACCAAAATGAAAGCTTTAAGGAAAATCGTAGGAAAATCGCTGAGAGAGAAAATTTGCAGCTCTGTTATTAGAGAAGAATGTGAAATTGAACCTATAAACCTCTGGATAAATGATAGAAGACTGAATTGGAACAATCACATAGATAGAATGGAGAACAGTAGATTAGTGAAGAAAGTATGTGACTGGATACCTCAGCAGAAAAGGCCTTTAGCAAGACCACAATTATGATGGAAGGATGTCATCATACCCCAGACCTATAGTGAATGAACATGCAACAAGCTGCCAGCTTTCACGCGTAGAGGAAGAAGAAGAAGATGAAGAATATACAGATGTATTTTCCAAAGTGTTACAGTATATGGAGGTGAAGTCATCATCATCCTCTTATCGTGTCCTTTCGGAAGGTCAATTCCAAATATGCCTCCAACCATCTCTATCTTCCCGTGCTTTGCTTCTTTTTAGTTTTTCCCAATCGTATCCAATCTCTTATAGACTTTTCTTCACTTGGTTAATCCATATTTCTCATGGTCTACCTCGTGGTCGATTTGCTTGTATCTTGAGATTTAACAGTCTTTCCTTTTCCATTCTTCTTAAATGTCTAAACCATTTTAGTCTATTTTTTATATCTGTTGTTAATTTTTCTACACTTAATGTCTCCCTGTTTTTGTCATTCCTTATTCTATCTTTGTTTTATGAACCATTCCACTTAAGAATTTCATTTCTATAGCTTGGATTCTGCTCAATTCTTTCTTTGTATATGTCCAAATCTCAGCTGCATATGTTAGAACTGGTTCGAAATAAGTTTTATACATTGTCATTTTACTCTTGATGGATATATGTTTATTACAGATTAATTGTTTAGTTAAATTATAGATTTTTAAACTGAAGCTGAATTATGGAGTGTAAAATAGAGATTAAGGAAGAAACTTCTGGCAGCCGATATGGATATTTGAAGAAGATGTTGTATAAAAGCAAGATTCGATTAAATTCCAAACTTGCAAATAAGAGAAGCTATGGGAGGAAATAGAGACATCAGCAATGAAATACAGAAGTGACAGTTACAGTGTTATTGGCACACATTTAAGATTGATAACGCAAGATGGTTAAAGATCTTAGAATGGATACCAGAGATTGGGGTGACCTAAACACAGTTGGAAAAATGATAACCACAAGGCCATGAAAGGAAAATGTGATCTGAGACAACTGAAAATAAGGCAGCGTGGAACTTGGGCGACCCAATCCTTGATTTAGCAAATTTTGATAATAGCATGCATATAGTCTTTACTCAAATTATTTGGAGCTTTACTTCAATAAAAATCATGAATTAACAGTAAAATCTACTTATTATCTCTTGGAATTTTAAAAAACTGGCAACCTATATTCTTGACTACGTACTTCATCTTTATCACAAGTAATGCCATGAGTGAATTTATCTAGAGAATTTGGGAATCAAGAGTGGCATTTGTTAGGACTATTTAACAAATAAAATTAAGCTGTTTACTCACAAATCATTATTTAACTATAGTTATTTTAAAATATTTATATATTTAATGTAAACAGCGATGTTTGAAAACAAATAAGAAACGATTGGTATGCTTCATTTGCTTCTTTTGCTCATCACTGCAACCAGATCATATTATTTATTGCCAAAGGATCGCAATATTCTAAGAATGCACTCTAGTGGAGAAATTTATAACCAACATTATCGGCATTAATTAATTTCTGATGTCCTATGATGTAAATATGTCAATTACATTTTTCTGCAACATCATTTCCTGGAAAATAATTCATTTAAGAAAGTGCAAACAGTGGTTTATCTTTTTTGTGGTATAATCAATTGCTACAAACGTTTTTATATTATCTCCCGCATGCGTTATGTGCTGACATTCATGCACTACATATACAATCTTTTAGTCGTATTTCTTAGAGAGTCAGTCACTGCAAAATAATGCTATGACCTATTCAGAATGTTAAAAAGGAGCAGCTTTGTTTAATATGATAAACATTACTTGATAAATTCGAGGCGGAACACGACTGTGATTGGTTGTAAATAAAAAATCATTGAAATGTGATTGGTCATTGACTCCCATTTGGGGCATGAGTTAAATAGTCTAGATAAATATTACCCAATTCTTTTTATCAAGGATCCTTTTTCACAAAACAAATTCAAGGGTTCTCAAATAAATCCTATTATAATGAATCTCTGTAAAAGATTAAAATTGTAAAATTTGTACCTGATATATCAGTTGTTCTCAACTAAGTAAAAATTCAATAAAAACAAGTTTTATATACATAGTTTAGGATGACCTCCTCAGGGGTCCCCATCTAGGGGGATATGTGGATGGCAACCACAAGGTGCCCAAGCTGAGCAAAACATTGCTTCCACTTACTTGTGTTTTGCTCCTTACTTTTATCTTTAACCGATCTGGTATTTCTTCCTTTTCTAGTACCAGATCCCTCTCTTTAGTTTGCTATCCAGTCTCCCTTGCCTGACCTCTTGTTTTCTTCGACCCTGATGGTATTAGAGTATTCGAGGCCGAAGGGTTCATTTCTGTCTTTCCTACATCTCTTTCTTTTAACCTCGTGGATACTCACCTTGAATGCCCACATAAGCTGCATGTTCAAATGCAGCCCCATTGCAACTTATTGCATAAGTATACAATGGACTCGTGTCATCAGCTACGGCTGGATACATGTAATGAAGAATGAATAATTCAGGATGACTGAGATCTTAAGTATAAATTTTATATAATAATCTCAATAATGGTTAAAAATGTCTTTTAAAGGTATTGAATAAATCTGTATATTTATTTTTGGTTATTGAATATTTATCAATTGCAAAAAAAATTAAACCAACACTTGCTATGTATTATTTTTCTCTAGTGTAGTATTGTATGGAATTGTAAAGTTGCAACAAAAAAATGTAAATATATTATCTATTTAAAAAATACAACTATGGATCCTCTGCTAACTGTCAATGGATCCACTGAGCACAGACTGGGAGCTACTGATATAGATGGTCTAATGCACAAGGCTAGCCTCTTGTCATCTTTATCATTCCACTTATGTTCTTCTAGTACAGAATCTTATTGTACAATTCACATGTATTTGGACATCTTCTATGTATTAGGCATTTAAAATAAAGTATATTTTGTGGCACATTTCTTTTCTTAATTTTTATAATGTATATCCATCCATAGTAATTCTGCCCAAAGGCAGGTCCTTTACTGTAATCATAGCATTTTCATGCTATGATTGCAGATTACTAGGGAATTGTAGGTGTGGTAGCTTCCCGTTGCTTTCCACACTGGTGAAGGATGATGATGATGATGATGACGATGACCATATGATTTCGGGGACCGTTTGGGCCTTAAAGTTTTCCTGACATTTGTCTTACAGGTGAGGAAAACCCCCGATAAAAACCTCACCCAGAAAAACTGCCCCGGCCGAGGATCGAACCCGGGCCCGCTGCGTGACAAAGCAGCATGCTACCTCGAGACCACAGCGGTGGACAATGTGTATATATATGACATAAGAAAAATATATGCTCAGACGGGATTTGAACCCGGACCTCTGGATTGATACCCCAGTGTGCTACCGATTACACACTGAGCAAGTCTAGTACAAACATTCATTTTTTTTTTTTTCCAAGTCCCGTCTGAGCATTTATTTTTCTTATCATGTCATATTAAACTTGCATTGCTCAATGTCAAAAATTTAATTATAACATATATACATTAAGAATTAAATTAATGTTTTTATTACCTCACCTCATATCCTTTTTCTTCTAGCCAGCAGTTTTGGAGCTTATCTCCATCATCAGTAGCCTCTGGTCAACCGGTGTTATGTCATTTCTTGGTGGTTTTCTTCTTCCTTCTATCGGTGAACTGATGAACCTCTGTATATTAATTTTGACTGACCAGAGGTTCATCGGTCCACCGATAGAAGGAAGAAGAAAACCGCCAAGAAACGACATAACACCGGTCGACCAGAGGCTACTGGAGATAAGCTCCGAAACTGCAGTCTAGAAGAAAAAGGATATGAGGTGAGGTATTAAAAACATTAATTTAATTCTTAAATTAAACCTCATAATGTTTTTTTCCCTGTGAAAGTTAAATATACATACATACTTCATATGTCCAACCACATTGAGACAAGGGTGCTCCCTTAGTGGGGATTTCTTGCCCAAGCTTAATTTAGTTAAGTTTATTTTTCTACAAATGTCCGTGAGTGATATATGGAAAAGAAATTATTCCAAAACCAATCTAAATAAAAAAGAGCATGAGATGAGGTAATCATTTATTTTAATGATGTTTTTATTATTAATTTAACATTTCTCAATGAAAGATAAATTAAATTTGAAGAGAAAAATTTTTTCGCCTAGACCGGGACTCGAACCCGGGACCTTTGGCTTTCCGGGCCAAGTGCTCTACCAACTGAGCTACCGAGGCGAGTTACGATCTAGACGCAAATTTTTCTCTTATATACGTTGTAATTCCCTATCGCCAAATGCTTTTGAAACCATTGTTTCTATCTTTGCAAATGGCGGCTTCTTAGTTAAGAAGAAAAAAAAAAAATTTTTCTCTTCAAATTTAATTTATCTTTCATTGAGAAATGTTAAATTAATAATAAAAACATCATTAGAGGCCTTACTGGCTTTTAAAGTAATGTTAAATTTCCAATAAATGTCTTCTTAACTAAGAAGCCGCCATTTGCAAAGATAGAAACAATGGTTTCAAAAGCATTTGGCGATAGGGAATTACAACGTATATAAGAGAAAAATTTGCGTCTAGATCGTAACTCGCCTCGGTAGCTCAGTTGGTAGAGCACTTGGCCCGGAAAGCCAAAGGTCCCGGGTTCGAGTCCCGGTCTAGGCGAAAAAATTTTTCTCTTCAAATTTAATTTATCTTTCATTGAGAAATGTTAAATTAATAATAAAAACATCATTAGAGGCCTTACTGGCTTTTAAAGTAATGTTAAATTTCCAATAAATGTCTTCTTAACTAAGAAGCCGCCATTTGCAAAGATAGAAACAATGGTTTCAAAAGCATTTGGCGATAGGGAATTACAACGTATATAAGAGAAAAATTTGCGTCTAGATCGTAACTCGCCTCGGTAGCTCAGTTGGTAGAGCACTTGGCCCGGAAAGCCAAAGGTCCCGGGTTCGAGTCCCGGTCTAGGCGAAAAAATTTTTCTCTTCAAATTTTAATTTATCTTTCATTGAGAAATGTTAAATTAATAATAAAAACATCATTAGAGGCTTACTGGCTTTTAAAGTAATGTTAAATTTCCAATAAATGTCTTCTTAACTAAGAAGCCGCCATTTGCAAAGATAGAAACAATGGTTTCAAAAGCATTTGGCGATAGGGAATTACAACGTATATAAGAGAAAAATTTGCGTCTAGATCGTAACTCGCCTCGGTAGCTCAGTTGGTAGAGCACTTGGCCCGGAAAGCCAAAGGTCCCGGGTTCGAGTCCCGGTCTAGGCGAAAAAATTTTTCTCTTCAAATTTAATTTATCTTTCATTGAGAAATGTTAAATTAATAATAAAAACATCATTAGAGGCCTTACTGGCTTTTAAAGTAATGTTAAATTTCCAATAAATGTCTTCTTAACTATGAAGCCGCCATTTGCAAAGATAGAAACAATGGTTTCAAAAGCATTTGGCGATAGGGAATTACAACGTATATAAGAGAAAAATTTGCGTCTAGATCGTAACTCGCCTCGGTAGCTCAGTTGGTAGAGCACTTGGCCCGGAAAGCCAAAGGTCCCGGGTTCGAGTCCCGGTCTAGGCGAAAAAATTTTTCTCTTCAAATTTAATTTATCTTTCATTGAGAAATGTTAAATTAATAATAAAAACATCATTAGAGGCCTTACTGGCTTTTAAAGTAATGTTAAATTTCCAATAAATGTCTTCTTAACTAAGAAGCCGCCATTTGCAAAGATAGAAACAATGGTTTCAAAAGCATTTGGCGATAGGGAATTACAACGTATATAAGAGAAAAATTTGCGTCTAGATCGTAACTCGCCTCGGTAGCTCAGTTGGTAGAGCACTTGGCCCGGAAAGCCAAAGGTCCCGGGTTCGAGTCCCGGTCTAGGCGAAAAAATTTTTCTCTTCAAATTTCATTTATTTTAATATTTAACCAAAACTTTGTCTGACTATCTGATCATCCTTACACAATTACATGCTCCAAAAAAATACTGATATAGTACAGTCACTATCCCTCAACACTCCTCTGAAAATTAAATTAACTTAATAAATACACAGACTGTAAATTACTTTATATTTTTAAAAGATCGGTTGCGGTGGACTAGTGGTTATGCTCCTTGCCTCTGGTCCCGAGGGCCGTGGGTTCAAACCTGGCCGGGGTCGATGGATTTTTTTAGAATGGAAAAATCCAAGGAGCAAATCCTCCGGGAAGGACTTTAAGCCATGGGTACCGAGTCTGAAGATTTTCAGGCCCGTAAAAGATCCTTAAGCCTGAATGAAAAGGCCTCTAAGCAAAATTTACAGAATTTTCCCATCCTAGTACTACCTTGGTTTCCTAGATATCAGTATGAGGCAGAACACTGACCATGGACCACTCAAATGACATCTATACAAAAACAAGTGTAACTAAATTAGTATGGTTCAAATTCTTCCCTGTAGGGGAGAGCACCTAAATCTCTGTTAAGGGAAACATGGGCTTACAATATGATATTTTTAAAAGGGGGTGCACAGTAACCTACCTCCATTTGGTGCATTCTGAGCAATGCATAGTGTGGCAAAATGGTCTACGACTCCAGTGACTCATCATTAACAGCTCATTGGACCTGGTACAACCTGTAACTAAAAGCCAAGTGTACTCAAACAAATTATCTTAGATAAAAAAATTGAGTCTGTTGCATCTTACCTCACAAAAGTTGAGTTCTTTTAAGGACATGTTTCAAAACAATTCTGTTTTATTTTCAACTTGTCCAGACTGTTGATTTTAAATTGTCAGCCTAGGATGTCAACCCCTACTCCATCTTTTGGTGGTCCGAAGAACTTGCATATCAAATCCCTCTCCCCAGAATTTCAAAATTAATAAATAATAGTTTAAAAACTAAAACACGCTTTATTAGAAAACCTAACTAAAAATTAAATAATTTTAATTTCCAACACACTTGGAATAAAATTAAAGTGGTCAACAAAAAAATCATCTCCAATACACCTGGAATAAAACTAGAGTTATCTACAAAAAAAAAATTACCATCAAAAGCATGGGGTGCTCTATATCAATTAATATATTTGATAATAAACAGATATTGGTAAAAGTAATGTCTCTAAGAAGAAAACGTAAAAACCATAAAAAGCACCCCATGCTTTTTATGGTAATTTTTTTTTGTAGATAACTCTAGTTTTATTCTAGATGTGTTGCAGATGATGTTTTTTGTTGACCATTTTAATTTTACCGCAAGCGTGTTGGAAATTAAAATTATTTTTCATTTTTTAGTTCGGTTTGCTAATAAAGCGTGTTGTTTTAGTTTTTTTTAAACTTTATTTATTTTTTAGTTTGCTTTTCTAATAAAGTGTGTTGTTTTAGTTTTTTAAACTATTATTTATTTTTTTAATTTTTAGTTTAAATGATTGTCATAAACCGGGATCCCATGAAAATTTAATTGCTTAATACTCTTCTAAAATATCCTCCGGGCCGGATTTGAACCAGCGACCTATGGTCTACTGAAATTATATAAAAATACAGTCCACTGCTCTACCAACTGAGCTACCAGAGGATTTAATATTAATTTCTTACAACGATGGACTAAAAAGTCGGTAAGTTTGCAACCTATTGTACCGGTCTGTATTTTATTGATGTCCTGATGATCCTGGCCAGGATCTTAGAAAAAATTTATGAAATTATTGTATTGTCATTGGCCCTTTACAAGTATACAAAGTTTCAAATCGATCCAATGTTTCTAAGTGGGTGGAAATCGTGTTGAAAGATTCCGTTACATAGATACAGATATAGGTCAAGCTAATATAAAGCGTGTAAAAATAAAGTTATGTTTCATAGACTATGATGCAAGAATTTGGAGTGAAAGAGGGCACGGAAACTTCTAATAGGAAAACCAGAGGGAAAGTTTCCAATTAGCAGGTGAAGAATAACATTAACTATGATTTAAGACAGATGAATTATTCATGGACTAAAAGCTTTAATTCGTGATAGGATCAATATGAGTTAGTTGTTTTGACTCGCCTCATATTTTTTTTTATATTCTGCAGACTATAGTTTCGTCGCATCTATGTGACACTGTCAATGCATTCTAACTGTTGTATTTGTCGTCCTGTAGGTTGATTTCTGCTCCCTCTGTTGGCTGATCGATGAACTTCCAAAACAAATTTTTTTTCAGGAAATTTACATTCCATCCTTTAGTATTTAATTCCGATTGAGGGTCTTTCCACTTTTCAGCGGTTGCCCTTTTACCAGCCGGCTGCTGGCCCTTCACATCCACACGTGTCAATCACAGAGGTAGATGATCAACAGCCAGTGTAGGGGTGACATGTGGTTAGCATGTCGAGTCCCCCAGCCGTTATAGCTGGTTCCTCAACCTGGAGCCGCTACTTATTGCAGCTACCCAATTGCCTCACGATGCTGGGTGGGCACCGGTCCCATACTGGCCGAAATACCATGAGAAAATTTCTTCCCTCATGGAGACTCGAACCAGCGCAATTCCTGCCAAGGCTTCCTACCTTAAAAAATTTCAACAAATTTAACATTAAATTAGCACAGAAAAATTATTACTTTTTCTTCTACCAGCTGTTCTGGTGCATATTGGTTTCCATTTGTATATTCTTCTTACAAGCTTGTCTTCCTGCATTCTATTTATATGTCTAAACCAGCGCAGTTTTTGAGTTTTAATGTGGTTTATTATATTTTTATTTTGGAAAAATGATTACAGTTTGAATACATTAATTAAAACCAATAAAAATGAACAGACTGATGATGGCAACAAATCAGGGATTTATCAAATTGATTGTAAAGATTGTGAAAAAATATACATAGGAAAAACAAAAAGGAATTTGAATACAAAATTGAAAGAACACCTTAGAAATGTTGAGAATGGAGAAATAGAAAATCTGCAATACTTGCACATGCATGGTCAGAAAAATACAGAATCGAAAAAAAAAAACAAAAAAAAAGGCCAAATTACTAAAACAGTTAGATAAATCTAAGGAACTAACAATTTGGGAGAAAATTTACATCCACAAGAATATGGAGAAAATTATGAATTTTGAAATTCCCGGACAAACGGAAAAAAAAAATTTGATTTGGAAGTTCATCGGTCAGCCAACAGAGGGAGTAGAAATCAACCTACAGGACGACAACTACAACACAACAGTTAAATTGCATCGACAATGTTGCATAGATGTGACGAAACTATAGTCTGCAGAATATAAAAAAAATATGAGGTGAGTAAAAATAACTAACTCATAATGATTAAAAGAAACCTCATAGTGTTATTTCCAAGCTACGGAAATGAAATTCTTATGTGGAATGGTATATAAAACAAGTGGGGATAGAATAAGGAATGACAAAATCAGGAAGACATTAAGTGTAGAAAAATTAGCAATAGGCATAGAAAAAAGTAGACATGGTTTGGGCATTTAAAAAGAATGGAAAAGAAAAGACTACCATAAAGATTGTTATATCTCAAGATACAAGGAAAACGACCATGAGAAAGATGGATTAACCAAGTAAAGAAAAGACTAACTGCAGCATAAATTAAATTTATGAGATGTACTGCAGGTCACTCAAGAACAGACCATAAAATTAATTCTGAGATTCTCAAAGAATTAAAAACAGAATCAGTCATGGAATATGTACAAAAATACAGAAACAACTGGAAATCTCACGTAAGAAGAATGAGCTCAACAAGAATACCACGTTAAATGTTAAATTACCAGCCACCAGGCAAGAAATCTTTGGGCAGACCCTTCAAACGTTGGATTGAGACCGTAACAGACCACTAGGTATATCACATGAAAGGAAGAAGAAGAAGAAAAGTCTACAAGAGAAAGAATATGACTGGGAAGAACTAAAAAGATGCAAAGCATCAGAAGATATAGATGGTTGGAGGCATATTTGGAATAGACCTTCCAAAAGGAGGACGGCGACAATGAGTGTTATTTCCTACAAAACATTAAATATGATGCTTATATTCAATAGTGTTACTGAGTTAGAGTTACAGTGATTTAAAAGTGCATCCTGAACCTCTGCACTCTGCTAGGCTATGGAACTGGACTAACAGGAAACAAGAACCAGAAAAAATATACATTCAGGCTTAAATTAAGAACCGCAAGATTTATTTTATTTTCACAATTTATTTGTATGCGTTTACAATTACATTCAGTGGGCACTGAACCACATCTAAACATCCGCCTGTACACTGGGAGCTGTCGGGAAGTCCCAAAAAATTGTTATATTTAAATTACATTGGTTCTTCAGGTAAGAAATGAAGAAAATAACTCTCACTCACCCAAATTCATACGCACACCTTAAAAACAATTAATCTGACAGCAAAAAAGAAAATACATTAATAAAACCATGATAGGATATACAGGTTTAATATTTCAACAATATGAATGTACACTAGAAATTTCTAATTTTGGAATCAATTTACAATTAATGTTTCTCTCAGATATAATAATGATTGTAAAATCCCTCTTACTAATAACACTGGTCAACATGATTACCAATAGTTGTACTTAATGCAGTTTTTATTGTGTTTTCAAATATGTATTCGGAATTTCTCCATCACCCACAGTTTTTTTTATTTCAATTTCAATTAATGAATTTAAATAATTATTTTTTTAACAAACTTTTTTCGTCCATTTGTCCATTGTAAAATAAAACCAAACGAACTAACTCAAACGGTCTCAGCTATGGAAAAGATATATCAAGGCAAATGGAATCCTAATATGCTGGCCGATTATTGTTGGTCCATCAAGAGGGATGCTCCACAGGCGAAATATAGCAGAAAATCGTCATTTCTTACTTTCTAGGTGAGTCCGAATGTTCGAATATCGTATAGTTACGAATGTAGAAAATATTAAAGTGTTTAAAATTATAAATTCCTATCTCTCGGAAACCTTGCATGATGGAGAAAAACCGATATCATATTTGAATTCAGTAGAAAAAATACTATCAGAATCACATATTTTTCTTTCTGAGACAAAAAAAAGTTTCATTTTTGTTGCTCAGTGCAATTCATGCATAATTTTTGTACAAGGTTAATACACATCTAAGTTACCGATAAAGACTGTATAAGCAATACAAAAAATGCGTAACTGAGCATTACATATGTTTGAAGAGAAAAATTATATGCTCACACCGGGGTTTGAACCCAGGATCTTTAGCTTTCAAGGCCAATGCTCTACCCCTTAGCTACCTGAGCACCAATCTAAAAACAAATTTTTCTCTTATACATTGTTAATTTCCGAGTGCCAAATGCTATGAGCCTTTGCTCGATCACACAAATGGCGTCTTCTTTTTTAAGAAGGCTGTTTATTGGGAATTTAAACACTACTTTATAAAGCAAGTAGGGCTTCTATCAATGTTTTTATTATTAATTTAATTCTTCTCACTGAATGACAAATTATATTTGAAGAGATATTATCAAATTATATTTCATTGAGCAAAGGCTTACAGCTTCGGTGCTCAGGAATTAACAATGTATAAGAGAAAATTTTGCCATTAGTTTGGTGTACTCAGGTAGCTCAGGGGTAGAGCATTGGCCTAGGAAGCCAAACGTCCGGTCTGAGCATATAATTTTTCTCTTCAAATATAATTTGTCCTTCAGTGAGAAGTATTAAATCAATGATAAAAACATAATTATAAATGTTTATTCCCTTGTATAAGCTCTGCATAAGAAGATAAAATGGTGGAATCTATGAAAAGCTGATTGTTGTTTGACATTAAATGAAGGTTTCTTTAAACGTCATGCAAAATCAAACACTTTTATTGATCTTTTATAGGAAAAAATCACTATGAGGTTTAATTTAATATTTGAGTTTGTATTCTTTAACATTCTTACCTCATATGTTTATTCTGTTGGACGATCGTTTCAAAGCTATTGCCCCATCTTCAGCTTGTTCACAAACTGGTTTTTTCTTTTCTTCAAGTTGTCGGCCCTGGATCTGTGTTCCAAAGAACTTGGTAATGAGGTTTCTTTCTCCAAGAATTTCAAAGTTCATAATTTTCTCCTTGTTTTTCTGTATATAGATCTTTTCGCATATTGTGAGTTCATTGGTATTTTCCAACTGTTCTAATAATTTTGTATTTATATCTACTTTGTGTTTCTCTGTCCAAACATGAGCTGCTACTGCAGATTTTTTCCACTTCTCCCTTTTTTACATTTCTTATGTGTTCTTTAGTTCTAATGTTTAAATTTCTCTTTGTTTTCCCAATGTATACCTTACCACAATCTGCACATTTTATTTGATATATTCCTGATTTTTTATTATCTTCAATTTTTTTCATTTTTGTTGGTTTTCATAAGTTTTTTTAAACTATAATCATTCTTTGGTGCTAATTTGATGTTGAATTTCCCAAAAATTTTTTGGAATTTATTGTGTGCCCACGTGTGATATGTAAATTTCTTGTATTTCCTTTCCTTTGGCTTTTCTATCTGAGAAACACAAAGTAGATATAAATACAAAATTATTAAAAAAGTTGAAAAATACCAATGAACTCACAATATGGGAAAAGTTCTATATACAGAAGAACAAGGAAAAAATTATGAACTTTGAAATTCTTGGAGAAAGGAACCTCATTACCAAGTTCTTTGGAACACAGATCCAGGGCCGACAACTTGAAGAAAAGAAAAAACCAGTTTGTGAACAAGCTGAAGATGGGGCAATAGCTTTGAAACGATCGTCCAACAGAATAAACATATGAGGTAAGAATGTTAAAGAATACAAACACAAATATTAATTTAGATGTTTTATACCTCACTTCATATCCAGTCTTCTAATTATACCAATTTCAAAGCTTAGGCAGTTTCATCTTCAGTAATTTCTTGTCGACTGATGTTATGTCGATCAGGAGAACTGCTTCTTCCACAGAGAGAGGTACTTCAGCACATGATGTATTCTTGTATTGTATAGAGAGAGGAGTGAGGGATAAGTGTATGTTTATTTTAATAAATTTAGAGTCTCACCTCATAATTAGAAGAATTCATGAGAAAATGTTTCTGATGATGGAATGCAAGCATTCTGAAACATTATTATTATTTTAATAAATGAGTTGGAGAAAATGTTTTAAACATCTCACCTCACAAAGTTGCGTGTCTTCACGATAACCGGTTTCAAAAGTATAGTATTACTTCCCATCTTCAGTCAAATTCCAACTCCTTTGAAACCGGTATCGTGAAGACACGCAACTTTGTTGATGTGAGATGTTAAAACATTTTCTCCAACTCATTTATTAATATAAATACCTCATAGTGGTTCCTCCCACTGTAAATTTAATTTAATTCTGAAACATGGTCTCAAAAAATTCTACTTATTATGTGGTGTGATGTTTATCTATTATGTATCTATAATGGCATAGCCCATTGTTGAGCCAAAGCCTCTCCTTTGTAAGGCGTTACTGGACCAAGTTAATTTTTAGTTACCTTATTTGCTTGTAGATGTCATGGCTGGCATGAGGTCAACACAAGGACTAAATGAGACATCTAAACAGGCAAAACTAAGGTATTACTAGGACGTTGGTGTGTAGGCAAATTTTGCGTAGAGGCCTATTTTGATTCAGGCTTAAGGATCTTTTATGAACCTGAAAATTCTCAGACTCTGGACCCATGGCTTAAAGTCCCTTCTCAGAGGACTTGCTTCTTGGATTTTTCCATCCTAAAAAAATCCATCAACTAGAGCCAGATTTGAACCCATGATCCTCAGAACCAGAGACAAAGAGGAGCATAACCACTAGTCCACCGTGGCCGACGACAATGTTTATCATCATCATCAATGGCTCGACAGCCCCATGTTGGCCTTGGACGCCTTCAGAAGTTTATGCGAGACTTCCCTGTTCTGAGCTTCATTCTTCCAGTTTTTTATTTTTAAAATCTTAATGTCTTGAATTATACCATCCTCCCATCTTAATTTAGGTCTTCCAACTTTTCTGGCCAATAGAGGTTGCTCATTGTAAATTCTTTTTGTAATCCTTTTGTTGTCCATACGAATAATGTGTCCAGCCCAGGACAATCTATTAATTTTATCAAAATTCAGAATATCTGGCTGATTATACAGTTTATTATACAATTCATTATTGTATCTCTTTCTCCATACATTATCTTCTTTCAAGGCACCAAAAATTGATCTCAGTGGCCGACGATAATGTTTATACTGACTCTAAATTTATTATAATAAACGGCTAAACTGTACAACCTGTGACACAACTTTTTTAATTCCTTCATAAACTCCTGTCAAATTTTATTCTAGAGTTACTTTTTCCAATTATTTCCCACATTTACAATGAATTTAACATTTTTTTCTAATGATTGTTTCAATATCTTTTTCTATGATATTTAACTATAAACATATACTTCAGATTAAATTATTTCAGTCTGTTCATCTTACCTCAATATTAATGTTGATTTGTTCTTG
This sequence comes from Diploptera punctata, assembly GCA_030220185.1. Classification (NCBI taxonomy): domain Eukaryota; kingdom Metazoa; phylum Arthropoda; class Insecta; order Blattodea; family Blaberidae; genus Diploptera; species Diploptera punctata. Next base: position 1,807,758 of record JASPKZ010000015.1, read on the forward strand.
AACATGTTTCGATTATATCATAATCATCATCAGCATCTTGCCCAGACTGGTTAGATTTATGTTGCACACCCTGGATGTCGATGTCAGCTCCATCCTGTGGTTGGCCAACCAGGGTGTGCAACATAAATCTAACCAGTCTGGGGCAAGATGCTGACAATGATTATGATATAATCGAAACATGTTCAAGAACAAATCAATATTAATATTGAGGTAAGATGAACAGACTAAAAATAATATAATTAAAATAACCTCAAAATATCACTTCCTTAAATAAAATATTAAAATACTTCAGAATTTCAGAACTTACTATTTATTTTTGGGTGTTGCATTCTTTCACAGGTTACAGTGCTTATATTGTGTTACGTAAGCTTTTAGGTTTGTCTTTCACAGTTAGAGTACTTAAATTGCATTAGGTTAGCTTTTAGGTTGGTCTTTCACAGTTAGAGTACTTAAATTGCAATAGGTTAGCATTTAGGTTTGTTAAATATTAAACAGTACCAACTAAATTGGAAACACCATCTTGAAAGAATGAGTTCAAATCGGATCCCCAAAGCTGTTTATAATTATATACCAAGAGGACGAAGATCTCCAGGCTGTCCTATGAAACGCTGGAGGGAAAATTTTCTATAGGAACATAATAGGCCTTGGCCTAATACTTGGAAGGAAGAAGAAGAAGAAATATTGTGTACATGTTGGCTGCATCCTGTGATTCCAACCACTTTGCATTTGTTGGCACATGCATATGGTGTATGATTGGAACTTAAAAACTTTTTTGTGTCACATGATATTGTAAAGTATTTCCAAATAAACCTCATAGTATTACTTCCTATTAAAATATTAATTAGTATAAGATTTATAAAAGTTAAAATTAATCAGCATGTTTATGTATTTGTGTAATTGGAAAAATTGCAATTCTTTGTAAATCGTTGCCTAACAAATATCTTGGGTATATGGTGGCCAGAGATTATAACAAATAAAGAATTTTGGAGAACAACAAATCAAAATGAAATTTGTAAAAAAATTAAATTTAGAAAATGGAAATGGGTTGGTTGTGCGTTAAGGAGAGAGAATGGCAACCCAAGGATTGAGAAGGTGAAGAGGAAGACCTAGAGCAACATGGAGTAATACCATCAGGGATGAAGCTGAACAGACAGGGATGAGTTGGAATGAAATTAAGGTATTGGCAAACAACAGACTTCGTTGGCGAGCTTTTATCAAGGCCCTAATTCTTCTCAGTGAAGTGACCAGGGCTACTACTGCTACTATGTATTTATGTACTGTAAAATGTGTTGTACGTGGGCTGATAAAGAAAACAAGGGAGTAAGAGGAATCTGGTGCAAACATGTAGTTTAATCCTGTTGGAAAACACCAAGGAGTGTTAATTATAGGTCTCATTTTATTACCTCATCATCATCATCCATGCAAGTATTAGGCCGTGTGGCCTGTTACGGTCTCAAAGAGGAATTTTCCATCCAGCGCTTTTTTGGATGTCCCAGCGATCTTTTGCCTTGGGGGCAGTAGCAAAGTATGGCTTTTGGAATTCTATGAGACGGCATTCGTTTGAAGATGGGCTTTCCAGTTGTTCTGGTAGTTTTGTATATGGTGAAGAATGGGTTCTACATCCAACTCTTCCATAATTTCCTAATTTCTTTTATGGTCCCACTTTGTGTAGCCTGCTGTACGGCGCATAAATCACATCTCATTTGCTGTTATTTGGCTTTCATCTCTTCTTCATATCACCCAAATTTTTTTATTTCAATTTCAATTAATGGATTTAAATAATTATTTATTTAATAAACACTTTTTCATCCATTTGTCCATTGTAAAATAAAACCAAATGAGCTAAGTCAGGAGATTTCAGCTATGGAAAAGAGATATCAAGGCAAATTGAATCCTAATATGCTGGCCCATTATTGTTGGACCATCAAGAGGGATGCTCCACAGGTGAAATATAGCAGAAAATCGTCATTTCTTATTTTCTAGGTGAGTCCGAATGTTTAAATATTGTGTAGTTATGAATGTAGAAAATATTGAAGTATTTAAAATTATAAATTCCTGTCTCTCGGAAACCTTGCATGATGTGATGAAACAATCCGGAATCATATTTGATTCAGATATTCACGGAAGAAAAAATCCTCTTAGAATCACATATTTTTCTTTCTGAGACAAAAAAAATTTCTTTTTTGTTGCTCAGTGTTATTGCACTCATCTTTTCTTCCTTTCTTATGAATGACTGATATCAACCCAATTTTCCATTTTATTGGTACATCATCTCTGTTATAATATTGGTTTGCCATGTTATTATTTATCTAAATGGCTTGTACAAAAATTTAACGATCTTCCTAAATTCGACAATAATAGCATTGAGAATCCCTTAGAATTATTTGAAAAATTGAGTGATAATAGTCCAGCACATAATGACAGATGTTTCTTTTGATGTGATTTCCTTATTTCCAAAGTATTCCAATTGAGAAAATGTTAATTTTTTTTAAAAAGTGGTTGAGCTCTCTAAAATTAAAAAAATGAAATAAATGAATACAGTATCAGTAAAATATTTTACTTTCAATAGAAAATTTTATGAACAGGTTTCAGGTTTGTCAATGGGCAATCCATTTTCACCATTTTTGGCTAATGTATCTATGAGTTACCTTGGGTGTCAAATCACTAATGCATAACATGCATATTTAAGATTTGGTATAAATATGTTGATATCTTTTCAATAATAAATTCCAGTTCTAAATATATTGAAGATGCTTTGAAATTACTAAAACTTCAGGATGAATCAGTGAAATTTACTATAGAATTAGAAAAAGAAAAGAAAATCCTGTTCTTGGATCTATATTTAATTATGAATGATTATACACAAAAAATTAAATCATCAAGATTCAATTACATTGCACATAAACATGCCTAATACACAGATTGATGAATATCCCATTAAACGAAGTAAATTTCAAGAATATAATATCTTATACACAGGTAGATTAAACGATTTTGAAAAGAAGTTAATACAAATAAGTTAAGGAAATTCAAATGGGGGAAAAAAAAACTTAAAGAATTACCTACAAATTTGCAAGAAAAGAAAAAATTCAAGAAAATTACTTACCATTCTTGAAATGCATTGAAAAGTACAAAAAAAATTACTACTTAAAAAAACTGCTGGCGCAACAGGCCTAGAAGGCCCTTAACCTACAAGCCGGCTGCTGACCTCACATCCACATGTGCAATCACAGAGGTAGATGATCATCAAGCCAGTGTAGGGGTGACATGTGGTAAGCATGTCGAGTCCCCCAGCCATTATAGCTGATTTTCTCAACCTGGAGCCGCTACTTATTATAGCTTCCCAAATGCTTCTTGATGGTGGGTGGGCACCGGTCCCATACTTGCCGAAATACCATGAGAAAATTTCTTCCCCCATGGAGACTTGAACCAGTGCAAGTCCCGTAGCTCTGCGCCAAAGCTTCCTGCCTTAAACACTCGGCTACGGTGCAGAACCCAATATTACCGACAAAATTGGCTTAGAAATCGGACGATGTCAAAAACATTAATCAACCGATGATCTATCTACCAATAAATAAATGTAGTCTGGGTAATCTTCTAAGGAGTCCTGCGTCGTAGCCGAGTGGTTAAGGCAAGAAGCCTTGGAACAGAGCTACGGAACTTGTGCTGGTTTGAGTCTCCATGGGGAAGAAATTTTCTCATGGATTTTGGCCAGTATGGGACCGGTGCCCACCCAGCCATCATGAGGCATTTGAGTAGCCACAATAAGTAGCGGTTCCAGGTTGAGAAAACCAGCTATAACAGCTGGGGGACCCAACATGCTTACCACACGTCACCCCTACACTGGCTCATGATCGTCTACCTATGTGATTAATACATGTGGACGTGAGCCCAGCAGTCGGCTGGTAGGCCAAGGGCCTTTTAGGCTTGTCGCACTTGAAGTTAATCTTCTAAGTACTAATAAAAAAGTCAATGTCCCAGATAGTAAGAAATCTGGAATTTATCAAATAAGTTGTAATGATTGCAGTAATGTTTATATAGGAAAAATTAAAAGCAATTTGGAAACTCTTACATAGTCGGCCGCGGTGCTCCTTGCCTCTGGTCCCGAGGATCGCAGGTTCGAACCCGGCTGGGGTCGATGGATTTTTTAGGATGGAAAAATCCAAGGAGCAAGTCCTCCGGGAGGGACTTTAAGCCGTGGGTCCCGAGACTGAAGATTTTCAGGCTCGAAAAAAAAATCCTTAAGCCTGAATGAAAAGGCCTCTAAGCAAAATTTACCAAATTTTCCCATCCTAGTACTACCTTGGTTTCCTAGATGTCAGTATGAGGCGGTGCGCTGACCACGGACCACTCAAAATGACATCTATATGAAAACAAGTGTAACATAATTAGTATGGTTAAAATGCTTCCCTGTAGAGGGAGAGCGCCTAAATCTCTGTAAAGGGAAAAACATGGGCTTACAATACAAACAATACATACTAAAGAACATTTTAGAAATAGAAATTTAAAAATTGTGAAACTGAAAAATCGACTATTCACCAGAATGACTTACCCTTGATTTTTCAGTTTATTGTTGTGAATTATAGCTTTTTTTCTGTATTTACTAATATTTGTTAATATTTTAAACTTTTTCAAACAATTTTTATAACATTATTTGTCAATTTTTAAGTATTTATTTAATTATGCAAATCACAACATGATGACACTGTTAGACAATATTGTGATGCTAACTGCTATAATCGTGTCAAATCGCATTTTTTCCTTGCGTAAATGAAGCTTGAAAACAAGTGGTTGTTTCATACCGTATTATGTCCTCATTCACGGTTGGTGCAAATTGCATTTTGTCCACGTCTCTATTTTCCATGTTGTCTGCTCTGAAATTTTAATTTTTTCTGTAGAATATACTGATCATATGATATTAGTTTTGCCGCGACAGTAGGCTTATGCATTTGTTAGTGAATAAACGTACTACTTTTCTGCTGTGAGATGGATGAATGTGTTAATGTGGGGGATAATTCAAGAGGCAGTCACAGGAAGCAAATACGAAGACAAACAATGCGGCTACTTCAATCTGAGGAAAATTATGTATAATAGTCCAATTTTCTTAAAATAGCCTATCAGCAGGTAACATTCTGTAATTTAATACATTTATGTCGGTACCATTTATTTTTATTTTCTAATTAGGAATCGTGACAAAGGGCTAGACATGACTGAATGTTCATCTCCCTGTGAATTCTATTTCCTTTTGTTTTGATTTACAGCAGGTTCAATCTCTTCCCAAACTGTCTATACATGAAGCTTATTATTCCCGCCAGTTACGATATTATGCTTTGTGTATCACTGATATAAGCAATAAGAGCCCTTATTTCTATGTTTGGACAGAGAATCAAGCAGGCAGGGGCTCACTTGGGGCCTCATCAGCTCTATTCGATTTTGTAGAATAATTAGAGTTTCCCCCGCAATCTGAGAGTTTAAGGGTCGTATGCAAATACATTACTCTCTACTCAAATTACTTCCAATCACTGGTGAGCTGAGATCGAATTAACGGCCGCCTTAACCGGTCATGCATGAATGTTGACGTTTTTGTAAAATTGGCAACGAATTACCCAGAATTCTCAGCGATAAAACCACTTCCATTATTTTCGTCTGCTATAGAGGAATGCATTTATGCTTGCATCCTGCAAAAAAAATACCGTATACAAACACGTCTGCAACACGCAATATTACGCCGATTCTCCTGTTCTTCCAGTTGAATTCTTTGGTAGACTCTATCAAATTCCTCTTCTCCGCGTATACCGAAAACATGATCGAAGTCTTCAAAGTCCGACGTCTTGGATAAGTTTCAAACTACATCGCTTACCATCGGTTCCCTTCGGGATTTTCACATAAGTTTATATCTTGAGCTACGATCTTAAGGTACCTTGTCAGGTAGCTTTCAATTATTACCGCGTGAATAGATTTCTGAGTAAGAAAAATGTGTTTGAATAAAACTTTATCAGCAGAGAACGCCTTTTACTGTCTAATGTGTTCAAACATTCGACCCTAAGGCTTTTTGCTGATGGGTGCGGGGGTCAGAACAGGAACATGCATGTTGTACATTTGAAGAATGTCACACTTCTTATCCCTGTAAGGGGACATTCACTTCTGCCAGCTGACAGAATTTTTGGAATAATTGAGAAGAAATTAAGAAGAAATTTGGAAATTTTACCACCAGATGATTATCAGGAAATTTATCAGACAGATGGTTCAGTTCATATTCTAGGAAATGACTGAGTAGTGAAGAATTAGGATTTGAGCGAACATTATAAGAAATGTGAGGGAATCAGGGAAATGAAGAGAATAATGCTCAGAAAAACAACAAAAGATGGGAAAGGCTCAGTATCTCTTAAAATGGAGCCAACTTATAGGATTGATGATCCTTCTAAATTAGTCAATCCTATTTTGAAACGAGGGCAGGAAGGCACTTCATACGGGAACCGTCGGCTGTGCCACCTATCAGCAAGGTTACTGAGGCAAAGCAGAGTGATGTTGAGAACTTGCTGAGGAAGAGATTTGGGGAAGACTGGAGAGACGAAAATATTTTACAATTCTACAATAGTGTCCTGGAATCAGAACCTGCTCCCAGTGAAGATCCCACTGACGACAATAACACACTGTGCGACTGTTTAGAAGAAGGGTATGGTGTATTAGCTATGCTCTTTGCACTATTCCTGTATACAACACAGATTAATTCACTAAATACAGCCAATAATCTTACTATATTATGTTTTTCTATTCTATAAGAAGTTAATAACACTCTAGAAAGTTATATTTTTGTGCTATATTGAACTCTCATCTAAATACAGGCCAAAATATGCAATAAAAAGTTCTCAAATATTTATTTTTCCATTGTGGTTGTAACAAACCACCCTAATATCATCAACAATATTTTGAAGTGATTTAATTCCTTAAATACATCAGTTCTGTATATTTAATGACAAATTTTAGACATGTCAGTTTTTATACAACATCCATAGTTTAAGTGTACTGTGTTTTTTGCATTTCCTGTAAAATTTAAAATTTTGGACATAATACGGTTTGAAACGATGCTCCTCATATTACTTAGTCTATGATTTTTCTATTGCTGTTTTGGGTTATCGCTAGTTAGATCGGCATTAGGAAGTGATAAGTAAGTTATTATCATCATCATCCAGTGACTAAGCCTGTTGGCTTGTTCCGGTTTCATGAAAGCTACAATTGTTAAAATTGTTCAGACCTGATAAGTAAGTGCACACCCATTTTTAATAAACGTTAGGTAATTTGAATATTATTAATATATTTCTTTAACATAGATTTGGGGATTTATTGCAAAGATTGGACATTTAAATTTCATAGCGACATGCTGCCATCTAGCGTAAGCTGTATAAACTTTAGTACGATATTGATATGTGGCAAGGATGATAATCGATGTGGTTTGATGGTGGGTTATCGCTGGCTCTATAAACTCTGGCACATGCGCACTGTTGTTCTATAGGACTTTGAAAATATATCAGGTAAGTTAAAGTGAAGAATCCCCCGAAAAATCTGCAATTGCTGCACATAGTTTACTAGAACATCATAAAATTGGAAGAGAAACAAAAACAAAACTTTTAAAACAATTGGATAAAACTTTAGAATTGACAGTTGGGGAGAAGATATACATTCAGAAAAATAAATATAGATCAATGAACTATGATTTTCCTAACGAACAAAATTTAATTTCAACCATAGATATGGCAACACAGAAATGTAGACAATAGAATAGTTGATGGCCAAAGAATTTCATCAGTTGGATTGTGACTGATGATGGACAAGATGTCGTCTGAAACTATGGTCTTGTGAAAAGCAAGAAATTTATGAGGTGAGTTTTTCGAAAAAATGTTTCTCCGATTAATTAAATAATCAGATGTACACTAACTTGTCCCATCAGAACCTAACAAAACAAAGTGAATGAAAATCCATTTCTTAAATTATATTTTCAAATATTGGTCATTCTGATTTCACAGATATCTCTGCCATCTAGCAGAATTTTCTTTACGCATTCGTGCATGCACACAACAATATCATTTGATATAATGCGACATTTTGTGTGTGTAGATACATGTTTAATAATTGTAAAAAAAATCTTATAAGTATTGTTGCAAAACAATTGAAATAGTATGAAATATTTAGTAAAGATGCAAAAAGTATGTACAACAACATTATTACAAGAACGTAGTATGGACAATCATAGGTAAAGAAAGGTATTCTAAACTTGAAACAAAAATTTTAAAATGTTTAAAATGCATATAAAATGGCAGTAAATGTTTTTTTTAATGAAACAATAAGAGTAAAACTAAGTAAAATATTTTATTACTCACCTCACATTATTTTCCTTATTTAACTATAAACTAGTTTTGGAACATAGTTTCTGTTCCATCCTCAGTATCATCATGACCATTGTTCTGCCATCTTGAAGAGCCGTCAGAACAATGGTCGTGATGATACTGAGGATGGCACAGAAACTATGTTCTGAAACTAATTTATAGTTAAATAAGGAAAATAATACGAGGTGGGTGATAAAAAATTGTACCTAAATGCATATACCTTATACTGTGAATTCATAAAGTAAATAATAAGAGTAAAATTTGATAGAAATTGTGTGGGGAATTTTAAAACTTATGTTACATATTGGAAACTTGAGTCTACTATTCTTATCAATTTCATTAAAATATAATAACGGACAATATTGCTCAGCCATCTTCATCACAAATGCTGAGATTCAAACAATGTGAGTGACATCAGGTTACATCACTAATAAAATAGTTTATTTCTTGCTCCTTTATTATTTCATCGTTCATACATTGTTCCTTCATAATTACCAAATTAATCTTCCAACTTAATGAATTAATCAAAAGCTTTACTTTTGAATTAGGCTACATCCAAATCTATTTTTTGGATTATTTTAATTTTGTGTAATTTTATTATTATGGGACCTCACTAAAGGACTTTAAAACAAATTTTCTTACCAGTAAAAATCATTCGACAATATTGTCCAAATCATTAAAATTATCAGGTTATGATTCTTGACCTGTTAGAATATTTTTCGATTAATGAAATGAACATCATTATTCATACAGCCATAAAACAAACACCATTATATTGTAGAATTTTTTAATCATTGAGAATATTACATATTGATTAAATATTAAATAAAATAACAGAAAATATTAACTAGGATGATAGCATTTATGAATACAACTACTGAAAACAAACTCAGACAGTGAAAGAGTTTTGACAAAGTTTAGCAGTGGTACTGATATGTAATGCATAATCAAGCAACTTTGAATCAATATTTTTTTACTAACCTGTGCTAAAAAAATTGTCATGTTGTACAAAGAAACTGCAAATAAAATCAATAAGCCATTATTGTTTTTTTACACTTATGGATGACATTCTTGGTAACTTCTCATTCTTAATTTCATATTTTTTAGTAACAGTTTCAGTGTTGCCAACAAAATCCTCATATCAATAAAAATTCCTTTGAACTGGAATATTACCATAATGCTAACTTGACAATGATTTAACTTAAGATTATGAACTGCAGTGATTCAGTGTTGCCAACAAAATTCCCTTTTAGTAATGAAATTTTCCTTACCCTCCAAATTATCAATCATTAAGCTTTAAATTTTGTAATGCATATACTATACATTAATAAAATAATCTCCATCAAATTGTAATCTTCACATCCCAAATTTATTTTATTTCAATCCTCATTGCTATGACCAAAACAAATTTTCCACAAATTTTTAACTTCACATTTTTTACAACACAATTTTTTTTAATTATGGAAAATGTCCAATACGTTAGCAACATTGAGTTGTTTTGTCTCTCCCAAAAACTTGATAATTAGGCTTTACTATGATTTTTTTAAAGACCACACTTCAAATGATTTTCTTAACATAACCTATAAAGACTAATGTTCGAGATAAATGATTAAATATATATTCTCATTCAATGGAATTCTTCTTTTCAATTATCCATTATCAGGACTTTGATTTATATGTAAATAAATGTTTTCCTAATATAGGCCCATATACACATCTTAATGTTTAATATCTTGATTGAGCCCTGCCAAGTGTATATTCTGTGTATTATTTATGTAATGTAAAAACACATAGCCTACTTCCGTTGAAAAACATACCAAGGAGATTACCAGGCTTTAATGTCCCCATTTGAGGGACAAATGTCTAACAGTACTTTATGCCTTTACGGTGTAGTCCCAATGTATCCTATATGATATTAAGAGACATTTAGTTTTTTTCCAGTTGGTATATAACTCAAGATCATGGTTGATTGGTTTTATCATGTTATATAGCTGTGTTTCATGATCATTTATTTTATTTATAATTATATTTTCATGGTTAGGTGCCACCAATATATATTTCTTTAAAAGATAAATGTTCAACTCTAATCAAATTTGCTTTTCTATTTGCTTTGTAAAAATATAAATAATTTTGGTATTTAGATTTTAGATTTAAATTTATTTAAATTTAGATTTAAATTTATTTAGCCTGGTGAATTTATTTAGTAACTCATGTAACACGAAAACAGAATTAGATCTCTCCAAAATAGTTTTGAGCTTATATATAAACCTCATTGATGATTCCTTGGGTTATGCCGATGATAGTGTAGCTGCCAGTAAGGATCAACCTTGCTGGAGAGGCCAAGGGAGAGAATCCAGACGAAAAGCAGCTCAGAAGAGAATGTCCACATCAGATTCATTACATAAATTATAAAATTCAGAACAGATTTCAGACACATCGAAAGAATCCCTATTGGCTTTATAAAGTAATGTTTAAATTCACAATAAATGCCTCCTTAAATAAGAAACAGCCATTTGCGTGATCGAGCAGAGGCTCATAGCATTTGGTGCTCGGGAATTAACAATGTATAAGACAAAAATTTGCATTTAGATTGGAGTACTCAGGTAGCTCAGGGGTATAGCATTGGCCTAGAAAGTCAAAGGTCCTAGGTTTAAACCCTGATCTAAGCATATAACTTTTCTCTTCAAATACATATGTTATTGTTGGTCTCGCCAGAATTTTATATTATATATATATATATATATATATATATATATATATTTGGTGTTTCTATAATTATATTTATGAGCACTAAAAACCTTCCTAAGACCAGTAAAACATTTATTTCCAGTCATAATTTGCTTCTGAATATCAGCAATAATATTATTCTTGCAAATTACCTCAGATCCCAAACATGAAAATTTTGGAGAAGAATGAGGTTCTATTCTTTTGTCAAATAATAGATGATTTGAAAATTATAAAAAAAGATGTATGGCTAACTTATAACATTTGAACTATTTATACAAATGTCACCCTAACCTTAAATTTTTTCTTTGATCAAGTATATGTCATTTTTTAGATCATATTCTCATTAGGTTTGAACTTAATACTGAATTTTTTTAGCTGTGATTAATTGTAACTATTACAAATTCATCGTACATAGTTTCTTCATAATTACCAATATTTTCATCTGTAATTATAATATAATTCAGGCAAACTGATACGTATAACACTGCATCTTTTGTAAGATGGTTTAAATAATATTTTTAAACATATCTGGTAACCAACTTTGAAGCCTAAATATCTACATAGGGAAAAAAGTTTTTGAGAGAGCAAAATTAAATAAATCTATAATAAGTTATATAAAAATTGATAGGAAGTTATATTATGAAAATTTTCATTAAGAAATTGAATCAGAAATACACATCTCACCTCATATTTTGTTTTATTCTGGAGACAAGTTTCGATGAAACAATCTCACTATTCTCTACTAGAATCTGACTGCTCAGTTGGCCATTGGAAATCTTACACATTCCTTTCTCTCTTGTGATAGGTAGACGAATTTTATGATTAAATCTTTTTCCCTGGGAACTTCAAGAATTAATTATTTTGTCACTACTTTTCTCTACATAGATTTCATCTCGTACATGAGTTCTCTTCAAATATAAATTTGTCCTTCAGTGAGAAGTATTAAATTAATAATAAAACATCTTATTTGAAGAGAAAAATTATATGCTCAGACTGGGACTTGAACCCGGGAACCTTGGTTCTCTAGACCAAGTGCTCTACCACCTGAGCTACCTCAGTAAGTACCGATCTAAACATAAATTTTTCTCTATATATTTGCGCGTATGGGGAATGAAAGACGTGCATGGAAACTTCTTGTAGGAAAGCCAGAAGGAAAACGCCCAGTTGGTAGACCAAGAATGAGGTGGGAGAACAACATTAACTATGATTTGAGGGAAGTAGATTATACAGGGAATGATTGGAAAGCATTAGCTCAGGATAGGGATGTATGGAGAGCTTATGTCCGTGCGGCCATGAACCTACGGGTTCGATAGTGCCAGTGAGTAAGTATATATGTTGTAATTCCTGTCCACCAAATGCTATGAAGCCTTTGCTTCTATCTTTGCACATGGCGGCTCCTTTATTAAGAAGACATATTTGGGAATTATACATTACATTATAAATGCCAGTATGGCTTTTTTCAATGTTTTTATTATTAATTTCATACATCTCAATGATGGATAAATCATATATGAAGAGAAAAATTATACACTCAGACCGGGACTTGAACCTGGGACCCTTGGTTTTCTAAACCAAGTGCTCTACTACCTGAGCAAATACTGATCTAAATGCAAATTTTTCTCTATATATGCCGCCATTTGCAAAAGATAGAAGCAAAGGCTTCATAGAATTTGATGGGCGGGAATTACAACGTATATAGAGAAAAATTTGTGTTTAGATCGGTACTTGCTCAGGTGGTAGAGCACTTGGTCTAGAGAACCAAGGGTCCGGGTTCAAGTCCCGGTCTAGAGTATAATTTTTCTCTTCAAATTGATTTATTCATCATTGAAATATATGAAATTAATAGTAAAAACATTGAATAAAACATCTGTTAATATTTCCTGTAGTTTCAGCAATTTTGATTTCACTTCAATTCTATGATTTCCAGTCCACACATGAACACTGTAGCCAAGTAGTTTAAGGCATCATGCTTTGGTGCAGAGCTATGGGATGTACATGAAATACCCCCTCTTCCTATAAATTCTCAGCCCTAATGCAATTAATCAAAATTGCAACGTTGACATATCCCAATTCTAATTTTTTATCCCCTTAAAAATAAAACTTTATGGATACAGTTGGAACCACCAAATGGGAAGAAATTTTCTCATGGAAATTTTGTCAGTATGAGACCAATGCCTATCAAGCAATATGGGGAATTTGGGTCACTACAATAAGTAGAGAATAAAGTTAAAAAAATCAGATGCGGACCCAACATGCAGAGTATGCATCGCCCATATATTGACAGGATGAATCAACCTCTGTAAATTATATACGTGAATGCAAGGCTAGCAGCTGGGTGGCAAGCCAAGGGCCTTCTAGGTCTGTCGTGCCATGGAGTATAGAATATGTGAAGAACTACTGTCAATTTTCTATTTCTCCATATTTCACATTTCTAAGGTGTTCCTTCATCAAAAGAACTTACACAATGGAGGAAAAATCAACATCTAGAAAATTAGAGACAAACGTAATGAATTTTTAACTCCCAGGGAAAATAATTTAACTGTGACATTCATCTACTTACAACTAGAGGGAATGAATATACGAGAAATTCAATGGCCAACACAGCAGTCAGATAATTTTTTTTTATTTAATATTTTTAGGAAATAACACATTAGGTTTCTTTTAATTATTATGAGTGATATATTTTGAATCACCTCATATTTTTATATTTTCTGCAAACTATAGTTTTGTTGCATTTATGAGATATTGTTGATAAATGAGTTATGATGCATCGACAATGTCACATAAATGCGACAAAATTATAGTCTGCAGAAAATATAAAAATATGAATTAGATGAAAATAAAACTTATAGTATTATTTGATTTTCATATTTATTAAGATATAATTCAGTTACAGCTGTTTCGGTACACTGTACCTTCTTCAGACATGTTAACAAATTATGAATTGTGTTATTATAGTACATATCAACTGATCTAAGAAACAATACAACAATAATTTATTTAAATTTAACAAAGGTGATTCATTCAAATCAAGTTGAAAATTTAACAATTTATTACTACTTATTTTATATAATAAAAAACGAAACCAAAATAAAAAAAGGAAAATTACCAGGTGTATACAAATTGAAGTGTGGCACATGTGACAATGTCTATATAGGACAAACTGGTAGACCTTTTATCTCTCGGATAAAGGAACACATGAGAGCATATAACAGAAATTTAGAATATTCAAAATATGCTAACCTGCTATTCTAATTTAATCATTGTTTCAATCCAAATTTTGAAATTTTACATGTTTGTGATAAGGGTAAGAAGTGGACCTTTTGGAGGCTGTAGAAATAAATAAATTGAAAGTAGTAATAAATTGTTAATTCTCAACTTGATTTGAATGAAGTACCGTGCCGTAGCCGAGCGGTTAAGGTAGGAAGCCTTGGCGCAGAGCTATGGGACTTGCGCTGGTTCGAGTCTCCATGGGGAAGAAATTTTCTCATGGTATTTCGGCCAGTATGGGACCAGTGCCCACCCAGCATCGTGAGGCAATTGGGTACCTACAATAAGTAGCGGCTCCAGGTTGAGGAACCAGCTATAACGGCTGGGGGACTCGACATGCTAACCACATGTCACCCCTACACTGGCTGTTGATCATCTACCTCTGTGATTGACACATGTGGATGTGAAGGGCCAGCAGCCGGCTGGTAAAAGGGCAACCGCTGAAAATTGGAAAGACCCTCAATCGAATTTGAATGAATCGCCTTTGTTAAATTAAAAAATTTAAATAAATTATTGTTGTATTGTTGCTTAGATCAGTTGATATGTACAATAATAACACAATTCATAATTTGTTAACATGTCTGAAGAAGGTACAGTGTACCGAAACAGCTGTCACTGAATATTTTAATAAATATGAAAATCAAATAAAACTGTTAAGTTTTATTTTTATTTAATTAATAAATGTGGATTTTCATCAAGTAAACACCAACTCAATTGATTATGTAAAAATATGATGTGAGTCACAATAATTAGTCAGATATAGTTGAGAATGGTGAAGATGTTACTGAAACATGTTAAGTGAGAAAACCACATATGAAGTGAGGTGTAGATTTTTTATTCAAGTTCTTAAATTTTTAATACACTATGAATACAGAATTCATAAAACATTTTATTCAGCTATATTTTCAAAACAAAACATTTAAATGTGCAGAAAGTTCACAACACACAAGATAAACTCACACAATTTAGATAACCAGTATCTTCTTGTATTTTAGTTCTACTAGTGACCACTGGAAGCACCAAGGCAATAATTCATAACAACCAAGCACCAAACTTACTACAAAATGGCACAGCTAATATAAAGTGAATTGAGAACAGTGATTTAGAGGTTAAGTTCATGACTCTGATCACGAAGATTATAAGTTCAAACCCAACTGGGGTTGATTGATTTTTTAGGATGGAAAAATCCAAGAGACAAGTGCTGCTGGAGGAACTATGAGCTGTGAGTCCCAATTAATTATTAATGAGTTGTTATTTTGATTCATCTCATATTTCTTGATTTTTATGTAGACCAGGTTTTGTTGCTTTTGCATCGACAATGTCGCGTAAAAGTGACAAAACCTTGTCTGCATAAAAATCAAGAAATATGAGGTGAGTCAAAATAACCAACTCATTAAAAATTAAAAGAAACCTCATAGTGTTATTTCCTACAAATATTAAATAAATGTGAGTACCAAGTTTTAAGATTTTTGGGCTTGAAAAATAATGTCACGACTAAATTGGAGCTTCTAAGGAAAATTTAATCAGCCTTACCCATCCAGTCACACATCTTAATCCCCAACCTGGAGGACCAGGGAATCTTATTTTAGAATAACTATACTTAGCTGAGAGTGTCCTCGTTTTGAATTCTCCAGGAGTTCATTTTCACCTTTCTAGGAAAACAAGTGTAACTAAATTAGCATGGTTCAAATTCTTCCCTGTAGGGAAATCTATGTTAAGGGAAACATGGGCCTACAAGAAGAAGACAAAGAAAAGAATTTGCTGGTAACATAGAAATTACCAATTAGGGAATTTCTTAGAAATTTGTGAATTTTTAAACTTGATATCAAAACTCCTCTCATGCTCAATATAGCAGCCATTTAAACAAACTTCATGATGTGACAGATCTAGAAGGCCCTGGCCTATCTGTCGGTTGCTGGCCTCGCATCCATGTGTTAATCATACAGTCAGCATAGGAATAATATTTGATCAGGATATCAGATCCCCCAGCCATTATAAATTGCATTCTAGATCTGGAACTGTTTCTTATTACAGCTACTCAAATTCCTCATGATGTTACGTGGACACTGGTACCATAATGGCCGAAACTTCATGAGAAAATGTTTTTCTCCATACCAGCTATTTACTGTCCTCTTTTCTCAGGCAGGCTTTGGACCTTTCATGATGGAGTTTAACGTTTTGTTTGAAAATGTCGTCATCATCATCAGTATGCTTTATACAGAGTGCAGCACGTTAACCGAAAATTTACTGTAGCCATCTACTGAAACTATTCAAAGTGACCTCCATTGTTGTTTCGAACTTTTTATAGGGAAAATCACTATGAGGTTTAATGTAATATTTAAATTAAAATTTTTATACCGCACTTCATATCCAGTCTTCTAATGATATCAGTTTCGAAGCTTAGGCAGCTTCATCTTCAGTAATTTCTTGTCAACTGATGTTATGTCAACAAGAAATTACTGAAGCTGAAACTGCCTAAGCTTCAAAACCAGTATCATAAGAAGACTGGATATGACATGAGATATAAAACATTTAAATTTAAATCTAATTTATTACTAACATTGATTATATTTGAACCCCAGTTTCAATCAATCTGATTTTTTTCCCTTGCAACCATATGCAGTGGTTAACTGAATTATGCTGCACTCCATATATTAAAACCCCGGATGGATTCATTACAGTATCATGCCAGTGATTATAGGCCTCCCAAAGTTTCTTGTCTTTTGGTGTATATACAAGAATTTGTCTAAGCAAAGGGTAGTGAAGTACAATGAATTGATAACCTCTCTTAACTAAATCCCAATATCACCTTCACAGGGTGCAACAGATGGGACCGAGTGACAGCAGTATAACTGCCAGAAGAAATGCCATATGAAGGCATTTAATTTAATATTTGCAGGAAATAACACTATGAGGTTTCTTTTAATTATTACGAGTTAGATATTTTGACTCACCTCATATTTTTTTTATATTCTGCAGACTATAGTTTCGTCACATTTAACTAACTCATAATAATTGACTGTACCATAGGAAGTAACATTATGATGTTTTACTTATTAAATAAGTTTTATTTGTGTTATTCTTACCTCATATGGTTGTTTCTGTTAGACACATGTTTCAAGACATGTTTGTCCCATCTTCAGGTTTACAAGTTTTTCCATTTTCACAAATGAAAAATCAGTCTGTACAAACTGAAGATGGGACAAACATGTCTTAAAATGTATGCCTAACAAAAACAACCATATCGATGGTGGGCAATGAAAACCTCATAACTCCATTTTGGTAAATTTTACAGGAGAAACAAATAACTGTTTTAAATAATTATGAAAACTGATACAGCAATAGTTCATTCCGACATATTTTAGTACAGAATACAAATCAAGTTATTAATAAATTTGAAGTCCGTGTTCTCAACAGGTTATGCATCACATATTTCTGTGCTAGCTACTGGAGTTATGTGGTTTTCAATGACTGATGGAGTTACGATGTTTTCATTGCCTACCGTCGATAAGAGGTAAGAATAACACAGACAAAGCTTACTGACTGGACTACTGTGCAAAATTATTGTAAATTGCCTGCACCAATTCTTAATATAATTTTCTTGCCAAATCAGCTGCTAATTCAAATATGGATTACTTTTACTCCTTTTATCCTCTATCATATATTAAAGAAGTATTAAAAATGATCTCTTACAAAATTGGAATGCTGAGTGGTTAAACAGTATTAATGGTGCTTTGACAAGAACATTTTTCCCAACTGTTTTTGACCGAATAAAGAGCAACTACGTAGAACCAAATTTTGTATTAACACAATTTATGACTGGACACGGTAAATTTGGACATTATTTGGAACGATTTAAAATAGGTACAGATACCTGTATTTGCAAAAACTCCAGCCAGACTACCTCACATCTGTTATTTGAGTGTCCCGCATTTGATTCCAAAAGACATGAATTTATTAAAAAATTAGGTCATTGCCATAATAGATTTCAACTGCCTTTGTCAAATGTTTTATGTAAGAAGTGTTGTCATAGAAAGCTGTGTGACTTTATCTATCATATTTTTAAGAGACTTTGAGTTAGTTTTTTTTTTTTTTTGCTTTGTTAATTAATTTATTTGTTCATATTACGTTATTATGTAACGTTACAAATTAACCATACTCTAAATTACTGTAAATAATTAATTGTATTGTAACTAAAACCCTAACATACCGGATGGTGAAATAGGGTTCGTATTATTGGAGATTTAATAAAAAAAATAATAAATATCACATTCAAGTCTTATTGTATGATCAGCTGGAAAGCAGATATTGTTTGGAAAATATAGCTGAATAAAATGTTTCATGGAGTTTGTAATCATGGTGTAGGGCTACTTTCTAGACTGCACCATTCATCTTTATACTCTAAGCAAAAAATGTAAAACAATTGAACTCCAATAACATAGCAAATTTCATCAGAAACATAGTAACACATGAGCAGGTTTCATTAAGTTATTTTACTCTCACCTTGAATCTCTAAGCACAAAATCCTAAACAACTCATGAATCAGATAAAAAAACTTCTTCTTCTTCATACAAATGCTTATTGACGATAATTTATTTCATCAATTAAACTATGTGAATGATTTATTTTAATAATTTCAATAATTTCTTAGATTTTGTTTTCTTTAATTGCTGATAAATAGACCTCGGATTTTAGGTTATGTGGCTATTTTTTCCTGAAGGGATTAATAAAAACAATGATATAAGCACAAGTTTCTTGAAAAGTCAAACCACATGGAAGAGTTTGTTTATAGCCATTAGTAACTATTTTGCATTTTTTGAGGAAAGAATTGCTTTTTTAAATTACATTTACATAATTGATTATGGTTTATCAAACTCGTCCCGCGCCGTAGCCGAGTGGTTAAGACAAGAAGCCTTGATGCAGAGCTACAGGACTTGTGCTGGTTCGAGTCCCCATGGAGGAGGAAGAAATTTTCTCATCGAATTTTGGCCAGAATGGGACTGGTGCCCACCCAGCATCATGGGACATTTGGGTAGCTATAATTATTAGCAGCTGCAGGTTGAGAAAACCAGCAATAACAATTGGAGGACTCGATGTGCTGACCATATATCACTTCTACACTGGCTCCCATACTGGCCGAAATTCCATGAGAAAATTTCTTCCCGAACCAGCACAAGTATCTCAATTCATACTTTCTGTTCTTCAGCATGCGAACTACAATTTTCATTAAGTATCCCTCCCATCCTCAGCCAACAACACAACTGCCGAATTTCCATCAATAACTTCCTCTACGAAGTTGTCATTTGGTGTTGATTTCAAGAACCTTCAGACATTAAGGAGTCATTTTTTTAAATCTTACCTCATATTTTATGTTTCTTTAAACATGGGAACTAGTTTTCAAGAGAAAGATCTCTCTCATTTTCAACCGACATTATGACTACCAGATTTTCATTGGAATCTCCATGAATAACGTTGCCATCTGGTGTTGATTTGATGAACTTTGAGATGAGGTCATATTTCCCATATTTAACTATGAGCCTTCAGACAGTTTGGGAAAATATAGATATTCAGAAGAACAAATTTAGATCCAGAAGCAGGACTTGATTTCAAGGTTCTTCAAATCAACACCAGATGGCAACTTTGTAGATGAAGATATAGATGGAAATTTGGCAGTTGTGATGTTGGGTGGGATTGCTCTAGAAAACTGCAGTTACCGTGCTTGAACATGAAGTATGGGGTGAGACAACTAATTGTATTTATTGAAAAACCTTATAATGTTATTTCCCATAATTAATTTATGAATAAAATTTGAGTTTTCATCACAGACATACATCCTTATTTTTTTGAAGAGAATCTTTTTGCCTGAATCAGGATTTTAACCGAAGATCTCCAATTTTATGTACTAACTACTAGTTTACTAACCACTTGTGCATCTAGTTCAGACACAATTTTTTCTCTCTTATATAATACCATGTGCTCCCTAGTACAATTTTGTTAAAGGCTGATGCCAACATTTTAAAGTACAGGGCATTTTGTGAGATCTCCATTCATGATTGAACTCTCTTCTTTACATAACGCACAAATTGGAATAATGCATATGGACAGTCAAGCAATCATGATCAATTATATTTGAAGAGAAAAATTATTGCTCTGACTGAGGCTTGAACCCAGGACCTTTGGCTTTCTAGGCCAATGCTCTTCCCCTAAGCTACCTGAGCACACCAATCTAAATGCAAATTTTTCTCTTATACACACTGTTAATTCCCTAGCACCAAATGCTATGAAACCGTCACTTCGATCTTGCAAATGGTGGTTTCTTTATTAAGAAGACCTTCTTTTATTGGGAACTTCACATTACATTATAAAGCCAGAAAAAAATTTGTGTTCAGATTGGAGTGTTCAGGTAGCTCAGGTCTAGAAAGCCAAAGGTCCTGGATTGAAACCCTAGTCTGAGCGTTGTAATTTTTCTCTTCAAATATAATTTATCTATAATATTTAATTTTAGGAAGTGATATTTTGAACTTATTTAATTATATTATTTTTTAGTCTGATCATATTACCTCAATATTAATGTAGATTTGTTCTTGGACATGTTTCAAAACAATTCTGTGGCACCATGCATGAAACCAATAACCCTCATTTAAGTAGTTCTGAGAATGAAGATTCATGCATGGAGGTTTCCTATCGGAAGTGAACCTCCAATGTGTTGTCCATCTCTTGATCATCTGTTTAACTAATTGTACAGCAATCAAAATTTGAGGGATGATAAATGACAGCTCCAATATTACATTAATAGTATTAACTCATTTTTTTTTAAATTTGAGGGTTATGGGTTTTATGCATGGTGCCACAGAATTCTGTTTTATTGTCAGCTTGTCCAGACTGGTTTGATTTATGTTGCATTATGTTGCACACCCTGGATGTCGATGTCAGCTCCATCTGTGGTTGGCCACAATAAATTCCAAAAGATATTTGAGAAGTTTCATATTAAATTAGCACCGAAAAATAACTACAGTTTAAATAAACTAATAAAAACCAACAAAACAAAAATTAAAAAAAACTGATAAAAATAAAAAGTCAGGAATATATCAAATTGAATGCATGGTTGTGAAAAGATATATATAGGAAAAACAAAAAAGAAACCTAAAAATTAGAACCAAAGAACACATAAGAAATATTAAAAATGGGGAAGAGAATAGAAAAATCTGCAGTTGCTGCTCATGTTTGGTCTGAAAAACATTATATAAATTCAGACACTAAATTATTAAAAACAGTTAGAAAATACAAAAGAGCTGACTATTTGGGAAAAAAATCTATATTTAGAAGAACAAAAACAGAGTCATGAATTTTGAAATACCGATGGAGCATGACCATATTTGGAGGTTCTTGGCCAACCACTGGATGGAGCTGATATCAACATCCAGGGTGCGCAACATAATGCAACATAAATCAAACCAGTCTGGACAAGCTGACGATAAAACAGAATTGATTTGAAACATGTCCAAGAACAAATCAACATTAATATTGAGTTTGAGGTAAGATGATCAGACTAAAAATAATATAATCATAATTTATCTATCATTGAGATGTATGAAATGAATAATAAAAACAATCATGATGAGTGTCTCTACATCTACATGTTTCAGAGCCTAACAACCCGAGGTCTACTGATAATATATAAAATAATCCCTTCACAGACATAATCATTAATTTTAGTTTCTAAAAAACGAATATAGATAGGAAGCTTCTCTAAACAAGGAAATAAGTCACTGTGGGTCTCAATACTTCCAATAAATCTCCACACCTATGCTACAAGAGTAGTAATTTCAATTAATAGATTCGAGGAATTTTAACGACAACATTTATATGAGAGGGGCAAATACTATTTTTATCAAAGGATGATATTTTTAATAATATACCACAGTTAAAACGGGGGAAATTGGGTGGGGAGGTACCGTTTTCTTATTTACTACATTTATTTAAAAGAGTCAAACATGCAACAAATGACAGCTCAATTTTTTTTTTCTTTGCCGTCTATAAGTATACAAGGTTCAAGAGATATATTATATACTCTGCATTTTACGAGGTGCATTCAAGTTCTAAGATCTCTGATTTTTTCTCAGGAAGCAGATAGAAGCATGCAGTGTGGCTTAAAATATGCTGTCGCTCTTTGTAAATGCATGACAGAGATGGCAGCACTGTATGGTGCACAGAATTTTACTGGCTGCAGCTAGAGTAGCAAAGTTCTCATTAAAAGAATAGGAAGTAATCATTCCTTTTCTCCATTTGTGTAATGTGACACCTGTTAAAATTCACTGCCAGTTAACTGAGAGATGTGGCGATGGGGTTCATCAGTGTGACAGTTCAAAAGAGTCAGAATGTCATGACAACGAATTGAAACAATAAAAATCAAATTAATCATGAATTCTTCTTACCTCATACATCTATGTTTTTTTAACACAGAACCGCAGTATCGGGAAGAATTGAAAAAGAAGCTAAACTTATGAAACATCTATCTAAACCTTTGGAATTAACAGTTTGGGAAAAGATATACATTCAAAAAAACCATACTAGAACCATGAATTTTGAGTTTCCGGATGAACCAAATTTGATTACAAAGTTCTTCAAACCAACACCAGATGGCAGATTAGAAAATGACCAGTATAATGAAGAATCGACAGTCGTGACAACAGCTGAGGATGGGAATGATGTTTTCCAATACTGCGGTTCTGTGTTAAAAAAACATAGATGTATGAGGTAAGAAGAATTCACAATTCATTTGATTTTTATTAAAGAAAACCTCATATCATAAAAATTCCAAATTTATTACAAGAACTGAAGCAACCTTAACCATGCACCAACCAGATTATAGTTGCATGAGTAGAGTTATTTTGGAGGATCGCCGATTAAGTGTGAAAGATATCATCTCTAAAATTGGCATTTTCATGGGATCTATGCAAAGAATCCTGCATGAATACTGAACATGCAGATAGTGTCCTCCAGGTGGATACCACGGGTTTCTTCGTGAAAAAAAACTTTAAAGTGATTACTCATGCTCCCTATTGACCTGACCTGGCTCCTAGTGATTTTTGGCACTTTCTTCAAAAATGAAAGACATTCTCCTCTGGGGTCACATTTTCCAGTTAACCTCACTATTATAATAATAGTAGAAAACGCACGCACAAGTGCGCATAAGAGTAGAGCAGGCACAGAAGTCCGTGTTCTGTGCTAAATTCCATCACATATTTCAAAACATGGTATTTGTCACACTTTAGTCTGCATACACATTTCTCGGATACGGTGTGGAAAGGTGTCTATGTTGCATAGTTTGTGATGGAAGCCATGTACTGCTGCACTCCTCATCCGTTGGTTCCCCCTTGTTCAATTTTATCCGTCATCGTGCTGACAATTAACCTCACTACTGCTTCTATGATTTTTTATTGATTCATTTCGAGAATTTTCCTCATCATTGAGGGTTTTCTCCAACCAATCTTAGTCATTAACATGAGTTTTTAAAAGAAATACATAAATGACTACAGAAAACAGACTCCTAAAAAAGTTTTATTTTGAGGCATAACAATTATCGCACTGGCATGCAGAGTGAGAGATCCAGGGTTCGGTTCCCAGTTCGAATGTAATTTTTCTTCCAAAATAAAAAAAATCCTAAAGAAGTGTTCACAGCTACCACTGAATCATGGCGTGAATGTTATGAAAAAGTGTGTGCTTACAAGGAATTTATGTTATGAAGTGACAAAAGTTACAAATTTTTAACGCAAATAGTTTCAGAAAAAAATCAGAGAATTTACGACTTGAACGCACCTCACATTTCAATTAATAATAGTCTCTTTCTTTTTCTGGATATCCCCAGAAACTCATAGTGGAGGTAAATGTTTCCTTTTTTTTCTCTCTCTTTCTCTCCAAATAGCTTCATCCGTCAGTCAATAAGGTACTCTATTACTTCAATATATTGGACAAAATTTCATGTCCAATTTAGTTTAAGTATACCAGGTAGATTTATAGTTATATATACATTTACAAGTATAACAATCATGATAAGTTTGCTCTGTTTCTCACGAGATAATGTTCTGATATCACTCTTCAAATTGTAGGCGTGTGGTCTACCTGCCAGCCCACAAATGCTTTGTGTAATCTTCTCTAACTACTTATTTTACAGTAGAGAAATTCTGCGTCTGGTTTTGATT
The DNA here is from genome assembly GCA_030220185.1 of Diploptera punctata. Lineage (NCBI taxonomy): Eukaryota > Metazoa > Arthropoda > Insecta > Blattodea > Blaberidae > Diploptera > Diploptera punctata. The sequence goes on from JASPKZ010000015.1 coordinate 1,832,341, forward strand.
GGAAGCCACCCAGGAGCTGAAGACATCTCTGGAAAAAAAGAATTCTCTTTAGTGTTACTTTACAAAAAAAAATTGGAGTAAATGTGGATCAGAATTTGCAAGAATAATTCTCTGCCTTTAATGCAGATTATTTGTTCACTGTTGCCTTGAAATGCTACTATATATATATGAAAAGAAAAATGAATGCTTGAGTCGGGATTTGAACCCGAGTCTCTAACTCTGTACCTTTAGCGCTCTAACCAACTGAGCTACTCAAGTATTCCAACACAAACATACATTTTTCTTATATATGTAGTATTCTCAATTCACACAAGAGGTAGCGGGAAGTCGTTCCAACTGACATCTAGTGGCCACCATAACAGGTAAGCAAATTTTTAAGGACAATATTTACTTTATAGCAGTAACGCATGTATATTTAGATGCTTAATTACATTTTTGGCATTTGGCAATGAAAGCAAATATGATATGAAAAGAAAAATGAATGCTTGAGTCGGGATTTGAACCAGAGTCCCTAAACTCTGTACGTTTAGTGCTTTAACCAACTGAGCCACTCAAGTATTCCAACACAAACACACATTTTTCTTACATATGTAGTATTCTCAATTCACACTAGAGGTAGCAGGAAATCATTCCAACTGACATCTAGTGGCCACCATAACAGGTAAGCAATTTTTTTAGAGTTTAGAGACTCAGGTTCAAATCCTGACTCAAGCATTCATTTTTATTTTCATATCATATTTGCCTTCATTGCCAAATGTCAAAAATATAGTTATAACATCTAAATATATATATGACAAGATAAGAAAAATAAATGCCTGGACGGGATTATATATATATATATATATATATATATAAGCACATAATAAAAGGATGATACTAGAAACAATTTTGGGATAAAAATCATTGAAGGAAGGTTTGAGACACAAGAGAGGCATAAACTAAATGAATTTCTGAGCAAATGGGACTTCTGGTCTTATTTTTCTGGTTTATGGAACATGTTTTTCTCTCGTTAATTAAATTGTATGTATCCAGTTTCATTGCAAATAAATAGAAATTGTGGCTGCTAGAGCAATTTTCAAATGTTGGGTTCTGATAAACCTCCTCTCATAATAATCTATTTTTCTGGTTTATGTTAGTTATTTGTACTTACCTGCAGTGACTGACCACGCACTCATTGCTGCAATATTCATCCTCCCATTCAGAGTTAGCGATTGCCGCATTTGGACAACCATGACGAATACATGTATTGCCTTGACGAATAACTCCAGGTCCGGGTTGTTGTTGCTGCTGCTGCTGTTGTTGCTGCTGTTGAGAAGGTTGTTGTTGTTGTACGGGTGCCTGAGGTCCAGTGGGAGGGCCGGTACCACCTGACACGGGACCTCCAGGAGGTGGACTTGACACCATGTGTTGGTCATTACGTGGTGGACTCATGTGATGTGATGGCGGCATCTATCACAATAATTATTAACTTAGCAACCAATTACTCGCTATTGTAGCTCACAGTTTGCCAGAGAATTACAAAATTAGAAAATAGAAATTTAGAATACCATATTTGCTCACGTAATTTTCGCCCCCGCATATTTTATGCACCCTAATTATTGTAACTGAAGGCTTCGAAAGGGATAAGGAATTTTGTACAGATATTTTTTGGAATGTCATGGTAGCGCATCGTTGTCTTACCTGAAACTAGCCGAGCGGTTAAGTATGTGGAATTTTTAGTTACAAAGGTATACAGGGTCTTCCTGGATAAATAGACTGATAACGCACTACCATGACATTTCAAAAAATATCTGTATAAAATTCCATATCCCTTTCGAAGCCTTCAGTTTACAATACAAATTTTTAAGGGATTATTTTTAACTTTATTTTGCTTCGTGTATTTTGTGCGCACATTTTAGGTACGGTCTACATTTTCTTTTCAGGGTATAGTAGGGATTTTCTTCCCCTTCTATTGGTAATTATTACATTCCAACATAGGTAATTTACCAGCAACTGAACTACCTGTTTCACAAAGAAACCCAAAGTCTCGCTGCATTAATAATGCTTGCCCTTGGTAGAGACTAGATTTAGAAAAGTAAATACCAGTATTTCAGTCGACTTTCAACACTTCTAAGTGCACTTGCATTTTATACTGTATTTCAAGATGGGAAAGAAAAATAACAATTACACAGCATCATATAAATTTTGCAGAATATTTCAGTAATCGTGCAGCAGAAAGAGAATTTGGAGTTCTCAAATCCAACATGCATTATTGGATGAAACAAAAGGCATGCTAAATAATGCAAGAAGTGACAGTAGGGCATTTCATGGCCCAAAAACTGATAAATATCCGCTGTAGAAGATGAACTTTTAATTCATTTTGAACAGTTGCAGAACAACATGCTGCACGTGATATTGCTAATTCTCACAACGATTTACAGTATTTGTATTGTTTAATTTGTAAAATAATTATTGTTGTTTATGTATTTATTATTGTGTGATTATTATTTGTATAATTCAAGATTACCTACAGTGTTATGCTATAAAATTATAAGAGATGTCAAAATTACTGTATTCTTAATTACTATAGGCCTACTTACCTACCATAATTGAGATAACTTAGAACAGGACCACTAATTTTAAAAATCTGCATATTTTATGCTCCCCAATTTTTCAATGGCCAAAGTAAATTAAAAAGTGTGCAAATTATGTGAGCAAATACGGTAATTCAAGTTTTTACAGCACAGACAAAATATTAAATTAATATCAAGAAGTTAAAGCCGTTACTATGATTGAAATAAGTTATTGTAATCAAATGGTAAAGAGAAAAATGTATGCCTGAACTGGGAATCGAACCCCGAATTTTCAGCTTTCCATGCGGATCCTCTTAACCATCAAGCTAATTCAGGCTACATTTCCATCCAAGCATAAATCCTCCCTTTACCTTACTCTCTTGATCCCACATTCAAATGCAATGAATCATCATTCACAAATACACAATGAATGGCTTCTACATTAAGAAGACATGAAGGGACTCCACACAGCTTTTTTGCTACATGTTCCTAAATTTTACACAACGGCTGGATTTAAACATAGTAGATATCTAGGACCCAAATTATACAATGAATTAATTAGATCCAATTCAAAGGTAAACAAACTAAACACAGATGGATTTAAGAAAACAAATTAATTATTTAAATATTTTAAATAATAAATGAACAGTGAGCTATTTTGGTTTATATTAATATTTGAGTTTGTATTCTTTAACATTCTTACCTCATATGTATTGAGTTTGTATTCTTTAACATTCTTACCTCATATGTTTATTCTGATGGACGATCGTTTCAAAGCTATTGTTCCATCTTCAGCTTGTTCACAAACTGGAAAATACCAATGAACTCACAATATGGAAAAGATATATACACAGAAGAACAAGGAGAAAATTATGAACTTTGAAATTCTTGGAGAAAGGAGCCTCATTACCAAGTTCTTTGGAACACAGATCCAGGGCTGACAACATGAAGAAAAAAAAACCAGTATGTGAACAAGCTGGAAAATACCAATGAACTCACAATATGGGAATATATATACACAGAAGAACAAGGAGAAAATTATGAACTTTGAAATTCTTGGAGAAAGGAGCCTCATTACCAAGTTCTTTGGAACACAGATCCAGGGCCAAGAAAGAAAAAACAGTTTGTGAACAAGCTGGAAAATACCAATGAACTCACAATATAGGAAAATATATATATATATATATATATATATATACACACACAGAAGAACAAGTAGAAAATTATGAACTTTGAAATTCTAGGAGAAAGGAGCCTCATTACCAAGTTCTTTGGAACACAGATCCAGGGCCAACAACATGAAGAAAATAAAAAACTAGCTTGTGAACAAGCTGGAAAATACTAATGAACTCACAATATGGGAAAAGATATACAGAACAAGAAGAAAATTATGAACTTTGAAATTCTAGGAGAAAGGAGCCTCATTACCAAGTTCTTTGGAACACAGATCCAGGACCAACAACTTGAAGAAAAGAAAAAACCAGTTTGTGAACAAGCTGGAAAATACCAATGAACTCACAATATGGACGGACTGACTGACTGTTGTTGACAGCTGTTTGCGCTGCCCAGTGTGCCTTTTGCTGGGACTGTTATTTGTCCCTTGACGGCGAATTCGCGTAGGTGTATGCAGTATTGGGTTTTGCTGTTTTTCCCTAGCCTATACGGCGGTTATATGGGGATTGATTCTATTTTAGCATGGGCTATTGCTATTGATATAATGTGGATGTTTGATTCCAAGGCAGATAGATCTCGCTTAATTGGGGCATCGGAAACCGTGTCGCTGATAACTTTCAGGACCGGAATGAGCCACGCCAATCTGCGCTGACCCCTCTGATCTTGGTTATTTCATGCTGAATACTATGGGTGGTTTAATATGTCGAATATGTTTCTATGTGTAGTACGCCATTGTGGAAGGTGTCCTATATTGCGCACTATGGGGTTTCTATGATCATTTATATTTCGGAGCATGGATGTAACCCTTTCAGTTATGATAGTATGAATATATGGTACCTTCGTGGCCTCGTGCATCTCCGTTATCCTTATGTAACGCGGTGCCGAAAGTATAATTTTGAGACATTTGTTCTGCAATATCTGAAGTTTCTTTTTGTGGCATTTCGCAAGGATACTCAGAGATTCGCAGCCGTACAATAGCATACTACGGATCACGGCCACGTATAGAGTGACCTTGATCCTTCGGGACAGAGACGGCGACTTGAAAAACGGATATAATATAGCTATACCTTGCTGAGCTTTACAAGTGATATGGTCGATATGAGCTCTTAGTGTTCACAATATGGGAAAAGATATATATACAAAAGAACAAGGAGAAAATTATGAACTTTGAAATTCTTGGAGAAAGGAGCCTCATTACCAAGTTCTATGGAACACAGATCCAGGGCCGACAATTTGAAGAAAAGTAAGCCAGTTTGTGAACAAGCTGAAAATGGAGCAATACCTTTGAAATGATCATCCAACAGAATAAACATGAGGTAAGAATGTTAAAGAATACAAAATCAAATATTAAATTAAACCTCATAATGTAACTTCCTAATGATTTTAAAATTGGTTTATATTATTATTTCCTAATGTATTTAATTACTTTTTTCAGTCTGGTATTAATCTCTTCTATTTCATTTTGTTTATTTTATTTCCCTTGTATTATTTTGTAAGTGCCAGAATTTACGGTAAAAGCTCCTTATCCGCAGGTTAAAATTGCGACACAGTTTCTGTATTTACGGGTAAAATTTTCTTTATTTGCAGATCCAGTCGGTATATTAGAAGGATTAGTATCCGTTATTAACGAATCAGCAACTTTTTTTTACTGCAGGCACGTGCCAAGGTGACTTTTACAAAGAGCGATTCAAACCAAATGGACATATTAACATCAAAGTAAAACAAACTTTATTGTCACCAAGCCTAAAGTTTGTTATTAAAAGCCAATGCAGCTGTATTTCACATGCCGCTATGTCCGTTGATAAATGACGCCCTTGCCATGTTCAGTGTTTTATTGTTTCAACTTGTCATTCGTTGCAATAATTTTGACTGTGTCTCTTCTGCTTTGTTGCCAATTTATAATGTCAAGTAAAAGGAAAATCGCTCAAAATCTCTCATTAATTGATTTTATTTTTATAAGTTTATTTTATTTTGGAACCTTGGAACATATCCCCTATATATCCATACAAATTACCATTCTATATTCACGGTTTCATATTCGTGGCATATTTTCAAAACAAACTCCGCGAATAAATTGCTTATATTGTATTTTATATCTTTAAACTGGCTCCTAATTTAATCTATTCTGTTTTCCTTCTCCCAACTAAAATTTTGCAATGAAGCCTACATATACTATTTGTATTTAATTTTTGTAAATAGAATATTAAATTTATCTACATGTATTTCTTTTTGTATCTTGTAAGCCCATTATTTTCCTTAACCCTTAAATTGGCAAAACACAAATTTCTTCTGTTAGTTATTTGAATGTGGTGGACCGCTGTGAAAACGGAATCTTGTGTAACTGTTACTATTAGGTATATTGTATAATTAGACACACATTTAAAGTGGCTTCTTTTTTGTTCTTTTTCTTCTTTGATTTATATTTTTAAAATATTCAATTCATTAAACCCAACTCATGTATCCAAAAGGATACAGAATGAATTTAAGGATTAACAGAGATTTAGGTGCTCTCCCCTACAGGGAAGGATTTGAACCATACTAATTTAGTTACACTTGTTTTCGTATAGATGTAATTTGAGTGGTCCGTGGTCAGCATTCCGCCTCATACTGACATCTAGGAAACCAAGGTAGTACTAGGATGGGAAAAATTCGGTAAATTTTGCTTAGAGGCCTTTACATTCAGGCTTAAGGATCTTTTACAAGTGTGAAAATATTCAGACTCGGGACCCACTGCTTAAAGTCCCTCCCGGAGGACTTGCTCCTTGGATTTTTCCATCCTAAAAAAATCCATCAACCCCGGCCGGGTTTGAACCCGCAACCCTCGGGACGAGAGGTTGTGAGATACACAGTTAAAATTTTCCACCCTCTGTGAATTGAACCTGGTTCTGGTAGCCAGAAAACACTTGCCTGCTGCATGTAGTTGCCTTGATTTACTTGAGGGGGAAGATGTGACTGTGGCATATGTCCCATGGGTGACCCCATCATGCCCTGCTGAGGGGCTCCATTGCCTCGTTCAGTCATCATGGAGCTCAGAAGAGGTGTCTTCTTTGCCATATTGGTCATCTGTTGCTGCTGCTGTTGTTGTTGTTGTGGTGGGGGTGCAGACATCGGAGGTGAAGGAAGAGCTGTAGGTGGGGAGTAACCACTATAACCTCCCCCATAACCTCCATAACCACCATACAGACTCTCAGAATCTCCTGCACCCTGTAAGCATTACCACATTTATTAAATAGATGATACACGTATGAAATATTCCAAAACAAAATACTTAACATGTACAACAAGAAATGAAAAAATAAGTAATCTGAACATCAATGATACAAATATAGAAGAAGTAAAATCATATAAATATCTTGGTTCAACTGTATACTTCAAACAGCTTTAAAAAATATAAAGAGTAACAAAGCACCTTGTGAAGATGAAATACCCACTGATCTATTTAAACTTTCCAGTCAAACTATTTCTCAAAAGATATTTAAACTTCTTGAATATCACATGGCAAGGAGAAAATCCACCTCAAGATTGGTCAAAATCATTAGTAATTCCAATATTTAAAAAAGGAGATAAGACTAATTGTGATAATTGCAGAGGGATCAGCTTATTAAACTCTGGTTACAAAATTTATTCCACTATTATTAAGAATGAATTATATAAATATTATGAAGATATACTTGGAGAAGAACAAAATGGCTTCCGGAAGGGTAGATCATGCTCTGATGGATATTTCACAATGCAAATTTTGATTGAGGAACATCATGAATTTAATATAGAAACACACTTGGCATTTATTGACTTTAAAAAATCCTTTGATAAAGTGAACAGAAGTCAGTTATTTGAAATTTTGATGAAAGATCAGATCCCAAAGCAGATCATATATATTAAAAACCGGATATTTATCCCTATATAATAATAATAAGGGGTTTTTATTTTGTTTCTTTAATATTTAAATATAATTATATATTTATTTATATGAAGAATGGACATAAGATTGATTTAGAGAATTCAAATTTTTTTTTTTATAAGTATATAAAAAAAAATTCAAACTGGTCAATATAAACTGTTAATACAGTTAGATGTTTTTCTAACTGATGCAATATATGTAAAATACTTTAAATATTCAAATTGATATTTTTTATAAACAAATAAATGGGATTGGATGAATTGGATAGGAGTCAGCTAGCAGTAGTCCTTCCTTTTCAGTTGGACCAATCAGAACCTCGAGGTTATAACTGTATAAGAAGATGGCTACAATACTTGAAGAAGGTCAGTCATGTTAAGCAACTGCTCCTCAAGGAATGAGAGAATAGTGGTTTATTTTCCTGATATTAGTTGAAAGAATAGTGTTGGAGTTATGGAAATTTATATAGTAATATAAAATTCATCCATCTTGAATACAAATAGTCCACAAGTGGAAATAAAGTATAATACTTGAAGGATTGACCGTTAGAATTCATCATCCATTATATACATAAAATGGTAATCTTCTATAAGTGAAAATTATTAACCTAAGCCGGAGTCTTTTGAATTATTAATCTACAAGATTCATCTTAACTGAAGTGAGAGTTTTAATAAAATAACTTTTAGTTTAACTGTTAAATAAAGTGTCTTTTTTTTTTGTGTAAGAAACTTTTGCTCATTCCCCTGACGGGAGTTATTAGTGCTGTGGCAGAATTAAAGTGATTCAAATTATTACAATCACAAATCTGCAACTTGGGACATCACACCCAGCAACCCACCTTTATAATAAGTCAACTCTCATTGCAATAAAAATAAAAGAAAAAATAACTCAGTGGAAAGAAATAAACTCTGGAATCAGACAAGGTTGTGGCCTCTCCCCTCTACTTTTTAACATATATATGAATGCCATTGTAAAAGACTTTAGAGAAACAAAACCTGGAAGTATCATTATCAATAGAAATTTAAAATTAGATATAATAATGTTTGCAGATGATCTTGTTTTACTAGCAACATCTGAAGATAATTTACAATGGGCAGTACATAATTTAAATTTGATAGCCCAGAAATATTCATTGGAAATATCTACCAATAAAACTAAAATAATGGCCTTTTGTGGAAAATCCCCAATACCAAGCAAAATTTATTTAAATAACAAAATTTTAGAGAGAGTTAATGAGTTTACTTATTTAGGATATAAACTCTCTTTTGTTGAAAATTTGGATTTACCAGAGAAAATTGTGAAATTCAACAAATCAATGGGAATCATTAATAGAGTTTTAAAACCTTCATTAGTGCAAAAATCAACTCGTACTCGTCTTCATCAAATAATGGCTCGACCAGTCCTATGTTATGGGAGTGAAGCGTGGACTATAAGGACGAGAGATGAAAGCAGACTAACAGCTTGTGAGATGAGATTTATGCGCCGAACAGCTGGCTACACCAAATTGGATCGAAAGAAAAATGTAGAAATCCTTCAAGAACTTAATGTGTCACCAATACTGGACTACATCTTCAGATATCAGCTAAACTGGAAGGAACATGTCTCAAGAATGGCTAGATCCAGGATCCCCAAGGCAATAATGAACTACTGTCCAAATGGGAAACGGTCACTTGGTCGACCTATGAAAAGATGGCACGAAAACCGCTTTCTCAGGCCATAACAGTTCTTCTAGGACTAATACCTGGCAGGATGATGATGATAATTCCAAAACAAAATACTTAAAATGTACAACAAGAAATGAAAAAATAAGTAATCTGAACACCAATGATACAAATATAGAAGAAGTAAAATCATATAAATATCTTGGTTCAACTGTAAATGGAGAAAACTATATAGAGGAAGAAATTGGTGAAAGAATTTCTTTGGGCAATAAAGCTTACTATGCAAATAGAACTCTATTCAAAAGTAAACTTGTCTCCAGATTAATCTGGAGTTAAACTGCATAATACAGTAAGAAGACCAATTGTAACTGATGGCTGTGAAGGAGTCTGATAAACAAAAACTATTCATCTTTGAAAGGAGGATCTAATGGAGAATTTTTGGATTAATTAGAGAAAGTGATGGCACATGACATATACGAAGGAACTCTGAATTAAATAATGTAATACGAAATAAAAATGTAATAAACCACATTAAAGCTCAAAGACTGCGCTGGTTTGGACATAGAATGCAGGAAGACAAGCTTGTAAGAAGAATATACAAATGGAAACCAATATGCACCAGAACAGCTGGATGCCCAAAAAACAGATGGCAGGAGATGCTATAAAAGATATATTAGAAATGAAAATTGGAAATTGGCCAGTCTGTATCCAGAATAGATCCAAGTGGAGAAAAATTGTTGAGGAGGCCAAAACTTAAATGAGGTTCATGGACACTAAAAAGACAACATGAAAGCAGAATAACGGCTTGTGAAATGAGATTCATGCGCAGAACAGCGGGTTACACCAGATGGGATCGGAAAAGGAACACCGACATCTTAAAAGAATTGAAATATATTAAACAGTACCAACTAAATTGGAAACACCATCTTGAAAGAATGACTTCAAATCGGATCCCCAAAGCTGTTTATAATTATATACCAAGAGGACGAAGATCACTGGGCCGTCCTATGAAACGCTGGAGGGAAAATTTTCTATAGGATCGTAACAGGCCTTGGCCTAATACTTGGAAGGAAGAAGAAGAAGAAGAAGCATCATACTTGACAAAGAAATTAATTGAGGAATTCAAAAAATGGGGATTAAATATAAATGAATGAATGAATGAGTTATTTCTTATCATACTGCATAGTTTATGTTTTCTTAAACACGAGAACTGCAGTTTTCAAGAGGAACATCCCTCCCATTTTCAACTGATATGACTACCAGATTTTCGTTGGAATCTCCATCTGTAACATTGCCATCTGGTGCTGATTTGATGAACTTTATTAAAAAACATAAACTATGAGGCAAGATAAGAAATGACTCATTTATTCATTGAATAAGAACCTCATAATATTATTTCCTATATTTAACTATGATTAAATATAAATATTAAGAAAACCGAATATCTCACGACAGAACTAGAGAATGAAGAGAAATTACAATGTGAAAATGTGGAAATTAAGAATGGTTTGAACATATACAAAGAATGCCAAATAATCATTTATCAAAACAGCTGCTTCATTATAGGCCTCTAGGCCAAAGAAATGTAGGAAGACCAAAACGTCGTTGGAAAGACGACCTGCACCTGCAGCATATAGTGCACCGGAGCGGAACAGGCCAACAGGCCCAATACCTTCAAGATGACGATGATGATGATGAAAAATTCAAATATTTAGGATCAATTTTAGAATCAGATGGGAAAAGTTATAGTAAAATTGAGAAAAGAATTAGTGAAGGAAGAAAAGTAATTGGAATGTTAAATTCAGTGCTATGGGGTAAAAATATTATAAATAAAACCAAAACATTGATACTTAAATAATTAGTACAAAGTGTTATATTGTATGGTGCAGAGATCTGGTATTAGGTAGACAGCAAGCAAAAATAAAATTGACAAGAGAGATGGATTTTTGGTGAAGGGCATCAAGAAAATCAAGAAAGAAGAAAATTCGAAACCAGAAAATTAGAGAAATAATGAATGTTAAACATAATATTATAGAAGTAATAGAAACATGAAGATTAAAATAGTATGGACATCTGAAGATGGATGGAGAATAATAGAATCCCAAGAATGATGCTGGATTGGAATGCTGAAGGCAGGAGGAGGGGCAAACCCAGGGAACAGTGGATGGATGAAGTGAGAAGAAACATGATCAGCAGAGACCTCAAAGAAGAAGATGCTGAGGATAGAAATCTGTGGAGGAGCAGAATACATTCGGGCTGAAGAATAACTTTTTGAAATTCATATTAAAGTACCATTGAGGTTATGTAATAAGATGTTAGATACAAAATTGGTACCTGGTAAATCAGTCATCCTCAACTAAATTATTAAACTTTATCAAGTTATTCCAATATGGAGGCCTTTCAAAAACATTGTTCTTCTGCATTGGATCAGTTCCAGTTAAAATGTAGAAGATGAAACATTGTGTTTGAAAGGCCTCCATATTGGAATAACTTGATGAAGTTTAATAATTTAGTTGAGGATGACTGACTTACCAGGTACCAATATTATAATTAACATCTAACTACTGTAATGTAGAGAAAATCCTTAATAAAAAATATCAGTTAAAAATAATTAAAAAAAAAGTAATGGCTTTTTGTGTTAAGGATCCTAGGAAAGAATTTACTTTAACTTACCAGATATATTTTCAAAGTCCTATAGAACAGCAGTGCACATGTGCCAGAGTTTATAGAGCCAGGGTTAACCCACCATTGAATGACATATCAATTATTATCGTTTTTTTGTTTGTTTTTATGTATTTAGACACTTTTTAAAATGTAATGAACCTACAAGCTAACTAACTCAATCACACTTAACCTAATTCAATTACTCTAACCTATGGTGGATCCCTTGAAACACCCTTTTTTTTCACTCCTTAATAATGACAACCATCAATAACCCACTGGTTCCAACTATGTAATATACTCTCTGGAGAAAATAGCAAGTCACCATCACAATATGTGTATTTGTATAAATACTTAAAAATTCTAAAATAAAGTTATAAAAATTGTTTTAAATATTTTAAAATGTTACTAAATACAGAAGAAGAGCTATAATTCACAACAATCAACACAAAAACCAAGGGTAAGTGATTGTAAACTTGAGCCAGATCCTGTACCTGATAACATTTTTGCTCAAGTATAGAAACAGGTACCCTTGATTTTTCAGTTTATTGTTTGAATTATAACTCTTCGTCTGTATTTAGTAACATTTTCATCATCATCATCTTCAAGGTATGAGTCTGTTGGCCCGTTCTGCTCCCTGGTTAAATATTTAAAACAATTTTTATAACTTTATTTTCTAATTTTTAAGTATTTATTCAAATACACATATTGTGATGGTGACTTGCTATTTTCTCTGGAGAATATTGTCGCGGAAAGCACAGGGTTTTCCTCTTACTTATTTAGACTTAAATAAGTACAGAGATGTTATTTAAAATTTTCCTTTTCACTTTATTTTCTTCTCCACAATTATCACTAAATCTTCAAACACAATTTTGATTCACAACTATTATTTTGACTAACGTTAATCAGATAATCACTTCTAACATAGTTGCAGACACAATATTTCCTCACAGTCTAGTTCCCAATTTAACTTCTCGGCATTCACGATCGGACTGACTGGGGGTCCTTCCGTTCTCGTCACATATTTATAGGCGAGTAGACGGAAATTTACAGGTCCATGAACGAGGTAATTTTACATGGAACCCTCTCTAGTCTTCCAATGTTTCTCAAATGGGGGAACAGATGTTCCTAGAACTCTCTGGCTCATCAGCCTAGAAATATCGGTGGACCCGGACTCGCGATTGGCTATTCACCAATCCAATCCACCAATGCGAGGTTTCTCTCGCCGGTCCGCGCAGTTTAAATAACGTTACTGCAACGCGTCACAGTATATTATATAGTTGGAACCAGTGGGTTATCGATGGTTGCGATTATTAAGGAATGAAAAAAGGGCTTTTCATAGGATCCACCCTAGGTTAGAGTAACTGAATTAAGTTAAGTGTGAGTTATTTAGCTTTCAGGTTCATTACATTTTAAATGTGTCTCAATACATAAAACAAAACAAAAAATTATAATCGAAACAATAATAATAATCGATATGTGGTTCAATGGTGGTTTATCACTGGCTCTATAAACTCTGATGCATGTGCACTGTTGTTCTATAAGACGTTGAAAATATATCAGGTAAGTTAAAGTGGACTTTTTCCAAAAATTGTTTTAAATATTTTAAAATGTTACTAAATACAGAAGAAGAGTTATAATTCACAACTAAAAACTGAAAAATCAAGGGTAAGTCATTCTAAAGAATAGCCTAGTAAAATGTTAATTTTATTTTCAGCCATTAGCCTTTTAAAAGCTATATCACTATTTACTTCATATAAAATGAAGGTACTTACGCAATGCAAATATCTCTCCTAAAAATACTACATTCTTTTGAGTACATAGATACATGTGCTTAAATATTACCTTTGATACCAAACTAGCCCTGTATGCCGCCAAAGCTTTCAAATATTCTTTCTTGGCAGCTTCAGTTTTCTTCTTATACACCTATAACACAAAATCAATCATTTATTTATTAAATAACAATAATAAAAGAACATCAACACAAATAACAATACATTCTTACACAATAAAAAAAAGAACGAATTTAAAAAAAGAAAACAATGAAAGACATCTATATTTCAAGAAACAAAACAAAATTTTAATGAAACATTATTTCTTTTTCCTCTTTTGTTATATAACTTTCATAAAAGTCTTATTTAGGCTGCCTCCCCCACTAAAATGCAACTTCATTCACATTTCATTGTTCTCTTGTATTCTTTTTTTTTTTCTTTCTTTGCTTCATTTTTTGCAACATTTTATTTTCTTCTTTCTTTCATTTTCCCTACTCAGACACGGGCTGCAAATGCCTTTCCTTTATTACCATTTGAATAAGAAATGACTTCAAATAGATTACCATTCCAAGCTTCCCCTTTCCCCCCACTTCTCTGCTTCCTTACATTACCTATTTTCATATTTCTCTGTCTCTCCCAGGGATGGGCCTGCTCACAAGATGGATAATTCTGAATGTTTGATCAAGACCCTTTTTTTAACTTGTTACAACACTTATTCAACATTACTTTCATCTATTATAAAACTCACACTTTCTTCTTTTTAAAATGTATTCACAAATTATATAATTTAAGTTTAGTATCGTATGGAAATGTCCACAGAAAATATAATAATCATGTCCTTTTGTTGTAAATACCTAGGATCATAAAATATTTAAGAAACAAAATATTATTCCCCGAGAGTAGATAATAATAACAACAATAATTAATCATTATCTCAGTCAAATATACAATAGCAAGGAGATACTAAAGGCCAACAAGCACACACTATTGAGTCCAACCATCCATAGTAATTCTGTCCGAGGGCAGGTCTTTCACTGAAATCGTAGCATTTTCATGCTATACTTGCAGCTTTACTATGCAATTGAATCAGTCATTTCGAAAAGGGATCATCTATGATTTTTTTCTGAAATTCACTTTTTCGTTATTCCATGTTTACATATGCCCTTACATCGATTCCGCGTGAGAATAGATCAAATACACACAATTATTTTAAACACTTTTCTGACTTTATCTTTCAGGTAGTCAGTCATTTCGAAAAATTGTTCCCTTTTCGAACGGACTGACGCACGAATGTGATCTTGACTTCAGCTGCACATCTGTCCTGAATGTCCTTTGCACTCTTTCTGTGTTATTCAAAGTAAACATCATTAAAATCATGCTACAATTGTTATTTATTTAATGCAGAGCACTTGAAAAACAGATCATTCACAGACCTTATTAACATATTTGTAATAACTATACATAACATAAACACTATAACAATATAAGCAGAATAATATTAAGTAGATTATAATCGTAACAGTTGAGATCTGAACGTTACATAGTGAGGTTGTTTATTGAAATTACGCTATTGTGAGGCCGTCAGCCATTTAATAATGAAGATAATATTAATGAATCTGTTTTCGGAATCGTCGGAAATCTGACGAAAGCAGTCGTTCAACTGAGAGAAAGAAAGGGATCAGACAGACAACCAGAAAAATATTTGTAGAACATAATCAAGGTCAGAGACATGTCAACCATGCCAAAAACAGAAATTCTGGATCAAAAAACAGGAGAGGATTATGGGTAAGCAATATTAAGTCAGTTTGAACCTAACATTGAAAATGCTGTACCTGCACAATTTTAATTCAATTTTGGATGTCCACGCCATTGCTTTCAGTCATTCTCGCCCATACGATGACAGGAAAATTCACTAAAGTTAAAATATACTTTCCCCAAAGAGGTCATTCCTTCAATGACTGCGATAGAAATTTTGCGGTAGTGAAATGCTAAATCCGCTGTCACGACCGCGTTTATACTCCAGAGGAAGATGAGGGCTTCATAAGTAGTTGTTCTCAAACCAACAAGTTTTCTTTGAAGAAAATCCATCATAAGGACATTATAAATTTTCAACAATGATGACCAATATTTTTAAAAAAGAAAGTGTTGTCCATATAGAGTATGGGTAAAGGTGTTCCAAAGAAACAGAAATATTATTTTACAATAAATAAATTTTACGAATTTGAGTGTAATAGTGACAAGCCTGGAATCGTAATCGGCCAGAAATTCATTGACGCCATTTTCGGGGAACAAGAGTTCAACTTGCTCAAACCAAAGTCCCCAGAAATACTGCAAATACCAGATGTGAAAACACATCCTGCCTACACCAGCAAAGTACCAATCAATCACAAAAAATGGATGATGTAAATAAACTTTATCATTACATTTCTGATATCCATCGACATTTTTATGATGATTTATTCAAATGGTCCACAACTACAGCTGAAGTAGTAGAGAACGCCAGAGATGTTCAATGACAAAATTTTTTGGGTGTACTTTTTTATAGTCACTTCCAAGTAATAAAATGTAATAAAATGTATACAATATTATTCCATGTATGTAGTTATTTCACAATAATAAACTTTTTCAATGAAATGTGTTAAATTTAATAAACGTTTCTTCGTTCATTTCGAAAAGGGATCATCTCCGGAAAACTGTAATTAGTTTTCCACAAAAACCAACAACAAGAAAGTCTTGTAAATAGGTTAGTACACGTGAATGGGCATGAAAATTATTCAGTAGAAATTTCAGATTCATAGCTTTATCCTGGAGAAATTGAATCAGTTTTTTGCCTCTCCTGTAAAATATGATCAGCTGTAGATGATCCCTTTTTGAAATGACTGATTCAATTATAGGTGTGGTGGTTTCCCGTTGCTTTCCACACCAGTGAAGGATGATAATGATAAGGATGATGATGATGATGGCCATATGATTTCGGGGACTGTTTGGGCCTTAAAGTTTTCCTGACATTTGTCTTACAGGTGAGGAAAAACCCCGATAATAACCTCACCCAGAAAAACTGCCCCGACCGGGGATCCAACCCGGGCCTGCTGTGTGACAAGGCAGCACACTACCTCGAGACCACAGCGGGACACTATTGAGTAACATTACAAAATTAGGACTGGAAGTAAATATCAATAAAACTAAATATATGGTCACACATAGAAATACATTATATAATGGAAATGGACAGCTAATGACTGAGGCGAATTTTGAGGAAGTGGCTGAATTCAAATACCTAGGAACAATAATTACAAATAGGAATGAGATGCACAAAGAAATTAAACATAGGCTCAATTCTGAAAATGTGTGCTTTTATGCATTACAGACACTCTTGATGTCCCAACTCCTTTCAAAAAACGTTAGACTGAAAATATATAAAACTATTATTCTACCAGTTATATTATATGGATGCGAAACATGGACTCTTACTTTAAGGAAGGTAAGAAGATTAAGAGTATTTGAGAATAAAGTACTTAGGAAAATTTTTGGACCGAAGAGAAATGAACAGACAGGTGAATGGAGAAGACTACATAAATGGTCTTTATAGGAAGCCAGATATAATAAGAACAGTTAAGTCTCGTAGACTGTGATGGGCAACATGTTACACGTATGGGGAATGAAAGACTTACATGGAAGGTTTTTGTAGGAAAGCCAGAGGGAAGACGCCCAGTTGGTAGACCCAGAATGAGGTGGGAGAATAACATTATCCATGATTTGAGGGAAGTGGATTATACAGGGAATGATTAGAAAAGCATTGGCTCAGGATGGGGATATATTCAGAGCATATGTCCGTGCGGCCATGAACCTATGGGTTCGTTAGAGCCAGTTATGATGATAAAGATGAGAAAGTTTCATATTCAAGTGCTAAGGTGTTAAAGATTAAAATACAACCGATCTTCCTTATAATAGGTTTCAGAAATGCAATTATTTATTGTGGCAGACATTTTCAAATAATTGGAAGATGGGGAAGTGGCATGTGACGGCTTATTCCATTACTCATGCTGACACACACGCACTCAAAACCAACAATTCAAACTGTCAACCCTCTTCCAGCACTAACTGCAAATTATTATCAATGCATTTATATCACCATCAAGATTGATGGAACCACTAAGTATAAGCCTGTCTAATTAATTAAACACTCCGCCTTAAACATTAATTATTTTAAGACCTTGTCATAAATCCTAGACATTACCACATTTTTTATCATCAATTGATACAAACACTATTTGGTAATAAAATGTTATAAATAATAATATAGTAAATTAATGAGTCATTTTTTAACATCTTACCTTATATTTTATGTTTCTTCAAACATGGGAACTACTTTTCAAGAGAAGGATTTTCAACCAACTAGTTCCCGTGTTTGAAGAAACATAAAATATGACGTAAGATGTTAAAAAATGACTCATTAATTTACGAATTAATAACCTCATAATGTTATTTCCCATATTTAACTATAAATAATATAGTACTTAAACATAGCCTCAATTCTGCAAATGCGTGCTATTATGCATTACAGAGACTCTTGATGTCCCAACTTTCAAAAAACGTTAAACTGAAAATATAAAACTATTATTCTACCAGTTATATTATATGGGTGCGAAACATGGACTCTTACTTTAAGGGAGGAAAGGAGATTACAAGTATTTGAGAATTAAGTACTTACGAACATTTTTGGAATAAAAAGAGATGAACAGACAGGTGAATGGAGAAGACTACATAACAATGAACGACATGGTCTTTATAGGAAGCCAGATATAATAAGAACAGTTAAGTCTCGTAGACTGCGATGGGCAGGACATGTTGCACATATGGGGAATGAAAGACTTGCGTGGAAGCTTCTTGTAGGAAAGCCAGAGGGAAAACACCCAGTTGGTAGACCAAGAATGAGGTGAGAGAATAACATTAACTATGATTTGAGGGAAGTAGATTATACAGGGAATGATTGGAAAGCATTAGCTCAGGATGGGGCTGTATCGAGAGCTTATGTCCGCGCGGCCATGAACCAACTGGTTCGATAGTGCCAGTGAGTAAGTGAGGAAGTAAGTAAGTAAGTAAGTATAGTACCTTCTAATCAATTTAAATATCTTTGATGTTATCTCTCTATCTGGGATGAAAAGGATATCCCTGAAAAAATTACTAGTTATAATAAAAGTTTGGGAATTATTAATCAAGTTATGAAACCATCCTTTGTACAAAAAAAAAACACCAGATTACGTTTATATAACATTTTGGCTAGACCAGTGTTGACATATGGTAGTGAAGCATGAATGCTATAAAGACAACATGAAAGCAGAATAACGGCTTGTGAAATGAGATTCATGCGCAGAACAGCAGGTTACACCAGATGGGATCGGAAAAGGAACACCGATATCTTAAAAGAATTGAAGACTACGCCAATTTTGGAATATATTAAACAGTACCAACTAAATTGGAAACACCATCTTGAAAGAATGAGTTCAAATCGGATCCACAAAGCTGTTTATAATTATATACCAAGAGGACGAAGATCACTGGGCCGTCCTATGAAATGCTGGAGGGAAAATTTTCTATAGGATCGTAACAGGCCTTGGCCTAATACTTGGAAGGAAGAAGAAGTACCTTTTATTCTATCCGTCTTCCTCAATTAGAATTGATTTTTAATCAAAAAATCTTGTTAAATTATTGATCATGAAGGCCTTTGAAAAAACAAGTTTCATCCTCGGCATGCAAATTGGCACCAATCAACATGCCGAGTATCAAACATGTTTTTGGAAAGCCTTCATGATCAATAATTTAACAATGTTTTTTAATTAAAAATCAATTCTAATTGTGGAAGATGGATAGAATAAAAGGTACTAACTAACTAACTCACTGGCACTATCGAACCCGTAGGTTAATGGCCGCACGGACATAAGCTCTCCATACATCCCTATCCTGAGCTAATGCTTTCCAATCATTCCCTGTATAATTTACTTCCCTCAAATTGTAGTTAATGTTATTCTCCCATCTCATTCTTCGTCTACAAACTGGGCGTTTTCCCTCTGGTTTTCCAACAAGAAGCTTCCATGCACCTCTTTCAACCCTCATTCGTGCCATATGTCCTGCCCATCGCAGTCTACGAGACTTGACTGTTCTTAATTTATCTGGCTTCCTATAAAGACCATATAGTTCACTATTTCTTTAGTCTTCTCTATTCGCCTATCTGTTTATCTCTTTTTTGCCTGAAAAAATTCCTAAGAACTTTATTCTAAAAAAAAACTCCAAGCATGACAGGCCTAGAAGGACCTTGGTTGACCAGCCAGTTGCTGGCCTCACATCCACATGTGTTAATAACAGAGGTAGACGATCATCTAGCCAGTGTAGGGGTGACATTGGTCAGCATGTCGGATCCCCCAGCCGTTATAGCTGGAACTTTTTTCTCAAATACTCATAATCTTCTTTCCTCCCTTAAAGTAAGAGTCCATGTTTCGCACCCATATAATATAACTGGTAGAATAATAGTTTTATATATTTTCAGTGTAGTTTTGAAAGGAGTTGGGACATCAAGAGTCTCTGCAATACATAATAGGACGCATTTCCAGAATTGAGTCTATGTTTAATTTCTTTGTGCGTCTCATTCCTATTTGTAATTATTGTTCCTAGGTATTTGAAATCAGCCGCTCCATTATATATTATGCTGAATAATTAAAAAAATAGTACTGATGTATTAATTAAAATACAGCAGTACTATTTTTAATTATTACTTCCTAACCAAACATCTGTTACCTGTAATTAACACAACTAGATATAAAAAATAACTGCACTTACATTTTTATGTTCTGCATCTAGAGCATCCCACATTGAAGCAACAATTTTTGAAACTTCTCCAAAACTTGCATTTGGATTCTGTCCTTTAATCGCAGCCTGTGTGTCCCGGAAGAAAAGTGCATATGCTGATACAGGTCTGAAAAAAAAATCATCACTATATATCTCATCTATTTCTAACAAACATAATACAAATATTACAAATCCCAACCAATCACAGCTGTCTAATGCAGAATTTTATTGTCTTCTTATTATCACACCTATGTCCATTTCCTTATTTATAACCTTAAAAGGTATTTGTGCTTTATATAGCTTACATATGACAACAACAATAATAATAATAACAATAATAATATTATTATTATTATTATTATTATTATTATTATTATTATTATTATTATTATTAGAATTCTACGAAAATAGAAGTAAAGCACAAGTGGATACTATAAAATGGATTGGAGAAGTAAAAAATACTTAAAATTGGCAGGAGTTACTCAAGATGATCATAAACAGAGATAACTTTAGAATTAAGGTGCACAAGTGGCAGGTTGACCAAGAGGACAAACCCAAGAGAAAAAAAGCAGGAACAACATGGAGAGAAGAGAGAAAGAAAGCCAATTGCCAAGAAATGAGGGACATATGGAGTAAAAGGAAACACATCTAAGTATTTTGCATAATCCTATATGGGCTCATACACAACAATAAATAAATAAATAAAGTAATAATAATCTTCTTCTTCGTCGCGGTTTAGGCTTTTTTCTAGCCTGTTACGGCTCCAAATTGCTGCTCTTTCCATCTTTTCTTTGGTCTTCCTAAACTTCATCTTCCTCTTGGTGAATAGTTGTATGCTGCTTTTGGTATTCTGTTCTCAGTCATCCTTGTTAAGTGTTCTTTCCAGTTTGTTCTGTTTCTCACTATTGTTGGGTTTAATTCCTCAACGGCAGAAGGCGCAAGAAACGACCCTCCTTGTGGGGATAAAAATAAGGAAGCAAGTCCAAAGGCTTTAAGGAGGCAGCCCCTCGAAAGAACTAACCCTGCAGAACGTTAGTACTGTATTCATGGGACATTTAAAAATACTTACAAGCTCCAATAATAATAATAATAATAATAATAATAATAATAATAATAATAATAATAATAATAATAACAACAACAACAATACCAGTATTGACCTGTGATAGTGAAGCATGGACACTAAAAAGACAACATGAAAGCAGAATAACGGCTTATGAATTGAGATTCATGCTCAGAACAGCGGGTTACACCAGATGGGATCGGAAAAGGAACACCGATATCTTAAAAGAATTGAAGACTACGCCAATTTTGGAATATATTAAATAGTACCAACTAAATTGGAAACACCATCTAGAAAGAATGAGTTCAAATCGGATCCCCAAAGCTGTTTATAATTATATACCAAGAGGACGAAGATCTCTGGGCTGTCCTATGAAACGCTGGAAGGAAAATTTTCTATAGGATCGTAACAAGCCTTGGCCTAATACTTGGAAGAAAGAAGAAGAAGATAACTATTTTGTTCAAACAATAGATATTGACAATCATCAATCCAATTTACAGCCGTTTCAGTTTAACTAATCATGATTGACTATCTCTGAAATACTGTCGAAATGAAATTGTTATATCTGATAGGAAATCGTTCGGAAATTATCGAACTACAGAACACAGAAGGCCGTTCTACCAATACAGTTATTCTTACACAATAAATTAAATTAATAATTTAAGATCCGCTGGAATATCTAGAATGGATAAAATACGAAATAAAGAAATAAGGGAAATTGTGGGTGTACAAGAGAGCCGGATATCACAGACATTATAGAAAAAAAAATTACAGTGGTATGGCCATGTCAAAAGAATGTCAGAGCAAAGATTGCCTAAAATTGTTATGAAATGGATCCCAATAGAAAGGAGGAAGAGAGGAAGACTGAAGAAAACTTGGATAGAAGGGGTACAAGCAGCTATGAATATCAGATGAATGGAGGAAGAACAATGGATGGACATAGAAGAATGGCGTTTGGTTTCCGGAAGACGGCGACACCTGCCATGATACCAGATGATGATGATAAATTAATAAATAATACGTAACTTATTAATATTACATAATATAAACACGCAGTCTTCTGGTTAAAACTAAATTCTCCCCCGTAATGTGGGAACATTTGAACGATGTAAGAATGTATAAAAGCGGCCTTTCTTGCCAACATTTTTTATTGACCGTAAAACAGGGAAGGTCCCCTCAAGGCATTTAGAATCTTGTAGATTTATGACTACGCCTCTTCCCTCCTCTCACTTAGAAATATAGTGTTCATTACACTGTTATTCAATACCAAGTCATGATTTTATTTATCGTTGGAGCAAATGTTTCAAAAATGCATGCTCGTCCTGTTTTCTTACGTTCGAAGCAAGATGTATAGTATGGGAGTCTTGACAGCGGCGATAATTCATTTCAAATTCTACATCTTGATGGAAACCACTTTGTATTAATTTGTGCTAGAGGTCAAACCAATGTCAAAACAAATAGAATTTCATCAAATCGGATATAGATGAATAGAAATTTGTTTACAGGCCTACTCAAAAGTGGATGTAAACAAATGCATCAATTAAATAGGTTGATTTATTTGTTTTAGAGAATTGAAGTAATGAAACTTATTGAGAAGATCTCATGAAAACATTTTTGATAAATATTTATGTATCTCCTTCGTTCTTAACAAGTAATAAAATTATGTAAATAATATAGTACCTTTTTTTATCCGTCTTCCCCAATTAGAATTGATTTTTATTCAAAATCCTAGTTAAATTACACTGAGCAACAAAAAAAAAAAAATTGTCTCAGAAAGAAAAATATGTGATTCTGATAGTATTTTTTCTCCTGAATTCAAATATGATATAGGTTTTTCTCCAATCGCGCAAGGTTTCCGAGAGACGGGAATTTATAATTTCAAATACTTTAATATTTTGTGCATTCGTAACTACTCAATATTCGAGTATTCGAACTCACGTAGAAAGTAAGAAATGACGATTTTCTGCTATATTTCGCCTGTGGAGCATCCCTCTTGATGGCCCAACAATAATCGGCCAGCATATTAGGATTTCAATTGCATTGACATCTCTTTTCCATAGCTGAAATCTCCTGAGTTAGCTCATTTGGTATTATTTTACAATGAACAAATGGACGAAAAAACGTTTATTAAAAAAATAATTATTTCTTCTTCTTCTTCACTTCCTGGTTTAGGCAAGAGTTGCCTGTTCCGAAAAATAATTATTTAAATCCATTAATTGAAATTGAAATAAAAGAAACTGTAGGTGATGGAGAAATTCCGAATACATATTTGAAAACATGATAAAAAAAACTGCATTAAGTACAGCTATTGGCACTCATGAGACAAAAGTCATGTTGACCAGTGTAATTAGAACATGAAGGCCTATCAAAACCATGTTTCATCTTCGGCATGCTAATTGGTACTGACATCGGCGTATAATTTATATAATTTATCTATAAGACAACTGAAAATAGCAATTTTATATATATATATATATATATATATATATATATATATATATATATATATACACACACATCCATAGTACTTCTGCCCGAGGGCATGTTCTTCACTGCAATCATAACAATTTCATGCTATACTTTGCAGCTTTACTAGGGAATTAGGCCTATAGGTGCGGTAGCTACCCGTTGCTTTCCACACCGGATATATATATGCGAGTGTGTGTGTGTTAACGCTCTAGCGGCCTCATTTTTTTCGGAACTAAATTCGGCATATACCAATAAATTAAAAACAACCGTTAGATCGAGTTCGTTAAACAGGAAAATCAGGTGATAAGGAGTCAAACGAAAATTTAAAAATCGCTGTAACGGCAGTAATTTTCGCAACGAAACTCTGTTAAACTAAAACGACAAAGATGTTCTCTAAAATGAGCGAATATCGACCATTAAGTTATATGTCAAGGTTTACCTGACACCCGTCATTTAAAATATCGCATTAACGGGCGCCATGTTTATTTTCTCGCAATAAATACGACTTATATATGTCCCGCGCCGTACGTAGTCTAGTGGTCAAGGCAAGAAGCCTTGGTGCAGAGCTACGGGACTTGCGCTGGTTCGAGTCCCTATGGGGGAAGAAATTTTTGTCATGATATTTCGGCCAGTATGGGACCGGTATCCACCTAACATCGTGTGGCATTTGGGTAGCTACAATAAGTAGCGACTCCAGGTTGAGAAGACCAGCTATAACGGCTAGGGGACCCGACATGCTGACCACATGTCACCTTTACACTGGCTACACGATCGTCTACCTCTGTGATTAACACATGTGGATGTGAGGCCTGTCGCGCTTGGAGTAAAAAAATTACATATATGAGGTGGGAGAATATCATTAAGTATGATTTGAGAGAATTAGATTATACAGCGAAATGATTGGAAAACATAAGGTAAGGATAGGGATGTATGGACAGCTTATGTCCGTGCGGTCGTGAACCTACGGGTTCGATAGTGCCAGTGAGTTACTTATATATATATAATTAGCTTCGATAAGCACATCAAAGAAAGCGCCTTAGCGGCCAGAACAGGAACGAACAGTATTAAAAACCTGCGTAGACTATCCCTGGAGACAGCAATGACCATCTTCTGTTTAAAAATCGCACCAATCATGACCTATGGACTAGAAGTGATTTGGAAGAAGCTAAATAAAAGCCATCGCTGAAATTGAGTCCACTTTACAAAACGCGCGAATACAATATGAACACGTTATCGTTATGGGCGACTTTAATATAAATATACTAGACACTGATAACAGACATACACAACAACTGATGGCTACGTTCCAGGCTTGTGATATGACACTCCTACCCCTACGACCTACACATCACACTCATCACTCTGAGACGTTACTTGACTTAATTGCAACTAATAATCCAGACAGAGTACTTACTCACGGGCAACTGCCAGCCCCGGGAATATCAGCACATGATATTATATTCTTAGCATATTCACTGCAGTGCCCTAAACCGACTCGAAAGACTATTACGTATAGAGACTTAAAACATATAGACAATGCAACCCTAATTGAAGAAGCTATGCAGATGCCGTGGCATTCAATATGGACGCTGCATTCTGTAGATGAAAAAGTTGAGACACTAAATGACTTTATACTACAATTATACAACAGACATGCCCCACCAAAAACTAAACTCGTGAAACGACGCCCTGCACCCTGGATGACTCTTTCAATTCGTAACTTGATGACTGATAGAGACGCAGCACATAAGAAATATAGACTCAACAAAACAGACACAAGTCTCACTCAATATAAACAGTTACGTAACAAGACAAATCAAGCTATAAGAAACCGCCAAACTTAGACATTTATACAACCTAACAAATACCAATACTTCAGAAATCTGGAAAAACTTGAATAGAATGGGAATTGGGAGAAAAGACACACAGGTAGACAAATTACCTGTTTCCCTGGACACACTCAATAATCACTTCACAGGTATAACTACTACTCCAAAGGATAAAGAACAAACAATAAATGAATTATCACTGACAAATCAACCCGACAGAGAACATTTCCACTTCTCATATGTTACAGACTACGACGTAAAGAAAGCCATCATGCGAATAAAAACCAAAGCAGAAGGAACTGACCGTATAAATATTACTTTACTGAATAAAATAATCGAAGCTATACTACCTACTATAACTCATATTTTTAACTCCTCACTACAAACTTCTACATATCCCTCATTGTGGAAACAAGCCCTCGTACGTCCACTGCCTAAAGTTAAAACGCCCTCAACCCCGAACGACTTTCGACCCATTAGCATTTTACCTACTCTTTCAAAAGCTCTGGAACGATTAGTCCATAAACAACTGACTGAATACATAAATGATTACAACCTTCTAGATCAATTCCAGTCAGGCTTCAGGACAGGACACAATACAAATACTGCTCTACTAAATATTTGCGAAGACATACGCGAAGCTGCTGATAATCGAAAACTTACCATTCTTACATTACTGGACTTTAGTAAAGCATTCGACACGGTAGACTTAGACTTATTGTTGCATAAACTTAAAAACCTCTTACTCTCTGATAGTGCCACGAAATGGTTCAATTCCTACCTTCATGAGCGCCAGCAATCTGTTATAGGAAATCATACATTATGTTCTTCTTGGTCCTTCCGTAAAGCTGGGGTTCCACAGGGTTCGGTACTTGGACCTTTGCTTTTTTCAATCTACATAAATGACATATCTAACTCCCTAAAGCATTGCAAACATAATTTATTTGCAGACGACATGCAAATCTACATCCACACAGACAAATATTCACTAAATGACGCTGTTGCCAAAATTAACGAGGATCTTGACTCACTAATGACTTGGACAGTTAAATATGGACTGGAATTAAATCCTACAAAGTCACAATCAATCATTATGGGTCATCAGAGACTATTATCTACAATTGACCTAAACACAGTTTCGCATGTGTCACTAAACGGAGTTCAAATCCCTTATAGTGAGACAGTAAAAATTCTAGGAGTATTTATTGACAAAAAACTTAAATTGGAATACACAAATAAACCATACATGCAAAACAGTCTTCTCAATAATACATTCATTAAAATCGTGTACGAAATTGTTTGCCATTCGCCCTTAGGAAAATGTTAGTAGAAACACTTGCAATGCCCCATTTTGATTATTGTGACACTCTTTTTACAGACTTAAATATTATTTCCACTCAAAGACTTCAACGTGTTCATAATTCTTGCGCACGTTTTATTTGTGGTATTCGCAAATTTGACCATGTTACACCGTCCCTGGAACAATTATCGTGGTTTCGTCTAAGAGATCGTAGAACTGTCCATTCCCTATCCCTTCTCTATAAAATACTTCACACATCATCGCCTAATTATTTATCACGCCGCTTCATCAGACTATCCGACACACATAATCTTGACACTCGATCCCATCAGCACATTGTCCTTTATATCCCGCCTCATCACACTGTATATTATTCATTATCTTTACGGTGTCACTTACCAAAACATGGAATTCCCTTCCACCCTATGTCAGAGACTGTCAAACTATAACATCCTTCAAAAACAAACTTAAGAATTATTTAATAACAAACTGACTTATACACCTCACTGATAGTATTCTTTTAGCAATATTAATATATTTAATTATTTATGTAAATAATATTAAGAATAACAAATATTTTTATTTGTTTTGTTTTAAATATTGTATAATCGTAAAATTAGTTTTCTATATCTCATTATTTTCCTGTTTTTTATATACACTAGACAGGGACAATTTAATATGTCTTGCTTGTATACATTTTATTATTAGTTTTAGTCTTAATTTTAACTAATATTAACTGGTTGTATTATAGATCGTAATATGTATATTAGATATTATCTTTTGATCAAATTTTTTACTTAGTGTTTAATATTAGAGTTAATTAAGATTGTTATATTCTTATGTAATATATGTTTGTCCTGGTGAGTGGAAGAGAAGGCCACATGGCCTTAACTCCACCAGGCTAAATAAATCTTAAATAAATCTTAAATAAATAAAATAAGGCAAACCTAGATGAAATAGAGAAAGTCAAAGCACACTTTTTAAAGACAGCGCTTAGCGTTTCAAAATACACGCCTAACATACATCCTGACAAAGGAACCATTCTTCATAGAAGAGCTCCACCTGGACTTCTCGTGCCGGCAACAGATGTCTACAAAGAACTGCTGAGGGAACTCAACGAGAAGAGAGAACAGATATGGCCTGAGTTCTACGCGACGGATGCGATGATCTATAAGGAATGGACAGCAGCCAGATACGATCTCAGACACACCGTGACGAGAGTCGCGGTCCATGGTTTCCACCACAGGATATGCACAACAGTAAAGCGCCATAACCCAGAAGAAAAGAGCAAGTGCAAACTATGTGGGTCGCACTGCGACCGATATCACCTGTTACAGTGTAAAAACATAGGAACATCGATAACAGACATCTGTAAGACATGAGAACAATTCTTTCTACATGGCCATTGGCTGCAATAATAGGCCTACCTATTATATATATAATTGCGCATAATCGTGCAAAATTAATTAATTGGCGTATTGCGCTAATGACATTGTCAGTTTGGAACACAATTCCAGATGATATCTTGTACACTTTAGTCCGCACAGTTTACATCTGCAACTGTCTTCTATTTGATGGTAAGTGACGTTCACACACACTTTGTGATGGAAGCCGTGGACTGCATCTGGTGCCTTAGTTCCTTGTTTGATCCACACCAGCTCCTATCTATCATGGCAGGCGTACCGTAGAATTCTTCAGGAATGGCATCCCGCTTCTGTCTTCTCTCTTGCATCTGTTGTTCGTAAGCTTTAGTGGATGGCAGGTAGTAGCGCATGTACAGTATATGAATAAGAACGTTTTCTTGGGTTTCCCGCGTCATGGATTCAAGACTAGCCTCTCGTCACTGATTCCGACGTTTCAGCACGATCCCACAGACCATTATCAGGGAATGATCATGTCGAAACGTCGGAATTAGTGGCAATCTTGATTCCATGACGCGGAAAATCCTAGAAAACTTTCTTAATCATATTTATATCCGCGAAAATCTACAATATAACCGTAAACTAGCGTACAATATAATTGAGTTGCTGAACAATTATGTTAGTTTGCGTAGTTGATTAAATCGTATGTATCCAGTTGCACTGCGAGAAAACAAACATGGCGGTGCTAGGGAGATTTATAAATTACGGCTTTTGGATAAATCCCACTTCCATATTGGTTGAATCTCGCTGATTTTTTGTGAATATCTTTCTCGATTTATTTCAATAGGATAAGAGAGTTTCGTTGGGAAAAATCGAAAATTGCGGCCGCTAGAGCAAATTTGTAATTTTCGCTATAGGTGAGCCCCCAACTTTACTGGTCTATTTTAACATAATTATATCTACGTGGAGTACACATGGAAACGTCATTAAAATGCGAAGACATTTTTGGCAGATAACTGTTTTCAGTTTTTGGTGACACTGGTCAACATGATTTTTGTCTCATGAGTACCAATAGTTGTACTTAATGCAGATTTTTTATCGTGTTTTCAAATATGTATTCAGAATTTCTCCTTCACCCACAGTTTTTTTTTATTTCAATTTCAATTAATGGATTTAAATAATTATTTTTTAATAAACTTTTTTCGTCAATTTGTCCATTGTAAAATAAAACCAAATGAGCTAACTCAAGAGATTTCAGCTATGGAAAAGAGATATCAAGGCAAATTGAATCCTAATATGCTGGCCGATTATTGTTAGTCCAACAAGAAGGATGCTCCACAGGCGAAATATAGCAGAAAATCGTCATTTCTTACTTTCTAGGTGAGTTCGAATGTTCGAATATTGTGTAGTTACGAATGTAGAAAATATTAGTGTTTGAAATTATAAATTCCTGTCTCTCGGAAACCTTGCGTGATGGAGAAAAAAGATGTTATATTTGAATTCAGGAGAAAAAATACTATCAGAATCACATATTTTCCTTCTGAGACAAAAAAAAAAGTTTATTTTTTGTTGCTCAGTGTGATTGGAGCGGCATCTCAGGGGCCTCTAACAACGCCCCCGCTCTACCTGGCAGTAACAATGTATTTTTTAAACCGGAGGGAAACAGCTGCCTTTGATACCGCCTGTAAACTAACTGTCTGAGCCGACTGTACAAATCAAAGAGGTGGACAACCAGTATAGGAGTTACATGTGGTCAGCATATCGAGATACAACGGGTTTTCTCAACCTGGTGCGGCTACTTATTGTAGCTATCAAGACTTTTGAATTTCACAAGAAACTGATAATAATAATAACTCCATAAACTATTTATACTTAACATTTTCCAAAAATGTTACTAACAACAATCTAGAAATATGCATATACAGAAAACCAACAAACAACACAATAGCTATACACCAAAAAATCAAGACACCAAATGAAACAGAAAATGAGTACCTTCATCAGCCTAAACAACAGAATGTTAAAGTTACCACTAAACAAAACAAACTACAGAAAAGGACTAAACTACATAAAATCCCTAGCACATAACAATGGATACAAAGAAGAAATGATCAACAAATTAGTCAGAAAACAAAAAAGAAGAATCAATTTAACAAATCTAACAAAACTAGAAAAAGAATGTAACATAAATACAAACCAATGGATTACACTAACTTGTACAGAAAATGAAACGACCAAATTAGATAATTCGCTCAAGAAACGAGATAAAAACATTAAAATCGCCTTTAAAACTAATAATAAACTCAATAATTTCTAACAAAGCAGAAACACAAATAAGTACGAAAATAAAGGCATCTATAAATTAAAATGCAATAATAGTGAAAAATTCTACATAGGCAAAACAATAAGAAACTTCAACACAGAATATTCGGAACATTTCAAAAATTGTATTAATAATGAAGAAAAAAAGAAAAAAAAAGTTTTGCCAAACATAAACTACAAACAAGTCATCGATTAGAAAAAAATCGATAACTCTATGTCAATACTACACAGAGAATAGAATAACAACAGCATCAGCGACCTTGAAGACATAGAGATTCTAAAAGAAGCAAGGAATAAACACCTGCTCAACGAGAACATAACCGCAGACATAAATCCGTTATACAACCTATATAACACCATCAGTCCCAGTTAAAACGCAGAAGATGAAACATTGTTTTCGAAAGGCCTCCATATGAAAATAACTTGAAGTTTAATAATTTAGTTGAGGACGACTGACTTACCAGGTAAAAATTATATAATTAACATCTTATTGTAGCTACTCAAATTCCTCACGACGTACCTATACCATAGTGGCCGAAGTTTGGACACCCCTGATTTTATACAATAACCAATTTCATATCTTTCAAAGAGAAATGCTTGGATATTTATATGTAGTATTCAAAAAATGATATATATTAAAAGCATATTTAAGATGTATGGCCTTCTCTTTAATGTAGACATGATGGATGCATCTAGAAATGAGAGCAGACATTCTATGGAATCAAATTATCCATGTTTTCTCTCCCACTTCCAGAGAGAAAGCGAGAGAGAGAGAGAGAGAGAGAGGAGAGAGAGAGAGAGAGAGAGAGGAGAGAGAGAGAGAGAGAGAGAGAGAGAGAGAAAGAGACGGAGAAGATGGAGAAGAGAGGGTTACAGACTGGTTCTTTCTACGTAATCAATAAAACATGGCCCATTTGAATTGCAGTATTCTCTGTCAACTTCATCCCTCTGTCACAGTTCGATCTCTTTTTCTCTATCTCTCTCTAGGTATGGAAAGCCATTTGCCCACCCTTGTAAATATGCTATGACGAAAATTGGAAATTCATGTATCCCTCCTAAGCAACAAAGGCGTATCCATGCAGAGAGCGAACCAAAAATATTCTGATTGATGGCGGAGGTTGAAACATCGCAAAAGAGAATAATTATTGTATCTAAAAATACAACCCCCACATAAAAAACATCCCTCCGAATCCTAAAACTACCATTATTCTTCATTTTATTTAACAAATGTTTATCTTCGTTTACCCGAAAGCTTGAATTCAATTAAAACTTACGCACAGTAGCTGCAGTTTAAAAAAAAATCCGAAACAATGAAATGTTGAGATTGTTTTCATGAAAACAAATTCTCCACCGACTCTAACTAGTCCATCCATAGTAATTCTGCCCGAATGCAGGTCTTTCACTGCAATCATAGCATTTTCATGCTATGCTTTCTAGCTTTACTAGGGAATTATAGGTGTGGTAGCTTCCCGTAGCTTTCTACACCGGTGAAGGATGATGATAATGATAAGGATGATGATGGCCGGATGATTTTCGGGGACCGTTTGGGCCCTAAGCTTCCTGACATGTCTTACAGGTGAGGAAAAACCCCGAAAAAACCTCACCCAGGAGCCTGTCCCGACCGGGATTCGAACCCGGGCCCGCTGCGTGACAAGGCAGCACGCTACTCGAGACCACAGCGGTGGACACTAGTCTAACTAGTAGACACCTAAAATTATCATGTTTGAGCGGGACCCTGGATGGTTTAGATTTACAATCGGACCCTCTAAAACCTTTGATGTAGGAGTTCACCTGAAGTGAAAATTTAAAAATCGTTCTAGCGGTCACAATTTTCGATGTTTCACAATTAAACTCAGTATATCGTGCCGCGGTGGACTAGTGGTTATGCTCCTTGCCTCTGGTACCGAGGGTCGCAGGTTCAAACACGGCCGGGGTCGATGGATTTTTTTAGGATGGAAAAATCCAAAGAGCAAGTCCTCCGGGAGGGACTTATAAGCCGTGGGTCCCGAGTCTGAAGATTTTCAGGCTCGTGAAAGATCCTTAAGCCGGAATGAAAAGGCCTCTAAGCAAAATTTACCGAATTTTCCCCGTCCTAGTACTACCTTGGTTTCCTAGATATCAGTATGAGGCGGAACGCTGACCATGGACCACTCAAAATGACATCTATTACGAAAACAAGTGTAACTAAATTATTATGGTTCAAATTCTTCCCTGTAGGCGGAGAGCGCCTAAATCTCTGTTAAGGGAAACATGTGCTTACAAGATACAGTTCGAGTCCAAGCTCTGTGTGTTTGCGGGGGAAGTGTGTAGAGTGGGAGGAGGTACACTTCTCTGTTTCTCATAGTACTAACAGCTGAGACAGCAAATTCCTTTCAGACACACGGAGCTGGGTCCCGAGCAGTACAAGAACATATCGTATTAAAATACACCGAGGTAGAAATTGCCGGTATCCAAAAAATGAGCGGAACCCGGAGGTTTACCTTATTTAATACTTAATACAGGCTTTCCACTTTGCAGCAGTTTGCCCTTGATTCCTGCTTTCCAGAGATCCATATCTTCCCATTGACCCTATTCCATACCCCTCTTCATCATGGCATCATATATTCCCTCATACCATATTCTTCTACTTCCCCCCCCCTCTTCAATCCGCCTGGTACCATCCAATCTAACACATGTTTAGGCCACTGGTCCTCCGACATCTGCTGTACATGTCCATACCACTGTAAAACTCTCTTTGTTATCCTTTCGATAACAGTTTCTTGTGTATCCAGAATAGCCTATTGGGGTGAAATCCGAAATTAAAAATTGCCTAAACGACCAGACCGAGTTTGATACAATTTTAGTCTGTGTGTGTGTGTGTGTGCGCGCGCGCGTGCGGGTACCTGGATGTTTTAGATTCACAATTGGACCCACTAAAACCATTAGGTGTAGAAATTCACTTGAAGTGAAAATTAAAAAAAAAAAAAAAAAACCACTCAATCGGTCACAATTTTCGATGTTCTCAACGAAACTCAGTATATCTTATTAAAATAAATCGAGGTAGGTATTATCGAAAAATGGGCGAAATCCGACAATTGAACAGTTGCCCTGAAAACAGATGTAACCCATAAACTGCTTGCTACGCATGACTTGACTAACTTCTTCTGCCATTATGTTACATATAGATCACTATTCGCTTGAAAGCCATCTTTTAAAAATAAATAAAACAGGTCTCGAAGAGAGCTGGGGCAGTTTTGACATGCACCATGACGTGATATTCTCCGGATAGGTCACTAATCCACTGAAAGCTCATCTTTCCAATTTTTGTGGGTTAGATCTCTTTTCAATATATAACATGGGGACAGAATATAAATTTACAGAAAACAAAATATATGTGTTTGGGAAAGGATGTGGGTGACCTCACACTCAAAATAGGGAAAATAAAAAAAAAGTGAAATTTTAAAATATCTTGGATCAATAATTACAAGTTTAGGTACCTGGGAAAGAGATGTACAAACTAAAATTGCAATGGCAAAAAATGTAACTAAGACATTACATGGAATAATTTGGAACAAAAATATTACAAAGGAAACTAAAATGAAAATTTATAAGAGCATAATACAGAATATTTTGTTATATGGAATTGAAACTTGGTCTTTGACGGAATTACAAAAGAATAAAATTAGAGCAATTGAATTTGATTATCTTAGAAGAAGCCTTCAAAAAACAAGACAGGATAAAATAAGAAATGAATTCCTTTGGAGAGAAATGAATGTCACCACATCTGTTGTTAAGAGGATAGAAAATCAAACTCTTAAATGGTATGACCATGTACAAAGAATGGAAAATGAAATATGGTCAAAATATATATACCAATGATCACCCCTTGGAAGAAATAAACATGGCAGGCCCAAGATGGAAATGGAAAACCTATGTCAGAACTATGATGGATGATAGGAATTTGGAAGAAGGAGATTGGAATCATAGAAATAAATGGAAACTGAAGACGTCAAACCTATAAGTGGGGGAAAGCCGAAGTAGAAGAGAAGAAGAAGAAGAAGAAGAAAGAAGAAGAAAAGATCTCTTTTCAGGGCAACTATCCAATTAGAAGTGGAGGTTTACCTGAAATTAAAAACTGACTAGCAACCGCCATGTTTGGTTCGTCTCGGCGTATACCATGCAATTCAATTAACCTTTAATATCCCATTCGTTTAGGCGTAGCAACGCACGCCGGGTATTAGCTAGTGCATATATATACATACCCCAAAAACCAGCAAATGAGATCATGAATTTGATTTCTTGAGGAATTCATTTAGTTTATGCAATTCCTGCATGACGGATGATTTTGTCTCATGAGTACCAATAGTTGTACATAATGCAGTTTTTTATCGTGTTTTCAAATATGTATTCGGAATTTCTCCATCGCCCACAGTTTTTTTTATTTCAATTTCAATTAATGGATTTAAATAATTTTTTTTTAATAAACCTAGATTTATTCCCGGAAAATCTTGGCGCAGTGAGCGATGAGCACGTGGAACACTTTCATCAGGAGATTTCAGCTATGGAAAAATCATGACAAATGGAATCCTAATACGCTGGCCGATTATTGTTGGACCATCAAGAGGGATGCTCCACAGGCAAAATATAGCAGAAAATCATAATTTCTTACTTTCTAGATGAGTCCGAATGTTCGAATATTGTGTAGTTACGAATGTAGGAAATATTAAAGTGTTTGAAATTATAATAAATGCCTGCCTCTCGGAAACCTTGCGTGATGGAGAAACCCCGATATATTTGAATTCAGGAGAAAAAATACTATCAGAAACACATGTTTTTCTTTATGAGACAAAAAAAGAAGTTTCTTTTTTATTGCTCCGTGTTATTGGTAGTGTAAATATAGGACATATCAGTTTTAGGCATACAATTGAAGATTTTCCTGCCACAACAAGTTGTGAGTATTGATAATGCTGACAATGTTTTCATCTTTACTTCTGAAATAATACGTCACTTCTGAAATTTCGCCCAGACACACAAATTACGTCAGTGATTAATGTCTGCTTTAAAAGTTTTAATTAACTGAAAACTTAAAATAAATAATTTATTATTAGGTAATTAACGTCTGCTGGATTATATCGTTTCTTCCTCTGATTACTTTTAATTAAAACCTCCTCACTTCATAGCTTTTCTTTTTCTCTTTCTCTCTCTCAAGCACCAATTTAATTCTATTCTCTTCTCCCACGTCATAAATCTGCTTTATTTCTCTGATTGAGCCAACTCCACATTTTTATAATACAGCATGTTACACAAGTCGAATATACAGAAAACCAACAAACAACACAATAGCTATACACCAAAAATCTTCTTCTTCTTCTTCCTTTCCAGGATTAGGTCAATGTGACTTAATCCGGTCTGAAGTCCATCGTTTCCTTGGCCGTCCCAAAGATCTTTTCCCATGTGGTTTGTAGGTGTTGATCTTTTTGGGTAATCTAATATTGTCCATTCTGTCTAAATGTTCTTTCCATTGGTATTTGTGCTCTTCTAGTTTATCGACTATTGAAAATATCTCCAGTTCATTTCTTATTGATTCATTGTGTAATCTATCCATGCGTGTACATCCTTTTACAGATCTTAAAAATTTCATTTCAGTGGCTTGAATGTGTGAGATATCCTTTTTTTGTAAGTACCCAAGATTCAGATCCATATAAATGAACAGGATCAGCCATAATTTTATAAAACCTGAGCTGAGTTTCTCTTCGAGTGTTTCGGAGGGTTCTTCTTATGGTGCCACACATCATTTGATATCGGTTTAATTTATCGTGTATATCCCAATCATAGCTATATATTATATCTGAACCAAGATAGTTAAAGTGTGCTATCTGTTCTATTATTTCATTATTGACCACTATTTTTGCTCTGACTGGCACTTTGCCCTGAAAAGCCATAATTTTAGTTTTTGAAGTTGTACACCAAAAGTCAAGACACCTAATACAACAGAAAATGACTACCTTCATCAGCCTAATCAACAGAATGTTAAAGCTACCACTAAACACAAAACAAACTACAGAAAATAACTAAATTATATAAAATCCCTAGTGCATAACAATGGATACAAAGAAGAAATGACCAAAAAATTGGTGAGAAAACAAAAAAGAAGAATCAATCTAACAAATATAACAAAACTAGAAGAAGAATGTAACACAAATACAAACAAATGGATTACACTACTTATACAGGAAATGAAACGACCAAAGTAGATAATTTGATGAAGAAACAAAAAAAAAAAAAAAATTATAATCGCCTTCAAAACTAATAACAAACTCAACAACAACATATCCAACAAAACAGAAATAACTAATAAAAAATCATCATCATCCTGCCAGGTATTAGTCCTAGAAGAACTGTTACGGCCTGAGAAAGCTGTTTTCGTGCCATCTTTTCATAGGTCGACCAAGTGACAGTTTCCCATTTGGACAGTAGTTCATTATTGCCTTGGGGATCCTGGATCTAGCCATTCTTGAGACATGTTACTTCCAGTTTAGCTGATATCTGGAGATGTAGTCCAGTATTGGTGACACATTAAGTTCTTGAAGGATTTCTACATTTTTCTTTCGATCCCATTTGGTGTAGCCAGCTGTTCGGCGCATAAATTTCATCTCACAAGCTGTTAGTCTGCTTTCATCTCTCGTCCTTATAGTCCACGCTTCACTCCCATAACATAGGACTGGTCGAGCCATTATTTGATAAAGACGAGTACGAGTTGATTTTTGCACTAATGAAGGTTTTAAAACTCTATTAATGATTCCCATTGATTTGTTGAATTTCACAATTTTCTCTGATAAATCCAAATTTTCAACAAAAGAGAATGCGTCCATAAACTAAAATACAATAGTTGCGAAAAGTTCTACACAGTCAAAACAACAAGAAATTTCAACAGAAGATATTCTGAACATTTCAAAAATGTTATTCATAACGAAGAAAAGTCGGGTAGCCTAAGTAAAGGAATTTCAGCCGGTTTCCTCATTATGGAGCCACTATTTATTGCAGCTGTTCGAATCAATCACGCTGCTGGCTGGGCACTATATAGTCTCATAATAACCGAAATTTCATGAGAAAAATTCTTCTCCTACGGAGACTCCAACCAGTTCAAATCTAAGTTTCTTCACTATGCCATCATGCTTTAAACAACTAAGCTACTGCGCGGGACATACATAAATATGTAAAATAACACGATTTTCGCAACGAAGCTCGGTATATGCTACCGAAATAAAAATGAAACGCATTCTCCAAATATCACCAAAATCCGATCATTGATATGGGGGCTTATCTGAAAGGCGAAATTTAAAAATAGCTCGTGAACGCCATATTTGATTTCTAGTAAAAAATAACTCTACATAAAACATGTAATTAACAGAACAAATATTCCGTAAATCTGCAAAATTGGACCATAAATTCGTCTTTGTGAGAAATTCGCTTAGTTTTACGCAGGATCTGCGTGACGGACTTTAGAAGTTTGAAATTCCTTAGACAAAAACTGTCGCTCATTTGTCGCGATTGCCTTCTCACATCCGGCACCGATTTTAAAGAATTTTTGACTAAACTTTCCAACCTGTGACTAGACTTTTCTAATTGCTTCATAAACCGTCAAATTTTATTCCTAGAATTTCATTTTTTAAATTATTTCCCATCATTTACAATGACTTTTACATTTTTCTAATGATTATTTCAATATATTTTATAATTGATTGTATATATTATGTAGCATGAAGACGTGGCAGCCATATTGGTTTTAACGAATATTCTATGCAACAACAAAGACGTGCTCCAGTGCAGCCAACATAGAGTATGTACTAATTAACTGTACACATATACTTCAGAATTTCACAACTTACTATTTATTTTTGGTCGTTGCATACTTTCACAAACTAGAGTGCTTAAATTGCATTAGGTTAGCTTTTGTGTTGGTCTTTCACAGGTTAGAGTATATAAATTGCATTAAGTTAGATTTTAGGTTCGTTAAATGTCGTGTATATGTTGGCTGTATCCCGTGATTTCATAGTGTAAACAGCCTCGCATTTGTTGGCGCATGCGCATGGTGTAAGATTGGAACTTTTTATAGAAATGCAGGGACTTGACAGAAGTCATTGTCCATAATTATGAGTAAACAAATAACTGATAACAATAAATTAAAACAATAAAACATGATAGCAAAAGAAGAAAGATTGGCTCTTGCTTCCCAGTATCCATCCTTCAGTGTAGCACAGTGAAGTGCCTGACACTGCATCAGGTAGTTTCTGTCCATGATAGTGTTTGTGGAGCACAGTGGGCAATGAGGACTTATGTAAATTCCAATCCGATGAAGATGAGCTGCAAGACAATCATGTCATGTGGATTGGAAATTAGAAAAACCTTTCGCGTCACATGTTGTAAAGTTTTTTTCGAATTTTTCACGATAAAAATTATGGAAAAATTGAAAATATAAAATAGGTACCTGAGATCTCGGCCATCCTCAAATTTATAGTAAAGTGATCCCAGAACAGGCCCGGAGGCCATTGGGGTAGTAGGAGGTTAAGGCTCCCACTTTTTTCTATACAATCGGCACTTCAGCCGGGTTGTCAGCCCTGCGTGACGGCCGCCTTTACACCCAGAAAAGGCGTCTGGTACTCATTTTCGGTAGAGGCTGAGTCGACCCCAGGGCCATAGTGCAGCCAGAGGGTTTGGGTCAGTTTAAAAATCCTGACCCCAACGGGACTTGAATCCTCGACCCTCCAGCTTGTAGCTCTGTGCCTTAACCACTACGTTACGGCGTGCCCCCTCAACTTTATAAGGCGGTAAAATGTGAAGTACTTTCGGAATCGATTTATATGGTGAGGATGGAGCATATGCTCCGAAAGTAGTTCACATTTTATCGCCATATAAAGTTGAGGATGACTGAAATCTCAGGTACCTATTTTATATTTGTAATTTTTACATAGTGACCTCAACGTTTTCATAATGAAATTAAATAAATAATAGTTTAAAAAACTAAAACAACACGCTTTATTAGAAAACCGAACTAAAAAAAGAATAATAATTTTAATTTCCAACACGCTTGGGATAAAATTAAAGTGCTCAACAAAATAATCATCTCCAACATATATAGAATAAAACTAGAGTTATCAACAACAAAAAATAATTTTACCATCAAAAGCGGGGAGTGTTCTATATCAATTAATATATTTGATAAACAGATATTGGTAAAAGTGAAGTCTCTAAGAAGAAAACGTAAAAACCATAAAAAGCACCGCACTCTTTTGATGGTAAAATTATTTTTTGTAGATAACTCTCTAGTTTTATTCTAGATGTGTTGGAGATGACTTTTTGTTGACACTTTAATTTTATCCCAAGCATGTTGGAAATTAAAATTATTTTTCATTTTTTATTTCGGTTTTGTAATAAAGCGTGTTGTTTTAGTTTTTTAAACTGTTATTTATTTATTTTTTTAGTTTGGTTTTCTAATAAGGCGTGTTGTTTTAGTTTTTTAACTATTATTTCTTTTTGTTTTTAGTTTAATTGTCATAAACCGAAATCCCGTGAAAATTTAATTGCTTAATACTCTTATAAAAAATCCTCCAGGCCGGATTTGAACCACCGACCTATGAATTACTGAAATTATATACCACTACAGTCCACCGCTCTACCAACTAGGCTCTTACAGCGATTGACTAAAAAGTCGATAAGTCCGCAACCTATTATACCGTTTTTTATATTTTTGATTTTCTGATGAATCTGGCCAGGATTTCAGAAAACAATTATGAAATTATTCTATTCTCATGGGTCCTTTACAAGTATACAAAGTTTCAAGACGATCCAATGTTTTTTTAAGTGGGTCAAATTCGTGTTCAAAGATTCCGTTACATAGATACAAAGACACTTTTTTGATTTTCTGATGATACTGGCCAGGAATTTTAGAAAACAATTATCAAATTATTGTATTGTCACGGGTCCTTTACGACTATACAAAGTTTCAAATCGATCCAATTTTTCTAAGAGGCTGAAAATCGTGTTCAATGATTCCGTTACATAGATACAAAGACACTTATTTTGATTTTCTGATGATTCTGGGCAGGATTTTAGAAAATAAATATGAAATTATTGTATTGTCACGAGTTCTTTACAACTATACAAAGTTTCAACTCGATCAAATGTTTCTAAGTGGGTGAAAATCGTGTTCAAAAATTCCGTTACATAGATACAAAGACACTTTTCTCTTTTACTTTCTGATGATTCTGGCCAGGATTTTAGAAATTAAATATGAAATTATTGTATTGTCACGGGTCCTCTACAAGTATACAAAGTTTGAAGTCGATCCAATGTTTGTAAGTGGGTGAAAATCTTGTTCAAAGATTCCGTTACATAGATACAAAGACACTTTTTATTTTCTGATGATTCTGGCCAGGATTTTACAAAAAAAGTGAAATTATTGTATTGTCACGGGTCCTTTACATGTATACAAAGTTTCAAGTCGATACGATGGTTTTAAGTGGGTGAAAATCGGGTTGAAATTTTCCGTTACATAGATAGATGTCAAGCTAATATAAAGCGTGTAAAAAATTATGAAATTATTGTATTGTCATTGGTCCGTTACAAGTAATCAAAACTTCAAGTCGATCCAATGATTGTAAGTGGGTGAAAATCGCGTTGAAAGATTCCGTTACATAGATAGATACAGGTCAAGCTAGTATAAAGCGTGTAAAAAATTATGAAATTATTGTATTGTCATTGGTCCTTCACAAGTATTCAAAGTTTCAAGTCGATCCAATGGTTTTAAGTGGGTGAAAATCGTGTTGAAAGATTCCGTTACATAGATAGATACAGGTCAAGCTAATATAAAGCGTGTAAAAAAACCTCAAAAGACAGAAATTAAAGTATGGAGATTTCAGTACAACAGTGTCGTCCTTATGACCTTGTGATCATCCGGTAGCTAACAGCAGATTGTAATGTAGATGTTTATACTTTGTCTAACTTGGATGAATAGAATTAATGAGAACCGCTTCCGCTAGATAAATTATAACATGGCTGCAACTAATTAAGATAATTTTATGATTAACTCCTGCGACTTCCTGATTGGTGGATCAATAATTCCATTAAGACAGAGCTACGGAGTCTGAATTTACAATATCCTATTCAGTCTACTAAATAAGCTGAAAACATCAGCCCTTATGCTTCTTTTAAATACTACTAAGAACAATAAGAAATTGTGACCATAAACATTTTCAAGTTTTACATCTACAAAATAATAATAAAACAAACAAAGAAGTATTGAAATGAATACCTCCTGGAGAAGGGAAACGTGGCAGACCAAACTCAACGTGGATAGAGGGAATTCCAAACAAATATGAAGAAGAGAATTTTTTTTATTATATACAACTTTCCTCATTAGAGGATTGCCTCAAGGACAAAGTGATACAGACAGTTAATTTTTTAAATTGATGAAATATATTTTGTAAATTCATTAAAACATTTCAAATTGTTATTGAAGTATAAGTCCACCGCTGTGGTCTCGAGGTAGCGTGCTGCCTTGTCACGCAGCGGGCCCGGGTTCAATCCCCGGTCGGGGCAGTTTTTCTGGGTGAGGTTTTTCCTCACCTGTAAGACAAATGTCAGGAAAACTTTAAGGCCCAAACGGTCCCCGAAATCATATGGCCATCATCATCATCCTTATCATCATCATCCTTCACCGGTGTGGAAAGCAACGGGAAGCTACCACACCTACAATTCCCTAGTAAAGCTGCAAGCATAACATGAAAATGCTATGATTGCAGTGAAGGACCTGCCCTCGGGCAGAATTACTATGGATGGATTGAAGTATGCATACTATAAAGTAGACATTTTGTAAAGATGGTTTCTTAAAATTGAAATTGATCCTCTAATGGCAGCGATGACAATTTTAGAAAGACAAACCCTATCCAAATCTAAGGAATTCCAAAATTTAACTAGGAATCCTGGTATAGTACCTCTTGCCCCGATCATCATTCCTGTGACAGAAGCAGACAAGTAAGACCGGGAAGTGTGGAAGAAAAAAATTGTATATTTTGGTTGAGGATTCCTGTGTATATAAATAACAAACAATCCTGAAATAAAATAAAAAAATATTATCTATCTATCTATCTTTGGGTTTTCACAGCTGCTGTCTTCCCGTGCCAAACCTCCAAAGCCTACGATCTTGTGCATCTTTAATGCTTAATCCTCTTTCTTGCATTGCTATCCTCATGTTTTCCTTCGATATTAACTTTGGTCTCCCTCTTTTTTTCATCCTGGCCGGTTGCTATTTATATAGTTGTTTCAGCCATCGCTCATCTTCCATGCTTAAAACATGTCCTAACCACTTTAATTCCTTCTCCTCAATTCTTTCAATTATGCTTTCTTCTGCTTCCATTATGTTTCTAATTTCCTTATTTGTGACATGTTCTAATTTTGACTTTCTGGCACTTCTGCGTAAATAATCAATTTTTAGAGCAATTAGTCTATTCTTGTAGTACTTATTGTCCATACCTCACATACATACATTGCAACATATTCCATCAATAATAATAATAATAATAATAATAATAATAATAATAATAATAATAATAAATATAACTATAGTATTCTATAAGGATGGATGAATGAACGGATGGAGTCAGTAGGAATATGAACAGAATGTAACTGACAGAAGAAAATGTACAAGACAGGAATCTTTGTAAGACTAAAATTACTTTGGATTGTAGGAAAAATCTACTGTAGTGTAGAAAAAAAAAACAATAAAAAGCAACTTGCACTTACTTTTGTGGCTCATTGGGATCTCGCTTCTTCTTTTTCTTTTGTACTTTGGGTTTCTTCTGTATTTTGGCAAGACCATTATCTGTTGGTTCTGGAGATGGTCGTTTCATTCCTGCCATCTGCAAAAAAAAAATATATTCAAATTGAGTTAACAGATTTTATAGAATCCTGATTAGTTATTTAAATTAAGAATATTCAGGAAATAAGTATAACAAGAGAGATTTTATTATTATATGTATAACAAAGGATGCAGGAACTCTCCCAAGATTTTATTTTTAATACAACAAATGCTAGAAAACTATAGAATAAAGCCAGGAAAATTACGGATAATTTGTAATAATTTATACAATGCGTCTCACTCAACCTTGACCCCGCTAGCGGGAAAAGTGACGGCGGGCAGTGAGTCATCAACTCGCGCTCATCAGACAGTACCATAGAGAAACTTCGAATAGAGGAGAAACAGTACAATGACATCTAAAAAATTATGGTCGTTTAAGATTACCTACAATGCGCAAACTACAATGGTAGCGCTGTTTCGTAGTAACAGAATATGTAACTAAATAAAACAAATGCAAGGCACACAGCGCGTTCACTCGGGATTATGGGAAATTAGCCATTTTGTGAATTTAAATTTTTAACTGCTATCCTTTCGTTCTATGTAGACGGTACTGTAAAAATTATATACTATCGAAAGTTAAAATCATTACTTAGATTTTATTTTACTCTAATTTGTAAGTAAATTCAAGCTTGTTTACGTTTTTAATATGAATCTATTTTCTAAGATAAAAACCTACTAGAAGTGATAAAATTCTAAGATTTGTTAGGTTAGGAAGAGTGATGTTAGTGTACAGCAATTTCTAATAAACATTTAAAAAATGTGACTTTATAATGGATTTCAGATGTACGACATGGCTAAGGTTCTTTAATAAATATTGTATAAAATATGTATGTGAGAATAAGGGGGTA
Organism: Diploptera punctata; assembly: GCA_030220185.1. Classification (NCBI taxonomy): domain Eukaryota; kingdom Metazoa; phylum Arthropoda; class Insecta; order Blattodea; family Blaberidae; genus Diploptera; species Diploptera punctata. Next base: position 1,876,988 of record JASPKZ010000015.1, read on the forward strand.
GGTCAATTGTACATATTTATTAAAAGAGCTCATAATGCACGTTTTTAAATTTTAATGAACGAAAATAAATTAACATGTTTTATTTATTTCCATTCTTCCCTTCTGTTAAAATTAAAGAAAATCTTTAGGTCTGTGAGGCTGGGTAGAAATAATTCCATAATTTAAGATTAATTAATGTTATTTATTCTTATAAAAGTTTAATTCCATGATTATTCATCAGATGGTGTTATATAATTATAATTCATAATTTTACCACCAGACGGTGCTGAATTTCATATTAGTAACACAAAAAAATCGAAAAAATTTACATGTCGTTAGTTGTTCTACACTAGCATGTACGCGAAACTTGTCCAATTTCTTCTCTGGTACTCTGTGAGACAGTACACTGGAACCTGACGGAATGAGTCAGTCGAGCTACATGCTTGTAAAGTGAAACACGCGTTCTACTGCAATACTGTATTCTCGTGTTTTAAAATGAATTAATCACTTAATTAAGTTCTGTGATGTTCTTAGTTCATAGTTATCATTACGCCTCGATCTGTGTTCAAAGTACTGCATTCGGTGTTTTTGCGAAACATGGACTCTTACTTTAAGGGAGGAAAGGAGATTACGAGTATTGAAAATAAATTTCTTAGGGCAATTTTTGGACCAAAGAGAGATGAACAGACAGGTGAATGGAGAAGACTACATAACAGTGAACTACATGGTCTTTATAGGAAGCCACATATAATAATAACAGTTAAGTCTCGTAGACTGCGATGGGCAGGACATGTGGCACGAATGGGGGATAAAAGACGTTGATGGAAGCTTGCCCACCGCTGTGGTCTCGAGGTCGCATGCTGCCTTGTCACGCAGCAGGCCCGGGTTCGATTCCCGGTCGGGATAGGCTCCTGGGTGAGGTTTTTTCGGGTTTTTTCCTCACCTGTAAGACAAATGTCAGGAAGTTTAGGGCCCAACATTCCCCGAAAATCATCCGGCCATCATCATCATCATCATCATCCGTATCATTATCATCATCCTTCACCGGTGAGGAAAGTAACGGGAAGCTACCACACCTATAATTCCATAGTAAAGCTGCAAAGTGTAGCATGAAAATGCTATGATTTCAGTGAAGAATTACTATGGATGGAGGAAGCTTCTTGTAGGAAAACCAGAGGAAAAACGCCCAATTGGTAGACCAAGAATGAGGATCGAGAAAACATTATCCATGATTTGAGAGAAGTGGATTATATAGGGAATGATTAAAAAAACATTAGTTCAGGATAGGGATGTATGGAGAGCTCATATCCGCGCGGCCATGAACCTACGGGTTCGATAGTGCCAGTGAGGTGGGTAGTTATTTTAATATTATTTTCGTAAATAATTTAATTTATTCATCATCAACAACAAGGATTAAGCCCAATGGCCTGTTCCGATCTCATTATAGGTCGAATTGGTCCTTCCATCTCTTCTCCCTTTTGGTTTATAATTATACATTCTTCTTGGTACGCGCTGTTCATTCATTCGTAATACGTGCTGAAGATAAGCGTTTTGATAATATGTTATTCTTTCAGAGAGATTAAATATATTAAGTTCTGTTCTTATATGTTTGTTTTTCTTTTTATCGGTACTTTGGTATCCTGCTATTGTTCTCAACATCTTCATTTCAGCAGCCTCTATTTGTTTACTATCTGCCTTTGTTAATGTCCAGGTTTCACATCCATAGATAAGAGATGGAACTGCCAATACTTTGTAAAACTTCAAAATAGTTTCTTTATTTAATTTATTAATTGTTAAAAGAATGCTAATCAGTGAGGTGCATAAGTTAGTTTGTTAATAAATAATTCCTTACTTTGTTTTTGAAAGATGTTATAGTTTGACAGTCTCTGACATAGGGCGGAAGGGAGCTGCTCTTTAGACCTTCTAGGCCTGTCGCGCTTGGAGTTTTTTTTTTAAATCCATAATTAACTCATTCTACGTATTATGTCAGATATACTTGTATTTCAATATATAACACAATGAAATATAAACATGCTTGAAGATTTCTTTCCACAGTAAATAGGCAAGTAACGTGGCCATTTGAAAAAGCTGACAAAAATATGAGTACCTTATTACATATACTCTTTCAAATTTCCTTTTTTCTCTCTCTCTCTCTCTTCTTTTAAAACCATTCTAATAAAACTTACAAAAGTCGTCTAAACTTTGTTTCTTTGTAGCAAAAAATCACTTTAAACTTTAGACATTTATAACTGGGCTTTTATAGTATAACTTGGCGGAACAGCTATTCCGCACCAACACAATCTCTTTTAAAGAAAACAAAGAAGAACTAACCAACCAGACTCGAAAATTAAACTTCCAGAACAAATACAAGATCATATCTAATATATGTATCCAGTAAATATCCTGAACGACGCAAACATATGAACGCGCTGACAATTAGAACAACCCCTTGCCTACCAGCCTGCAGCTTGCCTCACATCCACAGAATATTCTATCACATAAGAGACCGTATGCATATGGAAAATGCACTACAGTTATTATATTCTAGATATTGTAAAAGTGACTTCATATAAGTTCCATACCGAGGACCACTAGAGTTTAGTTAAATTTTCACCATGAAGTATAACACTTTTGCCTTATACATGGCTATTTACAGCTTACAATGCCTATAAATGCATATTTGCCATTTTTCATCGAAGTTAACAACTTGGTATTTCCAAAATCAGAATATCAATTGAAACTGAACAAACTTCAGAACACATATCCAATAGCATTTAAACTTTTAATTTACTGGCAATAGATTTTTTTTTGTGTGATAACAAACACCTGAATTCATTCATGTAGTCCCTTGTTTAAAAGACAAAGTGGTGCGACCACCTTTAGAATACCTTGTTTCACGATGCCTAAAGAACGGAGAAGAGTAGTACATTAAAATACAAAACTGACCAATTTCGTGAAAGAAATTTGTGCGGAAACATAATCTCAACAACAGTGAAGATTGTTCTAGCAAAAGTGTGTAAACATCATACAGTGAAATTTGCGCTAAAACAGTGCCATGGTATTCGCAGCACATAACACACAGACAAGCATAAGCATGCTCTTTTTAAAAAGTCCTACACACACTTCCAAAATCATCTCGGATATCATTCGTATTCTAATTGTATAGTATAGGTTTATAAACTCCATTTGACGAACAGGCTGCAAAATTTTTATGTATTGATAGTGACAATTTTTGTAAAGAGGAAACGCTGTTATTCCATTTTTAGATGCTAAATTAATGATTTTTAATATAATGCCTACTAGATAAGCCCTAAACATTCTGGACACAGAGGTATTACTCTAACCGACATTAACTTACTAAAAGAATGTGGTAAGAGTGAACAGTCAGTTGTCAAGTGCGAAAGTTAGACCCTATATTCACAGTAATATAAACTATTTAAGTGGGACAGAACGGTAGCTGGAAATCCAATGCTGCATTTAATTTTCTCTATACGTAATATTATCCAGAAACCCGTAACACATCTAACAATCTGACCATCTTTCATTTAACTTCATCCCCTAGCATTTTCAAGTTGCACTACCACTATATATTGCCCAGTCATTCGCTTCAGCCACCAAAGGTGAGAAGGAAACTTTTACACACTCATTTTTCATCACATAGCGCAACTATTGCTTCCCCCCTCACCGACGAAAAAAGTTAACGCGGTTCCAATAAATGAACAATCAATCTAGCCAGTGTAGACAGGTGACATGTGGATCAGCATGTCGAGAATCCAAACCACAGCCGTTATAGCTGGTCTATACTCAACCTGGAGACCGTTACTTATTAGATAAGCTACCCAAATTCCTCACGGTGTTGGGTGAAGTACCGGTCACACAATCCTGGTGCCGAAACTTCCTGAGAAAATTTATTTCCCCAGCTGAACTCGAACCACCATAAGTCCCGAAGCTAACTGCACCAAAGCCTTCATTGCCTTAAACCACTCGGCTATAATGCGGCGGGACCCCGTTTTGCAGTTAATATGTCAAATTTAAAACATCCCATGTAAGGCAGCGTTTTTAGTCCTTGACTCGGTGTCTACGGGTGGAGCTTTTCCTTGCCTCTGGTTCCAAGTATCGTCGGGTTCGAATCAGATAGATATTTATAAAGGTACGGCTTACAAACATCCAAGGGCTAAATCTTTCGTGGGTGAGCAGACTTACAAGCCGTGAGATCCCGAGACACTTAATAATTTTTTGTACTGATAAAAGAAATCCCCATGTTGAAATGAGAGATTCCTGAAACAAATATATTCAATACGCTTTCCTCATCCAAATAATACTTTAGTTGCTTATTCGGTGTGCCTTTGAGGCGAAGAAGTAACCACTTGTCACTCTCTGATATCTGTTGGGGGAAAAAAGCTTAACTAAATCAGCTTGGTTAAGCCCACAGGGGAGCACCCTTTCCCCATGGAGACGTAATGATATCCTTGAATGCGTCTTCCGAAACGTAGTTAACACTTTGGGCTATTGTACCACAAATGTATGTTACAACCAGACACAACTATCGATTATTACCTTCCATTACATTTTCGACTACATTCTTATGCCGAATGAGAATATTTTCTTTATTCTTACACACGCACACGCACACGCACACGCACACGCACACGCACACGCACACACACACACACACACACACACACACACACACACACACACACACACACATATATATATATATATAGCATATTGATACTGATCGATACCACGTCTTAATCAAGTTTTTTTTTCTCGAGAAGTTAGTGTGTACAGTAGGATGTCCCAAAAAAACTTGAAGTCATTTATTTTTAACGCATTCCCTCTTAATTTATTTGTATAATGTTATAACAACCGTAAGTACAATTTGGTGTACGTAGGCCCACGGCAACCCGTGCCGACTTGCTTCGAAACATGTAAGTACTTGCTAACTTAGAAAAGAAAATTTGAAAAAAATATTTTATCATCATCATCTTCCGGTATCATAGCAGCTGTCGCCTTCTTCCGGAAATCAAACGCCATTCCTCTCTGTCCATCCATTGATCTTCCTCCAATCCTCTCATAATCATAGCCGCTTGTACCCCTTCTACCCAAGTTTTCTTCGGTCTTCCTATCTTCCTCCTTTCTATTGGGATCCATACCATAACAATTTTAGGCAATCTTTGCTCTGGCATTCTTTTGACATGGCCATACCACTGTAATATTTTCTTTTCTATAATGTCTATGATGTCCGGCTCCTCTTGTACACCCATAATTTCCCTTATTTTATTATTTCGTATTCTATCCATTCTAGATTTTCCATCTGATCTTCTTAAAACATCCATTTCTGTACTTAAAATTATTTTCGTTTCCTGATAGGAATTTTCCAGACTTCAGCACCATATGTTAAAATGCTCTGAATTATGGTTTCGTATATTTGTAATTTTCTATTTTTTGAAATATTTTTGCTCCACCAAACAGAGTTTAAAGCATTTATTGCTTGTTTTGTTTGAGCAATCCTATTTTTAATTTCCGCTGTGTTATCGCCTCAATGGTTTAATTTTGTTCCTAAATAAGTGCATTCAATACTAGGTTCTAGTTCTTCTCCATTGTTGAAATTTATATTTTCCATTTCTTCTCCTATACACAGCTATTTAGTTTTCTCAATGTTTATATAAAATGTTTATTGTAAAATAGTAAATAGTTATACGTTTTGGGCAAATTGATGTTTTATTTACTAAATAAACTTTTAGTTCTAGAATCCTTCTATACTAACTCAGTACAAATTCTCATGTCTTACGTTTGGCGCGGTTATCATGATCCAATCGCAATAAAATTTGTTATATAAGATATTAAGGTCAAAGGGAAAGAAATAGAGAGTATGAGTATTTGATTTTGCGAAATAAAAAAAACTCCTTTATGTCTCGGGACCCCCTAGTGTACAGGTATCTTAAATCACATTTCAATACTTTTGGCTAGATATGGTTCGGTCAGGGTAGTTAAATTAACTGTATAAGCTATGTCACCGGAGTTGATAGAAGGGACGTCATTTTTCTACCCCCACTACTGTAGTGGTGCATACAACAACTATGGTCAAAGCTAGGAATGTGGCTGTTATCAGCTATAAACCAACTCCCCCAAATCTGTGAAAATCAGAAAAATAAAATATAATTTATCCTTTTTTCAGAGCATTTTTTTAAAAAATATGACATAGTTTTTAATTCCTGACTTATTTTGTTATACTTTGCATTTATATTATGATTTCTATAACTAATATAATACAAAACACAGTTTCAGTTTGATAATTTCCGGGTTGGCAGACCGGAGACGGGTCATCTATTGTTAATAGTGTAGTTCAGTACTGACATTGTATTGACAGCACAAAAACATTTGTCTTTCTCAGTAGACTGTTCTTATTTAGCTTCTTCTTCTTCCTCCTTTCATGTGATAGACCTAGTGGTCTGTTTCGGTCTCAATCCAACGTTTGAAGGGTCTGCCCAAAGATCTCTTGCCTGGTGGCTGGTAATTTAAGATGACGTGGTATTCTTGTTCTGCTCATTCTTCGTACGTGAAATTTCCAGTTGTTTCTGTATTTTTGTACATATTCCATGACTGATTCTGTGTGTAATTCTTTGAGAATCTCAGAATTCCTTTTATGGTCTGTCTTTGAGTAACCTGCAGTACGTCTCATAAATTTCATTTCTGCCGCAGTTTAGTCTTTGTTCATCTATACTGCAAATTGTCCAGGCCTCACTGCCATAACATAATATGGGTCTGACCAGTGTTTTTATAAATTCTAGTTCGTGTGTGTTGCTTGTACTGTGTTTGGCTTGAAAATATTATTTATAATTCCTGTTACTCTATTAAATTTTATAATTTTTTTACTATAACCTTTCTCCTCTTCGTATGTAACTTGGTATCCAAGATAGTTAAATGTGTTAGTTTGTTCTAATATTTTATTATTAGTAACAATTTTACTGTGAACTGGGTCTTTTCCTAGGAAAGCCATGACTTTAGATTTTTCTGTTGAGATTTCCATATTGTAGTTTATTGCAATTTGGTGAAAAGAGTGGACTGAACGTTGTAGGTCATCTTCTGAATTTGCTATAAACACAATGTCATCTGCAAATAATAGGGTGTCTAAATTATATAATCTATTAAGTGGTATACTGCCATGTGGTTGCAGTCTCCATTCTTTAATCATTGAATTTATGTATATTATGAAGAGCATTGGTGAAAGACCACATCCTTGTCTAACTCCTTGATTAATTGGTCTGCATTCAGAGGTTTTATTTTCAATCTTAACTTGGATGTAATTATCCTTATAAATATCATTAATAGCTTTTATCAGTTGGTCTGGGATTCCATCATATTTGAGGATTTCTAATAGTTTGTTTCTATTTACTTTGTCAAATGCCTTCTTCCAGTCAATAAATGCCATGTGTGTTTCAATATTAAACTCTCTGTGTTTTTCTATTAGAATTTTGATACTGAAGTATCCATCTGTACAGGATCTTCCTTTTCAGAATCCATTTTGCGCTTCATCTAATGCATTGTCATAATAATCAGCTAATTCTGATTTGAGCAACTTGGTGTAGATTTTGTAGCCTGAGTCCAAAAGGCTTATTCCTCTGAAGTTATCACAGTTATGTATATCTCCTTTTTTGTGTAGTGGGATTACAACAGCTTGTTGCCAGCTTTTTGGCAGAGGGCCCTCATTATAAATTCTATTTAAAAAATTGAGAAATCTTTCATTAAAGGCAGAGCTGGCATACTTAAATAATTCCAGGTTAATACCATCTTCGCCTGGTGTTTTGTTATTTATCTTATGTTAGAAAACATCGAACGAGGCAACCTAACCGCAGATAACATCAACATACCAAGGGTATGTTGACAATTCCGTTTTTAAATGAAGATGACGATATGAAATAAACTTTTCTTCCTATTTTTTTATTTCTTTCTTTCTCGTTTTCTTTTCGTTTACACTGCTCTTCCTTTTTATTTTACCTTTATTAACCTTTTTATCTTATTCACACATACAAACACAAGACATAACACACACAGACCCAAGGTTGAGATTTCAAATCCCCTACCCCGCCGGGAATCGAACCCGGGTAGCCGGAGTGGAAGGTAGGGACTCTACCGACTACACCATGGCGATGGACCTTTTTTTTTCTTTGATCCAACATTCTAGTGTTTCCATTCTTAGAAAGTAGCTTAACTAATAGCACAAACAAGCAACAAATGAGAAATTATAAAAAAAACTTTGGAGCTCAAAATAAAAAAAAAAGTTGCAAAAACATATATAGGCCTAACTAACAGATAAACACTGAAAGAAGATTAATCGTGAGTGAAAATTGTGACTAAACGTTTACTGATAATAATTTATGGAAAGAAATAAAGTGTTGTATAATATATAACAGTACAATACAACAGGTGAACAATTTCAATTATTTAGGATGCAATGTATCATACTGACAGAAGGAAGATATTAGTCCAAGATCCGGCTGCAAGATTACTACGTTCATCGAGGGTACAAAATCAATTTTTTTCATAAAATTGTGAATTACTGAATACATTTTGGCCGAGGTGCCTATTAAAATTCGGCCGCCAGTATGTTTAATTAAAATATAATTTATTTATTTATTCAAAATAATTTGATTCACTTATTATTATTAAAACAAATTATAATCCAGTTCGCATAAATCGATGTATAGAGCTTAAAAAGTTTTGGTTGTCATTGTACACTTAGCCGTAAACCTCCTTGCGGCTACAGCAGGCCGTGACACCAATGAGTAATAAAATGGCGGTAAATACGTATTTATTGTTTCATATTGTTCCCTCCCAGCGGGAAGTAAAACAACTACCCTTTATGTATACTACGTACAATGTATGTACAAAAATATATCCAAAAGGTAGTGTTAATATACATTATACGAAACAAATACCAGCATTTTAAATGAATTGAACTTTATTTGAAACAGTATAAAACAATAAATACGTACTCACCGCCATTTTATTACTGATTGGTGTCACAGCCTGTTGTAGCCGCAAGGAGGTTTACGGCCAAGTGTGCAATGGCAACCAAAACTTTTCAAGCTCTTATAGCAGGATTTTATATCATAATAAATATGAAAGTTTAAGTTAATAATTTTATACTTTAAAATTCTTTTAATATTTAAATATAACTTAAATAAAGAAAAACATCTAAATAATTAATTGTTGTTCATTGTTGAATAAAAATGTCTCAGTAACAATTAAAGAAATTGTATTATATAAGTCTTTCTAAATAATGATTTTAAAATTGTGTCTTAAGTCATTGTTGTCAAGAAATATAAAGCTTTCTGTTATAACTGTAATAGGAACACCTGCTTAACTTAATATTTTTAAATAAAAGTATACTAAACTCTGATTGGATGTTAAAACAATTAACTTTTTGATTTAACAAATCAAATTTAAACCTGGTATTTAATGGACCATTAACCAATAGAATTTAAATATAAAATCATGTGATGTAATAATGTTCTTTAAAATTATAACAGAATTACACTATTCAGTCTGCATATAACTTTCATCAAGGATAGAAGCAATAACAGCTCTCCTGATAAAATGTGATATTTAATACAAGAAGAATAGTTGATTCAAGAAAATAAAATAATTTAATTTTAATTGACGGTGAAGAATAATACCACCTATATTTACTTGATCTGCTGGGAAATTAAATAGTAAATAAATCTACAACTATTTCTACAAGAATCAGTTATTAGTGATTTTTAAAGTGTTTTCCTATCTTGTGTACCAACTTCGACCTTGAGAAGAGAATCCAGCTCTACCAAAAATCAAACCCAACCTGAACCAGTAATTCTTTTTGGGACACCAATCCTTCAAAATGTTAATACAACATCGGGAATGAAGAGAGTTAGCTGCTTCAAAACATCGCCACAATATGGGAAAAGAATTACTTCTTCAAAATTGTCGCCACAACGAGGGGCATAATGAAGATCTTACTAAAATACTTCTTCACTCTATACATCGATTTCTGTAAACTAGATTATAATTTATTTTAATAACAAGTGGATCAAATTATTTCGAATCAATAAATTAATTATATTTTAATTAAACATGCTGGCGGCCGAATTTTAATAGGCAACTCGGTAAAAACGTATTCAGTAATTTACAATTTTATGAAGAAAAAAAAATTGTTCATACACTCGATGAAGGTAGTAGTAATCCTGAAGCTGGGTCTTGGACTATATTAATTTTATATTAAATCAGTTTTATAGAAAGGGTGGCACTATAAAACGGGCACTGAAAAATTTGAGGGGCACAAATAAAATTTTACAAAATTATGCAAGTGAGAATTGGACTCTTAACCGTTCAGACAGAAGAAAAATAGAAATCGCAGAAATGAAGTTCTTACGTTCAGTAGCAGGTGTGACAATTTTGGACAGAAAAATAAATGAATATATCAAAAAATACTTAAATACGTTTAATTTAACATATAGAATTAACAACATGAGAAACAACTGGTATGAATATGTTAAAAGAATGCCTACAGACAGAATCCCTCAGCTGTTATTAAAGTACAAACCAATAGGACATAGAAGTGTTGGACGCCCATTTACTAGATGGGAAGATTCATTAAATCACACTTGATGTGAAAACAGGTCAAAAGGCCTAATTTCATTAAGTAGGAGAAAAAATAAAGCGTTAAGTGAGATTTTAAACAACATATGTGTGTCCATTTACGGCAAAATGATGTAAAGGAAAAATCCTGACCATCTCTGATTATTCGCCCTTCACAACCGATTACCTTTAAGTATTTTGGGACACCCTGTACACAATGTTATTTGTTTTAAAACAAAAACAATGTTGGTAGAAGTAAGGCAGCTGTTTGACTCACCATGGCTGAATGAGGTGTACTGTCATCACTATCTTCACTGGTGGTGGTATTCTCTTGACCGGTGGGAGGACTACTCCCCTGAGGGGACCTGCCATATGGCGCCTGCAGCTGACCTTGAGCTTGGGGAGGCTGACCGTGACTTAACATCATCTGCTGCTGCTGTTGCTGTTGCATCATCAGTAGTTGAGAACCCTGTTGTCCAGGACCTGCCATTGTGTATGTGGGCTGTGGATTACTATACGTAGAACTGCAACAAAAAAGTAATACATCCATTTACCAATATGTCGTGACAATAAAACAGGTGCTGAAATGTGGCAAGGCACCGGAAACATTCGAAAAAGATTCTAAAGTCCGTCCCTGAAATGTGTAGAGAAATTCGAGCATCGTGTAAGTGGGGGAGAGGGCGGAGCCTAAGAGCGCATGCACCCTTCATCATCATCATCTTAAGGCACGACAACTTCAAAAGTGAAAGCTTTGGCCTTCTCAACAATCCTCCTCCATGCCAATCTGTCTCTTGCCATATTCAAATTAGTCACTTTCATTTTCTTCAGATCGTTCATTGTGTCATCCTCCCATGTGATCTTCGGTCTTCCAACAGCTCTGCCTCCTATAGGTTTCCATTTGTAGAGTTTTTTGACCAGTCTCTGATAATCCATTCTTATCAAATGTCCAAGCAACCAATTCCGAGAGAAAGATAAGATACCATAGATGACACTGATGCATAATCCTGGAGGACGAAGATCGGTAGAAAGCGCTGGGATGAACAGATGTGAGACCGGAACTGGCTAATACCTAGTCCATGAAGGATGATGATGATGAAATTATACGTGCTGAAGAATTCAGTTAGTTTACGCAATCCCTGCGTGACGGACTGTTTGTATGTCATTGTTAAGTGAGTATATTAAACTGTGAGGGTAAATTAATGTAAAATTCCAATACAAACGCATTACTTACGAAATATTTCGCAGAAACTAACGTAGGAAAGCTGTAAATAGCTATAAGAAGCGACTTTATCCCATCTTGCGTGTTGCAGCACAACTAAAATGTTTGTGAACACTGAACAGCATGTGGGAACGTCTATAGAAACCGGGAGAGGGGGAAAGACAGGAAAATCCGCGACAAGTGAGTCAATTCATTCTCAGCTCGACCTTGAGCATCTCAGTAATGGACGAAATCAAGTAAATTATCCAAGTTCTTACGTACATTTCACATAGATGGTAAATTTATGATTTTCTTGTCATTTAATAATAATATTTTTTATTTATTTAGGAATATTCCATAATACAGTGTTTCTCCTTCAACCGAAAGTGATTTGTCGCAGAGGTTCCTCTCTAATGCATCTTCTTCCCTCAAATCTCTAGCTTCCATACTTCTCTTCACTCCATTCATGCATCGTTCTCTAGGCCCGCCTCTTCCCCTTCTGCCATTAGCTTTCCAATTAAGGATCTTTTTGTTATTCTCTCTTCTTCCATTCTTATGAGGTGTCCATACCATTTCAAATGTTTTTCTTATTTTTTCTTAATATTTTTTTTATCAATTTGCATAATTTCCCTTATTCTGCTGTTTCTGACTTTATCCCTCCTTGAAATTCTTGTCGATCGCCTCCAAAAATCCATTTCTACAGCTAACAGCTTGTTGTCTACTTACTGTCCAGATTTCGGACCCATATAATAAAAATCCAAGGAACAAACTCCTGAGGGAGGGACTTTAAGCCGTGGGCCCCGAGTCTGAAGATTTTCAGGCTCGTTAAAAATCCTTAAGCCTGAATGAAAAGGTCTCCAAGCAAAATTTACCGAATTTTCCCGTCCTAGTACTACCTTGGTTTCCTAGATGTCAGTATGAGGAGGAACGCTGACCACAGACCACTCAAAATGACATCTATACGAAAAAAAGTGTAACTAAATTAGTATGGTTCCAATTCTTCCCTGTAGGGGGAGAGCGTCTAAATCTCTGTTAAGGGAAACATGGGATTACAAGAAGAGGATAATAAAATGCTTTGTAACAGAACTTGAAATATAGTTTTCTTCGTTCTGTATATTATATTTCTATTCCAAAGCACTGAGTTCAACATACCAATGATTCTTCCTTCATCAGTTCTTCTTCTTCTTCTAATAATAATAATAATAATAATAATAATAATAATAATAATAATAATAATAATTGGGGGGCACGCCGTAGCGTAGTGGTTACGGCACTGAGCTACAAGCCGGAGGGTCGAGGGTTCAAGTCCCGTTGGGGTCAGGATTTTTAAACTAACCCAAAACCTCTGGCGGCACTATGGCCCTGGGGTCGACTCAGCCTCTAACGGAAATGAGTACCAGACGCTTGTTATGGGGGTAAAGGCAGCCATCACGCAGGGCTCACAACCCGGCTGACATAAAGTGCCGATTGTGTAGAAAAAGTGGGAGCCCTAACCTCCTACTACCCCAAGGGCCTCCGGGTCTGTTGTGGGATCATTTAATAATAATAATAATAATAATAATAATAATAATAATAATAATAATAATAATAATAATAATAATAATAATAATAATAATAAGTAGATAGATATATAATCGGTTGATTAATGTCTTTGACATCGTCCGATTCCTAATAGCCAATTTTGTCGGTCCATCCAATCTCCTGTTGTGGATGCTTCTCCTTCATGTATAAATAATAATAATAATAATAATACGTAGAAATTCATTATATAATGGAAATAGACAGCTAATGACAAATGAGGGTAATTTTGAGGAAGTGGCTAAATTCATATACCTAGGAACAGTAATCACAAATAGGAAGGAGATGCACAAAGAAATTAACCATAGGCTCAATTCTGGAAATGCGTGCTATTATGCATTGCAGAGACTCTTGATGTCAAAACTCCTTTCAAAATACGTTAAACTGAAAATATATAAAACTATTATTCTACCAGTTATATTATATGGATGCGAAACATGGACTCTTACTTTAAGGGAGGAAAGGAGATTACAAGTATTTGAGAATAAAGTACTTAGGAGAATTTTTGGACCAAAGAGAGATGAACAGACAGGTGAATGGAGAAGACTAAATAACAATGAACTACATGATCTTTATAGGAAGCCAGATATAATAAGAACACTTAAATCTCGTAGACTGCGATGGGCAGGACATGTTGCACGTATGGGGAATGAAAGACTTCCATGGAAGCTTCTTGTAGGAAAGCCAGAGGGAAAACACCCAGTTGGTAGACCAAGAATGAGGTGGGAGAATAACATTTACTATGATTTGAGGGAAGTAGATTATACAGGGAATGATTGGAAAGCATTAGCTCGGGATATGGATGTATGGAGAGCCTATGTGCGCGCGGCCATGAACCTACGGATTCGATAGTGCCAGTGAGTAAGTAAGTATAATAATAATAATAATAATAATAATTATTATTATTATTATTATTATTATTATCATCATTATTAGGCTATAAGCAATTTACAAATTAAGTAAAATATGTGAAACATACAACTTGAAAATATCTACTCTAAAAACAACATTAGTAGCTATTTGAGGAATGAGCCACTAAGAGTAAAAATCCAATTAGAGAATAGAATAATAGAACAGATGAGCAATTTTATTAACCTGGGATACAATGTGTCATGTAGAAAAAGTGAAGACATTGAAAACAAAATAAATAAATTTAATTATATGTGTGGCGCCATAAAACTAAGTCTCAAAGGAACTTGAAAGGAGACACTTTTAAAATTTTATAAAACAATGGCGGTTCCAACACTACTATATGCATCGGAACACTGGGTCTTAACCAAAAATCCACAAACGAAGAATGGAAACGTCAGAAATGAAGTTTCTGAGGAGTGTGGCTGGCTATACAATAACAGATCGAAAACGAAATTAACTAAATATATTCAAACTATTAGATAGAATTGCACAATACACAGATGAATGGTTGGACCACGTTTTTGGATAATAATAAAATTCCGAAACAGATTCTTCATTACAAACCACTAGGAAGAAGAAACGTAGGAAGACCCAGTAAAAGATGGATAGACCAATTCTAGCATGAGATCGGAACAGACCTTACGATCTAATCCGTGATGATGATAATTTTTTATTTTAGTTTGCAGAATTATATTATAATCGTAAACAGGGTTTCTTGTGAATCCCAGCATCTCTAAAAAGATCGTTAAACTAAAAATATATAAATTTGTTATTCCTTATTAGAATCAAGTTTATGAATACAAAACAATGTTTTGAAAAAAAAAGTATGGGAAGACTAAAAACGGAATAAATTACGCTAAGACAGGTAAATGGAGAATACTATAAAACAATGAATTAAATGGTCTTTATAGGAAGCCAGATATAATAAGAACAGTTAAGTCTCATATACTGTGATGGGCAGGACATGTGGCAACGTATGGGAAATGAAAGAAGCGCATGGAAGCTTCTTGTAGAAAAACCAGAGGAAAAACACCCAGTTGGAAGACCTAGAATAAGGTGGGAGAATAACACTAACCATGATTTGAGGGAAGTAGATTATACAGAGAATGATTGAAAAACATTAGCTCAGGATAGGGATGTATGGAGAGCTTAAATCCTCGCGGCCATGAGCCTACGGGTTCGATAGTGTCAGTAAGTTAGTTATCCATACACCCCTATCCTGAGGTCACGTTTTCCTACACCCCCTGTATAATATACTTCCCTCAAATCATGATTAATGTTATTCTCCCACCTCATTCTTGGCCTACCTACTGGGCGCTTTCCTCTGATTTTTCTACGTGGAGTGTCCATGGTCCTCTTTCATTCCCTCCTCTGTGCCACGTACCGTGCTCATCACAGCCTACGGGACTTAACCGTTTTTATTTTACCTGGTTTCCCATAAAAATCATGTACCTGACTATTGTGTAGTGTATTTGTTATTATTATTTTAAAATATGTCAACTTTATCAATACATGATCTATCCCTTTCAAAGCCATTATGATCGTGAAGTAAGAGAGGTTTTATAATTATTAGTCATTCAAAATATCTCTGCGGGCGGAAGAATTATGAAACTCTGTTTGTTGCTACACGTGACGTCATATAAGGCAGTGTACACTGTCAGCGTCCCACGTCCCATTCCCCTCTGCTCTCATAGATAGCAGTGTCACGTGTTCTATTCCTGCATAAACACGACTGCAGTGCCCTCCGTCAACAACTGCGCTTACTCCTTAAACGGGTAATATTCTTAATCTTTGTTATAATTATTTTGTAAATAAATAATATTACTTTTAAACTAATAAACTGTAGAAATCAGAAGTTCATGGTCAAGCGAACATAAGCTCTAAATACATTCCTATCCTGAGCTAATATTTTCTAATAATTTCCTTTTTAATTCTTCCCCCTTAATCATGGTTAATATTATTCTTTAATTTAGTTTTCTGCTAATTCACAATTTCACCGAATGTACTTGTGTCTTTGTTTGCTGAAGTTGACCAATGCCCTGCCGTTGAATTCTTGTATTCTTCTCCCAGAGTTCATAACATAATTAACACACCCCATAATTTTACAGTATTTATTTAAAAAAATCCGTGTTGAATACATTAAACATCAGATAGCGCGTAATACAGTACCATCGCTCCACCAATCACAGATACCTACGGAAGGATATATTTTGTGACTTTGTTTACAGTAGAACATAAACTAAGGCTGAATGCGGTATAGATACCTGGTAAGTCAGTACTCCTCAACTAAATTATTTAAACATCGAGTTACTCCAATATGGAGGCCTTTCAAAAACAATGTTTCATCTTCTGAATTTTAACAGGAACTGATGTTGTTGCATAGGTTTTATAACGGATAGATAGTTACTTATTTGAAAATATTGTGGTATTACTTTCCTAATCATTGTTAGATCAATAACTTAGGTCAAGATCCTCTGCATCAGATAAATAAACAAAAGAAATGTTTCTCACCTGCATTCACTACAAAATGAAGCCAAAGTATGATGCAGCCAGCGACAGCTGGATTCAACACAAGCACGCACAAAGGGTGGACGGCCTGTACTACCGGAGTCGCCCCAAGCCACTACCAACCCTTCGCCGCTACCTGAATCCCAAACAATACCTTATCCCCCTCCAAACTTATGCTGTGCCAAAAACTTATTCAGTTGTTTCTTACTTACTTACTTACTCACTGGCACTATCGAACCCGTAGGTTCATGGCCGCACGGACATAAGCTCTCCATACATCCCTATCCTGAGCTAATGCTTTCCAATCATTCCCTGTATAATCTACTTCCCTCAAATCATAGTTAATGTTCTTCTCCCACCTCATTCTTGGTCTACCAACTGGGCGTTTTCCTTCTGGCTTTCCTACTAGAAGTTTCCATGCACGTCTTTCATTCCCCATACGCGCAACATGTCCTGCCCATCGCAGTCTACGGGACTTAACTGTTCTTATTATATCTGGCTTCCTATAAAGACCATGTAGTTCATTGTTATGTAGTCTTCTCCATTCACCTGTCTGTTTATCTCTCTTTGGTCCAAAAATTTTCCTAAGAACTTTATTCTCAAATACTCGTAATCTCCTTTCCTCCCTTAAAGTAAGAGTCCATGTTTCGCACCCATATAATATAACTGGTAGAATAATAGTTTTATATATTTTCAGCTTAACGTTTTTTGAAAGGAGTTGGGACATCAAAAGTCTCTGCAATGCATAATAGCATGCATTTCCAGAATTGAGCCTATGTTTAATTTCTTTGTGCATCTCATTCCTATTTGTGATTATTGTTCCTAGGTATTTGAATTCAGCCAATTCCTCAAAATTTCCCTCATTTGTCATTAGCTGTCCATTTCCATTATATAATGTATTTCTACGTGTGACCATATATTTAGTTTTACTGATATTCAGTTGTTTCACAAGTTACAAATTCCGCATACGGCATGGCATAAGTATACGAATAAACATTAGGCAATATTTGCCTATTCCAGACTCAAAATCACACCAACTCTACACTCCAAATTTATTTTAGTACATTCGTCTCACGATATTGATAAACAAATTTGGGTAATTTACTATTACTAGTGTTTGCCAAGTGGTCCAGGGTCGATCATAATCATAATTGAGTCAGACATTCTTATATCTCACAAAATATATATATATATATATATATATATATATGTAGAGGTGTAAATAATGATACAGTGATAGTATTCTAAATTAACACCAAGCACCGTAAGGAATTTGGGTAGCTACAATAAGTTGCGAAAATGTTTGGACCAAATAGAGATGAACAGATAGGTGAATGGAGAAAACTTCATTACAGTGCACTACATGATCTTTATAGGAATCCAGATATAATGAGAACAGTTAAGGCTCGTAGACTGCGATGGGCAGGACATGTGGCACGAATAGGGAATGGAAGATGTGTATGGAAGCTTCTTGTAGGAAAACCAGAGGGAAAACACCCAGTTGGTAGACCAAGGATGAGGTGGCAGAATAACATTAACTATGACTTGAGGGAAGTAGATTATACAGGGGATGATTAGAAAACATTAGCTCAGGACAGGGATGTATGGAGAGCTTATGTCCGCGCGGCCATGAACCCACGGGTTCGATAGTGCCAGTGAGATAGATAGATAGATATATAGATAGACAATAAGTTGCGGCTCGACCCTAAGAAAACCACTTGGACCCGACATGTTGACCACATGTCTTCATACTGGCAGAATGATCATCTACCTATGTGATTAAAATTTGTAGAGACGTATATTACTTGCCTATACTTTACATGGGAGCTTTGGCGCTGGATTTTAGTGTCTTGCAGTTAGAAACGCCAGAACTAACTGTTTTTATTGGCTATTTAACTCATGCCACAAATGCTAGTCAATGAGCAATCTCGTTTCAATGAATGTTGTTTTACAGCCAATGACAGTCGTGTTTCACCTCGCCCTTTATCGATTTCTCTTCATCAGCTCCTGCTTTTGTGATAAAGAAAGCTCCTCCTTTTTAATGTTCTGAACAGGTCAAAACATTATTTTTCTCCAACAAATACAATGAATACAGCAAATAATGAAAATATTCCTTGATTTTACCGAGTTGTTTACTAAAAAAATAAATGAATAATAACCCGTAATGTTGATTATGATATATAGTTTCATGTGTTTCATTATTCCACTTGGGTGCACTCTTACAATATTGCGATCTTATTTGGCAATAAATAGTATGATCAAGCAGCAGTGAATGAACATAACCTCACATTTCTGATTTGTTTTCAAACATCGCCGTTTACATTAAATATATAAATATTTTAAAATAACTATAGTTAAACAATGATTTGTGAGTAAACATCTTAATTTTATTCGTTAAATAGTCCTAACAAAATGACACTCTTGATTTCCAAATTCTTTAGATAAATTCACTCTTCACTTCGTGAGTCGTGAATTTATCGATAATTTGGAAATCACTCATGGCATTACTTATGATAAAAATAAAGCTCGACGATAGCTACTAAAAATCGATAAACAAACAGAGGAATAAATGGTGCTTAACTGTTTTATCTTAGGCTATTTACATATGGATTTATTACGCTATGCTGACCTTATTTATCATCATTATCACCACCACCACCAATATTAAAGTCCCGATTTCTATGTAATTCTAAGGGTCAGTTTCATCAACAGAGATAACTGTATTGCGCCAGTTTTCCCCATATATAATACATAGCTTAAACTGGCGTAATACAGTTACCTCTGTTGGTGAAACCGATCCTAATTGGATATTTTATTGCTAGGTATAAGAAGAAATATTTTGGGCGATAGTGCGTTTTGTCCTAATTACAGCAATGGTGACCATGATTGAAAGTTCAACTTCTTCATTTCGGGGTTGCCAACCTAAGTAACTATTTTATTGATATAGGAACACACAATTTTAATGTTTACACATCTTTTTGTGCCTAAATTTTATTTTTCTTCTCCACTCTTCTCTATCCATCCATTTCATGTCCTCCAGACCTCTTATTCTCATTCGAGTTCTTATTTCTTGCATCGACTTTCGACGTCTTCCTTCCCTTCTTCTTCCAGGTGGACACCATTCCAATGTGTTCCTGGGTAACTTTTCTTCTTGTATTCGTCGTACGTGTCCATACCAATTTAATTGCCTATATCTTATATAATCTACTATTGAATAACTAATATTCATTTTTTCTAGTATGACAGTATTTTCATTTTTTTCTAATTTTAAACATCTTGCTGCTGTCCTCAAGAAATTCATTTCCATCGACATAAGTTTCTTGTAGAATTTCCAAACTTCAGCTCCATATGTGACAGTACTTCTCACTATTGAATTATTTATTTGTAACTTATTATCTCTGATTATTTGTCTGTTCCCTAAGACTAAATAACTATACTAGAATATTACCTATTACAAACCACGTGTGGGAAGTAACACCACTAATCTCTATGTATTATACGTATAATGAACCCTCCATGGTATCTTCACCTTGTCGTGGTGGAGTGGCTTGTGTGTTTAAATGATTCCGAGAACTATGTCGGCGGTAGCATTGCTGCCGATAGGGTTACCCATACCGGACTGGTCGAAGGTGAAAATCCAGAAGAAAAAAAAGTACCTTGGTAGAAAGAGTGACGGTCTTTCACCTTAAAACATACAACCGTCTAGAAATGCGGACATGTGTTCTACTGGAGTAAATAAAATTTTCAGGAGAATTTGAAATGTATGGAGAGCTTATGTCGCGCGGCCATGAACCTACGGGTTCAGTGAATCAGTTAGTTAGTGACTTTATTATATTCCGTAACCTCAATAAACACATTACTCTCAGCCATTCAGTTGTGTTTCTTGTGAAGATAGTTATTTTAAGAGGACAGTGAATATGTCAGCTATTCATCTATTGATCAAATGCAGTCATTTAACTCTAAGTCTAATCATGGAGGATGGAAACCACAAACTAATCAAAATGCGTCTCTGTAGCATTAGATTATTAGATGACTTCCTAACCGGAATCATATTAATTCAAAATTATTTCGGAATATTCATGCTGAAATTAGAATCGTTAGTCGATGCACGGAAATAATACATTCCCTGTTGTACGTATAAATTAGGATGCCATGTTTGTTTAATAGGGAACAGGATTAGTTTAGCAAACCGCAGAATTATACCAACCTAAGCGAGATAAACTATACAAGAGGCTAATCAGTAGAACTCGGAAGTTGAAGACCTATGAATAGCCTATAAAATACCTTTAAAAAGACATAAAGATTCCTAAAAATACTTAAAAACTAGAAAAAAAGCGTAAAAAGTGTTGCAATTGCTAACGAGTGCATAAAGACAACCTCTCTGCCTTCACCCCTCAACTAACTAACTAACTAACTGGCACTATCATGGCCGGGTGGACATAAGCTCTCCATACATCCCTATCCTGAGCTAATCTTTTCAAATCATTCCCTGTATAATCTACTTCCCTCAAATCATAGTTAATGTTATTCTCCCATCTCATTCTTGATGTACCAACTAGGCGATTTCCCTCCGGTTTTCCTACAAGAAGCTTCCAAGCACGTCTTTTATTCCCCGATTCGTGCCACATGCCCAAATACCTTTAAAAACATAAGATATCCTATATAAGACCTAAGAACTAGAAAAAAGACTTAAAAAGTGTTGCAATTGCTAACGAGTGGATAAAACAACCTCTCTGCCTTCACCCCTTAACTGACTAAATCGCTGTTACTATAGAACCCGTAAGTTCATGGCCGCGTGGACATAACCTCTCCATACATCCCTATCCTGAGATAATGCTTTTCCAATCATTCCCTGTACAATCTACTTCCCTCATTTCATAGTTAATATTATTCTCCCACCTCATTCTTTATCTAACAAGTGGGCGTTTTCCCTCTGGTTTTCCTACAAGAAGCTTCCAAGCACGTCTTTCATTCCCCATTCGTGCCACATGTCCTGCGCATCGCAGTCTACCAGATTCAACTGTTCTTATTATATCTGGCTTCCTACAAAGACACCTTCATCTTCTGCTCGAGGTAATTATCACAAAGTGGCAACTTCTTAGAAAATTTGAAGTCGAAATACAGTAGTTCAGACGGTCAGTAGACTGATGGTTAAAAATAATGTGATATGTTGTAACAGTTGAATAGTTCCTCGCGGAACAAAGTGTTTGGAATGAAAAGTCTTCAGAAAGTTAAACTATAAAGTATTTTTTTAAGAAGTTGGAATTTAGACTAGACTCTGCGGATTCTTTAATTTCACTGAGCAACAAAAAATAAACTTTGTTTGTCTCAGAAAGAAAAATATGTGATTCTGATAGTATTTTTTCTCCTGAATTCCAATATGATATCGGTTTTTCTCCATCATGCAAGGTTTCCGAGAGACGGGAATTTATAATTTCAAACACTTTAATATTTTCTACATTCGTAACTACACAATATTCGAACATTCGGACTCACCTAGAAAGTAAAAAATGATGATTTTCTGCTATATTTCGCATGTGGTGCATCCCTCTTGATGGTCCAACAACAATCGGCCAGCATATTAGCATTCCATTTGCCTTGATATCTCTTTTCCATAGCTGAAACCTCCTGAGTTAGTTCATTTGGTTTTATTTTATAATGGGCAAATGGACGAAAAAACGTTTATTAAAAAATAATTATTTAAATCCATTAATTGAAATTGAAATAAAAAAAAACTGTGGGTGATGGAGAAATTCCGAATACATATTTGAAAACACGATAAAAACTGCATTAAGTACAACTATTGGTACTCATGAGACAAAAGTCATGTTGACCAGTGTTATACTAATTATATTCATTCACAGTAATTCTGCCCGAAGGCAGGTCCTTAACTGCAATCATAGCATTTTCATGTTATGCTTGCAGCTTTACTAGGGAATTGTGTAGGTGTGGTAGCTTCCCGTTGCTTTCCACACCGGTGAAGGATGATGATGATAATGATAAGGATGATGGCCATATGATTTCGGGGACCGTTTGGGCCTTAAAGTTTTCCTGACATTTGTCTTACAGGTGAGGAAAAACCCCGATAAAAACCTCACCCAGAAAAACTGCCCCGACCGGGGATCGAACCCGGGCTCGCTGCGTGACAAGGCAGCACGCTACCTCGAGACCACAGCGATGGACTACTAATTATATAATAGTAGTCAAAATAAGATAAAGCTAAAGCCGTTAAGACCTAAAAAATGATATAAAAAGGACCAATAATAAAAAAAAAATTAATGAACAAAAAGCCAAATAAAACCATTTTCTGGACTACAATGACCATATATATATGAAAATAAAAAAGAATGCTTGAGTCGGGATTTGAACCCGAGTCTCTAAACTCTGTACGTTTCCCGTTTGTGTGTGTATATATATATATATAAAGTCGGCTCAGTCAATTAGTTTACAGACACTTTGCTTTGTGGTTAGGATATAAAGCGCGCTGTTGTCACGTTTTATTCACTGGCACTAACATACTATATTATAATAATACTGTAAAAGACAAAAGTTGCAACGCTGTTAAAATAATTATATCCACGTGGAGTAGACATGGAAACGTCATTTAAAAATGCTAAGACATTATTGGTAGAGAACTGTTTTCAGTTTTTGGTGATTGGAGCTTATAACAACAACTCATCGACTCTACCTGGCAGTAACAATGTATTTTTTAAACTAGAGAGAAACAGTTGCCCTTGATGCAGCCTGTAAACTAAATGTCTGAGTCGACCATATATAAATTGCTCCAGAGGATGCAACGGTGCGTAGAATGGGCTATAGAGTTATTTGAAAATAGTACATTACTATCTTAGTTTCCTAGATGTCAGTATGAGGCGCAACGCTGACCACGGGCCACTCCAATGACATCTATACGAAAAGAAGTGTAACTAAATTAGTATGGTTCAATTTCTTCCCTGTAGGGGGTAGAGCCCCTAAATCTCGTTGAGGGAAATAATGGCTTACTAGACAATATGTAACAGACAAGAAAATTCTATCATGGTATATGTTGAACATCTCAAAACGTAGTATCTTCTTCTTCTTCTTCTTCACGGTTTAGGCTTATTTACTAGCCTGTTCCGGCTCCAAATTTCTGCTCTTTCCATATTTTCCTTGGTCTTCCCAAACTTCTTCTTCCTCGTGGTGAATAGCTGTATGCTGCTTTTGGTATTCTATTCTCAGTCATCCTTGCCAAGTGTTCTTTCCAGTTTGTTCTGTATTTCTCTATTGTTGAGTTTAATTCTTCTACTTTTAGTTGTCTTATTTCTGTGTTATGTTTTTTGTCTGTTCTTTGATACCCTGCTATTGGTCTGAGGAATCTCATTTCAGCAGCTTGTATCCTGGCAGATTGTTGTGTTGTCACTGTCCATGTTTCGGATCCATAATTAATAATAGGCACTGCAATTGGCTTGTATAATTTCATTATAGAGTCTTTCCTGACTTTATTTTCCAAAGGTTCTTTTTAGTGTACCTGTTATATAATTAAACTTATTTATTTTGTTATTTATATCTGTTTCTGCTGTGTATGATATTTCGCAACCTAGGAAGTTATATCTTACTACCTGTTCTATTGGTTTATTTTCTAATATTATCTTTGTCCGAACTGGATGCCCTTGAAGGCCATTGTTTTTTATTTTTGTGAGGATATTTAAAGAAATTTGAGGCCAACCGGAACCTTTATAGTTACACATATATTATAGGAACATTTTAAGTAGTATCTATAGTGTAAAAGGAACAACCTCAGACAGAATTTTAGAAAGACATAGCAATAGGTACACACCCTCTCTTTCACACAGTGGCTGCATTACGGGGTCGATGGCATTGGTATAATACCTTCCATGTCCAGAAGACAATTCTAACCCCAACTCCAGGTATACGAAGCAGGTATAGTCCGAACAACGGATCTGTGTCCCCGTAAGATATGCGAACTAAACACTATTGTATATGTGGCTTAACTTGGCAGAGAGAGAGATGGAGATACACTGGTAGATCGTTGACCGCTTTACTCCAGATACAAAAGAAAGAACCCACCCTGTTGTCAGTTTTTTTCTTCCTCCTTTCCCTATAAATATCTGGTGAAGAAAAACCGTAAACACTGGTGCGAGTGAGAGGGGTGAACACAGTTGTCTCATTCTACAAATTTCTCGTAAAGTTAAATCTTCTTAAACTTAATTTGCAGGATTTTCATCCTGTTTATTTCCAAAATCACTCCTCGGAGGAAGACGTATTGGATGTGCATTCATCTCTATCCATCTCTTGGCTGGTCTTCCTCTTGTTCTTCTCCCGTCCATTGGTATATCTTCTTTAGCTCTTTTTGCAAGCCGGTTTTCTTCCATTCTTTCTATATGACCCTTCCAATATTTTCGTCTATCTATAATACATTTGGTTATGTCTTGAATATGACATTTGTCCCTAATTTCTGTGTTGTGTATTTTATCAAATAATGTTTTCCCCTGAATAGTTCTTAGGATTTTCAATTCGCATGTGCTTATTATTTGTTTAGTTTTTGTTGTATCAGCCCTAGTTTCTGCTCCATATACGATAACTGGTCGAACTATCGTTTTGTATATGCGGATTTTGCTTTCTATTGACATATGTTTGTTGCGCCAAATTAAATCTTTCACCTAAATCTGAGAGATAATCCCTTTTCTGCCTCGGTAAATCATTTCCCTCCCTGCATTCCTATCTCTCTCTTTACTTTCGCCCCTACCACTACTCACAATTTTGAACCTTCTTGGGGGACACTTGCAGTCCAGTGTTGTCAAGTCAGCATGTAACACTGTAACAGGGAGTGGTGAAATAAATATTATTAAGAAAATAATGAAAGTCTAGCAGCGTCATTAGATCTACTTAAATATGAAGAAGTAATAGTTAACCATACATGATTCAATATTCAAGATCCATGACACTATTTGGGGGAAATTATCTTGGTTGCTGTTCGACATGGAGGGAGGGAAGTACGTAGAATGGTGTGAGTATAGGTGTGAACTTTTCTAAGAACGACTGCAGGGCAAAAGGGACACAGATCCGTTGGTCCGACAATAGCAGTCTCAAGTTATTCCTCAGACACTATAGTGACCCTGGTAAGAATAATAATCAGATGTCTAGTTACCTGACGCTCATTCCCATGGAATGCTCGGGTGGTCCCGTCAGGTAAAGTGGTTGCTGATAGCCTGAAGGATCATTCATGACCATACCATCATTGGGCTGATTGCCCATCATCTGGGGCTGCTGGTATGATGCCATATTGGTCTGAGAAGGATGCTGATTGCCTGCTTGCTGATGCTGTTGTGGGTGATGTGGGTTAATTGGTGGAATATCAAACTCCTCGTCTCCAAAACTCGGCGTGTGAAATGTCTAAAACAAACAAATAATTCCAAATCAAAACACGCTACTTTCTCAATTGCCACGTTAAAATACAATTGAAATGCATTATATTGGGCAAGGCCGAATTGATAAAGAACACATTTTTTTAGTGCTTTCGCATTAAAAAAAGAAAAGAAAAAGAAATTAGAAGTGTTACAAAATTTCTCACCAAAGTAGCATTGATTTTCCTACTTATAATAATAATAATAATAATAATAATAATAATAATAATAATAATAATAATAATAATAATAATAATAATAATAATAATAATAATCCAGGTCCTCCAGATTGGGGGTTAGAGCGATGAATTAGTTCCCCGTTTTACATAAAAATCAGGCAATACTAAAAGAGCCAAATAAATGAAACACGATCAGCAGATACCTCAAAGAAGATGCTGAGGATAGAAACCTTAGCGGAGCAAAATACATTTGGGCTGAAGGATAACTTCTGTAATGTAGAGAAAATCCTTAATAATAATAATAATAATAATAATAATAATAATAATAATAATAATAATAATAATAAAAATAATTAAACAAAAGAATCTCAATATTATGGATTTCATGAAAAGTAAACAAAATGGTATGGTCTAGTAGAAAGAATGATAGAAGACAGATTCCCAAGAAGAACAGTAGAAAGGGTGCCACCTAAGAGGAAGAGTACAGTAAAAAAATAACGTGGATTGTTAGTGTTTTAAGCAGCATGAGGAAAACTGGATTGGACGTTGGAGACTCGAATGACAAAGAAATGTGGAGGACAATGACAGTAGATTAACTGGGCGCACAAATATCTATATCATTACAAAATCCACCAAATTAACAACAATTATTATTATCCTCATCATCATTATTATTAAAATTATTATTATTATTTTGGCACAATAGTTACTGCTCCGTTTCAATGACTTGCCGGTCGTATACGTATAACTCTGGTGGAAGGCGCGCCAATACTCATCCATTCCAAGACCGCCGCGGAACGGTCCGGCCGAGCTATGAACGCATTGTAGAAGAGATGTTTGGAAAATAATAGCTCAGGATAGTGAAGTATAGTCAGCTTATGACTGCGCGGCCATGAACCTCCGGGTTAGACAATGAACGTTTAATAAAAAATAATAATTTCGATCAGGAATACATTTAACAATTCCCATCTCTCTGCACCATACGAAAACTTATATTGACATTTAATCGTCTGTATATAATATAAAAAAATATTGACCAGAGATTGCAAGACATAAATTATAGGGGCGATCTTTTTAACATTTGTAATACCCCTGATATAAAATGCAAAGGGGCAAAAATAAAGAAGAGAAGGCATCCAATAACAAACGATTTATGGCACTGCATAAAACACGGCAGAGAATATAAAAAAGAGGTTGCATGAGAGAAAAAAAGAGAAGGATCCATATTTTTTCGCAAATTGCTACACAAATCTGACGCAAGGGGGCGAATTGAATGGCCATCCCGAGACTTATTCAGTCCAAGGAGGGCATCATCGCCTCATCACACGTAAATAAAATATGCATCAGAACTATATTGACAGTCAAAACAAGATGGCGCGATTTATATGCCTGCTACACAATAAAACAGCCTGGGCCAATTTACACTCCAGAATATACCAAGGCAACAAATTGTATTCAATCCAACAAGATACACCGTGTTCTGCTTATATGAATAATAAAATAAATTCTGAACTAATATGAATCTACAGATGAAAGCAACTGATTGAAAGAGTGGAAACTTAGAACTCTTTACTTTTGATGGAGGATTTAGTGTGCCCCAGGATTTCTGGTTGGCTTTAGGTTTAGATTTGGTCGAGGATTAATTGAATGCCTCAGTGCCATGGGTGCCTAACCCATAATTAAAAAATGTTTTTCCCTATAATTGCACTAGAAATAACACTGGTCAACATGATTTTTGACTCATGAGTACCAATAGGCCTAGTTTTACTTAGTGGTTTTTTTATCGTGTTTTCAAATATGTCTTCGGAATTTCTCCATCACCCACAGTTTTTTTTATTTTAATTTAAATTAATGGATTTAAATAATTATTTTTTAATAAATCCAGATTTCTTCCCGGAAAATCTTGGCGCAGTGAGCGATGAGCATGGGGAACACTTTCATCAGGAGATTTCAGCTATGGAAAAGAGATATGAAGGCAAATGGAATCCTAATATGCTGGCCGATTATTGTTGGACCATCAAGAGGCGAAATATAGCAGAAAATCGTCATTTCTTACTTTCTAGGTGAGTCCGAATGTTCGAATATTGTGTAGTTACGAATGTAGAAAATATTAAAGTGTTTGAAATTATAAATTCCTGTCTCTCGGAAACCTTGCGTGACGTAAAAAAAAAAAAAGATATATTTGAATTGAGGAGAAAAAATACTATCAGAATCACATATTTTTCTTTGTGACACAAAAAAAAAGTTATTTCTTGTTGCTCAGTGTAATCATCTCTGTCAGAGCCACATCTGCCTGTAACATTATGGATGAGTTAAAATTAACACACAAAATCTTATAGGCAGATGTGGCTCTGACAGAGATGATTATTTCTAGTGAAATTACAGGGAAAAGCATATATATATTATAACGGGATTGGAAGGTTGTCTGGGCACGGCTGGACTCTATATGTATCTCAGGGTTGCGGATTTTCGCCGCGGGACAAGGCGAGGTTCGAACTAAGGACAGTTGACATTAAGGAGGCTTACCGAGACAAACACTGGCGTCAATTGATGATAATATTTATTATATCATAAGTAGCACAAGACAGTTCCAATTCCAAAACACTGGATTGAATTGGATATATTCCGGAATTATGACACCGGCACACTGATGCTTTTAATATAAATCACTTTGTAACTTGCCGTTCTCGGCCTAACACTTTTCGTGTACCTAGTGAGTCGCTTCCTTGCGACCGGCGAAATATACAAGTCCGTACTGGCGCGGAGTCTTATGTTAGTATTTGCTCCGCCCGGGGACAAATCCCGGAGCAGATTGCTGTTAATTTATTTTGTTCCACCCGGGGACAAATCCCGGAGCAGACTGCTGTTAATTTATTTTGTTCCACCCGGGGACAAATCCAGGAGCAGACTGACTTTCCCGATATTCGGAATATATCCAACTCCATCTTACAAATGCACTGTACAAGCCCAATATTTTCATTGGCTGGACATACATAAAAAACGCCTTACTAGTAGAATACTATTTACTTATGGATTCTGATTGGTCGTGTATTTAGAGGGTGTGATTTTCACACGCTGGTGAGAAGTTTATTAATTTACTAAAAACAGATGGACATACGTTTTTTTGCCACAGTCGCCATCTCAGCAGGCGGTCTAGTGATTTTTGGCACACTAAAAGTTGACCGTCATTTATCAGTCTGGAAGGATGGCTCCCAGAGCTGGACAGGGGACATTACATCTCCAGCTGTGAGGCCGTATTATTAGGGAAGCATTGTCCCGGGGTCATAAACCGATTTACTTAGATGTGTCCATCTTCAAAGAACTCAGTTACAATGGACAGAAATGTCTTTATGTATACTGAAGCGTAACGGATTGGAAAAAGTTTCTCACGAAACGTTTTCTGGAGAGTGCAACTATATATATAATAATAATGTTTGATAATAATAAAATTAATTAGAGTAGTTATTACTGTCACAATATATATATATATATATATATTTAAATTATGGGTTAGGCACCTAAGGCACTGAGGCACTCAACTTAGGTAAATTGCGGTAGAGCTATGGATTATCTTCCCAGGAGTCAGAGATTAGTATACGGGAGACGCTGCATAAAAAAAAATGATTGCTTGTTGAAAATTATTCAAATTTATTTTAAATTCGAATATCCAAGAAGACTAAGTATTTTTCATAAGTAATGCCACGAGTGATTTCCAAATTATCGATAAATTGGAAATCAAGAGTCGCATTTGTTAGGACTATGTAACGAATAAAATTAAGCTATTTACTCACAAATCATTGTTTAACTATAGTTATCTTAAAATAGTTATGTAGTTAATGTAAACGGCGATGTTTGAAAACAAATCAGAAATGTGAGGTTATGTTCATTCACTGCAACTAGATCATATTATTTATTGCCAAATAAGATCGCAATATTGTAAGAATGTACCCAAGTGGAGAAATAATGAAACACATGGAACTATATATCATAATCAGCATTACGGGTTATTCATTTATTTTTTTAATAAACAACTCAGTAAAATCAAGGAATCTGTTCATTAGTTGATGACACATTCGTAGTATGGAGACATGGCAGTGAAGAATTGGAACGTTTCCTTCAACACCTTAACAGCAGACACAACAAAATACAGTTCACAATGGAAAAAGAAGATAATGGAAGACTTCCTTTCCTGGATGTTCAAATAATAAGGACTGGCAATGGGGAAATTCAACATACAGTTTACAGAAAACCTACACACACAGACCGATATCTGCACAAAGACTCTAACCACCATCCAAGACAAAAGCGAGGTGTCATTAAGACACTGTTCGACAGAGCGACTAAGTTATGCCAACCACAACGCCTTAAACAAGAACAACACCATCTGTTCAATTGCTTCCAGAAAAATGGCTACACATCCAAGGAAATAAGACAAACCATACATCCACGAAGACAGCACGTCAGAATGGATAACACACCCTCAACCAGCATAGCCTACTTACCATATGTACAAAGAGTCACAGATCGTATCGGAAAACTCCTACGAAAATACAACATAAAAACAGTTTACAGACCTACAAGAAAAATAGAAGACTGCCTTCGCTCAGCTAAGGATCCTCGGCCACCTCTCTCCACTTGCGGCGTATATCGACTTCCTTGTTCGTGTGGTAAATCATATATAGGGACCACGAAAAGAAGTATAGCCACCCGTTTATCAGAGCATAAAAGAAACTGCAGACAAGGAGAAATGGATAAATCAGCTGTAGCAGAACATGCCATTATGAATGGACACCAGATTCTATTCGACGATACACAAGTTTTAGAGCCACAACTTCCTACTATTTCCCTAGATTATACCGAGAGGCTATAGAAATATACAAGCATAAGGGAAATATCAACAGAAAAGAGGAAGGAATCAAACTGGCTAAGGCCTGGTATCATACACTAGAAAATAAATGCATTAACACTAGGGACAACAAGGAGACGACTATTAGCCAATCAGCAAGAGCCACGCCCACTCACCCTGCACCCACCACTAATACAACGTCCACAACGTCCACAGCGCTCACTCCAAGTAGATCTTCCGACCAGGAAACACGCCTAGAAGCACTCGCCACTGAAGATGCCCTCCGCAGTTGAGGG
The DNA here is from genome assembly GCA_030220185.1 of Diploptera punctata. Lineage (NCBI taxonomy): Eukaryota > Metazoa > Arthropoda > Insecta > Blattodea > Blaberidae > Diploptera > Diploptera punctata. The sequence goes on from JASPKZ010000015.1 coordinate 1,908,511, forward strand.
CGAAACGTCTGGTATCAACACCAACTATGGACCACGGCCACATAACCCGGAATCACTCAACATTATAATCTGTTCATTATTTGCCATATTCAATGTATTTGTTGGAGAAAAATAACGATTTGACCTGTTCACAACATAGTCGATGGTAATATTCCTCACCATATATGTAAACGAGTTCTTCCTATTACATATCGTTGATTATTTTCGTTTAAGTATAAAACAAATATTTTTCTCAATCCTAGAATCGGAGAGACTATTACATTTTGCTAAGTTCCTATAAAGAAGGCGAAGGCAAGATACTAGTCGGCCTTGGTTTTGACGGTGATAACAGCGTCTTGTGTTGTGTATGAGAAATTGTGGTGAACAGATTCATCAGAAACTCTTAAAATAATTGTGACTGAGATATATTTTGAAATAAGATTATGTGTGAGTGAAAATTGTGAATAAAAGTTTACTGATAATTTGTGGAAGAAAATAAAGTGTTTTGTGTGATTTTAAACAATGTCTGTGTCTTCATTTAAGCAGAAATAATGTAAAGGAAAAACACATGTCATAATTGTGGTCATATATTAAAGTGCCTACAAATAATTGGAATAAAAAAAAACAAAATAAGTTTAATTTTGTTTTATTTCGCCTTTTTGAAGTGGAGATTTTCCTGTAAAACAGATGCTCTCTTTTCTTCCCCCTTCTTCTATGTTTGAATGTTGACAGGAGTAACAATATTACTGTATAGGACAACAAAGAGAAGGAATGCGTGGAGCAGTAATCATTGTATCTTTGGCGATTATAACTCCTTGTTTTGAGGTCCCCAAAAGCTAATGAGACATCTTACAATTCATCCTTCTTCTCATTTCCTCACAGAAAATTTAATTTGTGGGGGGAAAAGACACACAATTTCATCATGTCTTGTAGGACATGCATCCTTTCATCTCCTTTGACAACAAAACTTCATTATGTTTTCTGTATGCAGCTTAATAAGTAAATGCGTAACTCAATGGCACTATCGAACGCTTAGGTTCATGGCCTCGCGGACATAAGCTCTCCATACATCCCCATCCCGAGCTTACATTTTACAATCATCATCTTCTTCTTCTTTCACGGATTAGGTATTGACCTGTTCCGATCTCACATCTGTTTAGCCCAGCGTTTTGGTCTTCCTGACCATCTTTAACCTCCAGGATTATACATCAATGCTACACTGTAATTCAACTCAGGAAGTTACTACAGACCTTATGAGCTACGCCAGTGTCCCCCTACCTACAGAGGGTAGATCTTGCCAAACTCATAATAACGGTATTTGTTTGTTAAGGAGGGGTGGAGCGGCAAGGTTAGCAGTACTTTTTCCAAATATATGTACTATACATTTAAAAAACATAGTTTTTCTTTCACGTCTGGCAAACTAGTTTTATAGTAAATATGAGAGTCGACACTTTCACGCAAGATAGTACAGATCCGTAAGAGCTCAGTGACAAGTGGTAACTGTTTTTTTCTTTAAGAGGGGGTGGCTTGGACGGCTACAACTTACAACTATGTACCTGCTGTGTTGCAATCTCCAGTTTTATATAAGGATTTCTCTCAAGAAAATACTGTTAAAATGGCAACCCAGTTCTCTATTCCAAACACATAGTAACTTCCTGGGTTGAATCTGAGTGCAAACAGTGAACTACATGGTCTTTATAGGAAGCCGGATATAAGAAAGTTAAGTCTCGTAGAGAAAGATGGGCAGGACATGTGGCACCAATGGGGAATGAAAGACGTGTATAGAAGCTTCTTGTAGGAAAACCAGATGGAAAACGCCCAGTTGGTAGGCCAAGAATGAGGATGGGAGAATAACATTAACTATGATTTGAGGGAAGTAAATTACACTGGTCAACATGATTTTTGTTTCATGAGTAGCAATAGTTGTACTTAATGCAGTTTTTTATCGTGTTTTCAAATATGTATTCGGAATTTCTCCATCACCCACAGTTTTTTTATTTCAATTTAAATTAATGGATTTAAATAATTATTTTTTTAATAAACTTAGATTTCTTCCCGGAAACTCTTGGCGCAGTGAGCGATAAGCACGGGGAACACTTTCATCAGGAGATTTCAGCTATGGGAAAGATATATCAAGGCAAATGAGATCCTACTATGCTGACCGATTATTGTTGGACCATCAAGAGGGATGCACCACATGCGAAATATAGCAGAAAATCGTCATTTCTTACTTTCTAGGTGAGTCCGAATGTTCGAATATTGTGTAGTTACGAATGTAGAAAATATTAAAATGTTTGAAATTATAAATGTCTGTCTCTCGGAAACCTTGCGTGATGGAGAAAAACCGATATCATATTTGAATTCAGGAGAAAAAATACTATTAGAATAACATTTTTCTTTCTGAGACAAAACAAAACTTTATTTTTTGTTGCTCAGTGTTATACAGGCAATTACTGGAAAATATTAGCTCAGGATAGGGATGTATGGAGAGCTTAAGATCGCGCTGTCATGAACCTACGGGTCCGATAGTGCCAGTGAGTTAGTAAATTGCAGTAGAAGCCTCCATACTTTTCTTTCAAATGTACGTCAGAAGGAAGGGATTTACGCACAAGACATTTTGGCCAATCATCTTATTCATTTGAAAACTTGAATATGACGTAAGCAGATAATAACTTTAACGGTTTGTGGAAGAGAAGACGAGTTTTTCAATCTGTGTAAAGTAAAAAGGCAAATGAAAAATAAATAGGAGATTTTATAGGCACTACTACTTATTTACGATCGCTAAATTTTAATGCAATCTATTAAACGCATGGCTTTCTCTATTTTTCATCTATATTAACTGTTAACCAATTTTACAACTTGCTTTCCGATATCGCCCATCTTTTACTCAAATTAAGTATCGATATTAAAATTTTCATAAAAATAACAACAAGATAAAAATTCAATCGATACTCTACTCAAACAGGGGTATACAAGCAACAAATGCCTAATTAAAAATCTTAGACGTAACTTACTTACTCAGTGGCACTATCAAACCCGTAGGTTCATGGCCGTGCATCCCTATCCTGAGTCAATATTTTCCAATCATTCCCTGTATAATCTAATTCCCTCAAATCATAGTTAATGTTCTTCTCCCACCTCATTCTTGGTCTTACCAACTGGGCGTTTTCCCTCTGGTTTTCCTACAAGAAGCTTCCATGCACCTCCTTCATTCCCCATACGTTCCACATGTCCTGCCCATCGCAGTCTATGAGACTTAACTGTTCTTATTATATCTGGCTTCCTATAAAGACCATGTAGTTCATTGTTATGTAGTCTGCCCCATTCATCTGTCTGTTCATCTCTCTTTTGTCCAAAAATTTTCCTAAGAACTTTATTCTGAAATACTCGTAATCTCCTTTCCTCCCTTAAAGTACGAGTCCATGTTTCGCATCCATATAATATAACTGGTAGAACAATAGTTCTATATATTTTCAGTTTAACGTTTTTTGAAAGGAGTTGGGACATCAAGAGTCTCTGCAATGCATAATAACATGCATTTCCAGAATTGAGCCTATGTTTAATTTCTTTGTGCATCTCATTCCTATTTGTGATTATTGTTCCTAGGTATTTGAATTCAGCCACTTCCTCAAAATTTCCCTCATTTGTCATTAGTTTACCATCTCCATTATATAATGTATTTCTACGTGTGACCATGTATTTAGTTTTATTGATATTTACTTCCAGTCCTAATTCCTTAGTGTTACTCAATAGTGTGTGCGTGTTGGCCTTTAGTATCTCCTCGTTATCGGCCAATAGTACCACATCATCAGCATAAACTAACAGTTTATTAATACCATTGAGTTGGAGGCCTTCTTCATCCTCTAAAGATTTGATGGCATGATCTAGTACAAAATTAAATAGTAGAGGAGATAGTGCATCTCCTTGCTTCAACCCAATACGGATTTCAAAAGTATCCGAAAAATGTTTGCTTACACGCGCCCTACTCTTTGTGCCATTTAGACGTTAGTTGTTCCGATATTTTAAATAAATGACAATTCAAAATAAAATAAGCAATCAATTGAATACCGGCCGTAGTATTTATTCACTTGATGAAAAATTCATAATGATAAAGATACAGTGCATTGTAACAGATGTTACGAATATTTAATAAAACTGATATCTATGAAAATCATAAAAAAAACTGATAGTTTTATGTAATATATGAATATAAGTATACCAAACGATTGAGCCGAGATGATAACGTTTGAGTCTCGAACTCGGAAGGTCCAGCGTTCAAATATCTTGACTGAGTTTAATTTCCCTACGATCCTTGTTCAAACTCGGTACAAAAAAAAATCCCAAACACTTTATTCTCAAATACTCATATATCTTTTAAAGAAAGAGGTCATGTTTCTCATCTTTATAACAGGAAGAATAAATATTACATTTATATTTTTAGTTTAACATTTTTAAGAGATGTTGGGATGACAACAGTCCCTATAATACTCGTTTCCAGAGTTGAGCTTAGGTTTAATTTCTTTCTACACCTCATGCATGTTTGTAATTATTGTTTTAGTTATATCTTATCATGCTCGAGGTGGAGAGGCGTGTGTGGTTAAACCGACAAGAAACGCGGAAAAGGGTCCTAATACACTTATATCCCTTTGCCATCAGAATCTTAAGGCACTACAACTTCAAAATTGAATGTTTTGGCCTTCTCAATAAACTTCCTCCGGAATCTTCTATATTCTGCCAATTTCAGGTTTGTCACTCTCATCTTCAAATCCGTCCAACAATCGTCTTGCCATTTCATCTTATGTCTAGTTCCTGCAGGCTTCGATTTATATAGTTTTTTAACTAATCTCTGTTGATCCATTCTCATCAGATGACCAAACCATCCAATCTAAGAGATCTGATATGATTTATTATATTATGATTTTTAATTATATATTTTTATTATTATATATAACTTTCCTCATAAGAGGATTGCCTCAAGGACAAAGTGATACAGATAATTAATTTTTGAAACTGATGAAATACATCTTGTAAATACATTAAAAAGTTTCAAATTGTAATTGAAGTATACATAATATAAAGTAGAAATTTTGTAAATATGGTTTCCTAAAATTAGATTGATCCTCCAATGGCAGCGATGGCAATTTTAGAAAGATACACCTGTCCAAATCTAAGGAATTCCAAAATTTATCTAAGAATCCTGGTATAGTACCTCTTGCCCCGATCATCAATCCTGTGACAGTTATACTATCTAGTTGGTATTTATCTTTGCAATAGTCAATTGTTAGCTCATATATGGCTTTCTTTTCACAGTCAACTTCCTCAGGTTGGCCACTATGAGTCTATCTGTTTTCATTTTCCAAGCTTGGATCATACATTTTTCTACGTATCTTTCTTTCGAAAATGTTTGTTTGATTATTTCTTTGAGAATCCAAGTTACTAAATAAATTTATGCTTCAAAAATGTAATTATGCATCGAAGAAAATCACTTAGAACCTTTGCTTCTAACCGCCCCATATGAAAGTCATATAACGATTTCACAGTTTTATTTTTTACTTTAATCTTATTTCTTTTTTTTTTAACTACTTCAAAATTTCCCTCTTATGTTTAAAATTCCCTGCTAAACAAATTGCCATCTGAGGACATATATAAAGATTTCATAGTTTTATTTCTTACTTTAATCGTATTTATTTATTTTTCCTAACTACTTCAAAATTTCCCTCTTATGTTTAAAATTCCCTGTTAAACAAATTGCCATCTGAGGACATATATAAAGATTTCATAGTTTTATTTCTTACTTTAATCGTATTTATTTATTTTTCCTAACTACTTCAAAATTTCCCTCTTATGTTTAAAATTCCCTGTTAAACAAATTGCCATCTGAGGACATATATAAAGATTCCATAGTTTTTTTCTTACTTTAATCTTATTTCTTTTTTTTTTTAATTACTTCAAAATTTCCCTCCCATGTTTAAAATTCCCTGCTAAACAAATTGCCATCTGAGGACATATTACGTACATATAAGACTTGAAATTAAATTTCGCTAGTGATATGGGAACCAAAGTTCAATTTGAATCTTTAATTGTATGGCTTGGCTGTAATAATGAAGTAATGAATAATAATGACTCACTTGTAGCAAGACCCGGGGTCCCAGAGACCCAGCTAACGCGGACCAGATTATTATCATCATTCCCTCACAATAATTACTGATCATGCGTGAAGCGAAAAATCTTTCCATTTTTTATTGATGATTGATTGGTCGGTTCTGATCGCAATGTAATTTGCTTTCTCTAGAGAACTGAAATTATTCCCCGTGCGGGCGTCCTATTCAATCCCATGCGAATCGTGTCCAATCCTATTAAACAACTGCAACGATTCAACGAACAGAATCCTATATGTTTATAAAGTTTCCAATCTTCAACATCTCCCATCAATCATAAAAATCACTGGAAATATTTTGTTAGTTTTACATTAAATTTGAAAATTAAAAACTCTCTCAATATTATTTTATTCATTCTCAGGCAATGTGGCTCTAAGTCCATTCTTATTTAATATTATAATGGATAAACTTGAGGAAAACAAATGGACGGGAAATCCCGAAGCACATGACTGCTGCATTTACTGCGATTCGTTTATGAGTTGAACTGTATACAACGATGCGTGCCGTAGCCTAGTTGGTTAAGGCAATACGCTACAAGCCGTAAGATCGAGGGTTCAAATCCCGCTGGGTTCAGAATTTTTTAAACAGAACCAAAACCTTCTGACGGAACTATCGCCCTGAGGTCAACTCAACCTCTAACGGAAATTAGAATCAGACACTTATTTTGTTTTGGGGATAAAGGCGGCCGTCAAGCAGACGGCTGGCTTCAATTGTCTAGAGAAGCTTCCATGCACCTCTTTGATCCCTCATAAGTGCCACATGTTCTGTCCTTCGCAGTCTATGAGACTTAACCGTTCTTATTTTACTGGCTTCCTATACATATCACGTAACTCACTATTATGCAGTTTTCTCTATTCACCTGTCTGTTCATCTCTTTTTTTGGCCCAAAAATGTCCTAATAACTTTATTCTCAAATACTTGTAATCTCATTTCCTCCCATAAAGTAAGAGTCCATGTTTCGCACCCATATAATATAACTGGTAGAATAATAGTTTTATATATTTTCAGTCTAACTTTTTTGAAAGGAGTTGGGATGTCAACAGTCCTTGTAATACATAACAGCACGTATTTAAAGAATTGAGCCTATGTTTAATTTCTTTGTGCATCTCATTCCTATTTGTGATTATTGTTCCTAGGTATTTGAATTCAGCCCACTTCAAAATTTCCCTCATTTGTCATTAGTTATCCATTTCCATTTTATAATGTATTTCTATGTTTAATGGAAGCAGAAGAAAGCATAATTGAAAGAATTGAGGAAAAGGAATTAAAGTGGTTAGGACATGTTTTAAGAATGGAAGATGAGCGATGGCCGAAGCAACTATATGAATGGCATCCTAACAGAAAGAAGAAAAGAGGAAGACCAAGGTTAACATGGAAGGAAAACATGAAGACAGTAATGCAAGCTAGAGGGCTAAGCATCGAAGATGCCCAAGACCGTAGGCTTTGGAGGTTTGGCACGGGAAGACGGCAGCAGCTGTAAAAACCCGAAGATAGATAGAGAGATTTCTATGTGTGACCACATATTTAGTTTTATTGAGATTTACTTCCAGTTCCAATTCTCTTAATGTTACTCAAGAGAGTGTGCGTGTAGGCCCTTGGTATCTCATAATGGAATTGAACACACGTGTAACACATGGTTGCTATTCAGAAAGAGGGAACAGACTTCAAACATTTATTTCTTCCAAGCTACAAACAATAGAAACACAATTCCGATCACAGCCGGATAGGCGCTGTTGCTTGAAGTTCTGATCACGGTCGCATTGGCGTTGTTGGATTCGACGAGGAAGAACAGAAAATCTACTTCATCGCCGGTGGCCTCCCAGGTCACCAGACCTAACCCTGTGTGATTTTTATCTGTGGGGTTAAGTAAAAGACCGTGTTTTTATCCCCCCATGCCTGACAATTTTCAAAATCTGGGACATCGAATTGTTAGAGCTGTGAATTCCATAACTAGACCAGCTGATTCGTGTGTGGCAAGAAATGAGCCACCATTTTGAATTTTGTTGTGTAACACATGGTGCTCATATAGAATGCATAAAATAGTGAAATTTGAACTTTTCTCTTTCCAGGAACGTTGGAATTGTTTCCATTTTTTTTTGTAGTTTGGAAGAAATAAATGTTTGAAGCCTGTTCCTTCTTTCTGAATAGCCATATATATATAGTCCACCGCTGTGGTCTCGAGGTAGCGTTCTGCCTTGTCACGCAGCGTGCCCGGGGTCGATTCCCGGTCGAGATAGGCTCTTGGGTGAGGTTTTTCGGGGTTTTTCCTCACCTGTAAGAAAAATGTCTGGAAGCTTAGGGTCCAACGGTCCCCGAAAATCATCCGGCCATCATTATCATCGCCATCCTTCACCGGTGTGGAAAGCAATGGGAAGCTACCACATGTAGGCTATAATTCCTTAGTAAAGCTTCAAAGCATAGCATGAAAATGCTATGATTACAGAGAAAGACTACCATTGGACAGAATTACTATGGATGGATATATATACCATAAACCAGCAAAATCGTGCCTATAAAGTAGACTTACTGAGTAATTTCCTTAGTTTATGCAGTTTTTGCGTGACGGTTTTTTAGAACACACAAATAAAGACTAAACAAACTAGATTTCATATTGTTATCAAAATTCAGACCTTTATTAATCTAGAAACTGAAGTCCAGTCTACAAAAAAATAATTCTAGCACGAATTATTTAGAGAAGGCCTTGAAATGAAATGAACATGTATGTTCTATCACGTGATAAAACTCAATTCACACTCATCAATCACGCCAAATGTCCTTTTGTCACGATAATTTTTTAAAAAAAATGAAATAAATATATAACGCAATAAATTAATGGAAAATTGAGTCTCAAAAAGACATTAAATATAGAAGCAGTTTTAATGTTAGCTATATATCTTTTTTTTTATTTTTATATTTCCTAGCCGTTATGGAGGATATTTTTACGGGAGTTATATCGATAAATTACAACCGCCAGACATTAGCCTATTAAAAAGTTAGGTGCTTACAGACCACGGTGAAGAACTACAAGAGGACCTACTATAAAATATACAAAAAAAAGAAAGAGGGCGAAGTCTCAGAGACCCTGAATCGAGCATAAAAAATATGAAGAACGATACAATAGACAAGGGTTGTACAAACCCGTCTGTAGGAATGTACTTATTAAGGCCATTCTCATGAAAATATTTTTTTTGAAAAAAAATACTAATCTTCAACCATCCTACTTTCAAAAACTCAAGTCCAAGGCGAGAGAGGCCAACCAGCCGCTGCTGACCTCACATCCACATGTGTTAATCACAGAGATAGAAGATCATACAGCCAGTGTAGGGGTAACATGTCGGGTCCCCCAACCGTTATAACTGTATTTTTCTCATTCTGGAGTCGATATCGTAGCTACCTAATTACCTCGCGATGCTGGATGGGAACCGGTCCCATACTGGACGAAATACCATTGAGAAAATTTCTTCTACCAAGGATACTCCAAACATGGCAAGCCCCGTAGATCTACGCCAAAGCATCTTGCTTTAACTACTAGGCTAAGGCGCGCGACGGGCTACTTAGTTCTACCTTTGGCTCTATGGCCCTCTAAGAACCTTGGCTCCTTCATAACAACTGTCCATTCTTCTCTCTTACTAGCTTTCTATCTCCAGCTTTTCACCTTCAGTTGTCTTAAGTCTGCTTCAAATTTATCTAACCATCTTAATTTCTTCATCCAAAACTTTCTTCTTCCTTCCGGTTTGCCTTCTAAAATCTTACTTACTAGACACCGAAAATAACAATGACAACAAATTGTATAACTTATTTCCAGCCATATAATATACGAATATTGGACTTGTGGTTATGCTCTTTGCCTTTGGTCCCAAGGGTCGCGGGTTCAAATCCGGCCGGGGTCGATGTATTTTTTAGGACGGAAAAATCCAAGGAGCAAGTCCTCCGGGAGGGACTTTAAGCCGTGGGTCCCGAGTCTGAAATTTTCAGGCTCATAAAAAATCCTGAAGCCTGAATGAAAAGGCCGCTAAGCAAAATTTACCGAATTTTCCCGTCCTAGTACTACCTTGGTTTCCTAGATGTCAGTATGAGGCGGAACGCTGACCCGGGACCACTCAACATGACATCTATACGAAAACAAGTGTAACTAAATTAATATGGTTCAAATTATTCCCTGTTGGGGGAGAGCGCCTAAACCCCTGTAAAGGGAAAACATGGGCTTACAATACAATACAATAATATATGAATACCATCTTCCTATACCCAAAATAATATACCATTTTTTCTCTGTGGTAATCTTTATTTTCCCAATCATATTACCTGAGCCCATTCCTGAACATTTTCTCTGTATCTCTTGCATCCGGGTGTGAGTAAATCGACCGTATCTCTTTCTGCCTGATGGGTTTCATTCCAGAACCTGCTTGCGAATCTCTAAATTGTACACTATTTTTGTGCCCATATCACCGCAAATATTTATTTGCAATATATTCTGTAATTGAACCATGTGTTCCTTATAGTCTCCAAATTACCGATCGTGATCGTGAGGGCTAAGTTATGTTCGGGCACCATTTGGCTTTAACGTTTCATGTCTTATAGGTGACGAAAAACTCCGAAAAAATCTCATCCTGGAAACTAATCCCGATCGCAGATGGAACCCGGGCCCGCTGCTAACCATATCGACGTTAATCCTATAAAACAATAGTTGATTATTATTATTTATTTATTTATTTATTTCAGGATTGTTTCTATGTTTACACAGGTATCCTCAACCAAAATATACATTTTTTTCTTCCACGCTTCCCGGTTTTGCGTGTCTGCTTCTGTCATGTTTCTCTTCTTCATGTTGTCTTGAATTCCCTTCATCCATGTTGGCTTTGCTCCACCACGTTTCCCTTTTCCAGGAGGTATCCATTTAAATACTTCTTTGTTTGTTTCTGTGTCCCTTCTTCTCATTCTATGCCCATACCATCTTAGTTGGATTTCTTCAATATCTTGTACAATATCCTTTTCTACATTCATTATTTCTCTTATTGTATTATTTTTATTTCATCTAATTTTGATATTCTTGCCGATCTTCTTAAAAAGTCCATTTCTGTGACTAATAATTTATTTCTGTGTTTTTGCTTCAACGTCCATGTTTCCGCACCATATAATAAAATACTCTGCACAATTGTGTTATATATTAATAATTTAGTCCTCTTGATTATATTCCTACTCCATACAATTTCATTTAATTTGCCAATAACTTTCTTTGTCTCTATTATTATTTTTTCGATGTCCAATTCAGATGATCCATCTTTTTGAATTATTGATCCCAAATACTTAAATATTCCAGTTTTAATCTTTGTTCCATTTATTTCTACGAGTAATTCCTCGGAGAGATCTGTGCTCATACATTGTTTTATTTTATTATTATATTATTATTATTATTATTATTATTATCATCATCATCATCATCGCTTTAATATGAGCAGGCATTTTAGAAATTCACAGTATGGCCGTAGAATGGATTGGATGTAGAAATTTATTAAAGAGACTGTACAGTGAATGGCCGGGAGAGAAGAACGTTTTAATTAAACTTTTAACACATGGGTGTATAAACTGTTATTTCAACGCCGCATCTGGCGTTATAAACAACAATATTGCAACTAAAATTATGATTTTAAATGGTAAGGCTATTTGTATCCTTAAATAAATAAACAACCAACGATGTGGGTCCTTGTAGGAAAACCATAGGAAAGCGCCCGGTAGGTAGGCAAAGAATGAGGTGGGAGAATAACACTACACATGATTTGAGGGAAGAAGATTATAAAGGGCAAGATTCGAAAACCTTATCTCAGAACAGGGATGTATGGAGAGCTTATGTCCGCTAGTTTGATAGTGTCAATGAACTAGGTACTTAATTGGTGTTTCTCGTATAATTTATCATATTTATACTATTATTATTATTGTTGTCCACCGCTGTGGTCTCGAGGTAGCGCGCTGCCTTGTCACGCAGCTGGCCCGGGTTCGATTCCCGGTCGGGACAGGCTCCTGGGTGAGGTTTTTTCGGGGTTTTTCCTCACCTGTATGACAAATATCAGGAAGCTTAGGGACCAACGGTCCCCGAAAATCATATGGCCATCACCATTAACCTTATCGTTATTATCATCATCCTTCACCGGTGTGGAAAGCAACGGGAAGCTACCACACCTACAATTCCCTAGTAAAGCTGCAGAGAATAGCATGAAAATGCTATGACTGCAGTGAAGGACCTGCCCTCGGGCAGAATTACTGTGGATGGATTATTATTATTATTATCATCGTATAAAATCTTGTTTGCATATAAAATTTACATTACTACATTTAAAATATATTTAACACTTTATAATTAGCATAGTATATATTTATATTTGTCAAATATTTATTTGTATTTATGCTGGTTGAGTGGAAGAGAAGGCCTTATGGTCTTAACTCAGCCAGAATAAATAAAACATTATTATTATTATAAAATAAAATAAGTTAAAATATACCTTCTTAGGTAAGATCCGTCGTCCTCAACTTATAAAATATGTATTATTTATGTCTGTAGGCCTTTCAGAACATCCGTTCCATCTTCAGCAGGTCCTTCTTCGCTACAATATCTAATATGATGGTTGTTGCTGCTAGTCACGACAACACCACATTAGGACCAGCAGCAACAACCATCATATCAGATAATGTAGCGAAGAAGGACCTGCTGAAGATGGAACGGATGTTCTCAAAGGCCTACAGACATAAAGAATACATATTTTATAAGTTGAGGACGACGTATCTTATCTAAGAAGGTATATTTTAACTTATTTTATTTTATGACTATCCACCTCAAAGGTTTTAACAACGAATTTTATTAGTATTGATATTATTATTATTATTATTATTATTATTATTATAGTTACAGTAGGTATAATTTTTATGAAAAGTTTTATCACCTGGAAGAGTTTAACCGTACATAAAACGCACATTTTACGGTAAGGTACTGTATCTACTTTGTATTTTAAATCTAAATGCTTTTCTATTTCTATTCTATAATGGTCATTGTTGGGCCATAGCCTCTCCTTTGTAAGGAGATATCAGATCAAGTAAAATTTTAGTTACCTTATTTCCTCATAGCTATCATGAAGGGCATGTGGTCAAAACACTGACTCAATGAGACAAACCTAAATTGCCTTTTCAAAAATTAAACTAAGCCCACAAAATCCCTTCAAGGCAAGACCTCTAGCCAAGGGATGGCTAAATTATCTCTCACATGTTAGTTTTTTTTCCTAAGTTGTTGGGCTCCATTTTGCATCATTCTGCTGACGGATTCTCTAGAAGGAATGGTCAACGGAAAGAAAGTTAGAGGCAGAAAGAGACATCAGATGACAGACAATATTAAAATAAATGGTTTGTATGCAGATACAAAAAGGAAAGCTGAGTTAAGGAAAGAGTGGAGAATGCTGAATTTGCAACCGCTGAAAAAGTGGAAAGACCCTCAATCGGATCTAAATGAGTTGCTACAATTTATTTGTTCAGTTAGAAGCTCACAGGGTGATTTAAGATTTAATATGTCAATTATTTAAATAAACGTTGTAAGATTAATCCATTTAAACCCGTGATTTATCAACTTAAGCCCTATCACAACAGTATCATCATCATCATCATCATCATCATCATCATCCAATATCACGATCTTCCGGAAAATTAAACGCCATTCCTCTCTGTCTAACCATTGATCTTCCTCTATTCTCTGATAATCATAGCCGCTTGCACACCTTATTTCCAGGTTTTCTTTGGTCTTCCGTTCTTCCTCCTTTCCATTGGGAATATATATTTCCAACGGAAGAATCTAATACTTAACGTTTCTTCGGGACGCAAGAAGATAATAAATAATTTACTTAGCTACAATAATTAGCACGGTGAAAAAAACACGCATAAGACTGAGGGTCCCGAAATGCATGTCACCGCTATATAGGCGGGACGATACTCAACCTTTGTGATTTAATGCATATCGATGTGAGGCAGCCGGCTGGAATGTCAAGGGGTTTCTAGGCCTGTTACGCCATGAAGTTTTTTTTAAAAATTCTTACGTCTATTTTGCTATTAAATATTTTACATATATTTTTTATTACTTTTTTATTTTCCTTACTTTAACATCTCCCTTTGTACATACTTTCATGTGCCCCACGCCAACCGGGCCTAACTGTGACATGACCTTTGGGGAGAGGATTTTAAACTGCGAATCACATATATACCATTCAAATACATGGAAGACCTTCCAGAGATGAGATGAACATTGAAGACAAGCCATATATAGAATATGATATGATTATGACAGACAAATTTTGTTCGGGGACTTCTTTCTTTGTATTTTTTTCTTTGTTTTCATTTTATGTATAGCCTAGTAGATTCGAGCTGTTATTCATTTCTGCATTCATTCTATCATTAATTTAATTTTAATTGTATTTAATTTTATTGTATTACTAGACATTATTTTCATAATTATTCAATTTGACAGATAATTAATTGTTTAGTAGGACTATTATTGTAATTTTTTGTATTTATATGTAACATATGTTTGTCCTGGTGAGTGGAAGACAAGGCCACATTGGCTTTAACTCGACCATGCTAAATAAATATATTCTATTCTATTTGTTCCTGCAAATTTACTGCCATTTGTCTTACCCCGAAAAATCCTTCACATAGGAAACTTGTATCGACTGTGTGTATAGACCTATGGAAACTTTTTTTTTCAGAATCAAACTCGACGTATAGGAATCAATAAAGAAAAATAAAATAGATTTCGTTAACCACCAAAATCGGACCATTAGGAATTAACCGTAAGGGAGAATTTAAAAGTCATTCTAGTAGCCGGAATGATAGATTTTTCAACAACCAAACTTGATAGGAGCCTATATACCAATTAAATAGAAGGACAAAATCCAACCTTTGGAAATAAGGGTTAATCTGAAAGGTGATATTTAATGGAAATAATTTCAATCCTCTACCGGGTTTATTTCTCTCAATAAAATGTTACATACACTAACGATAATTCAATGATGACGGGTTATTCTACATACTAAGTTTGTTACAAAAGTCTATGTTGACGGATATTTTCTTTATTATCTCACAAGCATTTTTCTTTATTTCATTTTTCTGAACCTTTTTCCACAGAAAAAAAAGCGACTAGACGCTTTTGAGATGTGTATATGGAGAAGGATGAAACGTATAAAATGGACAGACAAAATTAAAAATAAAGATGTTCTAGACAGAGTAGGTGAAGGAAGAACAATGCTGGAACCCATAAAGAAGAGGAAAATAAATCGGGTTGGCCACTGGCTGAGAAGAAACTGCCTGCTGACGGATGTCCTAGAAGGAATGGTCAACGGAAAGAAAGTTAGAGGCAGAAAAAGACATCAGATGATAGACAATATTAAATAAATGCTTTGTGTGCGGATACAAAAAGGAAAGCTGAGTTAAGGAAAGAGTGGAGAATGCTGAGTTTGCAGTGAAACACCTGCTCTTGGGTAGAACACTATGAATGAATTTCCACAGAAAACTCTCACCTAATATTGATATTGGATCACTATGGAGTTTAATTATTAAAATAAATATATATTCCAAAAACTACAAAAATAGGAGCATACATTTTATTTGCTGAGAAGTTCGCACAGTACACGCAATTCCTACGTGACGAAGTTTATAGAATGCCTGATGTGGCAAGTAAGTATTTCGTTACACTCCTGAATATACTAAAATCAGTAGCTGCAGCAGGACCACACACAGAGGTAATATACAACCAAAATACATTACATGGACCACTCCATTATAAATTTTCCAATGCAAAAGAAAGAAGCAACCTTCATTGTGTGGTTATTATATACACTGAGTTATTTATTACTAAATTGATTGGACGAGGTTCCTTCAAGCCAATCCTTTCTTACACTACTTTTTATCTTCCATAATAATCTACTGATTAAATAATATCCATACGTGTATTATTATTAACATACGAAAAATTAGTAATAAAACACTCATACAATACACATTTTCAGGGATTCAAAGTAACTAAAAATAGGAATATTGAAGACTATTTAACTCATGCCCCAAATGGGAGTCAATGACCAATCAGATTTCAATGATTTTTTATTTACAACCAATCACAGTCGTGTTTCGTCTAAAATTTATCAACTAAAGTTTATCATAATAAAGAAAGCACCTCCTTTTTAACATTCTGATTAGGTCACAGCGTTATTTTGCAGTGACTGACTCTCTAAGAAATATGGCTACCAGATTGTATAATATAGTGCATGAATGTCAGCAGAAAGCGCATGCGATAGATAATATAAAAACATTTGTAACAATTGATTATACCACAAAAAAAAAAAAAAGAAAACACTGTTTGCACTTTCTTAAACGAATTATTTTCCAGGATATGACGTTGCAGAAAAATAATTGACATATTAAATCATAGGACATCAAATTAATTAATACCTATAATGATATACATATATATAATATACATTTCTCCACTAGGGTGCATTCTTACAATATTGTGATCCTTTGGCAATAACTGATATTATGATCTTGTTGCAGTGGTGAACAAAGGAAGGAAATGAAGCGTACCAATCGTTTCTCATTTGTTTTCAAACATCGCCGTTTACATTAAATATATAAATATGTTACAATAACTATAGTTAAATAATGGTTTGTGCGTAAACACCTTAATTTTATTCGTTAAATAGTGCTAACAAACGCCACTCTTGATTTCCAAATTCTCTAGATATATTCACTCTTCACTTCGTGGCATTACTTATGATAACATTAATCTAACTAACAGATCGAAAACGAAATCAACTAAATAATTATATTCAAACTATCAGAAAGAATTGCACAATACAGAGATGAATGGATGGACCACATCAATAGAATGGATAACAATAGAATTCCGAAACAGATTCTTTATTACAAACCACTAGGACGAACAAATGTTGGGACCCAGTAAAGGATGGACAGACCAATTCTAGCATCAGATCGGAACAGACCTTAAGGTATAATCCTTGATGCTGCTGCTGATGATGATGAACTAACTAACTCACTGGCACTATTGAACCCGTAGGTTCAGAGCCGCGCAGACATAAGCACTCCATATCCAGAGTTAATGTTTTTCAGTCACTCTCTGTATAATCTATTTCCCTCAAAGCATTGTTAATGTTATTCTCCCACCTCATTCTCGACCTACCAACTGGGCGTTTTCCTTCCCATATTACTACAAGAAGATTCCATGCACGTCTTTCATTTCCATTCCATTCGTGCCACATGTCCTGCCCATCGCAGTCTACGAGACTTAACTGTTCTCATTATATCTGGCTTCCTATAAAGACCATGCAGTTAATTGTTATTCTTTGGTCCAACATTTTTCCTCAGGACTTTATTCCCAAATGTTCGTAATCCCCTTTCCTCCCTTAAAGTAAGAGTCCATCTTTCGCATCCATATAATATAACTGGGAAAATAACAGTTTTATATATTTTCAGTTTAACGTTTTTTGAAAGGAGTTGGGACGACAAGAGTCCCTGTAATGCATAATAGCACGCATTTCCAGAATTGAGCCATGTTTAAATTTATTTGTGCATCTCATTCCTATTAGTGATTATTGTTCCTAGATATTTGTTACGTTCTAGAGGTTACAACTCTACAGATGTCAGCGATAATACGTATTTCATTAGCACAACGCCTCAAAGAGACATCAAATAGTTTTCTTGAATGGATGAAGAACGATTAAATGTTGATAGATAGAGAAGAATGGAGAAAGAAGATAAAAATTTAAAACGCTTTGGACACATGACTGCTTTATTACGTTGCAAACCTGGTTATAAATAAACAAAATTATTATTATTACTAACTTTATTATTATTTATATCATCATCATCATTATTATTAATATTAGTGTTACTATTATTATTGTTATTATTATTATCGTTATTATTATTATTATAATTACTATTATTATGATCGTTATTATTATTATGCCTATTATTATTATTATTATTATTATTATTAAAGTAAAGTGATCCCACAACAGGCCCGGAGGCCCTTGGGGTAGTAGGAGGTAAAGGCTCCCACTTTTATCTAGACAATCAGCATTTTATGTCAGCCGGGTTGTCAGCCCGCGTGACGGACCCCTTTACCCCCAGAACAAGCGTCTGGTACTCATTTCAGTCAGAGGCTGAGTCGACCCCAGGGTCATAGTGCCGCCAGAAGGTTTGGGTCAGTTTAAAAATCCTGACCCCACCGGGACTTGAACTCTCGAACTTCCGGCTTGTAACGCAGTGCCTTAACCACTACGCTACGGCGTGCCCCCATTATTATTATTACTATTATTATTATTATTATTATCATTATCATCATTATTGTTATTACTATGATTATTATTATTATTACTATTATCAGTATTACTACTGGAGTTCGGAATTCCTAAAAAGTTAGTTAGACTTATACGAATGTGTCTGAATGGCACAAAGAGTAGGGTGCGTGTAGGCAAACAGTTTTCAGACACTTTTGAAATCCAGAATGGGTTGAAGCAAGGAGATGCCACTATCTCCTCTACTATTTATTTTGTACTAGAGCATGCCATTAAATCTTTAGAGAATGGAAGGAAGGCTTACAACTCAATGGTATTAACTAAGCTGTTCGTAGTTTATGCTGATGATGTATTATTGGCCGATAGCGAGGAGATACTAAAGGACAACACGCACACACTATTGAGTAACACTAAGAAATTAGGACTGGAAGTAAATATCAATAAAACTAAATATATGGTCACACGTAGAAATTCATTATATAATGGAAATGGACAGCTAATAACAAATGAGGGAATTTTGAGGAAGTGGCTGAATTCAAATACCTATGAACAATAATCACAAATAGGAATGAGATGCACAAAGAAATTAAACATAGGCTCAATTCTGGAAAATGCGTGCTATTATGCATTGCAGAGACTCTTGATGTCCCAACTCCTTTCAAAAAACGTTAAGCTGAAAATCGATCAACTATATACTATTATCTACTACCAGTTATATTATATGGTTGCGACAACATGGACTCTTACTTTAAGGGAGGAAAGGAGATTACGAGTATTTGAGAATAAAGTTCTTAGGAAAATCTTTTGGACCAAAAGAGAGATGAACAGACAGGTGAATGCAGAAGACTACATAACAATCGAACTACATGGTCTTTATAGGAAGCCAGATATAATAAGAACAGTTAAGTCTCGTAGACTGCGATGGGAAGGACATGTTGCACGTATGGGGAATGAAAGACTTGCATGGAAGCTTCTTGTAGGAAAGCCAGAGGGAAAACGCCCAGTTGGTAGACCAAGAATGAGATGGGAGAATAACATTAACTATGATTTGAGGGAAGTAGATTATACAGGGAATGATTGGAAATCATTAGCTCAGGTTAGGGATGTATGGAGAGCATATGTCCGTGCGGCCATGAACCTACGGGTTCGATAGTGCCAGTGAGTATGTAAGTGCTACTATTATTATTATTATCATTATCATCATTATTATTATTACTATCTATGATGATATTATTATTATTATTATTATTTTTATTTTGTAATTGAGTGAACCTGTTTCACTCTCACAAAAAATAAAAAACAGAGTAGGGTATGTTTGAGGGTTCAACTGGATGGGATTTAACAAACCACCTCCCACCCCCTTTTAATCATCAACGTTCGCCCCTGGGGAGTAGGGTTTAAAAACATCCCCCTCTGTACAGCACGGGGAATTGGGGTGACAATGATGACAGTACTTGCGAACCTATTCATTGTATCAAAAACTAGTGCCATAATGCAAACATCATCAAACAGACGAAATGGTCTACATTCGATTACTGTAATTTCCTTTGGGACATGAAAATAAAAAAAATATATATATATATATTTAAGCAATGAGCAATATACCACATAACACAAGTACGTATTTTGTTTAAAATGCACTTGTGGGACAAGAGCTATCGAATTGATTTCATGCAAAATGACTTTTTTGTATAAATATTACGCAGCACATGCGCGTAATCACTGTTCGCTTTTTTTTGTCACTTTATATAAACTACAAAGATTGCATAACCAACTCACTGGCACTATCAAACCCGATATTTTATTGCCGACCGGACATAAGTGCTCCGTATATAATAATAATAATAATAATAATAATAATAATAATAATAATAATAATAATAATAATATAATAATAATAAATAATAATAATAATATTATTATTTTATTTATATACAGACTTTTAATGTTTACACATCTTTTCTGTGCCTAAAGTTTTATATAATAATAATAATAATAATAATAATAATAATAATAATAATAATGTTGTATTTATACTGGCAGAGTTAAAGCCCTGGGGCTTTCTCTTCCATTCAACCAGCACAAATTAACTAACTAACTCATAGGTTCTATCGAACCCGTAGGTTCATGGCCGCAAGGACATAAGTTCTCCATACATCCCTATTCTGAGCTAATGTTTTCCATTCATTCCCTGTATAATCTACTTCCCTCAAATCATAGTTAATGTTATTCTCCCACCTCAAATCTTGGTCTACCAACTGGACGTTTTCCCTCTGGTTTTCCTACAAGAAGCTCCCATGCACGTATTTTATTCCCCATTCGTGCCACATGTCCTGCCCATCGCAGTCAACGAGACTTAACTGTTCATATTATATCTGGCTTTCTATAAAGACCATGTAATTCACTGTTACGAAGTGTTCTCCATTCACTGTCTGTTCATCTCTCTTTGGTCCAAAAATTTTTCTAAGAACTTTATTCTCAAATACTCGTAATCTCCTTTCCTCCCTTAAAGTAAGAGTCCATGTTTCGCATCCATATAACTGGTAGAATAATAGTTTTATATTTTTTCAGTTAAACTTTTTTGAAAGGAGTTGGGAAGCCAAGAGTCTCTGTAATGCATAATATTTTGGAACATAATAGCAGTCATTTTTAATTTTTGTATTTATTTCTATTGCTATATTATAATCCGTTATAATGGTTCGAGGTATTTAAACCATGCTCTCTTGAGGGTTTCTTCAGTTACACTTATTTCCCTAAAGATGTCAGCAAATAAGTGATTAGATCAGCTTCACTAAGTGACGAATAGTGCACAACTAAGGCATACTGTGGGTAGGAAAGGCCCATTAAATTTTAACCAGAGGCTTTAATTTAGTATTCAGTCCCTCACGAAATATTTTAAGGTATCCAATGTGATAGACTTTCCCTTCGTCTTAAAAATAGCTTATTCATCTTAAATCTTAGAAACCCTTTAAATATAACAGACATATTTTATCCATAATATAACAGCAGCAAGATGAAACAATTTTCTATGTAATAAATTGTTGGTTTCAGATTTTATGAGCAATAAATTATAATATCTAGACATGTAATGGTTTTAGAATTTATAAAAAAGTTAATTAAGTTTTCTCACGCAGTATAACTTTTTTTTCAACTCTCTTTAAATAATCGTGATAGATAGTTCATAATTACCACCAACTAGCTCAGTGGTACAATGAAACCAGAGGATCTTGTACGCGCGTGCACAAACTCCTATTCCATAGCTAATGTTTTCCAATCATTCAAATTCTTCAAATGATGGTTAATATTATCGTCCTCTCATCACTGGGAGCCTTCGCTTTGATTCCTCATTTATGACACATGTCCTGCCAATACAAGTCTTTGAGACTTAACTGTTCTTCGTACATCAGGTTGAACATTGGGAAGTAAGTAGTACATTACAAGCCGAGGACGTGTTTAAGCCAGCTAGCAAATGAATAGCAATATATTTACTTCCAGAATTGCGTATTATAGTTTTGTTCACTCCTGTACTAGTAACACTGGTCAACATGATTTTTGTCTCATGAGTACCAATAGTTATACTTAATGCAGCTTTTTATCGTGCTTTCAAATATGTATTCGGAATTTCTCCATTAGCTACAATTTTTTTTATTTCAATTTCAATTAATGGATTTAAATAATTATTTTTTAATAAACATTTTTTCGTTCATTTGTCCATTGTACAATAAAACCAAATGAGCTAACTCAAACGGTTTCAGCTATGGAAAAGATATATCAAGGCAAATGGAATCCTAATATGCTGGCCGATTATTGTTGGACCATCAAGAGGGATGCTCCACAGGCGGAATATAGCAGAAAATCGTAATTTCTTACTTTCTAGGTGAGTCCGAATGTTCTAATGTTGTGTAGTAACGAATGTAGAAAATATTAAAGTGTTTGAAATTATAAATGCCTGTCTCTCGGAAACCTTGCGTGATGGAGAAAAACCGATATCATATTTGAATTCAGGAGAAAAATTCTATCAGAATCACATATTTTTCTTTCTGAGACAAAAAAAGTTTATTTTTTGTTGTTCAGTGTTATTGTGTTTAATTTCGTGTGAATTTATATTCTTGGTTTGTAGAGTTCTACTGTTTGATGGCAAGGGAATGTTGATAAAACAACTGCAATTGTTTATTGTTGTCTAAATTAGTGGCAGACATTTTAAATAAGTTTCAGACTGTATATTAATTACAGATATGATTAATTGTGATGTAGAGGAAGCGGCGAATGCAGCGGTTCACTTTCTACTACCAGCAAAGTCGAAAAATAGATATTAAAAAAGTATTACTCAATACAATTTTAAGTAGGTACATTTTCACATTATCAATTACCGGTAAGTCAATTATATTTCTTCCCGTCATCAGTTTGAAGCTATTTGTGGCACAATAAATAGAAGATGAGCTCAAACAACAAATCCTAGTAAGCCAATGGCAAAGATTATACCTAAATTACCGAAGGGCTCCTTTTTCCCTCTTTCATGACAAATAATGTGGGAAATTATTCCAAACCAAGGGAGAATTAAAATATACACTTCTGGGCATTGAATAATAAAACCCATAAACAAACAAAATTAAAATTTTATAATACAATGGCGATCCCAGTCCTTTTTATGGGAGCGAATCTCGTATTATCAGTACCAAACAAGAAAGTAAAATCGAAGTAGCCGAGATGAAATTTTTAAGAAGAGTAAAAGGATGCACTAGAATGGACCAGATAAGAAATGAGGATATCCGTGAAGAACTGCAGATCTACTCCATAAAAGAAAATACATTTAACAACAAGAATCAGTGGAAAGAACATATAGAAAGAATGGAAGAAAGCAGATTACCAAATAAAATCCTACATTATTTTCCGAGAGGAAGAAGAGATATCGGACGTCCTCGGAAGTGATGGTCTTAGATCTATTAGTGAAGACGGAACAGGCAACTAATGCCTAAACCAGGAAGTGAAGAAGAAGACATTTGTTCCCTAGGTAAGTAAGTTGAGCAATCACAAGCCGTTGTTATTATTTCCCCCCCCCCCTAACTGTATTTTCAAAAAAAATTACTATTTCAATTGAATTCTATGTCAACTTCTAGCAAATTCAAATGTAATTTTAACAATAATATTACAGAACCTAGAGGAATGAATCTTTCTAGAAAACAGAACTTACAACTGAAAAGAAGAATAAAAAAAGTTGAACTGCCAGCAATAACTCATGAGTTTGCCGCACAATTTGAAAGCTTCTCCTGCATTTTAAATGTGTTATATATGGGCAGGAGCGAGAGAGAAAAACGTATCAACCAGTAAATCATCAACTCCATTCCAACTTTAATATCGAGATCAATATATCCATAGTTTTATATTATATACGGACCATTTCCTCCACTGGAGGGGGGGGGGAGAGAAATAGCAAGGCTCAGGGGATGAAATAACTCGAAAGATTTATACGTGTTGAGATATGCAACAAAATAATAATAAAAACACAAATCAAAATGACCGGTGTATGCCATGTCAGGATTTCATCTACAAGTGGTCTGAAACAGTAGAAGTAGCATTTATTCCAGTTTTCAAAGCCTCAGCTAACCAAGTAAGTGGCACTATCGAACCAGTAGGTTCATGGCCGTGCGGATATAAGCTCCCCATACTACCATATCCTGAGCTATTGTTTTCCAATCATCCCCTGTATAATCAATTACCCTCAAACCATGGTTAATGTTATTCTCATTCTTGGTCTAGAAAAATATGCGTTTTCCTTCCGGTTTTCCTACAAGAAGCTTCCATGCACCTCTTTCATTTACCATACGGGCCATATGTCCTGCCCAATTCACTCTACGAGACTTAACTGGCTTCCCACTAAGACCATGTAGGTCACTGTAATATTATTCTTCCAGTTATATTATATGGATGCGAAACATGGACTCTTACTATAAGGGAGGAAAGGAGATTACGAGTATTTGAGAATAAAGTACTTGGAAAAATCTATGGACCAAAGAGAGATGAACAGACAGGTGAATGCAGAAAACTATAACAATGAACTACATGGTCTTTATAGGAAGCCAGATATAATAAGAACAGTAAAGTTTCGTACACTTCGATGGGTAGGACATGTGGCACGAATGTAGAACGAAAGACGAGCATGGAAGCTTCTTGTAGGAAAACCAGGGGGAAAACGCCCGGTTTGTAGACCAAGAATGAGGTGGGAGAATAACATTAACTATGATTTGAGGAAGAAGATTATACAGGGAATGATTTGGAAAACATTAGCTCAGGGTAGGGATGTATAGAGAGATTATGTCCGCGCGGCCATGAACCTACGGGTTCGATAGTGCCAATGAGTTAGTTAATTAGGTATTTTAATTCAGCCACTTCTTCAAAATTCCTCTCATTTGTCAATAGCTGTCCATGTCCATTATATAATGTATTTCTACGTCTTCAAGCTACGTAAAATACCATAGAAAAAATATTGAAATAAACTAATGTATTCACGTAGACTTTCACGGCCGGAGTTGCTATGATGATCTTGAAGAAGATTTTCGGGCTGTAGGCCGTGCTCGTGAGGCTTGTAGTTCCCCGACGTTTCGCCACAGACTGCGTCCCTTGAGGATGCCAGACGCAGTCTCTGGCGAAACGTCGGGGAACTACAAGCCTCACGACCACGGCCTACAGCCCGAAAATCTTCTTCAAGATCATTGAAATAATCGTTAGATAAATGTAAAAATCATTGTAAATGGTGGGAAATAATTTGAAAATGAAACCCTAAGAATAACTTTTGAGAGGAGTTTTAAGAAGAAATAAAAAAAAAAAACTCGGTCACAAGTTGTAAAGTTTAGGCATTATTTTTGTACTCATTTCCTCATGAAAATATAACATTGATTATCATGGAAACCTGGCTGTCATTTATTTTAATGTCCGTTTAGTATTGCAAAATGTAATGAATTCTTTGCATTACGTATCTAATACAGATTTTTTTAATTTACTGGGCAGATAATGTTTCTGCTAAGGAATTTATTCGAACACTATAAACTAAAAACAATTCTAAATAATTACTTTTTTTAAAGTTACAGACCATTAAAAATGTAATCGATTCAGAAAATAGTTTTGTAAAAGAGAAGATTTATCGCTGTAATAAATGCATAGAGAAGCCATTATAAATCATTGAGAAATAATGTGCTTGGCTTCAAGGAAGACTTTCTCAATTTCTGTTTTCAACTCCGTATGAATATTTTAAGTCCACAGGGTGGCTATAAAATGTTACAACCACCTTTTTTCTTTGCGATGAATCCGCTAAAGTTTCCTTAATTATAAAAAATGTCTCAAATTAATTATTCTTTAGCGAATTCCTAGGGAATAAAGCTACAAAACTAATTTACATTAAACAACATTATCTAATATATGTCCACCGCTGTGGTCTCGAGATAGCGTGCTGCCTTGTCACGCAGCGGGCCCGAGTTCGATTCCCGGTCGGTACAGACTCCTGGGTGAGCTTTTTCGGGGTTTATCCTCACCTGTAAGACAAATGTTAGGAAGCTTAGGGCTCAACAGTCCCCGAAAATCATCCGGCCATCATCATCATCCTATCCTTATCATTATCATCATCATCATCATCATCATCCTTCACCGGTGTGGAAAGCAACGGGAAGCTACAACACCTATAATTCCCTAGTAAAGCTGCAAAGCATAGCGTGAAAATGCTATGATTGCAGTGAAGGACCTGCCCTCGGGCAGAATTACTATGGATGGATCTAATATATAAAAATGAATGTTTGTTTGTTTGTTCTTTATGCTAGGCTATACTGTTGATCCGATTGTGATGGGGCTTTTTGCAAAATGTTCAGGAGATTCCCATGTGAACATGTTATAAGAGGGTTGTGATACTCAACTCCTACACCCTTAAAAATTTCCCTTTGTAGTGGAAAACGAGAAAAAGTAGCTCTTTGGACGCTTAAATGGCTTACGCTGCCTAAACCATAACAAATACACAAAATTAATGTACACAGAAATGAATATCTCAAAAAGCTCTACAAAAAAGTCCGCGACGGCATATGTTTATCTCTTACGGATAACTCACAATAACCATTTTTGTCTGTCATTGATGTCAAGAAGATAGAGACAAGTACGTAGATTCCTGTGCAAGCATAGCAGCACATGGCGGGCATTCTTTTACGGATAACTGACAATAACGAATTTTGTCTTTTAGCTCATTTATGCAAGAAGATCGGGATGAGTAGATTCCCGGACAACGCCGGGTAATCAGCACGGGGTATCTAAAAATAAGTACGATATAAATTTTTCCACTTACTTATTTAATTAAACATAAAAACACATTATGTTTCGTATTTTAGCTCATTTATGTCAAGAAGATCGGGATAAGTAGACTTCCGGACAACACCGGGTAATCAGCACGGGGTATTTAAAAATATAAATTTATAATTATTTTTCCTGTTACTTATTCAACTAAACATAAAAGCACATTAATTTTCATGTATTTAGGCGTAGCAGCGCACACCGGGCATTAGCTAGTATCAAATAAAATAGAAAACAGCAGCATATAGTCAATAGATGTGACTATTTAACTCATGCCACAAATTGTAGTCAATGACCAATCACGTTTCAATTAATTTTGTTTTACAACCAATGACAGTCGTGTTTCACCTCGCTCTTTATCGATTTGTCTTTATCAGTTCCTGCTTTTGTGATAAAGAAAGCTCCTCCTTTTTAATGTTCTGAACAGGTCAAAGCATTATTTTTCTCCAAACAATTACATTGAATATAGCATATAATGAACAGATTCCTTGATTGTACTGAGCTGTTTTAAAATTATATTAATTACTACTGACATGAATAACAAGTTTACCAAATAAAGTATTCAATTAGGCCTATATTAACTTTATTTTAATTTTCCTCCAGTTTTAAGGAATTTCACTTCCGACTCAGGGGCTAATGTTTTCATTACGAGTAATAAGCGCATTTTTGTAGTGATGAGGACAAGCGTACTGGCAAGGACTCTTACCCCACCCCTATGGTTACCTGCGCGAGCTTTGTATGTCATGTTTCAACTTAGATGAAACGAGTTCTACCCAAGAAAGTAAAATCCAAGCAGCCGAGATGAAATTTTTGAGGAGAGTAAAAGGGTGCACTAGAATGAACCAGATAAGTAACGATGATATTCGTAAAGAACTGCAGATCTACTCCATAAAATAAAATACATGTACAGAGTGTCCCAAATTGATGTATACACTCTTTGAAACGTTATGTCTCAGCAACGAAATGAGACAGAAATACAATTTTTATTGTGTATGATCCACAACACACTGGAAAAGCATAGCAACACATTCATCGATCTTCACGTGTTTATAAACGACAATGGCGGCGAGATTATCATTTGATGAACGTAAGTGGATACTGAAGTGTTATTGGAAAGTGGAGAATGTTGTTGAAGTGCAACGACGTTGGATGGTTCAATTTGGGACACCATCACCAACAAGGGTAACAATAACAAGAATCCGAGACAAGTTTGAAGACGCTGCAACAGTACTCCCGTTATCAGTCGAACGTCTCTTTCTTCCGCACCGACCTTTCAACACATCTTGAACCGTTGCATCGTCTTCAAACTTGTCTCGGATTCTTGTTATTGTTACCCTTGTTGGTGGTGGTGTCCCAAATTCAACCATCCAACGTCGTTGCACTTCAACAACATTCTCCACTTTCCAATAACACTTCAGTATCCACTTACGTTCATCGAATGATAATCTCGCCGCCATTGTTTATAAAGACGTGAAGATCGATGAAC
Organism: Diploptera punctata; assembly: GCA_030220185.1. Classification (NCBI taxonomy): domain Eukaryota; kingdom Metazoa; phylum Arthropoda; class Insecta; order Blattodea; family Blaberidae; genus Diploptera; species Diploptera punctata. The sequence continues at coordinate 1,936,803 of JASPKZ010000015.1, forward strand.
GTGTTGCTGTGCTTTTCCAGTGCCCTGTAGATCAAACACAACAAAAATTGTATTTCTGTCTCATTTCGTTGCTGAGAAATAACGTTTCAAAGAGTGTATACATCAATTTGGGACACTCTGTATATCTAATAACAAGAAACATGTAGAAAGATTGGAAGAAAGTAGATTACCAAAGAAAATCTTACATTATTTTCCGAGAGGAAGAAGAGATGTCGGACATTCTCACTCTATTAGTGAAGACGGATCAGGCAACCAACCAATGCCAAATATCAAAAGATTCCGGGCTATGTGGCTGTGGTATATAACTGGTGTTTTTTTTTCCGAGGTATATAACTGGTGTTTTTTTTTCCGAACGTTTATCCCTCAACTGCGGAGGGCATCTTCAGTGCCGAGTGCTTCTAGGTGTTGTTCCCTTGTCGTAGATTCGATTGTGAATTCACAGTGAACACAGGGAACACCATCTACAAGCACTCGCCACTGAAGATGCCCTCCGCAATTGAGGGAGAAAGCTCTGGAAGAAACACCAGTTATAGACCACGTCTACATAGCCCGGATTTTTTTAATACTATGATTACCGGCCGTGAAAGCCTTCATTCCACAACCAATGCCAAAACCGGGAAGTGAAGAAAAAAAATGTGTACGCGATTTAGACATCATACTGTTGGCATTACTGCATTTGGAATGACTACAGTGAAGCTTGGAAACTCATAAATATCAAGATATACAACTTAGTTTTGAATTTGCTAGTAATCTCTTACTTATCCACAAATAATGTAGTTAGTTGCTTGCAAAGAGGAAAACTTTTTTCAACTGGGGTTTGGAAGTGGGGGGGGGAGGGCTGGTATGTTCCACGAAGTTAACTTTGTCCGTTCTCACTCCACCTAACCCTGTAATCCACTAACAGCACCAAACCAAGAGTAATCTCCCACCCCTGGGGAAGGGGCGGAGAGGAGAAAAGAAACAATGTGGAAATTACCGAATTAAACCTTAATCTACATGCTAATGAAGTGGTGTTACAAAGTAATTAATTTTTTGTTAGCAATTATAAAAAATTGCGTTTTAATGAATTTTAATGCAGAATAAGACTAGCTACACACCGAGTGCAAACCAACACACCAATTATGTGAAATGCTTTTTTTATGAGCCCAAGGTGTATAAAGGACCTTAGAGGTTACAAACTTGGTTCATTAAAGATTTTTAAAAAAATTAGAAAACTGATATAGTTACGTCTGCTTGTGGAGAACATGACAGTTCACTAACACGGAGCAACAAAAATATTTTTTTTTCGTCTCAGAAAGAAACACATGTGATTCTGATAGCATTTTTTCTCCTGAATTCAAATATGGTATCGGTTTTCTCCATCACGCAAGGTTTCCGAGAGACGGGCATTTATAATTTCGAACACTTTAATATTTTCTACATTCGTAACTATACAATATTCGAACATTCGGACTCGCCTAGAAAAGTAAGAAATTACGATTTTCTGCTATATTTCGCCTGTGGTGCATCCCTCTTGATGGTCCAACAATAATCGGCCAGCATATTAGGATTCCATTTGCCTTGATATCTCTTTTCCATAGCTGAAATTTCCTGAGTTAGCTCATTTGGTTTAATTTTAGAATGGACAAATGGACGAAAAAAGTTTATTAAAAAATAATTATTTAAATCCATTAATTGAAATTGAAATAAAAAAACTGTGGGTGATGGAGAAATTCCGAACACATATTTGAAAACACGATAAAAAAACTGCATTAAGTACAACTATTGGTACTCATGAGACAAAAATCATGTTGACCAGTTTTATCAGTGTTTTGGAGTAAACTAATGGTAAGCACCGACATGATGTTTATCTTCATATTAAATGTGTTTTCTGTAAAAGTTAAAGTGATCCCACTACACGCTTAGGAGACCCTTGGGGGAGTAGGCTCCCACTTTTTCTATACAATCTGAGCTTGATGTCAGTCGAGTTCTCAGCTCTGCGTGACGGCCGCCTTTACACCCAGAACAAGCGTTTGGTACTCATTTCCTTTAGAGGCTGAGACAACACCAGGGTCAATGTGTAAACAGTTTTAAATACTGGCCTCACCGGGAGTTGAACCCTCGACCTTCCGTTTTGTAGCACACTGCCTTAACCACTAAGCTACGGCGTGCTGCCCGTGTTATCTGTAAACGGTATATTTCCAACTCCTCCCTTCAACAATCTATGCACTATATTTTCAAATAATCGTAATATTTTCTCCATATAGTATAACCAGATAGATTGTAAGATTGCAATGCAATTCGTATATATCATTCAATTGTTTGTGTGTGAAGCCAAGATAAAAGAAAGTCAAAACTCTAACTTCTCATTATACTATTCAACAGTTTGTGTGTGAAACCAAGACAAAACACAGCCATAAGTCTAACTTCTAATTATATTATTCAACTGTTTGTATGTGAAATCAAAACAAAGACGGTCAGAAGTCTAACTTCTTATTATATTATTCAACTGTTTGTATGTGAAATCAAAACAAAAGACAGTCATAAGTCTGACTTCTCATTATATTATTCAACTGTCTGTATGTTAAATCAAAACAAAAGACAGTCAGATGTCTAACTTCTCATTATACTATTCAACTGTTTATATATGAAATCAAAACAAAAGACAATCATAAGTCTAACTTCTCATTATATTATTCAACTGTTTGTATGTGAAATCAAAACAAAATACAGTCATAAGTCTAACTTCTCATTATATTATTCAACTGTTTTTATGTGAAATCAAAACAAAAGACGGTCAAAAGTGTAACTTCTTATTATATTATTCAACTGTTTGTATGTGAAATCAAAACAAAAGACAGTCAGAAGCCTAACTTCTCATTATATTATTCAACTGTTTGTATGTTAAATCAAAACAAAAGACAGTCATAAGTCTAACTTCTCATTATATTATTCAACTGTTTGTATGTGAAATCAAAACAAAAGACGGTCAGAAGTCTAACTTCTTATTATATTATTCAACTGTTTGTATGTGAAATCAAAACAAAAGACAGTCAGAAGTCTAACTTCTCATTATATTATTCAACTGTTTGTATGTTAAATCAAAACAAAAGACAGTCATAAGTCTAACTTCTCATTATATTATTCAACTGTTTGTATGTGAAATCAAAACAAAAGACGGTCAGAAGTCTAACTTCTTATTATATTATTCAACTGTTTGTATGTGAAATCAAAACAAAAGACAGTCAGAAGTCTAACTTCTCATTATATTATTCAACTGTTTGTATATTCAATCTAAACAAAAGACAGTCAGAAGTCTAACTTCTCATTATACTATTCAACTGTTTGTATATGAAATCAAAATAAAAGACAGTCATAAGTCTTAACTTCTCATTATATTATTCAATTGTTTGTGTGTGAAACCAAAACAAAAGACAGTCAGGAGTCTAACTAATCAACTGTTTGTATGTGAAATCAAAACAAAAGACAGTCATAAGTCTAACTTCTCATCATACTATTCAACTGTTTGTGTGTGAAACCAAAACAAAACACAGTCACAAGCCTAACTTCTCATTATACTAGTCAACTGTCTGTTTATGAAATCAAAACAAAAGACAGTCAAAAGTCTAATTTCTCATTATAGGCTACTACGTTGCAATCTTACCTTTTAGTGTGCATATAAATCCTAGCCCTATGATAAATGTTTTACATATTTACGTTTAACACTTTTTTTTTGGGAGAAGACGGGATGACATGTATCCATGTAATGCATAATAGCATACGTTTCCAGAGTTGAGCCTATGTTTAATTTATATCTATACCTCATTCAAGTGATTTTATAAGGTCTTGGCAGTCCCGCTCCTAACAAACGCAAGTGAAAACTGGAGATTAAATAAATTTGGAAAAAGGAAGATAGAAACGGCAGAAATGCGTTTCTTAAGAAGGATAGAAGGACACACTTTAAGAGAACATATCCGCAATACTAACATTAGAGAACAATTACACTTTTTTTTAATTCAATGCTACCACGTTGTCATTTCGACATTCTGATATTATTTCCTAGCATGGCGTAATTGTAACCCACTTCTGAGGTTGGGGCGCCTGGAAGGCAGAGTTTCAATGCCCCGATGATATATGATAGCTGATGATGGTAATGATGCGCCAGGAGAGGCCTTAATCCTAAATTTAATGAATATGTTAATGAAGATAAATTATGGTAAGATCATGTTCGGAAACCGTTTAGACCTTAAACCATTCGCCTCAAAAGACGAGGTAGACTCGCCGGCAGTTAAATGGCTTTCAACTCAGAAGACGACTTACACTCGCTTAACTCTGCTTTTATATATTTTGTACATCCCTTGGCAGGGTAATCTTTTGTTAACATTTATGAATAGTAGAGGAATGTGTTTTGGCTTTCACCCTTATTGTGTTCTCAAGTACCGTTATATTTTACTTGTTTTGAATGTCTGAAAATAGACAATGTAATTTACAGTAACTTAAATCTGGTTTCTTGGGAAATATATCGAGCGAATGGGTTAATGTGTCTGACATTTGTCTTACAGACGAGTAAAAACCCTGAAAAAACCATTAGAAAAAGTCGGTTATTTGGCGGACACGAATTCTTCTAAGTTCCACAGAATCGCAGTGCGCATGCGCGAGTTGCTGTAATGATTAATGTATCCTCCGGTAGATGGCTCTGCAGTCGGCCTTACCAACTTGGGAATGCTAAAAAAATGGACGTAAACTAACTTTCCATTTCCTATCCAAAGAAAACAATTTACATGCATATTATTTATTCCCAAATATTTAAAAAAAAATTGATGTAAACCAACTTCCCATTTCCTAACCTAACAATTTACATGCGTATTATTTAATAAAGTATAAACTAACTTTACGTACACTAACACTAATTATGGTTTGAAATTATTTTCAAATGTTAGTGACTCCGATTTGAGAGCCACCTAGTGGACGTTACATGAAGCATCTCCGCGTCTCTAGAAGCCGATGCACAAATTTCGCGTAATTTATAAATATTCAATAATCGTAACAAATGTTTATAAAATGGTTCCAAAATGTTTAAAATAGTACGAAACGTGTTTACAAGTGTTTAGTGCATCAGTGGCAAAAGGATGTAAGTGCAGAATTGTGTCCGCCAAAAAACGTACCACAGCCAAACCATTACTCAGGAAACTTGTCGCGACCGGGGATCGAACCCAGGCCCGCTGCCTGACAACGCAGCATACTGCCTCGAGACCACAGCGATATGAATTAGCAAATAAATTGATAGACAACAAATTAAAATGGTTTCAACATATAAATAGAATGGAGACATCTCGTCTATCAAAACAGGCTTTACAATATATTCCAAGAGATATATAACCGTTCCGTTGGACACCCCATGACCAGATGGAGGGATGTGCTTTGAGTCGGCACAGGCTTACAGCCTAACCTTGAAGTTGAAGAACAAGATCTCATTCAAGTTTTGTAAAAATTCTTCCTAAATATTTGAATTTAGCCACTTTTTAAAATTCGTCCTCATTTCGTTAACTCTCAATTGCCATTATATAATGGGATAAGGTCCATAAATGGGTGGACACGAATTATTCAAAGTTCCACAGAATCGCAGTGCGCGAGTTGTTGTAATGGTTAATATAGCTTCCGGTAGATAGCTCTGAAGTCGGCGTTACCAACTTTGGGAATAAATTCCCAAATGCTAAAAAACATTATCTCAGGATAGGGATGTATGGAGAGCTTATATCCGCGCGGTCACGAACCTACGGGTTCGATAGTGCCAGTGAGTTAGTTAGTTATTCGTATTTTTATTATCTATTTATTAATATTATCATTTATCAGTGAATTAATTACATGATCTTTATAGAACTAGATATGAGAGCAGTTAGGTCTCGTAAACTGCGACGGGCAGGACATGTGGCACGAATTGGGAATGAAAGACGTGCGTGGAAGCTTCTAGTAGGAAAACCAGAGGGAAAACGCCCAGTTGGTAGACCAAGAATGAAGTGGGGGAATAACATTAACTATAATTTGAGGAAAGTAGATTATACAGGGGATGATTGGAAAACATTGGCTCAGGATAGGGATGTATGGAGAGCTTATGTCCGCGCGGTCATGAATCTACGGGTTCGGTAGTGCCAGTGAGTTAGAAAGTTAGTTATGCTAAAAAATGGACGTAAACTAACTTCCCATGTCCTAACCTAACAAAACCATTTACATGCATATAATTTAATAAACTATAAACTAATTTTACGTACACTAACACTAAATGTGGTTTGTGATTATTTTCAAATGTTGGTAACGTCGATGTGAGAGCCACCTAGCGGATGTTACAAGAAGCATTTCCGCGCCTATATAACTCGATGTACAATATTCGCGTAATTTAGAAATATTTAAAAATCGTACGAAATATTTATAAAATGGTTCCAAAATGTTTAAAATAGTACCAAACGTTATTATAAATGGTTGAAAAATGTTGAGTGCATGAGTGGCATAAGAATGTTAGATGGAAAATTGTGTGCATCTTAAAGTGAACCTTAGCCATATAATGTATTTATAACTGTCAACAGATATTTAGTTTTGTTCTTATTTACTTCCCGCCCCAGTTTCTTAGACACACTACCAAAACACCGTGGATTTACTATAGATGATCAAACACTCCAACCTGTAATAACGCCTCCCCCCGCTTTTTTTAATGTTTACAAGTCTACAGTGCTGTCACATATTGAATAATTTTAATGTAAGTAAAATACTGAGTAAGGAACCGACCTGTTATCGCTGCAAGTATCCACACAACGCGAAACATTGGTTAATTAGAATATAAACACCACTTACACACAAGTATTCTCTGTTCACAGACAAAACTTAAAGACAAATAATGTAATAGTAGATATTTCACATTTCGAGAGTATTTACAACTTCAGCAAAGTAGGTTCGGAAGACAACTGAAAACACAGCTTGACATGCGAGAGAGTGGGGGGGGGGGAAGGAGACAAGAGGATTGTCCATTGTGTCTACCAGCTGACGGGAATTCCTTGAAACATGTGTGACCGGTTGTTTATCCTAACTACTGTGTTTGTAAAGTATAACAAGAAAGACGAATTATTAATACTTAAAAAAAAGAAGAACATCAACAGCAAATTTATTATAAATACATTATACGTAAGTAGGTAGAACAAAGGAGCCTAAATCCATATGAAGGGTACAGGGAAATAACTAGGTAAGTCATTTTTTTAGTGGAAATTGAGTTTGAGGTGTCATTAGATTATCCATGGAAAGCACTATAATTTAGAAGTCTGAAACAGTAAAGGTAGAAATGAAGGGCTTAGAGCAATAAATGATAAGCCACATATTGTTCTTGCTGAGATATACGGATTTTAATGTTTCAAAAAATTATAAATACTAATTGTAACAGTATTGTTGTTAATACATTGTGTGTCTGTATGTTTTAACTCATTACTGGTGCACTTACAAATGATTTTATGGATATTTCAATACATTTATTTGATATCATTGTACTTACTTACTCACTGGCACTATCGAACCCGTAGGTTCATGGCCGCACGGACATAAGCTCTCCATACATCCCTATCCTCAGCCAATGCTTTCCAATCATTGTAATAAATGACATTTATTAACAGAATGTGGTTTACCATGTTATTGTCTTAAGCTTTTCATATATAGGTTGGTCCTTATTTTAGACTTTTGTATTATATTCCCGGTGGGGTCAGGATTTTTAAACTGACCTAAACCTTCTGGTGGCACCATTGACCTGGGGTCGATTCAGCCTCTAACTGAAATGAGAACCAGATGCTTATTCTGGTGGTAAAGGCGCCGTCATGCAGGGCTGGCAACCCGGCTGACATCAAGTGCAGATTGTCTAGAAAAAGTGGGATCCTTAACCTTCTACTACCCCAAGGGTCTCCTATGGCCTGTAGTGGGATCACTTTACTTTAAGAAATAATAATCATCATCATCATCACTCCAGGGATTAGGCAATTGCCCGTTCCGACTTCATAATGCATCAGCCCAATGTCTTCTAGGTCTTCCAACATCACGCCTTCCTCTTGCTCGATAATTTCTTGCTAACAATGGATATTCCTAATTTCAAAATGTCCTTTATTCCAAATCGTGTCCTTTTATCTTGCTTGGGTCGGTTCCTTTTATGACAATCCGGCTGATTTCCATGAAGCTTCTCAGTAAGATAAATGTCTCCTGGAAGCGTTACGAGCGCTTCGCAGAACAAGGATGGTGGAAGGGCTGCTTCCTCTGAGCCTTTAAGAAATAATCTGAAGTCAATTTTGTTGAAATTTAAAATGAAGCACTCGTGCCAAATTGAGCATGAGCAAAAATATCGATAAAATGATATTAACAATTAATTTAATTAAAACACCTGAATTCAGATCTATTTATTAATTTATTTCTCTTCTTTAAGACAACGGAAAATTAAAAAAAAAACTCTTGCTGTAATTTCTTTGCGATTATTTATAAATTTAGCAGACTCAGACATTACGTTGGAATGAGGAAAAGCGACTGGAAGCATTTGAGATGTAGATATGGAGAGGAATAAAACTGACAGACAAAATAAGAAATAAAGATGTGCTATATAGAGAGAGTGGGTGAAAGAAGAACAATGCTGGAACTCACAAAGAAGAGGAAAATAAATTGGACCGGCCACTGGCTAAGAAGAAACTGCCTGCTGACGGATGCCCTAGAAGGAATGGACAACAGAAAGAAGGTTAGAGGCAGTAAAAGACATCAGATGATAGCTGACTAACACTATCGAAACCGTAGGTTCATGGCCGCACGGTCATAAACACTCAATGCATCCCTATCCAGCTAATATTTTTCAATCATTCTCTGTATAATCTACTTCCTTCAAATCTTGCTTAATGTTATTCTCCTACCTCATTCTTGGTCTACCAACTGGGCGTTTTCCCTCTTGTGTTCCTACAAGAAGCTTCCATGCATGTCTCTTATTCCCCATTTGTGCCACATGTCCTACCCATCGCAGTCTACCGAGACTTAAATATTCATATTAGGCCTACATCTGGCTTCCTATAAAGACCATGTAGTTCACTGTTATGTAGTATTCCCCATTCACCTATCTGTTCATCTTTTTTGGCCCAAAACATTTTCTAAGAACTTTATTCTCTTATTTCCTCCCTTAAAGTAAGAGTCCATGTTTCGCATCCATACAACTGGTAGAATAAGAGTTTTATATATTTTCCGTTTAACGTTTTTTTAAACATAAGACAATATCAAAATAAATGGTTTGTATCTTCTTCTTCTTTCGTCACGGTTTAGGCTTATTTACTAGCCTGTTCCGGCTCCAAATTGCTGCTGTTTCTATCTTTTCTTTGATCTTCCCAAACTTCTTCTTCCTCGTGGTGAATAACTGTATGCTGCTTTTGGTATTCTATTCTCAGTCATCCTTGCTATGCGTTCTTTCCAGTTTGTTCTGTATTTCACTATTGTTGTGTTTAATTCCTCTACTTTTAGTTGTCTTATTTCTGTGTTGTTTTTTGTCTGTTCTTTGATATCCTGCTATTGGTCTGAGGTATCTCATTTCAGCAGCTTGTATTCTGGCAGATTGTTGTGTTGTCACTGTCCATATTTAGGATCCATAAGTAATAATAGGCACTGCCATTATCTTGTATAATTTCATTATAGAGTCTTTCCTGGCTTTATTTTTCAAAGTACTTTTTAGTGTACCTGTTATATAATTAAACTTATTTATTTTGTTATTTATATCTGTTTCCGCTGTGTATGATATTTGGCAACCTAGGAAATTATATGTTACCACTAGTTCTATTGGTTTATTTTCTAATATTGTCTTTGTCCGAACTGGATCAGCGCCCTTAAAAACTATTGTTTTTTATTTTTCTGATATTTCCATGTTGTATTTTTTTATAATTAATATAGTTTATAAATGGTTTGTATGCGGATACAAAAAGGAAGGCTGAGTAGAGGATGAATGGAGCATGCTGAGTTTGCAGCGGAAGACCTACAGCACACAGAGCACATACACCTTTGTACTTAATAGTTGAGTAAGAATAGAAAATGTACATAATTACTAATTACAATACAAAATATGCTTACTTTGTCTTTGTACTTTGTCTCCGTGTAAAGGTCAATATCTTGACAGTAAATCTAGAAAATATAATCGCAGGTTATGACTCCATCTGTCTCACGTAACTCGTTTATCATTAAAATATTAGTCACTGAAGCTTCAAGGAACATTAACTATCGGAGGGAACATAACATGATACGTAAGTGTCCAGCACAGCGAGTCATTAACAAGGCCGGATACTCGTAAAGCCGTGTCTCTGAAACCACAGGTATCATCACCTTAAACTCTTGATATTATGGAACATGCGGAAACTATGTCCAATCTATTGCTTTTACAACTATATTAAACATCAAATATATGGACTAGCACTTCTCTCAAGTTAACTCCTCATAAATGCTTTCTCCTATTACGAATAAAATACAAACTTTTACGTCAGGGTTTACAAACAGTGGTTAGCGACACACAGCCCCGTACAGTTCGTCACTCAATTTTGAAATTAAAAAATTAATGCTACCAATAAATCTCAGGTGTAAATTATTAGAAATACAGATATTAGAAAATGGATGAATGCAGAAAGAAGTATAATGGATGAGATTGAACACACAAGGCTAAACTGGTATGAACATGTAAGAACCATCACCATTATCATCATCATCATCATCATAATTTTAAGGCACTACAACTTCAAAATTGAATGTTTTGGCCGTCTCAACAATCTTCCTCCAGGCTCTACTATCTCCTGCCAATTTCAGGTTTGTCACCCTCATCTTCTTCAAATCCTCCCAAACATCATCCTGCCATCTCATCTTAGATCTACCAACAGCTCTAGTTCCTGTAGGTTTCCATTTATATAGTTTTTTAACTAATCTCTGTTGATCCATTCTCATAAGATGACCAAACCACCAAACCCTAAGAGATCTCATATGATTTATTATATTTGGATTTTTAATTATATTATTTAATTCGCTATTTGTTTTTATTTTCCAAGTTTGGTCTGGTCCTTTATTTGGATCATAATTTTTTCTAAGTATCTTTCTTTAAAAAATTAACAATCTTTGTTTGATAGTTTCCTTGAGAGTCCAAGTTTAACTTGCATAAGTTACGTAAGAAGAATGCAGGATGGAAGACTACCAAAGGTCGTCCAAACGCGGAAAATTGAAAAACGGAGCAGAAAAGCAAAAAGAACAACACGTAAGAATAACATCCAACAACCAATGAGGAAATTTGGTGTAACGGATCAAGACACAGAGGACAGAGAACGATGGAGAACTTTAATTAAGGGGAATTTGTGAATGTGTGTTACAACCTGATATAAATGTTGCTTAGAGGCCTTTTTATTCAGGCTTAAGGATCTCTTACGAGACTGAAAAACTTCAATTTCGGAACCCACGGCTTAAAGTCTCTCCCAGAGGACTTACTCCTTTGATTTTTCCGTCCTAAAAAATCCATCGACCCCAGCCGGATTTGAACCCACGACCCTTGGGAACAGAGGCTTCTTATTAAATTGTGGATAAATATTTCTTGATATCTCTATAAGCGACGGGGTTTATAAAATAAATAAATAAAATAAATTGTGGACCCATAAGAAGTAGAAAAGATATTTTTGGTAGAATGTTATTTACTCAAACGGCACGATGTAATAGGAAATTCTTCCATCTGTTGATGGAGAACAATAATGGGATAAAATATCTAAACGCATTCTGGCCACGCACATCATTATTATCGCTGATATGTGAACAATTTCCCAGGAATGGCACGAACGTGTCAAAATACTTCAGCAACGCAGAATGGCATCACAGGAATCAAATATGCACATATTTCATGTTACCGATATAGTTCACAACTAATTTGTGCCAAACCAGTTAATTCCAATGTATCTGCTGACAATACATTTGTGACATTAAAGTTTTATTTAAACTTTTTTTTTTCTCTAATGGCACCAAGTTGTCTTACGATATTTCTGGCATTATCTCCTTAAATTTGCTGAATTTTAACCCACTTCTGGGACTGGGGCGCCTCGAAGGCGGATTTACATTATCCCGCAGCCGACAATTAGAATATTGTATCCTATATACAGTAAAATCTGCCTATGAAGGAACATGACGGTTCCTTAAATATATTTCAGTCTTGGCAGTTTTCCTTCTTATAAAGGCTTCCCAAATTACAAACTTGAATTTTCTCAAGCAGTGTAAGGTTTTTACGTGTACGCTTTAAAGACATAACGTATTGACTGAAATAGACAAAATAGTGTATGTAACACTCAGTTTGCACGGCAATACAAAACAATTTTATTACATAAAAGTGAGAAGGAACTCAACTACAGGAAGACTGAAGAGTTTCCTAACTCCCTCGCAGGTAACATAAGCAGGCAAGGAAATGCGAGGGATTCCCCGCTGTCACACATAAGCAAGGGTATCCCCGCAATACAATGGCAACACAAGAAGGTAAAACGATATAATACAGAAAGCGTCATATGCAGAATTTTCACATGTGGTCATTAATACTGTAATTAGAACGTGCTGAAGAATATAACTTTCCGTCTTACTGAGGTAAAAATTAACTATTAGTACTTTGAAAACCATTCCGTTTCCGCGTTATGAAGGTTTCCAGCTTGTACAGGACAATTTTATATATAAAATCGTACCGTTCTGGAGATTCTTTTTCGTCTCTACAGGTTTCCTTCTTATAAAGGTATCGGCTAAAACAGGTTTTACTGTAATTGTATTGTAAATTATATATATATATATATATATATATATATATATATATATATTGCTCTTTGAATGAAAGAGAAAGTCTTATACTCTTAACTCTACCAGAATAAATAAAACATTATTATTATTATTATTATTATTATTATTATTATTATTATTATTAGTATTATTATTTATATTAAACTAGCTAATACCCGGCGTGCGCTGCTACAACTAAATAAATATTAATGTGTTTTTACCATCAGCCGTGCGCTGTTATGCTTGCCCGGGAATCTGCTTTTCCGGAACTTCTTATCGTTATTGTGAGTTATCCGTAAAAAGTTAAACATATGCTGTCGTGGACATTTTTGTAGTTTTTCGTGATATTCAATTATGTGTACATTAAATTTGGTGTATTTGTTATGGTTTAGGCGGCGTAAGCCATTTAAGCGTCAAAATAGGGACTTTATTTCACGTTTTTCACTACAAAGGGTGATTTTTAGGGGTGAAGGGGTTGAGAATTACAACACTCTTATAACCTATGTTCATCCCTGCAATCTCCTGAACATTTTTCATAAAGCCCCATCTCAATCGGATGAACAGTATGGCAGAGATCGCTTCACCGGTAATCTACTTATCCCGATCTTCTTGGTATCAATGAAAGACAAAAAATAGTTATTGTGAATTATCCGTAGAGTACTTTGAGATATTCAATTCTGTGTATATTAATTTGGTGTATTTGTTATGGTTCAGGCAGCGTAAGTCATTTAAGCGTCAAAATAGGGACTTTATGTCACGTTTTCACTACAAAGGACGATTTTTAGAGGTGAAGAGGTTGAGTATCACAACTCTCTTATAGCCTATGTTCATACCGGGAATCTCCTGAACATTTTGCAAAAAAAAACCATCACAATTGGATCAGCGGTATGGCCGCGCATAGAATACGAAAAAACGAAGAAAGAAAGAAACAAACAAAACATTGATTTTTATATATTATATAATAATATATTATAAAACCCGCCAAATCCTGTCCCAAGCCAGGTTGGAAAAGCATGAGGAGAGGAGTAACAACTTCGTTAAAAAACAACTTCAGTACACCCTGTGATGGCCACTTATCTAGGGTACAGATACTGCTGCCTTGCAGTTCGTCATTGGTTTGATATAGGTTAGAGGAAGAAAACTTTGACCAAAAATTACCTAGTCCTCCAGGTTGGGGGTTGATGCATAAGGCCAGCTCCCTGTTCATCACAAAAAACATAATAATGCTAAAAAGCCTAAAGCATACCTGAAAAAAAATGAATATTAGATATTCAATAGTAGACCATATAAGATACAAGCATTTAAATTGGTATGGAAATGTACAACGAATGCAAGAAGAAAGGTTACCCAGAAAAACATTGGAATGGTGTCCACATGGAAGAAGAAGGAAAGGAAGATCTGAAACTCGTGGATGCAAGAAATAAGAATTGGAATGAGAAGAAAAGGACTGGAGGACATGGAGTGGATGGATAGGGGCCAGTGGAGAAGGAAAATAAAACTATAGGCAACGGAAGATACGTGAACATTGGAAATATGTATGGCCATCGCAATCATCATCATTTATATTCATCTTAGATTAAGCTTAGGATTAGGGACTCTCCTGGCGCACCACTATCATCATCACCCGTCATACCATCGGGGCAATATAACCCCGCCTTCCAGGCGCCCCAACCTCAGAAATGGGTTACAAGTACGCCATGCCAGGAGAGAACACCAGGAATGTCGAAAGACAACCTGGGGCATTTGCATATATATATATATATATATATATATATATATATATAAAAACAAAATTATTACTTTTTTATGCATAGCAACCAGGTTAAGTGTAGGAAAGCCAAATTTCGAAACAATGAAAATTAGTAAATGCAATATATTAGTTACATCGTTCATAAAAATTCATTAAACATTTTTTTTACCAAAATTCAGCTTCAGGACTGAAGAGGTCATAATCTCTGAAAGTTGTGATGTGCCTGTTAATGATACTTTGGGATGAAGTAGATACTTTGTTAGGTTTGAGAAGAGTGACGATGAATAATTGATTGCAAGGAATGATACAGTGCAGTGTTGAATTATACATGTGTTTATACAAACAGCTAGGGATTCCCTCCATAGCAATACTAGACATGGCACGTATTCTATGTGTCAGAACCAATCCAGATATGACATTCTCCATTGTATTCAGATCAAATTACACGCAACTTTCTCTTTTCTGCATATAATTTGTGTAATACATTATAGGCATATCTTATATTGTTCTATCAACTCCACTACAGATTTGAATGTAATTGTTGGTTTCTTTTGTACCCTTTGATTTTCTGTTAGTTTCTGATATTACTGCTATATGATATTTTTTCTCATTCTTGTTCTGAATCTTGGGTACTTACAAAAAAAGATATCTCACACATTCAAGCCGCTGAAATGACATTTTTAAGATCCGTAAAAGGATGTACACGTATGGATAGATTACACAATGAAATCAATAAGAAATGAACTGGAGATATTTTCAATAGTGATAAACTAGAAGAGCACAAACACCAATGGAAAGAACATTTAGACAGAATGGACAATACGAGATTACCCAAAAAGATCAACACCTACAAACCACATGGAAAAATATATTTGGGACGGCCAAGGAAACGATGGACTTGAGACCGGAACAGTTCGCATTCAACTAATCTTGGAAAGAAGGAAGAAGAAGAAGAAGAAGAAGAAGAAGTTTTCATTTATTTGATCGTCTTTATGAGTAATACTGCGGATGTTCCAAGTGGCAAAATTCATTTATATTTTTCTTTTCCCAATTAATCTCCTTCAACAAGCTTGAGACATCATTATTTAGAACAGACCTTTTAGTAAGATATGTCCTCATAACAGGTTACTGGCCTGAAGTGAGCAAGTCCAGTGGTGGGGTTGCCATCTTAGGCTTCTGGACAGGCGGTATCAAAGGCACCTGTTTCCCTCTGGTTTACTGCCAGATAGAGCCGGGGAGTTGTTGTTACAGGTTTCTAAGACGCCGCTCCAATCATGTCTTCGCATTTTTAAATGACATATCCACGTCTACTCCACGTGGATATAATTATCTTAACAGCGTTGCAAATTTTGTCTTTTGCAGTATCTTTAGTATGTAATTTTTTTTTTGTAGTGAATAAAACGTGACAACGCCGCTTGATATGCTAAACACTTATGCGTGCAAAATATACCTAATACACAACCAAGTTAACTTCGCACGGGCGGAGGAGAAGAGTTTTAGCGCTAGTGTCGCGGAACTATAGAATCTGTGGAAGGGTTGTAGAAGAAGAGTGCACATCCGATCATGTACTGAAATGGTTCAGTTTTAAGTGTGGGCGGAGAATCCCTAAACATGTGTGAAATATCTTAATATGGTTGTCAAATTAGTCATTTAAGCACGGAACGCTTAAGCGGTCGGATCATTTAAAATCACAGTATTTGTCGTATCTCCGTTACCAGACTCACAATAAATCACAAGTGGCAACACGTAATGAGAAGGGACAGTCCATTCGTACACGTAACCCCAATAGTAACAGGATTGTCAAATTAGTAATTTTGCCAATGACCGCGTAGAAGGACGGACCATTAAAATCCATAGTATTTGTCAGCTCTCTACCTGCCAGACAAAGAACATATACAGAGGACAGCAAGTGGGAACATAGTAAGGAAGAGAAAGAGAAAGATAGCATGTTAGTTAACATATTTTCCGCAAGTGCAGACTACTTGCTGGAGTAATACGTAAGCAGAAAGCAAAGCGTCTGTAAACTAAATGACTGAGTCGAGTTACAACATTTCGAACTATTCCCACGTTTACTCTATGGTTGTCTGTTAACAAACTGAGAATTCATATAACTTCTTACAGGCTGAAAATTGGCAATACATGATTTTAGAGACTTCGGCCTCACTTCCTTTGTCGGCTAAGACCCTATTGAAGGTCGCGCATTGCTGAATTATGGCTAGCTGCTACTGGAGGGTTTTTATGATTCTAGAAATAGTATATTCCCTATTGGATGCAAACACTTTCTTACCTGGTCAGCCATATATCCGTTATTGTGAAATGAATGAGCCACGGACAGTGATAAGTCCAAATTCTCGGTCCTCTGAAACAAAAGAAAACTCAACTCATAATCTGAAACTTTTAAAAATCACTCTAATAAATTATACATAAATAGCTATTATATTATTGAATCTCCAAATATTTTGAAACCCTATTTCGCCACAAAGACATGTTAGGGTTGTAGCTTACTATAACGATATTAGGCCTTATACTATATTGTAAAACCAGAAATATAATCTTATGGTTTTGAATTAGAGTTATGAATTACATAAATCATCTTATAAAATACTACATATTGTTATGAATGTTTGTTATGAAATTCATAAAATCCTTATAACAATTTTGGTTCTTAAAAATCACTTCACACATTGAGGCAGAAGCCTCATCATCATTTAAAAGTAAGTTTAACCAGAATCGTTGTCTTTCGAATATAAGACAATCAAATAAAACATGTTTTACAGATTGTATTGATTCTTGACATTTACAATTATGATCACTGTCTGGGTTAATATTAGATCCCCTAAACATTTTATTGTACAATCTTCTACTGTTCTTTCCAGTAATGAGACGGAGTGGGGAATTGGTGAACTCCGAGTTGTTATATCATGATAACTGTACATTTTGTGCATACCAGATCAAAACAAAACATCTGTTTCATCGCTTGCACGTACAGTACAGATGCATGCAAATATTCGCCATTACTATAGTATTAAAAGTAATAATGATTAAATTAGTATATAAGGAATTAATTTATATTTTATTTGGTAAATTACTTTTAGGAATTAGGCAAAGATTTATTCGCCTGTTTATCAAAAACATCGCTTCATTATAAGTTGTAACCGCTCGAGAAATCAGAAGATGAAACTTAAGTTTTCGAAACGCCTCCTACAAAACAATACTACTAATTGTTAAGGGCGACTGAGAACTCAGGTATTAAATACCGTTTTATATTTCTTAAAATGAGATCAGTCCCGCGCCGTAGCCGAGCGGTTAAGGAAGGAAGCCTTGGCGCAGAGCTACGGGACTTGCGCAGGTTCGAGTCTCCATGGGGGAAGAAATTTTCTCATGGTATTTCGGCCAGTATGGGACCGGTGCCCACCCAGCATCGTGAGGCAATTGGGTAGCTACAATAAGTAGCGGCTCCAGGTTGAGGAACCAGCTATAACGGCTGGGGGACTCGACATGCTAACCACATGTCACTCCTACACTGGCTGTTCATCATCTACCTCTGTGATTGACACATGTGGATGTGAAGGGCCAGCAGCCGGCTGGTAAAAGGGCAACCGCTGAAAAGTGGAAAGACCCTCAATCGGATCGGAAAATGAGATCAAGCTAAATAGCTAATTTTTTTCGCAATTCCTAAAAAAATATAACTGGGGCATTTGGATGTGAGATCAGCAAACGACTGGCCTTCTAGGCATGTTATGCCTTGTAAGTTGTTGAAGCAGTTAAATACGAACAATTATTTGAATGCGACTGATAATCAGATAAACAAATATAAACTTGAAGGGACGTTGAAACACCTGCCAACAGGTGACAGCAGGAAGCAATTCATTCATCCTGGTGTCAAAAATACCGCCAGCACAACACTCCGGTTCATTTTTCAAGTATAGGGGGTTTCAAAATTGTAATACATCATAGTTTATTAGCGAGTTCCGAAGGAATTAAGCCATAAGATTGTGTTCATGAAAATATTTTCAAAACATTTTCATATCTTCATCGATACTATCTGTATTAAGGCAGGATTATCATATTACATAAATAATACAATTAAAATTCATAAGCAATTTTGTATTTTAAAATTAATTATTTTTATACTTAAATACAACTTTAAATAAAAATCTAAATATTTCATAGTTGGTTATTATCAAATAAAAATCTCAATAATAATAATAATAATAATAATAATAATAATAATATTTTACTAGATAAAGATTTATTAATGCTTTTAAGAATTGTTTTAATTCATTGTTGTCAGAATTCTAAATATTTCTATTAAACTTCAATAATAAAAGCTCACATAAAAGAAAGTAAACTAAATTGTGATTGCAATTAAAGGCACTTATCTTTCTTATATGGCCAATCGGATTTAACCTTTTTTCATCTTATTCAAATGCCTCATATCATTTTGAAAAATTCACAGCAGAATGTCCTTAAAGGGTACATGTGTAATGAGTAGGGCAAGAATTGCAACGCACTAAAAGTTAAGATTGCAACATAGATACTACATATTATTCAACTGTTTTTGTGTGAAACCAAGACAAAAGACAGTCAGAAGTGTAACTTCTCATTATATTATTCAACTATTTGTGTGTGAAACCAAGACAAAAGACAGTCAGAAGTGTAACTTCTCATTATATTATTCACCTGTTAGTGTGTGAAACCAAGACAAAAGACAGTCAGAAGTCTAACTGCTCATTATATTATTCAACTGTTTGAGTGTGAAACCAAGACAAAAGACAGTCAGAAGTGTAACTTCTCATTATATTATTCAACTATTTGTGTGTGAAACCAAGACAAAAGACAGTCAGAAGTCTAATTTCTCATTATATTATTCAACTGTTTGTGTGTGAAACCAAGACAAAAGACAGTCAGAAGTTTAACTTATCATTATATTATTCAACTATTTGTGTGTGAAACCAAGACAAAAGACAGTCAGAAGTGCAACTTATCATTATATTATTCACCTGTTACTGTGTGTGAAACCAAGACAAAAGACAGTCAGAAGTCTAACTGCTCATTATATTATTCAACTGTTTGAGTGTGAAACCAAGACAAAAGACAGTCAGAAGTGTAACTTCTCATTATATTATTCAACTATTTGTGTGTGAAACCAAGACAAAAGACAGTCAGAAGTCTAATTTCTCATTATATTATTCAACTATTTGTGTGTGAAACCAAGACAAAAGACAGTCAGAAGTGTAACTTCTCATTATATTATTCACCTGTTAGTGTGTGAAACCAAGACAAAAGACAGTCAGAAGTGTAACTTCTCATTATATTATTCAACTGTTTGAGTGTGAAACCAAGACAAAAGACAGTCAGAAGTGTAACTTCTCATTATATTATTCAACTATTTGTGTGTGAAACCAAGACAAAAGACAGTCAGAAGTCTAATTTCTCATTATATTATTCAACTGTTTGTGTTTGAAACCAAGACAAAAGACAGTCAGAAGTTTAACTTATCATTATATTATTCACCTGTTAGTGTGTGAAACCAAGACAAAAGACAGTCAGAAGTCTAGCTGCTCATTATATTATTCAACTGTTTGAGTGTGAAACCAAGACAAAAGACAGTCAGAAGTGTAACTTCTCATTATATTATTCAAATATTTGTGTGTGAAACCAAGACAAAAGACAGAAGTCTAATTTCTCATTATATTATTCAACTGTTTGTGTGTGAAACCAAGACAAAAGACAGTCAGAAGTGTAACTTATCATTATATTATTCACCTGTTAGTGTGTGAAACCAAGACAAAAGACAGTCAGAAGTCTAACTGCTCATTATATTATTCAACTGTTTGAGTGTGAAACCAAGACAAAAGACAGTCAGAAGTGTAACTTCTCATTATATTATTCAACTATTTGTGTGTGAAACCAAGACAAAAGACAGTCAGAAGTCTAATTTCTCATTATATTATTCAACTGTTTGTGTGTGAAACCAAGACAAAAGACAGTCATAAGTTTAACTTCTCATTATATTATTTAATTGTTTGTGTGTGAAACCAAGACAAAAGACAGTCTGAAGTCTAATTTCTCATTATATTATTCAACTGTTTGTGTGTGAAACCAAGACAAAAGACAGTCAGAAGTCTAACTTCTCGTTATATTATTCAACTGTTTATATGTGAAACCAAGACAAATGACAGTAAGAAGTCTAACTTCTCATTATATTATTCAACTGTTTGTATGTGAAACCAAGACAAAAGACACTTCTCATTATACTTTTCAACTTTTGTATGTGAAACCAAGACAAAAGACAGTCAAAAGTCTAACTTCTCATAATAGTATTCAACTGTTTTGTGTGTGAAACAAAGACAAAAGACAGTCAGAAGTCTAACTTCTCATTACACTATTCAACTGTTTGTATGTGAAACCATGACAAAAGACAGAAGTCTAACTTCTCATTATACTATTCAACTGTTTATGTGTGATACCATGGCAAAAGATAGTAAAAAATCTAACTTCCCATAATACTATTCAAATGTTTGTGTGTGTAACCAAGACAAAGACAGTCAGAAGTCTAACTTCTCATTATATTATTCAACTCCGGGACATTCCATATGAAATTGGCAAAAAAATTGTGAAAATTGAACTCACATCTTTAAAAGTTTACAATTTTTTTTACAGTGAAACTTTATGCTATACTGAATATCTGAACCGAATTTCAAGTATTCGCTTGGTGTAATTAAAGAGTAATAGAGCTGTCAGTTTATCGTATTGTTTTAAATAGTCAAAGTAAAAGTAAAGTAAAGTAATCCCACTACAGGCCTCAAGAGGCCCTTGGGGCTCTTTTATAAAATACATTTCTCGAAGTATGGCTATTCCCTCAACTTAAAAGATAGTCACATTATAGATGATTTCATGCTCTATCGCTTGAAAATTAGTATGTTAATATTTACGTTTTTCTGAAGGGCGTAAATGCAATTAATATGCAATTCACCTTCCTCACCAAAAATTTTATAAAATCAAAAAGTGCTACTTTATTACCTGAACACCAGTTATTTTTTTGTAATTAGTATTAAAGTGGAGTCTTGAAAGGAAACTACCAAAAATAATTATTTTTCCTAAAATCTCCTATGTGTAGACTGCCCGCAATACCTTTCGCATGAGTGGAGATCGCTCGCTCGTACAACAATGACGGAGCTACTTGGTAATAGTCCTTTGCGCACTTACAAATATTTTTTATTGTTATCATCATTACATTACTTTTATTATCATTATTACAATTATTACATTATCATCATCATCATCATCGTGGACAAGTGGTTACTCTGCACGCCTCCGATTCCGAGGTTCGCGGGTTCAAACTCGATAGGAATCAATGACATTTTAAAGGCGTAACAATTCTGAATGTAGCTTTCTCCAGAAGGAAGGAAATCCGTGAGTCCCGTGTCGTAAATTTATGGTACGTAGGAGAACCTCGCGCTTGAAATAAATTGCTACATAATAAACGTCATTAAATATAACAATCTTTATTGATATATTCAGTAGGCGGTTAATTTTGTGCTGATTTTGGCTAATGTATAGTTAAGTTTAATTTAAATTACTAAGCACCTACGAATTCAAGTTGGTAGGCCTATAAAAATATTATCTAGAGAGAAGTTTTGTAATGTGTTGTAATGTTTTGTACTTGTACCCTACACCGATGTCTGATGTTGAATATTGTAAGTAATGTTAAGCTATCGATAATAATTTATAACAATTTTCATGCTGTTACAAGTAATATTTAAGAGGTATAATTATATTTTATTGGCTTGGTATCACTTACTGATCTTGTATCCCCTACTATGATACCTAAGATGATATTAAAATGCACGATAATATTAGCTTTTATTATAAGCTAAATTATTATAGTATTTAATTTAATGTCTAAACTTCCCATTATTCTCCTTTTATAACACAAAATGTATACCTCTACGATTATTCTCTCATTCCAGAAACATTTAAGAAATTGTAAAATTATATATTAACACATAATATTGTTAATAACTATTGTATACTAATATATGC
This sequence comes from Diploptera punctata, assembly GCA_030220185.1. NCBI lineage: Eukaryota > Metazoa > Arthropoda > Insecta > Blattodea > Blaberidae > Diploptera > Diploptera punctata. The sequence goes on from JASPKZ010000015.1 coordinate 1,959,397, forward strand.
ATAAGTAAAATTATATTTAACTTCTAACTCACCATTCAGTCTTTGTAGATCTGCAAACTTGTGAGTTAAAAACAATAAGATATTATTTTAAATTTGACTGTGACACTTAAAATGACGAGATGCACTAAACATACTGATGTAAAGCAACTGTCTAGTATGTAATCTGAACTTGAGAATTGTTGATGTAAAACAGATGTTTAAGGAAGACTTGCTGATGCTGCATTATTATCGTTTGGTAGGAAGTGGTACGAGTATTAAAACATTCGGTTTTATTTGGAAGTGATATCTTAAAACAATACTATTTCGTCAAAGTTTTCAGGGTACAATAAAATACACTGAATAAAAAGTTATTTTAAGACTGAAATTAGTAATTATAACATAATAAAAATTTATACCAGTTTATTCAATTAATGAAGAAAGAGTTTTTATTATATAATATTACATTTAAACTGTAATAAAAAAGTTGTAACAAAATAAATAATTTGTTTTAAAAAAGGGCAGAAGATTACGAGTATTTGAGAATAAAGTTTTTAGGAAAATTTTTGGATCAAAAAGAGATGAACAGACAGGTGAATGGAGAAAACTACATAATAGTGAGCTACATGATCTGTATAGGAAGCCAGATATAATAAAAACAGTCAAGTCTCGTAGGCTGCGGTGGGCAGGAAATGTGGCACGTATGGAGGATGAAAGAGGTGCTTGGAAATTTCTGGAGGATAGGACACCGGAGGGAAAACGCCCAGTTGGAAAACTAAGAATGAGGTGGGAGAATAACATTATACGTGATTTGAGGGAAGTAGATTATACATGGGATAATTGGAAAACGTTAGCTCGGGATGGGATGTATGGAGAGCTTATGTCCGCGCTGCCATGAACCTACAGGTTCCACAGAGCCAGTGAGTGAGTTAGTAGTTATAAATACTTTGTTTATTAATTCACAGTAAACGTAAGTAACAGAGCTATTTACTTCTCACTTCAGCGATAAAATTTGATAAATACATATCTACTGCGCAAGAATTTAAATATCGCCACTTTTATAATTTTACGGTACTGTTCCATTAAGCAGAACATACATAATCTATTTGATTTAATGGCAGTTGAAAAAGTCACTGATGAAGCTCTTTCGATAAAGTACGCGCGCGACCTTGGTCGTGAATGAATCTGCTGCGCCATGGACCCGCGAGTTTTTTTTACGAAAATAGAATAAAAACATTTATATTGTCTGAACTATTCAACTCTCCAAAAGGGTAATTGCTGGAAATTAATCCTTATTACGTGAATAGTATCCTGTATTTTTTCCGTTTTCAATTTTTGATATATATATACTGCAGTAAACCGCTATAAAACAGAAAATTGACACCGAAAATAAAAATATCCTAATTATAAAAATAACACCCTTAAACTACATGATATCACCTATATAAATATGTTTGAAACAAATTTTTGCTGTTTACTGTTTCAGAATTATTAGTTAGTAAACGTTTTAGTTTATCATATTTACGATAATTTTAGATCGTCATAACTACGAACCTATAAATGATAAAAATTAAATTACTGTATTAATACGTTTATAAATGTATTCACTATATTTAGGAACACATAAAATTAAAAAAAATAAATTGCAAGATTTTTTGCTGTCCGATTTGATATGGATTGTACCCTCCCCTACTTGTATGTGAAACCAAGACAAAAGACAGTCTGAATGTTACTTCTAATTAAACTATATTATAATATTAACTTTTACTGCATTAAAATCCTTGTGCTAGTAATGATCCTTTGATTAATCTTATTCAGGCACTTCCTTGGTCAATATGAAACTTGATAATAAGATCATATAGCCTACCTGGACACACACATATGTGATAAGCGATTGTAAGTCCTCATAAAATGTTGAAATATAAATGTAACATTAGGGAAGACACGTAATGCATAAGTAAAAACTTTATGTTTTATAGACTTGTGCAAAAAAAGTTACAGCTCATGTGATTTCAGAGAATATAAAACGTATCACTGGTTTTTAACTGAAAAATGTCCACTTTTCTAACGATAATGTGCGCCATCAACAGTTAGAAGAGGCGTTTTTTTAAAAAAAACTCCATAACAATAATCGATAGAAACACTTTGAAGAGAAAGACAGAGATAGTTTCAACGTCAAAACAGATGAAGGCGATAGTACTAGCTGCTAAATTATCACCTATAATAATCTAATAAATGACTCAATCAACGGTTGAGTGTCAGCCAATGAGAGCTGCTACGTTATCGAGAAAGCAATGAATCCTCGTCAAATGAGCAGCCATTAAAATCTTCATGGCCAACACAGCATATGCATTACCGCCGTTAAAATATAAACTAAGTTATTATAGGGGAACAGGAAAATAGGGAGAGGTTCAAATAAACTTCTAACATATACACAAAATATAGTTACAGATAAGTTTGAGCAGAGAATTAACTCTTACTTTTTGGATCCAACAGACATTGACATCACACGGAAAAAGGGGAGGGGAGAGGCAGATAAAATCCAACCAAAACAAAAAAAAATCGAACATAACATAGTTCAGATCGTTCGAAATAACTTTGAAAAGTGAGTGCAAAGTTTATTACTTTATAGATAACGCTGTACGCCATTTTGTATTTGGGTACAATTTTATTACTAGATTGCTGTATATAGGGTAAATGCCCTTTAAATTTTATTTTCTCTTCCTCAAAAACACACAAGCACAAGTGTTACATACATAGTTATCACTCAGTGAATGTACAATAAAACTTTTTTAAGAGGACGTTTAAAGTTGTTCTGATAAAAACAATTTATAGCTTGTTACGACACTTCTATCATCTTTTTATTTTTTATTTTCATTTGGAAAGAATAGTCCACCGATGTGTCTAATGCTACACTCTGCTGCCTCAAACGCAGGGTCCATGTTCGATCCGTAGTTGTCTTTTCCTCAGCTGTACGATACGTAATTCCCACGCCGTAGCCAAGTGGTTAAGGCAACAAGCCTCCCCCGGATGGGTTGAAGCAAGGAGATACACTATCTCCTCTACTATTTAATTTTATACTAGAGCATGCCATTAAATCTTTAGAGGATGAAGAAGGCCTACAACTCAATGGTATTAATAAGCTGTTGGTTTATGCTGATGATGTAGTACTATTGGGCGATAGCGAGGAGATACTGAAGCCAACACGCACACACTACTGGAATAATACTAAGAAATGGGACTGAAAGTAAGTATCAATGAAACTAAATATATGAGACAACAAATGTCTGGAACAAATAACAAATTTTAATTATTTGGGTTGTAATTTTACTATAAACACAAAAACTGAAAGACACATACATATGAAACTGTCGAAATTTCAAATGATATGCGGAACTATACATAGAACATTAAAGAACAAAAACAAGAAGAGATACTCATTGAAGAAAAATTGCAAAGTAGAATACAAAGCGCAGAATTGAACTTCCTTAGAAGAACAAACGGCTGCACAAGATTGTATCGGATAAGGAATGAAGATATAAGAACAGTGTTAAATATATATATATATCCATTAGATGAGAAAATCAGAGAATATAGAGAGAAATGGTTTACGCATGTGGAAAGAATGAATGTATCAAGATTACCAAGAGCAGCATTCAACTACAAGCCAAGAGGTTCAAGGAATTCTGGAAATGCGTGCTGTTATGCATTGCAGAGAGTCTTGATGTCCCAACTCCTTTCAAAAAACGTTAAACTGAAAAAATATATAACTATTATTCTACCAGTTATATTATATGGATGCGAAACATGGACTCTTATTTTAAGGGAGTAAAGGAGATTACAAGTATTTGAGAATAAAGTTAGGAGAATTTTTGGACCAAAGAGAGATGAACAGACAGGTGAATGGAGAAGACTACATAACAATGAACTACATGGTCTTTATAGGAAGCCAGATATAATAAGAACAGTTAAGTCTTGTAGACTACGATGGGCAGGACATGTGGCACGAATGGGGAATGAAAGAGACGAATGGAAGCTTCTTGTAGGAAAACCACAGAGAAAACGCCCAGTTGGTAGACCAAGAATGTGTGGGAGTATAACATTAACTATGATTTGAGGGAAGTAGATTATACAGGGAATGATTGGAAAACATTAACTCAGGATAGAGAGCTTATGTCCGCGCGACCATGAACCTACGGGTTCGATAGTGCGAGTGAGTTAGTTAGCCTCTTCTTCGTGTTGTCTTGAATTCCCTTTACCACGTTGGCTTTGGTCTACCACGTTTCCCTTTTCCAGGAGGTATCCATTTCAATACTTCGTTTGTTTCTGTGTCCCTTCTTCTCATTATATGTCCACACCATCTTAGTTGGATTTCTTCAATATCTTGTACAATATCCTTTTCTACATTCATTATTTCTCTTATTGTATTATTTTTTTTATTTTATCTAATTTTGATATTCTTGCCGATCTTCTTAAAAAGTATATTTCTGTGACTAATAATTTATTTCTGTGTTTCTGCTTCAACGTCCATATTTCCGCACCATATAATAAAATGCTGCTCATAATTGTGTTATATATTAATAATTTAGTCCTCTTGATTATTTGCTTACTCCATAAAATAGAATTTAATTTACCAATAACTTTCTTTGTCTCTGTTATTCTTTTTTTTTCGATGTTTAATTCAGATGATCCATCTTTTTGAATTATTGATCCCAAATACTTAAAATATTCTACTGTTTTAATCTTTGTTCCATTTATTTCTAATTCCTCAGAAAGATCTTTGCTCATTTATTAGGTTTTATTATAATTAATTATTAAACCCCATCTTGAGTATTCTTCCTCTAGTTTCCTACCCATATAGTTTGCATTTTCACATCCTGAAGTGACTACCACTTGATCATCTGCGAATAATAATTTATGTATGTATTTATTCTCTTTTAATTTTAATCCCATTGGTTTACATTTTTTATTGACAATTCCTTCTTCTCTTCTTCAACACGGTTTAGGCTTATTTACTAGCCTGTTCCGGCTCCAAATTGCTGTTGTTTCCACCTTTTCTTTGGTCTTCCCAAACTTCTTCTTCCTCGTGGTGAATAACTGTATGCTGCTTTTGGTATTCTATTCTCAGTCACCCTTGCCAAGTGTTCTTTCCAGTTTGTTCTGTATTTCACTATTGTTGTATTTAATTCCTCCACTTTTAGTTGTTGTCTTATTTCTGTGTTATGTTTTTTGTCTGTTCTTTGATATCTTGCTATTGGTCTGAGGAATTTCATTTCAGCAGCTTGTATTCTGGCAGATTGTTGTGTTGTCACTGTCCATGTGTCGGATCCATAAGTAATAATAGGCACTGCCATTGTCTTGTATAATTTTATTATAAAGTCTTTCCTGTCTTTATTTTTCAAAGTTGTTTTTAGTGTACCTGTTATATAATTAAACTTACTTAGTTTTTTATTTATATCTGTTTCCGCTGTGTATGATATTTCGCAACCTAGGAAGTTATATCTTACTACTTGTTTTATTGGTTTATTTTCTAATATTATCTTTGTCTGAAGCTTTTGAGATGTGGATATGGAGAAGAATGGAACGTATAAAATGGACAGACAAAGTAAGAAATGAAGATGTGCTAGACAGAGTGGGTGAAAGGAGAACAATGATGGAACTCATAAAGAAGAGGAAAAGAAATTGGATTGGGCACTGGCTAAGAAGAAACTGCCTGCTGAAGGATGCTCTAGAAGGAATGGTCAACGGAAAGAAAGTTAGAGGCAGAAAAAGACATCAGATGATAGACAATATTAAAATAAATGGTTTGTATGCAGATACAAAAAGGAAAGCTGAGTCAAGGATAGAGTGGAAAATGCTGAGTTTGCAGTGAAATACCTGCTCTTGAGCAGAACACTATGAATGAATCTTTGTCTGAACTGGATGAGCGCTATTGAAGCCTATTGTTTTTTATTTTTCTGATGATAATTTCCATGTTGTATTTTTTGATATTTCATTTAGTTTATATAGCATTCTTTATAGTTCGTCCTCTGTTTTTGCTATTAAAATCTCGTCATCTGCATAGGGTACTGTTTTTATTACTATATTTCCTAAGTTAATTCCCCCAGTCGTCATTTGCTTCCATGATCTTATCATGTTGTCGAAATAAATGTTAAAAAGAGAAGTTCATAGTGGACAACCTTGTCTAACTCCTCCTGTTATATGTATTGGTTCCCTTTGATTTATTTTTATTTTAGACTATTCCTGTGATACAATATCTATGTATTGAAGTTAATGTGAATTTTATTAGCAAAGGATTGGTGGACCCAAGACAAGATGGATAAATGTTGTGGAAGAGTATTTAAGATGAGTTGGAATAAAAAATTGGGAACAAAAAACCAAAGTTAGATCAGAGAGATTGTTGTAAGAGGTTAAGGACAAACTGTAATACCAGAGATGATGAAATGAAAACTATTTTTGTGTAACTGGCAATTGGATACTGTAAAAGAGTGATCATGGAGTTGGTGGAGAATGAATTAAGATTGTGGGGTACAGCACCCCTTAGTTCCTCGCAGAGGGAATCAATATTCCGGGGAAACTTGTGCAGCTCGCTTTAAACTTTGTCAAACTCTGAGAAATTTACAAAGACCAGCAAAACTGTGCTTAGCGTGTTTACCAACTGTACTCTATAATCTTAGATTAAGTAACAGTACATTATCTAGATATGCACACTCACAACCATTATTATTATAACCACAACAAACCCACGTGCCATCTAACCAGCTCCTAACTCACTCACTGGCACTATCGAACCCGTAGGTTCATGGCCGTGCGGACATAAGCTTCGCATACATCCCTATCATGAGCTTAAATTTCCAATCATTGCCTGTATAATCTACTTTCCTCAAATCACGGTTAATGTAATTCTTCCACCTCATTCTTGGTCTACCTCTGGTTTTTCTATAAGAAGCTCCCATGAACGTCTTTCATTACTCATTCGTGCCACATGTCCTGCCCATCGCAGTCTACGAGACTTAATTGCTCATATTATATCTGACTTCCTATAAAGATCATGTAGTTCACAATTATGTAGTATTTTCCATTCACCTGTGTGTTGATCTCTCTTTGGTCCAAAAATTCTCCTAAAAACGTTATTCTCAAATACTCGTAATCTCCTTTCCTCCCTTAAAATAAGAGTCCATGTTTCGCAACCATATAATATAACTGGTAGAATAATAGTTATATATTATTTTCAGTTTAACGTTTTTTGAAAGGAGTTGGGACATCAAGACTCTCTGCAATGCATAACAGCACGCATTTCCAGAATTGAGCCTATGTTTAATTTCTTTATGCATCTCATTCCTATTTGTGATTATTGTTCCTAGGTATTTGAATTCAGCCACTTCCTCAAAATTTCCCTCATTTGTCATTAGGTTTCCACCTCCATTTATAATGTATTATTATGTATTTCGTTTTATTGATATTTACTTCCAGTCCTAATTTCTTACTGTTACTCAATAGTGTGTGCGTGTTGTCCTTTAGTATCGTCTCGCTATCGGCCAATATTACTACATCATCAGCATAAACTAACAGCTTATTAATACTATTGAGTTGTAGGCCTTCTTCATCCTCTAAAGCTAAAACTGTTATTATAACTGCCTTCCTATACAGCTCACTGTTTAGTAGTCTTCTCCATTCACCTGTCTGTTCATCTCTCTTTGATCCAAATATTTTCCTAAAAACTTTATTCTCAAATACTCGTAATCTTATTTCCTCCCTTAAAGTAAGAGTCCATGTTTCGCACCCATATAATATAACTGGTAGAATTATAGTTTTATATATTCAGTTTAAGGTTTTTTGAACATGGTTAAATTTTATTACACATTTAGAATCAGATTTGCATAAGCTCCAACCTAATGCCTTCAAAATATTAAAACATTTGAATAAAGATATTAAAGAATGTATCAAAATTAATTGCGGAGTAACAAAAGAAGATTTTTTCAATTATTATAAAACTCTTTGGACTGACGACAGTTATGAAGATACAATTTTCCGAAATAATAATGAGACAGATTCCATAATATCATTGGAAGAATTGAACAATAGTTTAAAGAAATTAAAAAATGGGAAGGCAACTGGCACAGATGGCTTGAATTCTGAATTGTACAAATTGAAAGCAAACAGTTCCATGAAAGTTGTCCTTCTTTAATAATGTATTCAAAAATGCAGATATACCACAAGAATGGAAGACAAGCATTGTTATACCCCTGTTCAAGAAAGGATACAAGAGAAAAATGGACAACTATAGGGGAATCAGTTTGTTAAACACATGCTACAAAGTTTATGCAGACATTTTAAATGGAAAATTGAAAAGTTTCAGTGAAAAATTCCTTATGGAATATCAAAATGGATTTAGGAAAGGACGATCTTGTATTGATTCAGCATTTTCTGTTAAACTATTGCTTGAAAAAAGAAGAGAATTCAACTTAGAAACACATTTTGCTTTCATAGATTTTGAAAAAGCATTCGACACAGTCAAGAGATCAAAACTCTTAAATATATTGGAAGACAGAAATATACCAAATTTACTTCGGCAGAACATACAGAATATTTACAAAGACAACACCATAAAGATTAAATTAAATAACAGATTTTCTGAAGAAGGAATTATAAATCGTGGTGTGAGACAAGGCTGCCCCCTATCCCCAACACTCTTTTGCAATTTATATCAATGAAGTAATATGTTGCTGGAACAAAAAATATAAATTTGGAATAAGAATATCAGAAAATAGAAAATTAAACACCATACTGTTTGCAGATGACCAAATAATAATAGCAAATTCCGAAGATAATCTACAGAAAGTCTGTATGAACTTAACAAAATTACAGAAGAATATGGTTTGAAGATACTCGTATCTACAGAAAAAACAAAAATTATGGAATTTCCTGTCAGAAGTAAAATTGTACTGGAAAATAAAATTTTGGAGCAGGTGAATAATTTTACGTATCTAGGATGCAATATCTCATATGAAGAAGAAAAGGATGTAAATGCAAAAATATCTAAATTTTTAAGAATTTTAGGGTTAATAAATTCTATCTTCAAGCCACAGTTAGTCCAAAAGCATTCAAGATTAAAAGTGTATAAAACACTGGCTCTTCCAGCTCTTTTGTATGGTAGCGAAGTATGGACGTTGAAACAGAAGGATATACAGAGACTTAGATCTGCTGAAATGAGATATCTTCGGAGGACTGCAGGATACACACTACTAGATCACAAAAAAATGAAGACATCTTAGAAGAATTACATGGAATCTTTAGAAAACAAAATTTCTGATTATAAGTCAAGATGGATACAACATGTTCATCGAATGGAAGATCACAGAATACCCAAACAAATGTTAAGATATCAACCTGCAGGAAGAAGAAGACCATGACGTCCACTCAAAAGACTTTAGGATGGTGTTTCTCTTGAGGCCGAAACAGGTCAACAAATGGCCTAAATTCGTGAATGTACTATGGTGATGATGATGATGAAAGGAGTTGGGACATCAAGAGTCCCTGTAATGCATATATTCTTGAGTCCAATTAATGTTTTTAATTTTTTATGAAGGGCTAGTAAACTATTTTGGCAGAAAAGTGCATTATATTTAGAATATGTAATTAATTGTTTTACAGGTGGCATTGCAATTATTTATTGTTAGTTTAATTTGTAGTTCTATATATATATATATATATATATATATATATCGTCTCACTTTAGAACAAACATTTCCATAAGCAATCATTCAAATCCTCGAAATATTTTCTTAGATATTTAATTTTGAATTCAAGAGCATTCTATACTCTGAGAAAATACGATGATGCCAAGTTTACCTTAAGCAGCTGCATTAATTTATTATAATCAAACGCACAGCAATGCAACAGCGTCTTAACGTGAAGTCTGACAGCCATCTGTTTGAGCAGGTGTGCGGGGGAGAAGATCTTTACGTCTATTATAAATGTCTACTACTAAAACTAACAATAATCAACCTTCTTTGTTCCTTTATATATTTTACTAATTCTCTAAATAACACTGGTCAACATGATTTTTGTCTCATGAGTACCAATAGTTGTACTTAATGCAGTTTTTTATCATGTTTTCAAATATGTATTCAGAATTTCTCCATCACCTATAGTTTTTTTAAATTTCAATTTCAATTAATGGATTTAAATATTTATTTTTTTAATAAGCGTTTTTCCTTCATTTGTCCATTGTAAAATAAAACCAAATGAGCTAGCTCAGGAGATTTCAGCTACGGAAAAGAGATATCAAGGCAAATGGAATCCTAATATGCTGGCCGATTATTGTTGGACCATCAAGAGGGATGCTCCACAGGCGAAATATAGCAGAAAATCGTCATTTATTACTTTCTAGGTTAATCCGAATGTTCGAATATTGTGTAGTTACGAATGTAGAAAATATTAAAGTGTTTGAAATTATAAATTAAGGAGAAAAAATATCAGAATCACACACTTTTCTTTCTGAGACAAAGTTTCTTTTTTGTTGCTCAGTGTAATTAAATAAAGATTTGGCAAGTTTTCCGGTCACATAAATAGATATTAATAAAACTAAATATATAGTCACATGAAGAAAAATCTTCTTCTTCTTGTCCTTCTTCACTTCCTGGTTTAGGCAAGAGTTGGCTGTTCCGTCTTCACTAATAGATCTAAGACCATCTCTTCCGAGGACGTCCGACATCTCTTCTTCCTCTTGGAAAATAATGGGAGATTTTATTTGGTAATCTAATTTCTTCCATTCTTTCTACATGTTCTTTCCACTGTATCTTGTTGTTAAATATATTTTCTTGTATGGAATAGATCTGCAGTTCTTCACGGATATCCTCGTTTCTTATCTAGTTCATTCTAGTGCAGCCTTTTTACTCTTCTTAAAAATTTCATCTCGGCTGCTTGGATTTTAATGAAGAAAAATATACTGTACAATTAAAATGAGGGAAATTTTCAAGAAGTGGGTGAATCCAAATACGTAGAAACAAAATTAACACTGAATAATGAGCTGAACAAAGCAATATTAAACGTAGGCTCAACTCCAGAAAACGCACGCTACTGTACATTATAAGATCTCTTGTTATCCCAACTTCTCTAAAATAAATAAATACATAACATTTAAAAAAAATATCAAAGCGTTATTCTTCCAGTTATATTATATGTATACGGAATACGGTCTCTTACTTTAGAATAAAATAGATTTGTTTAGCCTGGTGAAGGTAAGGCCATGTGGTCTTCTCTTCCACTCACCAGGACGAACATATGTTACATATAAATACAAACAAATACAATAATAGTACATGCCAAAAATTAATTATCTGTCAAACTGAATAATAATGAAAATATTGTCTAATAATACAATAAAATTAAATACTATTAAAGTTAAACTAATGATAGAATGAATATAGAAAGGAATAACAGCTCGAATATACTACTCGTATACATAAAAAGAAAAGACAAAATATACAAAGAAAGTAAAAAAAAACTATAATGAATTAATCTATCGCTTATGTAAATATATTGACAAATCTTAAATCCATTTTTACAAATCTTAAAACTATTTTTTAAGGGAGGAGAAAATATTGCGAGTATTTGAGAATAAAGTTCTTAGGAAAATTGTTGGACCAAAGAGAGATGAATACATAGATGAATGGAGAACATTACATAACAGTGAGCTATGTGATCTTCATGGGAAAGTAGATATAGTAAGAAGACCTTAAATCCCATAGACATTTATCGAATGGGCAGGACATGTGACAGAACGGGGAATGAAAGAGCGGCACGGAAACTTCTTTTAGGAAAAACAAAAAGAGCAGGTAGGCCAAGAATGAGATGTGAAAATAATATTAAGCATTATTTGATACACGTGATTTACACATAGAATGCTATGGAAAATGTTAACTTAGGATAGAGATGTTTGGAGAGCTTATGTCCGCACGTGAACGAACTTCCGCGTTCGATAGTGCCACAGTAATTTACGGTCGCTTTTAGCACAACTTAAATTAGATATCATAGTCCGTTTAGGGGTGCTAAGAGAATCTTCCCGCGAAAACATTTGAAGGGTTTAGGGGGTGATGATGAGTTCCTTGACTCTTTGAAGGTCATTGTTAGGTACAGGAAGTACAGCAGACACTTTCATTATATCAACACAGTAGTCATTGCCGTTTGGACACAACCTCCCCAAACTTTCGTATCCTGAGCTAGTATTTTCCAAATTATTCTCTGTAAAAATCACTTCCTTCAAATCATGATTTTCTGATATCATCATAATTTTGATCACCTAACTAACTAAAATTAACTCACTGGCTCTACCGAACCTGTAGGTTCATGGTCGCGCGGACATAAGCTCTCCATACAACCCTGAGCTAATGCTTTCCAATCATTCCCTGTATAATCTACTTTACTCAAATCATGGATAATGTTATTTTCCCACCTCATTCTTGGTCTACCAACTGGACTTTTCCCTCTGGCTTTCCTACAAGAAGCTTTCATGCACGTCTTTCATTCCCCATGCATGCCACATGTCCTGCCCATCGCAGCCTACGAGATTTAACTGTTCTTAACATATCTGGCTTCCTATACATACCATGTAGCTCACTATTATGTAGTTTTCTCCATTCACCTGCCTGTTCGTCTCTTTTTGGGTCCAAAAATTTTCCTAACAATTTTATTCTCAAATACTCGTAATCTTGTATCCTCCCAGAAAGTAAGAGTCCATGTTTCACATCCATATAGTATAATTGGGAGAACAACTGTTTTATAGGTATATTTTCAGTTTAACGGTTTTTTGAAAGGTCCACCGCTGTCGTCTCGATGTAGCGTGCTGCCTTGTCACGCAGCAGGCCCGAGTTCGGGACAGTTTTTTATAGGGGTTTTTCCTCACCTACAAGATAAATCTCAGGAAAACTTAAAGGCCCAAACGGTCCCCGAACATCATATGGCCATCGCAATCATCATCATTCATATTCATCTTAGATTAAGCTTAGGATTAGGGACTCTCCTGGCGCATCACTATCATCATCACCCATCATATCATCGGGGCAACGTAACCCCGCCTACCAGGTGCCCCAACTTCAGAAGTGGGTTACAAGTACGCCATGCCAGGAGAGAATACCAGAAATGTATAAAATGACAAAACTGGTGGCATTAAAAAAAAATATATATATATATATACACGTTTTTTGAGAGGAGTTGGGAAGACATATGCATAATAGCACGCATTTCTAGAACTCAGCTTATGTTTATAAACATACCATGGAGGGTTATTTTGATCATCGACTGAAATATTTTTTATGCAATCGTTATTGCATCTTCATTAGGTTTGAAAACCATTTAATTAACCAAGAACTAAGGCATATTGTAACACGATACACGGCTTTCATCATAAGGTGTGCAGAATCAAGAAATATCACGAACCTAGTGAGAAGTGCGTGTGTGAATTGTGTGGCGACCGATATCATATAGCGAAATGCCCAAGAAACACGAAATCGCGGAATGACTACAACAAAGACTAAAGAACAATCAATGGCCATTAGGGCGAACCTTTCTTCTTATTATTAAAACCATTTAATTCCCTCTTTTCACATTCTCCCCTGACACCAGTATCTTAATTTATTCATCCTGTATTCTTTGCAATCTTTATACATATTCGCTTCTTCTTAAATAAGCTATTTTTGCTGCCAAAAACTTTCTTTTAAATTTTTATTCACAACCCATAATTCACTGTTGTAACATAAAAAAACTCAACCAATTCATTTCCCATAGGCTAATGACTTACTTACTCACTGGCACTATCGAACCCGTAGGTTCATGGCCGCGCGGACATAAGCTCTCCATACATCCCTATGCTGAGCTAATGTTTTCCAATCATGCCCTGTATAATCTACTTTCCTCAAATCATAGTTTGTTATTCTCCCACCTCATTCTGGTCTACCAACAGGGCGTTTTCCCTCTGGATTTCCTACAATAGGGTTACCCATGCCGGACTGGTCGAAGGTGATAAGCCAGACGAAAAAAGTACCTTGTCGAAAGAGTGACGATCTTTCACCGTAAAAATACAACCGTCAAGAAATGCGAACATGGGTTCAACTGGGGTAAAATTTTCCGAAGGTCAAATAGTCCCCCATTCGGTTCTCCGGGCGGGGACTACTTCAGGGAAACCATGCCAAAGGCTCAAACACAGGGACATGTTCCTAGGAACATGGAATGTTATGGGTTAATGACAAGACTTATTATTTTTTAATATACATTTGTTTAACACTTCAATGTCATTGTTCGTAATTTGATTTGACAAATTAAAGCTACGTTCAATTCAATTTTATAAAAATAAATATGTCAACTCCAATTTACAAAAATACATCAGCCTGCACACAGCAGAGAGAAGACAATTGATTCTTCTGTCTGTTTAGAATAAAAATAACTTTCCCTCACTCAAAAAAAAAATACAAGGAAATAAAATGGGAAGATGGGTGAAGGGTGGGAGGAAAGAAATGCATAGAATAGAAACAGCAAAGCACTTTCTAGAATTACAAATAACAGCCTGTTCTTTCTTTTCTCCACTCAACGTCTCTCTCTCAAAAAAACCCCAACTCTTCAATAGATTTCAAGTCTCCCAACCCCCTCAACTACATAGATGGTTTGGGTAAGAAAAGAAAATCACAAAAGTGCGTTAAGGTTTATTCATTCCCAAACAGGGATCTTGGATTGACACCAACTCCCTAAAGGCAACATAAGAAGATGGCTTGTGTCATGTCCCAAAACCCAATCTGGTTGTGAGCTAAACAGTATTATTCTTGCAAAAAAGGCTTTGTTGTTCCAAAATCAGTTTTCTTTTCAACTATTTAACCATTCAAAACCTGACTTAAATATCGTTATCAACAACAACAACTCCAATATAAGACCCTAGTGGTGCTGAGATACTGGCTAAGAAGAAACTACCTGCTGACGAATGCCCAAGAAGGAATCGTCAACGGAGAGAACGTTAGAGGCAGAAAGATATCAGATTATAAACAATGTTAAAATAAATTATTTGTATGCGGATATAAAAAGGAAGGCTGACTTAAGGAAAGAGTGGAGAATGCTGAGTTGCAGAGAAAGACCTACTCTTGGGCAGAAACAATGTATGTATGTAGTGGGTTAGATACAGTTCTGTGTCACCCTTTATCATCATCTTTTGGCGCAACAATTCATTTAAGATACTAGCCTTCCTCGAGAGCGTCTTCCACTTGTTCCGATCCAATACACTCTTCTCCACTTTGCCAGCGCTTCTTAATTCTTCCCAAATTTTGACGTCTCTTCAAGAATATAAAAGAGCTTTTCAATAAAGAATTACTATTATTTTTCTACAGCCACAGTTTTATACACAAACATTTGTTGTACGATATTTGATAGCTTGATGCTATTATGCATTGCAGAGACTCTTGATGTCCCAACTCCTTTAAAAAAACGTTAAACTATAAGCTATAAACGCAAGAAATATAAAGCTGCTAATGTATGCCATCCTTTCCAAGAGTCCTGAAGATCTGCAGGAGGCCATGAAGAATATCAGAAAATGGGCGTCAGAAAATTCAATGGAAATAAATAGCTCCAAAACAAAAGCAATGAGGTTCAGAAGAGGAGGGAGATTATCAAAAAATGATCACTTTATGTGCGGCGACTCAGCCCTAGAAATAGTCCCCAACTTTAAGTACCTGGGAGTGACGCTGCAGACCACTGGAACCACGTTCACCATGCATATACAAGACAGGACCACAGCGGCAATAAATTCGATGTTAGACATCCCCAAGCTTCAGAGACTGTCCCTGCCAACGGCGATGGCACTGTTCCAACTCAAGGTAGCACCAGCGGCCACATACGGTATTCAGATAATTTGGATTCACCTAACAGCGAAAAACCTCAAGAAATTGGAGAATGTCAAAGCCAGATATCTCAAGAGGGCCTTGTCACTCTCAAAGTACACACGAAACAGCTACGCCTACAGAATAGCACATGAACCGTACTTCATTGCGGACATCAAGCTTCGCTTCAATCTACCAGAAACCCAGGCATGTAAAGACGCCATCAAAGAGAGACAAAACAAAGCCAATCCAATACCGATGGAAATAATGGACACAGAAACGATGAAAACTGATGTGTGGAAAGGACCGAACTTTCAACTTCGCCACCTATACACACGCTTCGCCGCGCATGGTTTCCACGGGAAAATATGTCAGAATCCGTCATACCACGACCCCAAGGAGGACTGCAGATGTAAGCTTTGCGACGAGCCATGCTCCAAGTACCACCTAATGAAATGCAAAAGCAGAACTCAGCCTCTCACCAAAATTACAAAAGACTGGTGAAAACTCTAAATGTACACATTGTGTTTAATAAAATCTATTAAAAAACGTTAAACTGAAAATATATAAAACTATTATTCTACCAGTTATATTATATGGGTGCTAAACATGGACTGTTACTTTAAGGGAGGAAAGGAGATTACGAGTATTTGAGAATAAGTACTTAGGAAAATGTTTGAACCAAAGAGAGATGAACCGTCAGATGAATGGAGAAGACTACATAACAGTGAACTACATCGTCTTTATAGGAAGCCAGATATAATAAGAACGTTACGTCTGGTAGACTGCGATGGGCAGGACATGTGACACGAATGGGGAATGAAAGACATGCATGGAAACTTTTTGTAGCAAACCCAGAGGGAAAACACCCAGTTGGAAGACCAAGAATGAGGTGGAAGAATAACATTAACCATGATTTGAGGGAAGTACATTATACAGGGAATGATTGGAAATCATTAGCTCAGGATAGGAATGTATGGAGAACTTATGCCCGCGCGGCCATGAACCTACGGGTTCGATAGTGCCAGTGAGTAACCTTGTAATGCACTCTCCTGAACGAATAAAATATTTAAAACTTCGTAGGGCTTTCGTGAACAGTTCTACCCTCAGGTAACTGGCGAAACAAACTTCTGAGGATTGAACTGGTTCCAGATTAAGAAAAGCAGCTAAATGGCTGAGGACCCGACGTGCTGACCATATGTCATGGCTATGCTAGTTAAATGGTTTTGCACATGTGGACATGAGGTCAGCTGCCGTGTGATTCTGATGATGGAACACGTTTCTGAAAATAATTTCAAAGTGATTTAGGTGACTAACTAACTGACTGACACTATCGAACCCGTAGGTTCATGGCCGCGCGGACATAAGCCATCCATACATCCCTATCCTAAGCTAACACTTTCCAGTCATTCCCTGTATAATCTACTTCCCTCAGATCATAGTTAATGTT
This sequence comes from Diploptera punctata, assembly GCA_030220185.1. Taxonomy (NCBI): domain Eukaryota; kingdom Metazoa; phylum Arthropoda; class Insecta; order Blattodea; family Blaberidae; genus Diploptera; species Diploptera punctata. Next base: position 1,976,683 of record JASPKZ010000015.1, read on the forward strand.
ATTCTCCCATCTCATTCTTGGTCTACCAACTGGGCGTATTCCCTCTGGTTTTCTTACAAGAAGCTTCCATGCAACTCTTTCATTCCCCATATGTGCAACATGTGCTGCCCATAGCAGTCTACGAGACTTAACTGTTCTTATTATATCTAGCTTTCTATAAAGACCATGTAGTTCACTGTTATCCAGTCTTCTCCATTCGCCTGTCTGTTCATCTCTCTTTGGACCAAACATTTTCCTAAGAACTTTATTCTCAAATACTCGTAATCTCCATCATCATCATCAACAACAAGGATTATGCCCAATGGCCTGTTCCGATCTCATTATAGGTCGAATTGGTCCTTCCATCTCTTCAATGGTCTTCCCAACATTCTTCTCACTTGTGGTTTATAATTATACATTCTTCTTGGTATGCGCTGTTCATTCATTCGTAATACGTGGTGAAGATAAGCATTTTGATAATATTTTATTCTTTCACAGAGATTAAATATATTAAGTTCTGTTCTTATATCTTCGTTTTCTTTTTATCGGTCCTTTGGTATCGTGCTATTGCTCTCAAAATCTTCATTTCAGCAGCCTCTATTTGTTTACTATCTGCCTTTGTTAATGTCCTCCCTTAAAGTAAGAGTCCACGTTTCGCACCCATATAATATTTTTAATTAATTATGGAGGACTGAAATATCAGGTACACATTTTATAATTTTAACTTTTTGATTCACATTTTACCCCTCTTCACGGTCGACTTCCCTTAAGAATACATTGACCTCAGCCGAGTTTACACCCGAGAGGAAGATTTGTGAACCTCTTGAAATCACAGTTTCATATGCAATAGTGTATTACATCTAGCACTTGGGCTGAGTTTGTTCAATACATTAACGTGGTAGTACTGATATTTACTCTAAGCCAAGTCACGTTCAGGGAGAGGCGGTACTTTGAAAGAATCGGTTCCATAAAACTTGTTTAAATTATGTGTTATTTTTATGAGGTTTGGAGTCACAAGTGGAAGTCCAAACAAGATGTATTTTCACAGGAATTTGTACAAATAACATGTGCACTCTACACGTTGCGCTATTGTTTTTATCATTAGTAACAGATCATGTGTTTGTTTTCACTAGTTTTTCTTTTATTTCATCATTTTTACACATTTCAGCATCTCATATTATGCAGCATCTGAAATCTTAACCAATTCGCCTCAGAAGACGAGGGGAGACTCGTCGGCAGTCAAATGGGCTTCAAACTCACTTATTCCTGCTGTTATGCATTTTGCAATATTTTGTACATCCTTGATAGGGTAATCTTTTCTTAACATGTATGAATACTAGAGTGTTACGAATACATAGATTATTTTACATAGATATTTAATTATTTCATAGATTATTTTCATTATTCCAAATAAAAACATTTGTTGAAATATAAAGCATTTAGACATATTATATTTCAGGACAGAATTTTGACTTACGGCAGGAACAAAGTTTTCAAGGCTAACTGTAAATCTCTGCATTTAGATTATAGGTATGTTAGTACAGTTAGTTATAGCGGGGAGGAGCAGCAGCTGATGGGTAAGTCTACATACCATTTTTCTTAAAAAAATTTAGGACAATTAGAAATTAAGTCAAGCATTTTAAATATTTCAATACTATATGTCTAAGTGTAAGAGTTATCAGATAATTATTAGAATGTAAATTAGGGTATATTCGTAACCCACATCTCCCTCTTTCGAAACTCAAAGTTCGAATGTAGGTTTTCTTAATATAAGCTTAGATTAGTTATTTAGGGTTAGAATACTTAGGGTTATTGTAACCATTATACTCTAGAAATAAAATAGTTAAAATTAAGAATTCATTTATTTATCTTCAATAACACGTATGTCTTTATAACTAATACATCCACATACTAACGCTCCGCTAGAACCTCATGCTACCAAAAATCCAAGTCCCGAAATTCCTTTAAGCCCTAAAATAAGCTTCCAGACCATAAATAGAGGAATGTACTTTGGCCTTCGCCCTTATTGTGATCGCAGGTACCGTTATCTTATGTTCGTTCTGAATGTCTGAAAATAGACAATATGTTATTGTCTAATGTGCTGCAGTCCCGCGCCGTAGCAGAGTGGTTAAGGCAGGAAGCCTTGGCGCAGAGCTACGGGACTTGCGCTGGTTCGAGTCTCCATGGAGGAAGAAATTTTCTCATGGTATTTCGGCCAGTATGGGACCGGTGCCCACCCAGCATCGTGATGCATTTGGGTAGCTACAATAAGTAGCGGCTCCAGGTTGAGAAAACCAGCTGTAACGGCTGGGAGACTCGACATGCTGACCACATGTCACCCCTACACTGGCTGATTATCATCTACCTCTGTGATTGACACATGTGAATGTGAGGCCAGAAGCCGGCTAATAGGCTAAGGGCTTTGTAGGCCTGTCGCGCCAGGAGTTTTTTTAATGTGCTGCATCTAACACTGAAGTCATAAGCTGTCTTGCTCTCCAATACTTTGAGGTCTTAGAATCTTCATGTTTGACAGCGATACAGTTGTTCAGATGACCTTCGGCCATTTCTTCATCAGGGTGATTGCATAAAATGCTTTTCCGTGAAGGCAAAACATTGGTTTTATAAAGGTGTTTTGCCAGACATCCTAAAATGTGCTACTTCTGTTTTTCTTGGTATGTTCGGTATATCAATATGTTTTATTAGGCATTCCCATTTTTTGTTTGTGGCCACTGTTTGAAGTCTATTGTCATTCATAAGTTTGGATTTTAACTTTATGTGGCGTTTCGCAGAGGAGTAAGGTGTTGGTTTAGATCTAGGCAATTGTTCAACGCGAGATCTTTTTTTGCTAGGAGATCGGCTGTTTCATTACCGGCAATCCCACAGTGAGAGGCCAGCCATTGGAGGACAACTTCTTTACCACAGTTTCGCAGGTCAGTAATAATGTCATAGCATTCTTTGCAGTCAAAACTTTTTGGCCAGTAAATTGCCTGTATAGCTGCTTTGAAGTCACAGAGGAGCACTAATATTAGAAAACATGGCTTTTAGTGTTAATAGGTTTTGGAGACAGATTTTTATAGCATAATAATTTACGGTAACACTAATAATGGATGAATCATCAAAGAACTAAAACTTGAAGTTAGAAAAGGGATTAAAATAGGTAACAAAGAGCTGAAGATAATAAACTATGCTGATGACACAGTTCTAATTGCCCAAAGTGAAGATGATTTACAAATGCTATTGCACAAATTTAGAATCACTTCAGCAAAATATAACATGAAAATCTCAACAAATAAAACCAAATCAATGACAATATCCAAGGACCCACGACGTGTTAAATTAAAAATAGAAGGGAAAAGTATAGAACAGGTCATGAAATTCAAATATTTATGATTATAAATTGATAGCAGCAACAGAATAACAGATGAAATCCTCCATCAAGCAAATAATGCAAATAAAATATCGGGATGTTTAAACAATACTGTTTGGAAAAATAAAAATTTAAGAATAGATACAAAAGTAAGAATTTACAAATCTGTCATAAGACCAGTTCTAACATATGGTTGTGAATGCCGAACAGAAACTCAAAAAACAAAACAAATCAATCAAACAACCGAAATGAAAGTTTTAAGGAAAATCGTTGAGAGAGAAAATTCGCAGGTCTGTTATTAGAGAAGAATGTGAAATTGAACCTATAAACCTCTTGATAAATGATAGAAGACTGAATTGGAACGATCACATAGATAGAATGGAGAACAGTAGATTAGTGAAGAAAGTACGTGACTGGACACCTCAACAGAAAAGGCCTTTAGGACGAACACAACTACGATGGAAGGACATCACCATACCCCTGACCTGTAGTGAATGAACACGCAACAAGCTGCCAGCGTTCATGCGTAGAGGAAGAAGAAGATAATTTACGGTAACTTAAATCCTGTTTCTGGAGAAATACAATGAGTATTTAAACCAGGAGTGAATGGATTAAGCAATGTTTGCCATGTTGACATAATAAGGGTACTGATACAAGGTGAAAGAAATGAAGGGGAAAAAATTGAAACATCCAAATCCGCTGGATGAAGGCTCACGTCGGAATCCAGAGCAATGAAATTACACAACTGCTTAAAAGTGGAATTTGTAACTTACTCGCTGACACTATCGAACCCGGAGGTTCATGGCCGCTTGAGCATAAGCTCTTGACAAATTTGTATCCCAAGCTAATATTTTCCATCGACCCTTGTATAGTTCACCTCCCTCAAGTTGATTCTATTCTCCCACCTTAATCTTTGCCTATCTACTGGGCGCTTTTTCTCTGGTTACACTGAGCAACAAATAATAAACTTTTTTTTTTTTTTGGTCTCAGAAAGAAAAATATGTGATTCTGATAGTATTTTTTCTCCTGAATTCAAATATGATATAGGTTTTTCTCCATCACGCAAGGTTCCCGAGAGACAGGAATTTATAATTTCGAACATTTTAATATTTTCTACATTCGTAACTACACAACATTCGAACATTCGGACTCGCCTAGAAAGTAAGAAATGACCATTTTCTGCTATATTTCGCCTGTGGAGCATCCATCTTGATAGTCCAACAATAATCGGCCAGCATATTAGGATTCCATTTGCCTTGATATCTCTTTTCCATAGCTGAAATCTCCTGAGTTAGCTCATTTGGTTTTATTCTACAATGGGCAAATGGACGAAAAAACGTTTATTAAAAAAATAATTATTTAAATCAATTAATTGAAATAAAAAAAAAACTATAGGTGATGGAGAAATTCCGAATACATATTTGAAAACACGATAAAAAACTGCATCAAGTACAACTATTGGTACTCATGAGCCAAAAGCATGTTGACCAGTGTAATTGTTCCTAGGTATTTCAATTCAACCACGTCTTCAAAATATTTCTCATTCGTCATTTCCAATGTGATCATATATTTAGTTTCAATCATGTTTACGTCCAGTCCCAATTTTTTAGTGTTACTTCAATAGAGTTTGCATGATCGTCATCATCATCATCATCATCATCAATGGCGTGACGGTTTAGTTTGACCTTAGCCACCCTCATAACCATTCTCTTCGGTCAAGGCCTTATTTCTCCAATTTGTTACGCCAATCTTCCGTAGGTCCGTCCATTGTAACCTACACCTCCCAACGTTTCTCCTTCCATCCAGCTTAGCATTTGATATCATCCTCGGTAAACGTATCTCGTTCATTCTGCAAATATTCGATATACGTCTGACTTTAGTATCTATAACTATATCGTTATCTTCATATAGGTAATATATTTCCTGGTTAGTTCTTATTCTCCAGGTACCCTTATCCTTAATTGGACCATATATTTTCCTTAAGGGGTGAGGGGTGAAATTCCTATTTTCTACATTTTTTGAGCTAGAGACCTGATTTTTTGTACAAACATTCACTACATGATACATAATGATGTGTTTAAGTTTCATTCTTGTGAGACATTTATTTTACGAATTATTAAATATTATATTTAAGTAATGTGCATATATTATAATTAAATGGGTTCCACATTTTTTTAGTAAAATGTCTCCTTTTTTTACAAGACCCTAAAATGTTTAGAAAAACATCATGCATAAGAATTCTTATAATGTGGATACAAAGGGAGAAAAAATAATGTACCTCATGCGTGGAATTACAAAAAAATTAATAATTGCATACATTTTATTTTTTATTTCTTAAAATACTACTTCAATCATGAAACCCATGCATTACTTTGTTACCCATTGTTTTTAGGACATGCAGTAAATAATTTGAACTTTCAAGGACAAAATTTCTAAATTCCATTCAATTTTGAATGTACAAAAAACGCAGTGAAAATAAAAGTGTGGAAAAACAAGTTTAAAGATGTGCATGCAGGTGGCATTTAACTGGTGCAGCCTTTTAACTCTGACGTAATTTAGGGCACTTAGAAGCGCCATAGGCCTTTGCCAACATATACATTAGAGTACAGGCTATTTTATTAATACAATAAAAAACAAAAAAATGTCAATTTTGATCTCAAATGGTCAATTTTTCACCCATCACCCCCCCCCAGATCTTTCTCTCCACAGGTGGCAAGTCTTGTAGCAGTTCTTCCTGATATACTACAACAGGTTTAATCATTGTTTTATATATTCTTATTTTAAAAAAAAGTTTGCATGATGGTCCTTAATATTTCCACGCTTTCGCATAATAATGCTACATCATCAGCATGGACTTTTAGACTAGGAATTTAACAGAATAACCTTCTACCCCCCTCAGCCCAGAAGTACGTATCCCCATACAACACAACTAAACAATTAGCCTCTATTTCATGTTCAATACTTTTTTTTTCCCCCGCCGATTCATTATTTCTGCGTGTCTACAACTTCACCTCTGACCCTAGGAAAAAAATAATTCAATAGATTTTATAATCTTCTATCGGTTCGATTTCTGTTCAATATATATTTGTTGGTACATTATTAATTGCCTTGTGCTCTCGATTGTTTGCAGGGCCTCTGTGACAATAGGTGCTATACAAAGGAATATAGGGGGGTGAGGATGGAAGCACCCCCTCCCCTATTCTATGGAGAACATGCAGAGCCAGGGTTTGTTTACTTTTAATCTGCCTCGCTCTGGTCCTACCCCTTCTCCCTCCAACACACATGTAGAGAGAGAGAGAGAGAGAGAGAGAGAGAGAGAGAGAGAGAGAGAGAGAGAGAGAGAGAGAGAGAGAGATAGAAAAAAAAAGGTTAATTAAAAAACCCAAATAAATCACTGTGTTGGCGTACACAAAGGCTAACGAGAACAGCAGTGCAGTCCGAGTAAAAAAAAATAATATAGCTGTACCCATAAGTTTACATAATATCGCTCCTCGTTAAAAAAGAATTGAAGAAGGTTTGAGCGCAAAACCGGGTTAAACGCTCGATGGAAGGGGAGGGAAGATGGATAAGAATATTCTTGTTGGTTTTGTTTGAACAGGTATATTTCCTGTGGCTATCCGAATATAATGAGAAGAATCTAAATTTAGTATGTACCAAAGAATCATGAAAGCAACCACATAGAAAATTATTCTAGTCCTGCATTATAAGGAAAACTGTCTATATTTGTGCCAGAGAATTTAAAAAATATGGTGAGGTATTTTCGTGGTTTTTCTTCGCCTATTAGACAAATGTAATACATAATGGAAATGGACATTTAGTGACAAATGAGAGCAATTTTGAAGAATACCTAGGAGCAACAATTACAAACATGAATGTGGCGCAGAAGGAAATTAAACATAGGCTCAATTCTAAAAATGTATTCTATTACGCTTTACCGCCCTCCATGATATCTTTACCTTGTCGTGGTGGAGTGGCTTGCGTGCTTAAATAATCGTGAGAGCTATGCCGGCGGTATCATTGCTGCCGATAGGGTTACCCATGCCGGACTGGTCGAAGGTGATAAGCCAGACGAAAAAAGTACCTTGGTCGAAAGAGTGACGATTTTTCACCGTAAAAATACAACCGTCAAGGAATGCGGACATGGGTTCAACTGGGGTAAAATTTTCCGGAGGCCAAATAGTCCCCCATTCGGTTCTCCGGGCGGGGACTACTTCAGGGAACCCATGCCAAAACTATGATTTGAGGGAAGTAGATTATACAGGAAATGATTGGAAAGCATTAGCTCAGGATAGGGATGTATGGAGAGCTTATGTCCGTGCGGCCATGAATCTACGGGTTCGATAGTGCCAGTGAGTAGGTAAGTAAGTACTACGCTTTACCGGGACCCTCCTCTAAAAAAGGGTAAAACATAAAAATACATAAACATATTATTCTTCCAGTTATATTGATGCAAAATATGTACTCTTATCTTAAAGGAAATGGAGAAGGAAGGAACGTATAAAATGGATAGACAAAATAAAAAATAAAGATATGCTAGACAGAATGGGTGAAGGAAGAACAATGCTGGAACTCATAAAGAAGAGGAAAAGAAATTGGAGTGGCCACTGGCTAAGAAGAAACTGCCTGCTGACGGATGCCCTAGAAGGAATGGTCAACGGAAAGAAGGTTAGAGACAGAAAAAGACATCATATGATAAACAATATTAAAATAAATGATTTGTATGCAGTACAAAAAGGAAGGCTGAGTTAAGGAGAATGCTGAGTTTGCAGTGAAAGACCAGCTCTTTGGCAGAACACTATATATATGTACCTTAAAGGAGGAACAATAATTACACTGAGTAACAAAAAACAAACTTTTTATTTGTCTCAGAAAGAAAAATATGATTCTGATAGTATTTTTCCTCCTGAATTCAAATATGATATCGGTTTTTCTCGATCATGCAAGGTTTCCGAGAGACAGGAATTATAATTTCAAACACTTTAATATTTTCTACATTCGTAACTACACAATATTCGAACATTCGGACTCACCTAGAAAGTAAGAAATGACGATTTTCTGCTATATTTCGCCTGTGGAGCATCCCTCTTGATGGTCCAACAATAATCGGCCAGCATATTAGGATTCCATTTGCCTTGATATCTCTTTTGCATAGCTGAAATCTCCTGAGTTAGCTCATTTGGTTGTATTTTACAATGGACAAATGAACGTAAAAATGTTTATTAAAAATAATTATTTAAATCGATTAATTAAAATTAAAATAAAAAAACTGTGGGTGATGGAGAAATTCCGAATACATATTTGAAAACACAGTAAAAAACTGCATTGAGTACAACTATTGGTACTCATGAGACAAAAATCATGTTGACCAGTGTAGTGAGTGTTTAAGAATAAGGATCAGAGTATGGGACATAAGTATCGAAAATAAAAGAAGCTATCGAGCACCAAAATGGGTTTCTCGAGACGGAGTTCATGCAAAACGGATCTAGATAAAATACGGAATGAGTGATAAGTGATAAAAGAAGGAATGAAAGGAGATAGACTTCATGATGTTCAGGAGAGACAGCTACTCTCATTTCGTTCTTGACATACATGTTCCTAGAAAAGATGTCTTCATTATTCGTAGATAAGACCTTAATTTTTTCATCCTTTAGTGAACTTAGCGATCCCACCTCAGACTTTCTACGATTTATTATTTAGCAGGTTTCACAACGTTTCATATCATCTTCCTGCACCAAATTAATCTACTGTCATACTCCTCCATATCTCTCTCTGTCGTTCCAATGTCCATCATCCATTCCTTTTGCCTTCATGCTGCTTAAAACACCTCAAATCAAGTTTTTTTGGCCGCGTTGTTCTTCTTCTACCACGTGGGATCAGTCTTATTTTGTGGGAGAAGAATATACAGTGGTAAAGTGGAAACAGAAGAAGAGGAAGGTTTCAGAAAAGGTCGTTCCACCATTGATCACATCTTTAATTTAAGACAAATATTTGAGAAAACACCAACCTTCCAACAACCAATTCACAAACTATTTATTGATTTAAAGAAAAATACGACGATATCAAACAGATTGAATTATGGGAGATATTATTATTATTATTATTATTATTATCATCATTATCATTAATACTGATCCCATGAGTTACGAGTTGAAACCTGGCCGAGATCGATGGATTTTTAGGATGGAAAATCCAAAGGAAAGTCCTCTGGGAAAGACTTAAGCGACGTGGGGTCAGTCTTATTTTGTGGGACAAGAATATACAGTGGTAAAGTGGAAACAGAAGAAAAGGAAGGTTTCAGAAAACGCCGTTCCATCATTAATCACATCTTTAATTTAAGACAAATATTTGAGAAAACACCAACCTTCCAACAACCAATTCACTAACTATTTATTGATTTAAAGAAAAATACAACAATCTAAAACAGATTAAATTAGGGGAAATATTATATATTGTATTATTATTAATATTATTATCATCATCGTCATCATTAATACTGGTCCCATGAGTTGCGGGTTCAAACCTGGCCGAGATCGATGGATTTTTAGGAAGGTAAAATCCAAGAGAAAATCCTCTGGAAGGGACTCTAAGCCATGGGAGTAAATCTGAAGACTTTCAAGCTCATAAAAGAACCTCAAGCCTAAATTAAAGACTCTGATCAAAATTTAATCTGCCTTTCACATACAAATAATACGTTACCTACTATAGTCTCTCTGGTTTAACTTTACGAGAAATTTGTAGAGTGAGACAACTGTACTCATCTCTCTCACTCGCACCAGTATTGTCGGATTTTCTTCACCAGATGATAATAGGGGCAAGGGGGAAGATGAAAACTGACAACAGAGTGGGTTCTTTCTTTTGTATCTGAACTAAAGTGGGTCAACGATCTACCCTTGTATCTCCATCTCTCTCTCTCTCTCTCTCTCTCTCTCTCTCTCTCTCTCTCTCTCTCTCTCTCTCTCTCTCTCTCTCTAAGTAGGTGAAACTAAAATTAAATTGGTAAAGTAACTACCGCAATATAGCACCCTTGCCCCATGTGAGTATAGACACACAATCGAATCTCTCTAATTTTGTTATTAATGGAAAAAAATAGATGAAAGTTTCTCATTACTTTTTTTTACATCAATACAGGATGTACATATGACAAATATTCCATTAAATATTCACGCCAGTAAATGTAAATATACACACATTGTATTATCCTTTGAGGAAATTAAAATAAATTACATGTAAAAAAATATGAATCGGCGGATTTTAAAATGCTACACATATTAATAGGATATGGGAAAAAATGCAATTTATATTGCATAGAGTAAACGATTTTAAAAATTTATACAGAGATAAAGAGGGACAAAAATGCTCAATTAAAAAATTCCGGATATTTATAAACCTCATATCGTATTTTTTATAAACAAGGATAATAGAATTTTCAATAAGCGTTATTTTTTATTCATGTGAATACAAGCGCCAATAGTGGTGTCTCATATCTTCGCATCACTGGATTCGAAACAAGAATTTGTAGAGATATTAAAATTTGCTTCTCGTTAGTTTTTTTAGGATTTTACACATACAATGTGTTGTGAGACAAGTTTCCTGCGTTTCGTAGGCTGCGTGGGCAGGACATGTGGACATGAATGGAGAATGAAAGAGGGTGTCCAACAAATTACAAATATGAAATTCCCGACTATTTCCCGGTTTTTTTCAAGACATCAAATAATAATTCCCCAGTTTTAGTACTAAATTGAATTAATTCTAGTAAATCTAATTTTGTAGAAAAAAATATTTTTTTAAGTATGTGTAATAATACAAATATATAATTTACTTTTATAGGTGTAAAATAAGAATAGGAAACATTCTCATATTAAAATCACTTTGTTTATATATATATATATATATATATATATATATATATATACTAGAAGTCCCGGCCACGCGTTGCTGTGGCTAAGCTATACGTTAAAACTTTAAATTAAGTTGCTGTCTTTCAGCCAGATTACTTAAAACTAATACTTACACACGAAATTAATAATATTGAAAATAAAATAAACACACTTATATTATGAAATAATCAATATTTGTAATTCAATTGAAATTCGCGGTTGCAACAAAAAGCACAGCCATCTGGATCTCTCTTTGTTAAATAATAAACCAATTATCTTACCAAATTACCTTACACCGCCATCTGTTAGAATCGTATGAAACTCGCAGATAATTATACCTCTTTGTTAAATAATAAACAAATAATTTGCAATAAAAAATAATGCGACTATACATTTAGTTTTAAACTACCTAAGTCTCTAGTTGCATCAAACTGCACACAGTGTGCACATTTTATTAAAATCGGTTCAGTAGTTTAGGATTCCATCGCGGACAAACAACGTGACACGAAATTTATATATATATATATATATATATATATAATCGTTTTATTTTTTCGTCAATGACAGCATCTTCTTTGCCTACTCTTATTTTAAAGGAGGAAACGAGATTACGAGTATTTGAGAATGAAGTTCTTAGGGAATTGTTTTGTACCAAAGAGAGATGAACAGACAGGCGAATGGAGAAGACTACATAACAGTGAACTACATGGTCTTTATAGGAAGCCAGATATAATGAGAACAGTTAAGTCTGGTAGACTGCGATGGGCAGGACATGTGGCCCTAATGGGGAATAAAATAAGTGCATGGAAGCTTCTTGTAGGAAAACCAGAGGAAAAACGCCCAGTTGGTAGACATAGAATGAGGTAGGAGAATAACATTAATCAAGATTTGAGGGAAGTAATTTATGCAGGGAATGATTGGAATACATTAGCTTAGGATAGGGATGCATGGAGAGTTTATATCCGCGTGGCCATGAACTTACGGTTCATTAGTGTCATTGAGTTACTTCCTCATATCTCGATATATATTTATTTAAATACAAGATAAATACACGTTGCTTTACAAATTCCCGTCTATTTCACGGTTTTTTCCGGTTGATAGATGTCATGCGTTCAACACACCGACTCAATGAGACATCTAACAGGCAACTAAGGTATTACTAGAAAGTCGAGCTCGGTAAACTTTGCTTAGAGGCCTTTTCATTCAGGCTTAAGGATGTTTTACGAGCCTGAAAATCTTCAGACGACCCACGGCTGTTGGTTCTAGTGAATTAGTGTTTACTATAATGACCTCTGGTTCTGAGGTTTTCGGGTTCAAATCTGGGCGGGATCAACAGATTATTAACGACGTAAAAATCTCCTTAGGAAGAGAACTAAGGGCATGATTCCGTCAAATATTTGTAATCGCAGAAATTCAAGACTGTGATCTATTAACTCCTTACAAAGGAGAAGCTATAGCTCAACAATGGGCCACGTCATTATAGATATACTAGGGCCAAATTACAACAAACAAATATTTAGTACAAATTCGTTAGATATTTTCTTTTGATACAATGTTTTATCATAACGTAGTTCATGTTCGAATAAAAATATTTTATTCTTGATGACGGGCACGCCGTAGCGTAGTGGTTAAGGCACTTCGCTACAAGCCGGAAGGCCGAGGGTTCGAGACCCGATGGGGTCAGGATTTTTAAACTGACCCAAATCTTCTGGTGGCACGATGGCCCTGGGGTAGACTCAGCCACTAATGGAAGAGCACCAGACGTTTGTTGTGGGGGTAAAAGCGGACGTCACCCAGGGCTGACAAGTGCCGATTGTCAAAAAAAGTGGGAGCTTTAACCTCCTACTATCGCAAGGGCCCCATGAGGCCTGTAGTGGGATCACTTTACCCTACATTCTTGATTAAATCAAGTGCAGTTGATGTCAATACTCTTGTTATTCTTCTTCCTTTCCAGGATTAGGTCAATGCGACCTGTTCCGGTCCAAGTCCATCATTTACATTTTCTGACTTGAGACTTCAGAATAATATTTTCTTTTATCTGGATGGGTTAGCAACCCAACCTCAAAACCTCCACCTGGACCACCAGAGATTAATTTCCGAGTTGTCTTTCTGCTAGACTTACAAGGCTACTAAGCTCTGTCTGCTCCGAGCATCTGGTCTTATAGTGCCATTCACTTTCCATCTTCTTCTTCTTCCTTCCAAGTATTAGGCCAAGGCCTGTTACGATCCTATAGAAAAGTTTCCCTCTGGGGTCCTCATCTAGGGGATATGTGGATGGCGACCACAAGATGCCCAAGCTGAGCAAAACATTTCTTCCACTTACTTCTGTTTTGCACTCTTTTAACTTTACTATCTAACCTCTCTTGGTTAACTCTGTTTTTTCGACCCCGACGCTATTAGGGCATACGAGGGCTAGGGAGTCTTTCTTTTTTCCATTTCTTCTTTCCTTTATTACCTTCTCCAGAAAAGCCTGACCAGAGGCTATAAGATGGCAGCCCCATCACTGGTCTCGACTTCCTTTGGCCAGCAACCAATCGAAGGGACTATTATTATGCTTTCAAGTCTTATACCCTCCATCTTCTATAAAAATAGTCCCACCACGTGAAGGTAGATGGAAGGGTTTGGTAGAGAGAGGCTATATTTTGCGCTGACTATTTGGAGCCTTTTGTAGAGTCAGAGACCTCATCCTCAGATCCGCCCCAGTCATTCTCTACCCTTCAATACTTAACTATGAAGGTCTGGTACGCCCTTTAGTGCCCTGGGTTACCAACTACTTGACAGAGTGCAAAATGCTTAAGATGATCACGGTACACTTTACTGATTTTGTCCATTTTTCGGACTCACTTATTCTCAAATTATGTATTTAGTACAATAAAAACTTGTTGAAAGCGGAATCACTTGGGACCATTTTTTTCCACATTAGACAGGATTCCGCATTATGAAAAACAAAATTATTATTAACCAATCTTAGATTATAGAGCACCGTATATACATATATATTATGTACCTTGTATTAAATGTAGATCCGCTGCCGTTGGAAAGTGAAGTATAGTATGTACGGTAACGCGCGAAAAAAAAGCCCCGTTTCATCAGCGTTAAAATGCCACTTAGGTGCGTATCCTGAAATGAAAGTGTGCAGTATCGGTTTCCAGTCACTAACTATACTTTCGTCCACATCCTTTGATTTCCCGCAAATTTCATTCCACCCTACTGTACATTGTGTCATCTTTTAAAACTGTCCACAACCAACCTGAAGATACCTTGAAATCGTTATTCCGTAGGGATATAGCAATGGCTAGAGCTTGACTTCGGAACTTCGGTCCGGAAATTTGGGGATTATTTTTTTATCGTGGACTTGTTGTAAAACACTTCCACGCCATTGATTTATTTGACCATTTCCTTGCGTCCATTCACTCATTATTTTTTCTTTGTGTTTTAAAATCTCATAAACTTGGGATTTTCCACATTTAAATGTAGTAATTATTTCGCGTACTGAGAGTTTGTTTTTCTTTATCTTCAATAATCACTTTCACCTTTTCGTTTAATGACAATCATACATACGATTTAACCATCTTTATTCTTTAAATTCAGACGCTACCTGTGAAAGATACGTACACAATCCGTCTCAGATCTTAAACTAATTTAATATTTTACAGTGCACTGGTTATTTGTAAGACAGATGTCACACGCAAAATATTTGTTAAACGAACCTGTATTTCACAAAACGCGTGTGTAGTGAGGCCGAAAGAAAATTCCAGATACAGGTAGAAACTCTTATTCACCCGGCGGCAGGAAGAATCACATTGTTAATTCGCCTAATGGGAATTCAATGAAGTGGAAACTAATTTATTTCTCTCTCTATCTTTTTACGCCTTATGAACACTTTCGTTATGAATTGTGTAGAAATATCCTTCCGTTTCCGCGTTGGACAGATTCCGTTTTATACAAAACAAATACACGTAATTAGTATGATTGTGCCGGGACAAATAAATTTGTTCACATTGGACAGATTTACGCATTATTCATGTTCCGGATTAAACAATTTTTACTGTATATTTTCATACATTAAATGAAATCCGTTCATCCATGGGTGACGTGCCACAGTTTGCTAACTCGTGCATTCAAAGTGATACCGTGAAATGTCAGTGAACAGATGAGATTGTTATTTGTCGGCAGACATTTTACAAGTAAAGGTCAACCCACCCCCTCCTATAAAACTAGAAAACAAATCTTCCCCATTTCACCCTTTAACAAAAAAACTTTTGTATTTGAAAGAGCTTTGAACAGTATGAAATAGTCATTGTAAGACAGCATTATCATCATTACATTTATTATAAAACTGTAAACTGCAATATAGTTATGCCACTGTTATGCTAAACCATCGGCATTATTATTGCAAGCCAATCAATGCTGTACACTTTGAAAATATTGAAATTTAAAAACATTACTTCAATTTTCATTTTTTTAACAGAGTCATTACATGCCTTTTCAAACACATATTTATTTATTCATTACTTTTTTTACAAACAAAAATATTGCTGTAAAATTACACGTATAATTGATACAATAACTGTTTTGCAAAGTGCGATTTATTGGCTTTCTCTTGGAGAAAAATTAATTGCACACTAAAATGAATGTTCATCAGGGAATGTTGCATTTTTACACCAAGAAGTCCTCTTTTATGCACAATCGAGTGCTAAAAATTGTCTATAAATACAAAATTATCTAATTTTAATTTGATTATCAAAAGGACGAGTAAAAAGATACAAATTTAATAATAAATAAATAAATAATAAAATAAAAAATAAATTTCAACACAGTGGTGATATTACTACAAAACTCGAATGGAAGGAAACTATTACGTTGTTATACATGTCGCGGCTCTATTACGTAAATGGAAGTGAAACTGAGCTATTGAAGAGAGAAAGACAGAGACAGATAAATAGATAAATAGAGAGAGAGAGAGAGAGAGAGAGAGAGAGAGAGAGGAGAGAGAGAGAGAGAGAGAGAGAGAATGGGTAGAGAGGGAGGAACTGAGAGAGAAAAAGGGAGAAAGAAAGAAAAAAAGACAGAAAGAAAGAGAAGAAAGAGATGAATAAAGTAGAAGTAAAAGAAAACTAAAACAAAAGAGAAATAAAAGAGAAAGTGAAATAAAGGAGAAAGAAAAACAAAGAAACAAACAGCGAAAGAAAGAAAGAAAGAAAGACAAAGAAAGGGATAATGAGATAAGGAAAAATAAAAGAGAGACACAGAAAGAAAATGTAGAAATAGAAAGAATGAGGAAGAGAAAGAGAAAACAAAGAAAGAGAAAAATAGCAAGACAGAGAGAGAGAGAGAGATAGAAAGAAAAAGAGAAAGATATATAGAGAGAAAGATAGGTACGTAGGTACGGAGAGAGAGAGAGAGAGAGAGGAGAGAGAGAGAGAGAGAAAGAGAGAGAGAGAGAGAGAGAGGAAACCGAGAAACAAAAGAGAGACTGCCACCAAATTGTATATCAATTTATTTAATACCATTTTTCATTTCAAAATATCTTAGAAAGTAGAACATTACAGTATCATTTGTATGATAGAACGATAAAACTCGTATGGAAGGAAACTATTATGTTGTTATACATGTCACTGCTCTATTACGTGAGTGAAAATGAGCTATTGAAGAGAGAGAATGATAAATTAGTAGAGAGGGAGGAACTGAAAGAGAAAAAGAGAGAAAGAAAGAAAAAAGACAGAAAGAGAGAGAAAGGAAGAAAGATTAATAAAGGAGAAATAAGAGAAAACGAAAGAGAATAAAAGAGAAAGTGAAATAAAATAGAAAGAGAAAAAAGAGAAAGAAAGAGAGCGAAAGAAAGAAAACAAAAGAAAGAAAGATAAAGAAAGGGATAATGAGATATAAGGAGAAAGAAAAGAGAGAATAGAAAGAAAAGATAGAAATAGGAAGAATGTAGAAGAAGAAAGAGGAAACAAAAAAGAGAGAAAAATAGGGAAGAAAAGAGACAGAGAGATAGAAAGAAAAAAGAGAAAGATATAGAGAGAGAGAGAAAGGAAGAGAGAAACAGGAAGATAGGTAGGTAGGTAGGTACGTAGAGAGAGGGATGAAGAGAGAGAGAGAGAGAGAGAGAGAGAGAGAGAGAAACCGAGACTGGCACCAAATTGTACATTAATTTATTTCGTACCATTTTTCATTTCAAAATATCCTAGAAAATAGAAACTTACAGTATGATTCATACGCTACTACAATAATAAAAAAAAAACTTAGGCAACATCAGGCAACATAGAATGAACCAAAGCAATATTAATTAATAATCCGACAAGTGAGGGCAATCAACTACAATTGCAATTTTGAGGACATAAACTTATTGCATTGCATTAATAGGGCACCCAATACGTCTTCATCCGAAGAGTGATTTGGGAAATAACAGGATGAAAATCCTACAAATCTAATATATAAAAATGAATGTTTGTTTATTTGTTCGTAGTTTATGCGCGGCCATACCGTTGATCCGATTGTGATGCCGCTTTTTGCAAAATGTTCAGGAGATTCCCAGGATGAACATACGCTATAAGAGAGTTGTGTTACTCAACTCCTACATCCTTCAAAATCGCCCTTTGTAGTGGAAAACGTGAAAAAAGTAGCTCTTTGGACGCTTAATTGGTTTACGTTGCCTAAACCATAACAAAAACACAAAATTAATGTACACAGAATTGAATATCTCAAAAAATTCCACAAAAAATCTGCGACAGCGTAAGTTTATCTCTTACGGATAACTCACAATAACCATTTTTGTCTTTTATTGATGACAAGAAGATCGAGACAAGTACGTAGATCCCTGTGCAAGCATAGCAGCATATTTTTTTTTTACGGATAACTCACAAAAACGAATTTTGTCTTTTAGCTCATTTATGCCAAGAATGATCGAGATAAGTAGATTCCCGGGCAACGCTGGGTAAAAGCACGAGGTATCTAAAAATAATTACGATATACATTTTTCCATGTACTTGTTTAACTAAACATAAAACACATTAATTTTCGTATTTCAGCCCATTTATGTCAAGAAGATTGGGATAGTGTAGATTCCCGGGCAACGCCGGGCTATCAGCACGGGGTATCTAAAAAATATAAATTTATAATTATTTTTCCTTTCACTTATTCAACTAAACATAAAAATACATTAATTTCCATTTATTTAGGCGTAGCAGCGCACGCCGGGTATTAGCTAGTATCAATTCACCTTATTGCATTGCATTAATAGGACATCCAATACGTCTTCCTCCGAGGAATGATTTGGGAAATAAACAGGATGAAAACCCTACAAATAATGAATAAGAAGAAGCATCAATAGGATAAATAAAAATAAATTATTTTACGTTACAAAAGTATTAACTTCTAGATATAGGCCTACATGTAACGAAATCTATAAATCTAACTGAAATCAACAAACAATATCAACATTAAAACGCTTTTTTGTTTTTTGTTTTTGTTTTTACCGAATACATTTTATTACTGAATAAAGAAATGCACGAAAAATTGTTGACTTTTTGTATGATGTTCCAGTCGATGGTTTAAAAAAAAAATGTGACGAAAATTCGATTGGGCTCTGCATTCAAAGGGGAAGCTTCAACTTGGGAAAGTATGCATTTAATTAACGACAAAGAGTTGGGGGAAGGGGTAGTGTAGGAAGGGTAGAAAATCGATGTTTAGAGTGCAAGTGTACCGCCAATGTCAAATATACCAGATTCTTCTCTTTTACACAAAAAAGTAATCCTTCAAGTTGACATAACATTTCTTGTATCAATTGAGAACATTTACAAACGTTTCCTTTATATGTTACCTAACTAAGGAATTAACTTGCTAACATTCTGAATGGCAAGTTCATAGCCGTGAGGACAAAAGTTCTCCATACAGCTCTATACTTGGATAAATACTTTACAATGATTTTCTGTATAATTCACATTCCTCAAATCATGGTTCTTGTTATTTCTCCATCTCATTCTTGGGTTAACCATTGGACTCTTTCCCTACTGATTTTCTTATCAGAAATATCCACGTAACCTATCTCTTTCATTCCCAGTTCTGCTCATCGCAGTCTACGAGGTTTAACTAATCTTATTAAATATTATTTCCCATAGAGATCACGTAACTGCTGTTATGTAGTTATCTCCATTCACCTAGTTGTTCGTCTCTCTTCAAACTATATAACAGTGAGCTACATGGTATAGGAAGCCAGATATAATAACCGTTAAGTCTCGTAGACTGCGAAGGGAAGGACACGTGACATGAATAGGGATTAAAAGAGGTGCATGGAAGCTTATTGTAGGAAAGCCAGAAGGAAAGCGCCCAGTTGGTAGACCAAGAATGATGTGGGAGAATAACATTACCTATGATTTGAGGGAAGTAGATTATACAGGGAATGATTGGAAAACATTAGCTCAGGATAGGGTATGGAGATCATAACTCCGCGCGGCCACGAACCTATCAATTCCAAAACTTGTCATAAGTAATGCCACGAGTGATTTCCAAATTATCGATAAATTCACGACTCACGAAGTGAGGAGTGAATTTATCTAGAGAATTTGGAAATCAAGAGTGGCATTTGTTAGGACTATTTAACGAATAAAATTAAGCTGTTTACTCACAAATAATTATTTAACTATAGTTATTTTAAAATATTTATATATTTAATGTAAACGGCGATGTTTGAAAACAAATGAGAAACGATAGGTACGCTTCTACTGCTTCTTTTGTTTATCACTGCAACCAGATCATACTATTTATTGCCAAAGGAACGCAATATTGTAAGGAGGAGCTTTCTTTAATATGGTAATTATAACACTGATAAATATTTCGTGAAACACGACTCTGATTGGTTGTAAAACAGAAATCATTGGAACGTGATTGGTCATTGACTCCCATTTGGGGCATGAGTTAAATAGTCTGTGTAATCTTGTCCCTGGCATCCTACGTATATGGCCATACCATTCTAGTTGCCAGTATCACCATCATCTTAATTATTTTATCATTACTATCAACTATCGCTGTGGTTTTAGGGTAACGTCGTTTGCCTTGTATTCCTGTCGTATCGTCTGATTCAGAGGGCCCGGATGTGATTACACTGGTCAACATATTTGTCTCATGAGTACCAATAGTTGTACTTAATGCAGTTTTTTTATCCTGTTTTTAAATATGTATTCGGAATTTCTCCATCACCCACAGTTTTTTATTTCAATTTCAGTTAATTGATTTACATAATAATGTTGAGTTATTCCGGGTTCTGTGGCCGTGGTCCATAGTTGGTGTTGATACCAGACGTTTCGCCCTCAACTGCGGAGGGCATCTTCAGTGGCGAGTGCTTCTAGGCGTGTTTCCTGGTCGGAAGCTTTACTTAGAGTGAACGCTGCGGGTGTTGTATTGATACTAGTGGTGGGAGCAGGGTGAGCGGGCGTGGCTCTTGCTGATTGGCTAATGGTCGTCTCCTTGTTGTCCCTAGTGTTGATGCATTTATTTTCTAGTGTACGGTACCAGGCCTTAGACAGTTTAATACCTTCCTCTTTTCTGTTAATATTTTCCTTATGCTTGTGTATTTCTATAGCCTCTCGATATAATCTAGGGAAATAATAGGAAGTTGTGGCTAAAACTTGTGTATCATCGAATAGAATCTGGTGTCCATTCATAATGGCATGTTCTGCTACAGCCGATTTATCCATTTCACCTTGTCTGCAGTTTCTTTTGTGTTCTGATAAACGGGTGGCTATACTTCTTTTTGTGGTCCCTATGTATGGTTTACCACACGAACAAGGAAGTCGATATACGCCGCAAGTGGAGAGAGGTGGCCGAGGATCCTTAGCTGAGCGAAGGCAGTCTTCTATTTTTCTTGTAGGTCTGTAAACTGTTTTTATGTTGTATTTTCGTAGGAGTTTTCCGATACGATCTGTGACTCTTTGTACATGTGGTAAGTAGGCTATGCTGGTTGAGGGTGTGTTATCCATTCTGACGTGCTGTCTTCGTGGATGTATGGTTTGTCTTATTTCCTTGGATGTGTAGCCATTTTTCTGGAAACAATTGAACAGATGGTGTTGTTCTTGTTTAAGGTGTTGTGGTTGGCATAACTTAGTCGCTCTGTCGAACAGTGTCTTAATGACACCTCGCTTTTGTCTTGGATGGTGGTTAGAGTCTTTGTGCAGATATCGGTCTGTGTGTGTAGGTTTTCTGTAAACTGTATGTTGAATTTCCCCATTGCCAGTCCTTATTATTTGAACATCCAGGAAAGGAAGTCTTCCATTATCTTCTTTTTCCATAGTGAACTGTTAAATATGTGAAATATGTGAAATAAGACAAACCATACATCCACGAAGACAGCACGTCAGAATGGATAACACACCCTCAACCAGCATAGCCTACTTACCATATGTACAAAGAGTCACAGATCGTATCGGAAAACTCCTACGAAAATACAACATAAAAACAGTTTACAGACCTACAAGAAAAATAGAAGACTGCCTTCGCTCAGCTAAGGATCCTCGGCCACCTCTCTCCACTTGCGGCGTATATCGACTTCCTTGTTCGTGTGGTAAACCATACATAGGGACCACAAAAAGAAGTATAGCCACCCGTTTATCAGAACACAAAAGAAACTGCAGACAAGGTGAAATGGATAAATCGGCTGTAGCAGAACATGCCATTATGAATGGACACCAGATTCTATTCGATGATACACAAGTTTTAGCACAACTTCCTATTATTTCCCTAGATTATATCGAGAGGCTATAGAAATACACAAGCATAAGGAAAATATTAACAGAAAAGAGGAAGGTATTAAACTGTCTAAGGCCTGGTACCGTACACTAGAAAATAAATGCATCAACACTAGGGACAACAAGGAGACGACCATTAGCCAATCAGCAAGAGCCACGCCCGCTCACCCTGCTCCCACCACTAGTATCAATACAACACCCGCAGCGTTCACTCTAAGTAGAGCTTCCGACCAGGAAACACGCCTAGAAGCACTCGCCACTGAAGATGCCCTCCGCAGTTGAGGGCGAAACGTCTGGTATCAACACCAACTATGGACCACGGCCACAGAACCCGGAATCACTCAACATTATGATTACCGGCCGTGATAGCCTGCATTCAACTGATTTACATAATAATTTTTAATAAACGTTTTTTCGTCCATTTGTTCATTGTAAAATAAAACCAAATGAGCTAACTCAGGAGATTTCAGCTATGCAAAAGAGATATCAAGGCAAATGGAATCCGAATATGCTGGCCGATTATTGTTGGACCATCAATACGGATACTCCACAGGCGAAATATAACAGAAAACCGTCATTTCTTACTTTCTAGGTGAGTCCGAATGTTCGAATATTGTGTAGTTACAAATATAGAAAATATTAAAGTGTTTGACATTATAAATGTCTATCTCTCGGACACCTTGCGTGATGGAGAAAACCTGATATCATATTTGAATTCAGGAGAAAAAATACTATCAGAATCACATATTTTTCTTTCTCAGACAAAAAAAAAGTTTCTTATTTGTTCCTCAGTGTTATCTGTCCGGAAATATTTCATGGGTGATCTTTTATACATATATATATATATATATATAGAGAGAGAGAGAGAGAGAGAGAGATAGAATATTAGAGAGAATTTCAATAATGGCAGAGAAGGAGCAGTATAATTGATATTAACGTTGGAGATCATAACATGTCTAGCCTAATGAAATTCCAACCCGGCACATGGAGTGAGGACAGATGTAAAGCAGAACAATACCCCACTCAAGAACCGAAATCGGACCTCCCAACTACCAGTCTCCTGAACTAATTTCGTTCTGGCAAGTTCATACCCGGCTGGAATCGATGTATATGTTTCTTTATTATTCATTGAAAATTTTCCTCATCATTAAGGTTTTCTCCAACCAATCTTAATAATCAACACGAATTTAAAAAAAAATACATAAATGACTACGGACTTATAGACTATCAGTTTGTAATACACATCCATACATCTACCTTAATTAAAAGGTTCTCTATGTCTTGATCCGTTACATCAAATTTCCTCATTGAATGTTGAATTTCATTATTCCAGGTTGTTATTTTCTGCTCCTTCTTTAAAATTGCCATGTATGCAGTCTTCTCCATTCACCTGTCTGTTCATCTCTCTTTGGTCCAAACATTTTCCCAAGAAACTTATTCTCAGCCTTTTTTTTTATTATCCAAAACGTATAAACCTTATTTCACCTAAGGTACATTAGGGTTATGTTTTGTCAAATTTGTGTCGTTACATATTTTTTTTATGAATTTTATTTATAAAAGCATTGAAAAGTCTGACATAAGCACTTGTGTAACGGGTGATTTACTTAAACAGGCAATGTTACTTAGAAGACATGTAATTTCAAATCTTTCGTTCCAGAACAAAGGACAATCAAATATAATATGTTCTGTAGCGTAGTGGTTAAAGCACTGGGCTACAAGCCGGAAGGTCGAGGGTTCAAGTCCCGGTGGGGTCAGGATTTTCAAACTGACCCAAACCTTCTGGCGACACTATGGCCTGGGGTCGACTCAACCTCTAACGGAAATGAGTACCAGACGCTTGTTCTGGGGGTAAAGGCGGTCGTCACTCAGGCCTGACAACCCGGCTGACATCAAGTGCCGATTGTCCAGAAAAAGTGGGAGCCTTAACCTCCTACTAGCCCAAGGGCCTCCTGAGGCCTGTAGTGCGATTACTTTACTTTTTTACACTTTGATTGCTAATTCCACAATTACAGCTTGCATTTTCAATTATGTACATATTGGAAAATATTAAAGTGTTTGACATTATAAATGTCTATCTCTCGGACACCTTGCGTGATGGAGAAAACCCGATATCATATTTGAATTCAGGAGAAAAAATACTATCAGAATCACATATTTTTGTTTCTGAGACAAAAAAAAGTTTCTTATTTGTTGCTCAGTGTTATATTTCATGGGTGATCTTTTATACACACACACACACACACACACACACACACACACACACACACACACACACATATATATATATATATATATATATATATATATATATAGAGAGAGAGAGAGAGATAGAATTTCAATAATGGCAGAGAAGGAGCAGTTATTAACGTTGGAGATGATAACATGTCTAGTAATGAAATTGCAACCCGGCACATGGAGTGAGGACAGATGTAAAGCAGAACAATACCCCACTCAAGAACCGAAATCGGACCTCCCAACTACCAGTCTCCTGAACTAATTTCGTTCTGGCAAGTTCATACCCGGCTGGAATCGATGTATATGTTTCTTTATTATTCATTGAAAATTTTCCTCATCATTAAGGTTTTCTCCAACCAATCTTAATAATCAACACGAATTTAAAAAAAAAATACATAAATGACTACGGACTTATAGACAGACCTCCGGTTGTAATACACCTCCGTACATCTAACCTTAATTAAAAGGTTCTCTATGTCCTTGATCCGTTACATCAAATTTCCAGTTCCTCATTGAATGTTGAATTTCATTTATTCCAGTTTGTTATTTTCTGCTCCTTCCTTTAAAAAATTGCCATGTATGCAGGTCTCCTCCATTCACCTGTCTGTTCATCTCTCTTTGGTCCAAACATTTTCCCAAGAAACTTATTCTCAGCCTTTTTTTTTATTATCCAAAACGTATAAACCTTATTTCACCTAAGGTACATTAGGGTTATGTTTTGTCAAATTTGTGTCGTTACATATTTTTTTTATGAATTTTATTTATAAAAGCATTGAAAAGTCTGACATAAGCACTTGTGTAACGGGTGATTTACTTAAACAGGCAATGTTACTTAGAAGACATGTAATTTCAAATCTTTCGTTCCAGAACAAAGGACAATCAAATATAATATGTTCTGTAGCGTAGTGGTTAAAGCACTGGGCTACAAGCCGGAAGGTCGAGGGTTCAAGTCCCGGTGGGGTCAGGATTTTCAAACTGACCCAAACCTTCTGGCGACACTATGGCCTGGGGTCGACTCAACCTCTAACGGAAATGAGTACCAGACGCTTGTTCTGGGGGTAAAGGCGGTCGTCACTCAGGCCTGACAACCCGGCTGACATCAAGTGCCGATTGTCCAGAAAAAGTGGGAGCCTTAACCTCCTACTAGCCCAAGGGCCTCCTGAGGCCTGTAGTGCGATTACTTTACTTTTTTACACTTTGATTGCTAATTCCACAATTACAGCTTGCATTTTCAATTATGTACATATTGGCCAAATTTTTGGTGCCCATTTGGTTGTTTTCCATCCTGCATTCTTCTTAGTGTCCATCCCATATTAGCCATTGGATTGGATGAAAGGATGGATGTAGTTAGGTAATCGTTTTTCACTAAGGCTGAGTGGATTTAGAAGCAATTCTGTATTTGAATATACATGTACAGTAAAAGCTCCTTATTCGCGGGGGATATGTTCCGTAAATATACCGCGAATACAGAAACTGCTAATATGGAATGATAATTTGTATGTGTATATAGGAGATACGTTCCAAGGTTACAGAATAAAATAAAAATTATCATAAGTAATGCCACGAATGATTTGCAAATTATCGATAAATTCACGACTCACGAAGTGAGGAGTGAATTTATCTAGAGAATTTGGAAATCAAGAGTGGCATTTGTTAGGACTATTTAACGAATAAAATTAAGCTGTTTACTCACAAATCATTATTTAACTATAGTTATTTTAAAATATTTA
This sequence comes from Diploptera punctata, assembly GCA_030220185.1. Taxonomy (NCBI): domain Eukaryota; kingdom Metazoa; phylum Arthropoda; class Insecta; order Blattodea; family Blaberidae; genus Diploptera; species Diploptera punctata. The sequence continues at coordinate 2,002,616 of JASPKZ010000015.1, forward strand.
TATATTTAATGTAAACGGCGATGTTTGAAAACAAATGAGAAACTATAGGTACGCTTCTACTGCTTCTTTTGTTTATCACTGCAACCAGATCATACTATTTATTGCCAAAGGAACGCAATATTGTAAGGAGGAGCTTTCTTTAATATGGTAATCATAACACTGATAAATATTTGGTGAAACACGACTCTGATTGGTTGTAAAATAGAAATCATTGAAATGTGATTGGTCATTAACTCCCATTTGGGGCATGAGTTAAATAGTCTACATAATTTGGAAATCAAGAATGGCTTTTGTTAGGACTATTTAACGAATCAAATTAAGCTGTTTACTCACAAATCATTATTTAACTATAGTTATTTAAAAATATTTATATATTTAATGTAAACGGCGATGTTTGAAAACAAATGAGAAACGATTGCTACGCTTCATTTATTTATTTTGTTCATCACTGCAATCATATCATATTATTTATTGCCAAAGGAACGCAATATTGTAAGAATGCACTCTAGTGGAGAAAAATTGAACCACATCAAACTGTATATTAATTCATTTCTGATGTCCTATGATGTAAATACGACAATTATATTTTTCTGGGAAAAAAATACATTTAAGAAAGTGCAAACAGTGGTTTCTTTTTTTGGTAGTATAATCAATGTTTTTATATTAACTCCCGCATGCGGTATGTGTTGACATTCATGCACTATATACACAGTCTGGTAACCGTATTTCTTAGCGAGTGAGTCACTGCAAAATAATGCTATGACCTATTCAGAATGTAAAAAAGGAGGTGCTTTCTTTATTATGATAAACTTTAGTTGCTAATTCTAGGCGAAACACGACTGTGATTGGTTGCAAATAAAAAATCATTGAAACGTGATTGGTCATTGACTCCCATTTGGGGCATTAGTTAAATAGTCAAAATAAAATCAATTTAATGAGATATTGAACAATTTTTGTTACCTGAATTCCTATTTTGTCTTCGGATTTCTTGATTAATCGTTCAATTGATTCATTAATATTGATATGGATGCAAACGACTCGTCAACGAGTAAGGGGTCAAGCATTTCTATTTTTACTTTAAGCGGCAACACTACTTTTTCCCCTTCAGAATTAATTTGTCTCCCCTTTTATTCGACATTATAAACTGGGAACAAAGACGAAGAGACATGGGTTATTCAACCAAAATCATTCCAACGAATGACAAGTTGAAACAATAGAACGCCAATTGTGGCGAGGGCGGCATTTATCAAAGGACATAGCGGCACGTGAAATACGGCGGCGGCCGCTTTTAACAACGAACTTTAGGCTTAGTGACAATAAGGTTTCTTTTACTTTGATACTTATTTGTCCATTTGGTTTGAATCAATCAAAGCCGCCTTGGCATGTGCCTACAGTAAAAAAAAGTTTCGGATGCGTTAATAAACGATACCTAGTTCTTCTAATATACGGAGAGGGTCAGCGAATCAATATTTTTTTTTGCCGCGAATACAACAAACGTGTCTCAATTTTTTAAATAGATCATCGGTTGATTAATGTCTTTGAAATCGTCCGATTCCTAATAGCCAATTTTGTTGGTCCATCCAATCTCCTGGTTGTAGATGTTTCTCCTTCATATATAAACATGTTCCCTGACTCCAGGAGGTTTTAGGTCTTCCTCTGCTTCGTCTTCCCACAGGTTTCCATTCCAAAACAGATTTTGGTAGTCGATCCTCTTCCATTCGCTGGACATGCCCGTACCATCTTAATTGCTGAGTTTTAATATAATCTATAATAGTGTCTTCAATCTTCATTTTCTCCCTTATAACTGAGTTCCTAATTTTTTCTCTTCTTGAAATTCTTGCGGCCCTTCGTATAAAATCCATTTCCGTTGCCAAAAGATACTTATTCGTTTTTGTTGTTAATGGCCAAAGTTCTGCTCCATAAGTAATGATGCTTTTAACAATTGTATGATATATATTCATTTTATTGTTGTTACTTATATTTTTATCCCACAATATTCCATTGAGGCAAGCAAGTGCAAAATTTCCTTTATTATTTATATTTCTTATTTCCTCTTCATAACTCCCATTTTTATTTATTTTAATTCCTAAATATGTGATCTCACTAAAGGATTTTATTGATTCTCCAGTCTCCAAAATTAAATTTTGTTCTGGTTCACCAATTGACAAATATTTTGTTTTTTTCATGTTCAAAATTAATCCTCATTTTTCATATTCTTCTATTAATTTTCTAGTCATATATTCTAAATCTCAATTTTTTAACCCGCGAATAAGGAACTTTAACTGTACCGTATATTGCAATAGCATGAACTACTTCCTCATATTTAATGATATTTTCAGCACATCTACATCTTGCAGTTTCCAAAATCAAATATTTTCCTTCTAATAGCTCCACAATATACACCCGTATTTCTGACAGCCTGTTCTTGTACTGTAAGTCGTTTATGTATGTAATGAGCGGAGTATACTTTAGCAATAATAACTATAATAGATTTAAGTGAAACTTACTTGGGATGAAGTTCAGTTAATGACAAATGACCATCAGAGCGATCTGTTGTGGACAGCGTGAGTTATAAATTTCATCGGAGATAATTGACGATCTAGTTCCAGTACATGATGTTACATCTGGGCTCCAAGACAAAATGGCTTCCTAATGGACTCACTCGAGGGCTCCATGGGAGGGGGGTAATTTTCACCAACATCCATCAAAATGTACTACCAACAGAATGCATTAATATTCTCAACAATTTAATTGCGATCATAATGAAACAGGGGGGATGGAACGAAAATATATATTTATTATTATTATTATTATTATTATTATTATTTATTACTCTCGTAACTATTATTAGCATCATTATCAGTTTCTCTTTTTCTTTTTCTTCTTCTTCTTACATGGATTAAACCTTATTGGTTTGTTCCGGCTCTAAGTATCATAGCTGCTCTGTGCATCTCTTTCGTAAGCGTCCCCGATAGGCATAAGCCTATATCTTTCCTCTTCACGTAGTTCAGACTTTTCCAAGCCAATCTGTTGGTATCCATTATGCAGACATGTTCATACCATTTTCTCCTATACTCTTCTATGTTATCTGTCAAACTGAATATTTGTAGTTCTTTACAAATATCTCCACTTCGCTTTTTTATCATAAGTAATGCCACGAGTGATTTCCATCACCATCATCCGGTATTTATGGCAGCTGCCGCCATCTTCCGGAAACCAAACGCCGTTCCCCTCTGACCATTCATTGATCTTCCGCCAATCCTCCGATATTCATAGCCGCTTGTTCCAATTTATCTAGAGAATTTGGAAAACAAGAGTGTTAGGACTATTTAACGAATGAAATTATGCTGTTTACTCACAAATCATTATTTAAATATAGTTATTTTAAAATATGTATATATTTAATGTAAACGGTAATGTTTGAAAACAAATCAGAAACGTTATGTTTCATTTGTTCATCACTGCAACCAGATCATATTTATGGCCAAATGTAATCGCAATATTGTAAGAATGCATGCTAGTGGAGAAAAATGAAACACATCATTACAGGTTATTAGTTAATTTCTGATCTCCTATGAAGTATATATGTTAATTATATTTTTCTGCAACGTTAATTCCTGGGAAATAATACGTTTAAGAAAGTGCAAACAGCGGTTTTTTTTTTTGTATAATCAATTGCTACGAATGATTTTCTATTATATCTCACAAGCAGAATCTGGTTACTTTCGTGCACTATATATACAATCTGGGAGCTACTTGGTGAAATGAAAGTGATAACATCGAAGTGAAAAACGACTGTGATTGGTTTGTAAATCAAAATTGATTGAAATGTGATTGGTCATTGACTGCCATTTGGGGCATGAGTTAAGTAGTGCATTAAAGTATATCCTGCCACAAATTGTAAATAATTCATTTCTGCGGCTTCTATTCTTTTAATTGTCGGCTTATTCAGAGGACATATTTCTGAGCCATACAGTATTGCACGTACATCCAATACTTTATAAAATTTTAAATGTGTTTCTCTTCTAAATTTATTTCCCAGTGTTCTTTTAAGAGTACCACATAACTATTGAAATATTTGTGATTTATTATGTGTTTTGTTTCTCTATTATAACCTAAAGATACACCTAGATAATTGAAATATTTCACTTGTTCTAGCGTTTTGTGACTTAGTAGTATTTTTCTTTCCATTTCTTTGCTACACTGGGCCATTACTTTAGTTTTTGTTGACAAAATGTAAAGTCATCCCACAACAGGCCTGGAGACCCTTGGGGTAGTAGGAGGTTAGGGCTCCCACTTTTTCTAGACAATCGGCACTTTATGCCAGCCGGGTTGTCAGCCCTGCGTGACGGCCGCCTTTACCCCCAGAACAAGCGTCTGGTACTCATTTCCGTTAGAGGCTGAGTCGACCCCAGGGCCATAGTGCCGCCAGAAGGTTTGGGTCAGTTTAAAAATCCTGACCCCAACGGGACTTGAACCCTCGACCCTCCGGCTTGTAGCCCAGTGCCTTAACCACTACGCTACGGCGTGCCCCCTTGACAAAATATCTAGGTTGTAATTATGTGCAAAATTGTATAATTTAAAAATAGTTCTTTGTATTATTTTATCAATTCTATTATTTATTTATTTAACAAAAATAGCTCTTTGTTTTGTTTTATCAATTCTATTATTTATTTATTTAACAAAAATAGCTCTTTGTTTTGTTTTATCAATTCCATTATTTATTTATGTAACAAAAATAGCTCTGTTTTGTTTTATCAATTCTATTATTTATTTATTTAACAAAAATAGTTCTTTGTTTTGTTTTATCAATTCAATTATTCATTTATTTAACAAAAAATAACGCTTTGTTTTGTTTTATCAGTTTTATTATTTATTTATTTAACAAGTTTCAAAAGATTTCACAACATCTTGCTCCGCCCATTTAATCTATTCTCATTCTCCTTCACATTTCTCTGTCAATCTACATCGTCCAATCATTTTCCCCTCTTGCTGCTTAAAGCTCCATCAATCATGTGTTTTTAACCGCCCTTTTCTTTTTCTACCAGGTGGTACTTATTCCAATGTTATATTACTAGTATTATCACCGTTATTATAGTTAATAAAAAGAGACAGGAGCAGAATCAAAACAACGGAAATGAAATACCTCAGAAGGACAGCAGGACACACTATTTTATACCGAAAAAAGAATGAAGACATTTTAGAACAATTAGAAGTAGAATCAGTAGAAAAAAACAACTCAACAGATATAAATTAAACTGGCTAGACCATGTAAAAAGAATGGGTAATTCAAGAATCCCAAAAATGATGATTCAATAAAACCCAAAAGAACATCTTCGACCAGGAAGACGTCTTAAGGGGACCGAATGGTGAAAATGTTGAAAAAATGGTAAAAATGCATTTTTTTGTTTATTTGCTTTTTAATGACTCTGATTCTTTAGGATCATTTTCATGTATTTTTTTTTATTGTGGGAGCAAAATTGACTCCGTGACGTAAGAGTTTCTTTCCGTTGACCGTTCGTTCTAGGGTATCCGTCAACAGGCAGGTTCTTACTAGCCAGTGGCCAATCCAATTTCTTTTCCTCTACTTTATGCGTTCCAGCATTGTTCCTCCTTCATCCACTCTGTCTAGCACATCTTTATATTTTATTTTATCTGTCCATTTTATACGCTCCATCCTTCTCCATATCCACATCTCAACAGCTTCCAGTCGCTTTTCCTCATTCCGTCGTAATGTTCAAGTCTCTGCACCATACAATGCCACACTCACTGGGATTGGGAAAGTTTATTTTTCAGGTCGCGGTGTTCAGGGCAGTCTGAATAAAGAACTGTGACATTATGTGTACAACTGTATTTAACTTTGTTTTTCGCCACTGAAGATGTCCTCCACAGTTGAGGGAGAAATATCTGATAGGAACACCAGTAATGGACCACGGCCACATAACCCGGAATAACTTAACATTATGATTACCGGCCGTGAAAGCCTGCATTCAACTGTATACTCGGACCAACGGATCTGTGTGCCAATAGCGCTGACGTCGTTCTTAGAAAAGTACACGTCTATGCTCACACATTTCATTGCACTCCCCTCCCACTATGTCAAACAGCACCACAGTAACTTATCGAGTAGGTATGTTGCCCAACTTCCCCCAGAGTCATGGATCTTGAATATTGAATAATGCAAAGTTGGAGTTGAGTTGACAACACTGGAGTGCAAGTGCAAGAGAGAGATAGAAAAGAGAGAGAAATAGGAATGCAGAGAGGGAAATGATTCGCCGAGGCAGAAAAGGAAGTAGGCTTTAGTTCCCATATCTAACGAGGCAGTCTGTGACAACAGTATTTAACAGCACCCAGTACTTATTTGAGTTTAAAAAATTGATTTTTTTTTTTTGCTTCAACAAATCCAGGAAGGTCTATTTTATCGATGTGTAATATTATTTTGTCGATTTTGGACATGTAACCCCATAAAAATTGATTTTTAAAAATGACTTCACTGTGTTCTGCTAATGTGCCCTCTTTTTTTTTGCCGTAATTTGTATTTTCTCATATTTTGGTACACTTTTCTATGAAAATATGAAAGATAGGATAATACTTTTTGGCTTGGATATGCAGTTTAAAGAGCTCTATAATAATAATGCTCTATAAAATACTACTAACAACAACAATAATAATAATAATAATAATAATAATAATAATAAGGTGAATTTATTTTTTGTGCTAATTATAGTGTTTGAAATTAAAAAAGTATTCAACATTTTTAACAAAAAATGTAGACTTTAATTTTTTTAATAAATCACACTTCATATCTGAACACAAGCAAACCTTATTGTCAAATGAACTATGGACAATAACATACTAAATTTTGGAAACAATTGGATAAGTAGTTTTTGAGAAAATTGTACCAAGACAATACTTTTAAGAAGTTGGATTTTTTATTTTTATTTTTTTTTTGTAATTTAAATTATTCATGAAGAAATATGTGTAAAAAGTTAACCAGAGTGGCATTATGTTCAGGAAGACGCGTTTAATTAGTGACAATTTTCATGCACATAAGTTAAGAATAAGCTGAAAAAATGATTTTTGTGTATTGGATATTTTTAAACCAAATTGCAAGGAAATTAGTACTGGATGCCCTTAACTTGTGGCGTATAATTGACCCCTAAACTAGTATAGTGATTAATAAATACGATTAATCAATAAACAAAGAATGAACTAAAGATAAAGTACAAAGTAATTTAAGTAAATATCTTACTGGTAAAAGTTCCCACAAGGAGCGGTGGAAAATCTAAATAACAAAAGGTCATAAATATGTAGGCCCCCAAATTAGACCTGAAATTGTTAAGCTTGAAAAATCACGTTTGGGAGAAAAACTGCATACTTCAAAATTTACAACCGCGGAAAGCCCCAACTATAAACACGCTGGCTAGCCGTGAGAAGAAATTAGAAATAGGTGGGATTTAATAAAAATATTTATGCCCCTAGGACACATGTGATTGAATATTCTAACCAATCAAAATCAGAGTTAGGGTGTACGACCATATATGGGAATAAAGGGTACCGACTTCGATGCAAAACTCACACGAGGACAAATTAAATTAATTATACTCAACACTTCGTGGAGAGAAGATCTAAATTATATTGTTAGAATGTCTCGGAACAACGACTACGGACTTCGGGAAAATTTCTCCAATTCATAAATCATTTGCTAGCTGGAGTCCTCATAAGTTTGAGATATCGAAGGCCAGTTACAGAAAAGTTTTTATCCTTACAGTGTAAAGTGCATTTAAGTTGGCAGAGAAGAGAAATAAAGTAATTTAAATAATTAACTATTGTCTGTTCCCACGCAATTCTCCTTCCGACCCCTATATGAGACGAGAATCTAAATGCTCACCCTGAAACAACAGGAACCGACTAGCTACCGAGGTAGGACAATTAACAATTCATTACAATTATAACAGTGAACTTAGTGACAATTAACAGCCTTTATAATACTGCCCCAAACTTTGTAAGGAATACGTTATCAGCCACTTCCATTATATTCAGAGAGATAGATATACATCGCTCTATCATCTGTCCGAATCATCTGTCCGAATATCGATATTCTATGTCGAGTTCGGCACAGAATACCAACTCTCCACCCCCATCTGCTTAAAATACACTCCCAACTGATGGTTTAATTAAGTTCCTTACATCCATATTTCATTTGCATACATAAACAGTTTCAATTCTGCCTATATGCTAGGGGAGTTTCAATCCAAACTTATTCGTGGTTCAGGGATAAGAAGAAAATAACACTCCCATGATTAATTGATTTGGATTAATTTTCATTCTAGTTGTCATTTGAAACGCAGTAGAGAAATACATCATGGACTAATATGTACTGTATATATAAAGAGAATAATTGGATATATATATCTCTCTCTCTCTCTCTCCATTCCTCATGAAATTATATTCCGGGACGAACATACACTCTCTCCTTCCCCTGCCTCGTTCCTCTCTCCTGCTCTGATGCTCTCCTGCTTTCCACAACCCTTTCAAGCCGCGAGAAATTGAAAGGTAGAAAGAGAGGAGGAGAATTTGAGAGGGTGAGAAAATAAGGGGTGGGTGGGGAAAGATTGCCACGTAATCCCGGCAGGAAATTCGAAGCTCAGAGAGATTCAAATTTCCAATTAACCAGATTTTGAGAGGGGATAATAGAATTTTGAATGGTTCTGGATATCTCTTTTTAATCTATCTTTCTGTCTGTCTCTCTCTCTCCTCTCGGTCCTCGTGATGTATCGATTACTAGCTTGATATGACATTGGTAAATGTATTTTTTTCTTGCAAAATTGAAATTTTTGCTGGACTTGCTTTTACAGTATATTGATAGGAATCAGTCGAAACATATGAAATGTATGAACTAAGTTTTAATCCAATTTTATTATTAATAAAATTTAACTCAGGTTTATTTGAAAAGATATATTAAGGCCGTTATTTAAGAACCAAGCTCTCTAGACCATGTCACCTCCGTCTTCCGTAAGCTGAGATTCTTATCTTTCAATTGTTCCCGGATTTTTTAAAAATAAAAATGTTGTTAGCACATGATGTTGAATAGAGTGAGCCAGTTAGAGTAGTTCTGCGTGACCCACTTAATTAACCACGGAGAGTCGCTCTTCGCGGAAAGTTTGGTTCTTGGAAACCGATCTTAAAACGTCGCAATATCCGAATGGTTTAAGGCGATGGCATTGGTACAGAGCTACAGGACTTGCGCTGGTTCGAGTACCCATGAAATTTCGGCCAGCATCATGAAGATTTACATAGACATCCACCGCTATGGTTTCGATGTAGCGTGCTGCCTTCTCAGGAAGCGGCCCCAGGTTTGATTTCCGTTCGGGCAAGTTTCATGGGTGATCTTTTTTTTGGGGGGGGGGGATTTTTCCTCGCCTGTAAGACAAAATGCCTGGTAGCTTTAAGTGTCGAAAGGTCCCCGAACATCATCTGACCATCATTATCATAAGTAATGCCACGAGTGATTTTAAATTATCGATAAATTCACGACCCACGAAGAGAGGAGTGAATTTATCTAGAGAATTTGGAAATCAAGAGTGGCATTTGTTAGGACTATTTAACGAATAAAATTAAGTCGTTTACTCACAAACCGTTATTTAAACATAGTTATTTTAAAATGTTTATATATTTAATGTAAACGGCAATGTTTGAAAACAAATGAGATAAGATGTTTGAAAACAAATGAGAAACGAATGTTACGCAAAGAGATCATATTATTTATTGCCAAAGGATCGCAAATATTGTGAGAATGCACCCTAGTGGAGAAATTTATAACGAACATTATAGGTATTAGGCCTAATTAATTTCTGATGTCCTATGATATAAATGTGTCAATTATATTTTATTCAACGTTATTTTCTGGGAAATAATTCGTTTAAGAAAATGCAAACAATGATTTCTTTTTTTAATGGTATAATAAATTGCTACAAATGTTTTTATATTATCTCTAGCAAGCACTTTCAACTGAAATTCATGCATTATATATACAATCTAGTAGCCGCATTTCTTAGAGAGTCAGTCACTCTGCAAAATAATGCTATGACCTATTCAGAATATTAAAAAGGAGGAGTTTTGTTTAATATGATAAACTTGTTTGATAAATTCCAGATGAAACACGACTGTGATTGGTCGTATTAAAACAATCATTGAAACGTGATTGGTCATTGACTTCCATTTGGGGCATGAGTTAAATGGTCATCATTTAAGTCTAGGATTAAGGCCTCTCTAGGCGCATCATTACCATTATCAGCTATCACATATCATCGGGACAGCGTAACTCCACCTTCCAGGCGCCCCAACCTCAGAAGTGGGTTAGAATAACCCCATGCCAGGAGAAAATACCAGAATGTCGAAATGACGTGGTGGTATTGAATTAAAAAAAGTCGAATCCAAAGATTTTGGGGTCGTTAAAACCGATTGGTGACAAGGAGGTTCGAGCAACGCCGGTTAACCAGCCAGTTATGTTTATAATATGAAGCGCGCTTATTATAGAAATAATATGTAATTATTTGAGTCAAGAGTTTGATATAATTGATTTGCAACTTTGCATATCTGAGGGTACGGCGGGAGGTAATTTCCTACACCCCATCGCGTCTTCCTCCCTCCGTCGGGGGCTAATTGAGTTGAAAGACTCTAGAATTGAGCTGCTTCATATGAAAACACTGCGCAGACTCCACTACAACTTTGATATCATTAAATTAACAAGACAAAGGAAAAATATTGAGAAGAGCAACATTTCAGATTTATTCAATTAAATATATGGCTTTATTAAATAGTTCAGCCAGTGGCGGCTAGTAGGCACATTTTATGGGTGAGCACTCACATAAGCTAATAGACTAATATTCTGAAATGAAAATTAGAAAAAATGAAAATCTATTTTCTGTCATTCTTTCTATGTGACCATACCATTTTAATTCTATGTACTGTATGAAATCCAGGAACTTTTTGGACCTATAAATGATCGTGGAGTATGGGGGACGATTATATATATATATATATATATATATATCCGGGTTCGAATCCCGTCCAGGCATTTATTTTTCTTATCATACCACATATATATATATATATATATATATATATATATATATATATATATGAACTTCAGGTAATGTGAACATTGATTTTGAATTTGTTAATTATATCCATCCATAGTAGATGAAGAGACGGGTGAATGGAGAAGACTACATAACAATGAACTACATGGTCTTTATAGGAAGCCAGATATAATAAGAACAATTAAGTCTCGTAGACTGCGATGGGCAGGACATGTTGCGCGTATGGGGAATGAAAGACGTGCATGGAAACTTCTTGTAGGAAAGCCAGAAGGAAAACGCCCAGTTGGTAGACCAAGAATGAGGTCCGCGCGGCCATGAACCTACGGGTTCGATAGTGCCAGTGAGTGAGTAAGTAAGTAAGTAAGTAAGTAAGTAAGTATCCATCCATAGTAATTCTGCCTCGTCGTTCAGCATTTTCATGCTATGTTTGCAGCTTTACTAGGAAATTGTAGGTGTGGTAGCTTCCCACACCGGTGAAGGATGATAATGATGATGATAATGATAAGGATGATGGCCATATGATTTCGGGGACTGTTGGGCCTTAAAGTTTTCCTGACATTTGTCTTACAGCTGAGAAAAAATCCCGATAAAAACCTCATCCAGAAAAACTGCCCCAACCGGGGATCGAACCCGGGCCCGCTGCATGAAAAGCCAGCACGCTACCTCGAGACCACAGCGGTGGACGCTACTTTATATATATATATATATATATATATATATATTTGTCAATTCTTACAGGTTTTTTTAAAAAAAGGGAAATAGCAAAAGTGTCTTTACACCAACTTAAAAACACACAAAAAGGCATGAGAATAAAACATTTTATAAACAAAACAATTAAGAATGAGAACAATAGGCATATATAATGGCATATATTCAAAGATATACACAAGAAGAAACAATGAGGCGAAACACGACTGTCATTGGTTGTAAAACAAAATTCATTGAAACGTGATTGGTCATTGACTACCATTTGGGGCATCAGTTAAATAGTTTTATTAGTCCAGCCGCCCAGTCTCCTGCCCTGACGTACGAGGGATAAAGAGATAAACTCGTCCTCTACTGCCAATATGGAAATAGTTGAATTGAGAGTGGACGTCTGCGACAACCAATCACTGCTCTTGACACCGCTAGTAAGGTTCAAAATCGTTGCGATGTTGTCGGCTGTATTTCTGCTAACCGCGTGGCTTCAGTTGCCAGTAGCTTCAGAATATCCATATCGACAACAATGTCGGGAAAAGGTTAGGGCGGGAGACACAGCGGCTGGACTATAGATTAAGTAGTTAAGTAACTTCAGTAAGTGAGAATATTTTCCCCCACGTGGGATATGTACGGGTATAGACAACAGAAGACTGGTTCCAAGAACCGCCACTGGTTTAATCGGAACGAAGATGGAATGATGCAAGAGGGACGAAGGGGGATTAAACACAGGGAGGAGGAGGAAGAGAAGGAGGTAGTGAAGATGATGTAACTATAGTGGGGGGAGAAAAATCAAGAGATAGGAGAAAATACTTTGATCATGTAAATGGGTTCTAATCTTGGTTTAAAAAGAGTTGCCGGTTTGTTTGTGCATGCAGGGTTTCGCAGGGGGTAGGGCAGGTTTAAAGGAGGGTGGAAAATGGCAAAAGAGTCAAGAATAAATAGTAAAAGAACAGAATAAAAAATGAAGGGACTTAGTAAGAGTGAAGTTAAAAAAAATGAAAGTCGAACAAATTTCTTTTGAGGGAAAGATTTCAAAAGGAAATGATAGTGGGAACGATATAAAATATCCCTTTTCCCTGCATTTTCTTTATTTTTTCTAACGAAAAGTTAATAGAACAATTTCTTTTCTCCACAAAAAGAATTATGCGGCGGCAAAATAGTTATTTATGTTACAAGGATTCCAAATGAGGTTTCAGATATCAGTTGAGATATTTATGAAGCGTTTTGTAAAATATTTACAATCCTTCAAATGTACATAATTTATTTCATAATATAATAATAATAATAGAATAAATGCGCACAAGTTGTGCAAAAAATATAATTTACATAAGTTTTGTCATTAATTTGATTCACATAGTTTGTTTTTTGCAGAACTCTACCAGGAATTTCCCTCGTTTTTTGCAGGTGGTTCCATGGTAACGGTCGCATGGTTGCTCGCACAGTTCACACACACACAGTTGTTCCCGGGATCGTGGAAACACTTGGTCTTGCATATCTTGTGGTGGTATCCATGCACTGCTATTGAGTTCACCAGGTGTCCGAGTTCTTGATTGGTGTTAGTCCAGGATCTGTTTGTCATGGCTTCTGTTGTATAAAAGTCCAGCCATATCTCTTGTCTCTTCTTCTCCCTTTCCTGAAGCAGTTTATTTGACCTGTCTGTGGATGGTAGCCTCATATTTATTTCATAATATTATATTCTATAGTGTTCTGCCCTAGGGCAGGTCTTTCACTACAATCATAACATTTTCATGCTATGATTTACAGCTTTACTTGGGAATTGTAGGTGTGGTAGCTTCCCGTTGCTTTCCACATCATGAAATGATAAGGATGATGACGGCCGGGTGATTTTCGGGGACCGTTCGGCCCTAGGCTTCCTGACATTTGTCTTACAGGTGAGGAAAAGCCTCGAAATAAACGTCACCCAGGAGTCTGTCCCGACCGGGGATCGAACCCGGGCCCGCTGCGCAACAAGGCAGCACGCTACCTCGAGACCACAGCGGTAGACCCTTTTCGTAAAATGTAGAAGTTATTTATGTTTTAACAAATACTAAGAAGTACTAAATAAGAGAATAAACACACCCATCCACAGTTATTCTGCCCGAGTTCAGGTCCTTCACTGCAATCATAGCATTCCATGATATGCTTGCAGCTTTACTAGGGAATTGAAGGTGTGGTTAGCTTCCCGTTCTTTTCCACACCGGTGAAGGATTATGATAATGATGGCCATATGATTTCGGGGACCGTTTGGGCCTTAAAGTTTTCCTGACATTTGTCTTACAGGTGAGGAAAAACCCAGATAAAAACCTCAACCAGAAAAACTGCCCCGACCGGGGATCGAACCCGGGCCCGCTGCGTGACAAGGCTGCACGCTACCTCGAGACCACAGCGGTGGACAATAAACACACATTAAATAATAACTCCAATAAACTAGGGCAGGAAGTAAATATCAAAACAAAATATATGGTCACTTAAAGAAATACATTATATAATGGAAATGTACGGTTAATGACAAAGAAGAGAAATTTTTGAACCAGTGGGTGAAATCAAATACCTAGGAACAGTAATTGGAACAAGGTGGAGAAATAAATTAACATAGGCTCAAGTCTAGGAACGCATGCTATTATGCATTACATGGACTCTTGTCATCCCAAGTTCAAGTTAAACGGTTATACACCCAGTAGTTTAGATTAAAAATAAATAAATTCTCATAAATTTAGAGTAAGCCAAATGCGTTCACTGGTAGGAGTTAATAGACTGGATCACCAAAAAAACACCATTATCAGAGAAAAATCAAGTTTAAATGAAGATATGGAAAGATACCAAGAAGAATGGAAAGATATAGACTTCCAAAATTGGCGTTCCAATATACTCCAACTGGACATGAGACCAAGGAAGACCAAAACATCGGTGTAAAGATCAAGACCATCGGCGTTAAGTTCACCGTCACAGGTCACATGACCTAAAACGGATTTCTTCATGATGATGATCTTAAATATAACTCCATGGCTGTTGGCTAAACATCCACATGTGTTAGTCACACACTTAGACGATCATCCAACCAGTGTAGGGGTGGCATGAGGTCAGTACGTAGTACAAATTGAGAATGGAAGAGGGGCATGGATACTTTTTGTAGGAAAACCTATGCGGAAGCTCCCAGTACGTAAGAGAATAGTTAGGTGGAGAATTACAATATCATATCTTAAGGAAAGTAAATTATTCAGAAAATTATCTGAACATTTGATAATAATAATAATAATAATAATAATAATAATAATAATAATAATAATAATAGCTTTATTTTACCTCGCAGAGTTAAGACCTTAAAGCCTTGTCTGCCACTCAACCAGGTTTTAAAAAATACAAAAACGTAGTCTTACATCTAAATTACAATATACATAAACAATTACATGTTATAAATACAATAAATAAATACTTATAATGTAATTTGATTTACTCTAGATTTAATGAATTAAATATATAATATGTACAAGATATATAAAAGAACGACAACAAAAATAATGACATAGTATAAATTTAAACAAATAGAAAAAAACATTAATTATTAGACAACAGGTAACTGTGTAAGCGTGACTTAAAAGTGCCAAGTGTGCGGCAACCCCTGATATCTTGAGGAAGGAAATTCCAGGAGCGGGCAGAGGCTACTGTGAAGGAAGGGATGTATGGAGAACTAAAAACCGCGGGTTCATGACTATAGTGGGTTGCTAGTACCAGAGAGTCACTTTAAATATAATTTACGCGTTGTATATTGCCTATTTCAGCAATAAACGGGTGCATCTATAATAAATAAATAAAATGCATTTTGAATCGAATTGTAAACATAAAGTGTATTATAGAATTCCAAAAGAATGAACGTAATGAGGTTGTTTTCATGAAAAGATATTCGAAAAAATGCAAACATATAAATGCACTAGCGGCAGCGATTTTTGTTTTTTTTCGAACTAAAACTCGGCATATAGCAATCGATTTTAAAATGAAGGTCGAGTTCGGTTAACATGTAAAAATGTAGAAAATTAGGAGTGTTGATTAACCAGAAGTGAAAACTTAAAAATCATTCTAGCGGCAGCATTTTTTCTCAACACAACTCGGTATATGCCATTGAAAAACCAAACCCGAAAAAAAATGTAAAAAAAAATTAACAAAATTCGTCAATTATAAGTGGGATATTTACCTGAAAACGGCCGCCATGTTTGTTTTGTCGCAAAATAACCGTCGAGTAATGCAAGCTTAATATGACATAAGAAAAATAAATCACTGGACGGGATTTGAACCCGGACATCTGAATTGTGAATTGGTACTTCAGCGTGTCCATTACACACCCTGCAAATCTAATACAAATATTTATTTCTCTTATATATATATATATATATATATATATATATATATAATATTACGAGATGTAATGTTTGTATTAGATTTGCCCGGTCGTGAAATTGATAGCACGCTGCAGTACCAATTCAGAGGTCCGGGTTCAAATTCCGTCCAGGTATTTATTCATATTATCATGTCATATATACCATTTATTAACAGATTAATATATATTCCGAAAATGGAAAAAAATCAAGTCCAATAGGAATACAAATTAATAAGGAAATGTATATGAATATTTTAACGTATGCAGACGATCTGGTAATTATACAGAAGTCAGAGGATGATTTACAAAGAGCCATTTACATGTTGAATCAATTAGGACTCTATTATAATCTCAGTCTCAACTTCAAAAACTAAAATTAAGGCTTTTCAGGGCAAAGTGCCTGTCAGAGCAAAAATAGTAATCAATAATGAAATTATAGAACAGATAACACACTTGGTTCAGATATAACATATAGTTATGATGGGTATATACATAATAAATTAAACCGATATCAAATTATGTGTGGCACCATAAGAAGAACCCTTCGAAAGACTGGAAGAGGAACTCAGCTCAGGTTTTATAAAATTATGGCTGTTCCTGTTCTTTTATATGGGTACTATGGGAATCTGGGTACTTACAAAAGATATATCTCACACATTCAAGCCACTGAAATTAAATTTTTAAGAACCGTAAAAGGATGTACACGTATGGATAGATTACACAATGAATCAATTAGAAATGAACTGGAGATATTTTCAATAGTCGATAAACTAGAAGAGCACAAATACCAATGGAAAGAACATTTAGACAGAATGGACAATACAAGATTACCCGAAAAAATCAATACCTACAATCCACATGGAAAAAGACTTTGGGACGGCCAAGGAATCGATGGACTTGAGACCGGAACAGGTCGCATTGACCTAATCCTAGAAAGGAAGAAGAATCAGAAGAAGAATACGTATTCCGCAAATTACAAAATTGGATACAAATGCGACTTGGTGAGGAAATTCCTTAGTTTACGCAATTCTAGTAACACAGAGTTTTTAGTAACATAATAAGAGATATACAATTTATTCTCAGATTGCCCTTAGGGCTAGTAATACTTGTACATATTAACCTTTCAATATCAGGAAGAGAAATGTTAGGTCATTAAAGCAGTGAGTTCTTGAACTGTACGCCTTTCGTTATATCAATGTTTCAAACTAGAATAGTTAGTTTTGCTAAGCAATCATTTCAATTTTCTTAATAATTACGTCTGGATTGAAATATTAATTTTACGAATTATACATCTAACCAATAATTAGCATAAAGTCGGTCCACCCCTTCAGGTGGGGTCCGCTGCTTAATGTAAATCCAGTCGTGATTATTGTAATCAAACAATTATGTGCTATTTCGAAACTGGAACAGTATATTAAATTATATAACGCTTTTTAATTTTACAATCACGAATTTCATAAAACAAAATGGGTTTACATGCATATTAAAAACAAGACTTGGTTATAAATTTAATTTACACGTAAGTAATTCAAAACAACCAGTCGTTTCGATTGTCTCCTACTTTAAGAAAGGAGAAAAAGTTAGGAGTATTTAAGAATAAAGTGGAGCAAGCGGTTAGATGATCGGATCTCACCGCAGGGATTTCGAGTTCGGGACTCGGTCACTACATGTGGGTTTCTTGGTGGACGAAACGGAGTGTAGGCAGTTTTATCCAAGTTTTTTCCCGTTTTCCCTGACACAAGTTTAATTTCATCATTTGTCCACAGTCATTTCGTATCATTTCATTTCATCTGACTTTGTGATGGAGCGTCAGCCAGCATCCTTCTTATTCCCAGAATTTCAATGTAAGGGACTTCATTACATATCATCCCTGATCCAGCCTTGACTCGGAAATGGGTTGGAGATTCTTTAATAATGCTTTTTTTATATTTTTTTCCACAGCAGCTATGATACTTTGAGTAGAGCTATGATACTTTGGAGGTGGAATGAACCAATAAGGTTTAATCCTTGTTAGAGGAAGAAGAAGAGACTATTTTTTTAAACCAAATAGAAACAAAGAGACAAGTGACTGGAGAAAACTAAATAATAGCTTAATGAGGTGCATGATCTTTATCGGAAATCCCATATAATAAGAACAGTTAAGTCTCCAATACAGCGATAGACAGGACATGTAGCACAAATGGGGAACGGAAGAAGGGCATGGATACTTTCTGTAGGAGATCCAGAAAGTAAAGCACCCAATAAGTAGGCCAAAAAGGAGATAAAATTATAATAATAACCATGATTTGAGAGAGGGTATGACTGGAAAACATAAGCTTAGGATAAGGTGTATTGAGAGCTTATGCCCAAGCGACCATGAACCTTCTGGTTCGATAGTGTAAGTTAGTAAATCAATTTTATTTTTTATTCCATATTTAATACCAGCAACTTGTATAGCACCCTTATAATTTCTACTAAAACACAATGCTAGTTATTGAAATATTATTGGTATCCCTGTGTTTTATGAACCCTAATTCGTCTGTTTTATTTGATTCCGAGGTTGAAAATTGTGCCCAGTTATTATCTTATTGTGCGTGACAATAATAGACATGGGTTTCAGACGTGATGCGATTTAAATAACCTCGCTATTACGTCACTGAGTTGCATCATTATGGACACTAATCATTATGTTAGCTTGGCTTATAAACAATAAACTCGTCCGTACCATTAATTTTATTATACCTGCAATAATGTTACAAGCTCTGCCAAAAACGTGCCTCTTACGACTGCTATCATCTCGCAGTCTTCTCTGTAGCGTGCCTTTGTCATATTTGCATATTTCTGACATAAACACTGACATTTTCCTTATGTTCATGTACATATGTATCTCATACATAAAATTAATGTTTGTTTGTTTTTTCATTATTCAATAAAAATAGTATTAAGATTTGTGAATATTTTACCTAATCTCTTATATATGACTTACTTACTTACTCACTGGCACTATCGAACCCGTAGGTACATGGCCGCGCGGACATAAGCTATCCATACATCCCTATCCTGAGCTAATGCTTTCCAATCATTCCTGTATAATATACTTCCCTCAAATCATTGTTAATGTTATTCTCCCACCTCATTCTTGGTCTACCAACTGGGCGTTTTCCATCTGGCTTTCCTACAAGAACCTTCCATGCAAGTCTTTCATTCCCCATACGTGCAACATGTCCTGCCCATCGCAGTCTACGAGACTTAACTGTTCTTATTATATCTAGCTTCCTATAAAGACCATGAAGTTCATTGTTATGTAGTCTTCTCCATTCACCTGTTTGTTCATCTCTCTTTGGTCCAAAAATTTTCCTAAGAACTTTATTCTCAAATACTCGTAATCTCCTTTCCTGCCTTAAAGTAAGAGTCCATGTTTCGCATCCATATAATATAACTGGTAGAATAATAGTTTTATATATTTTCAGTTTAACGTTTTTTGAAAGGAGTTGGGACATCAAGAGTCTCTGTAATACATAATAGCATGCATTTCCAGAATTGAGTCTATGTTTAATTTCCTTGTGCATCTCATTCCTATTTGTGATTATTGTTCCTAGGTATTTGAATTCAGCCACTTCCTCAAAATTTCCCTCATTTGTCATTAGCTGTCCATTTCCATTATATAATATATTTTTATCTGTAACCATATATTTATTTTTATTGATATTTACTTCCAGTCACAATTTCTTAGTGTTACTCAGTAGTGTGTGCGTGTTGGCCTTTAGTAGGGTCTATCTCCTTTGATTGTATTACTAGCTAATACCCGGCGTACGCAGCTACGCCTAAATAAATCATGCGTTTTTACCTTTAGTTGAATAAGTAAAATAAAAAAAATATATTACAATTATTTTTATATAGCCCATGTTGTTTACCCGGCGTTGGCCGGAAATCTAGGTAGTCCAATGTACTTGGCGTAAATGAGCTGAAATATTAAATTCGTTATTTGGAGTTATACTTAAAAGAATTCCCGCTGTGCGATGGTATGTTTGTTCGGGAATCTACTTATCCCGATCTTCTTGGCATCAATGAAAGACAAAAATGGTTATTGTGAGTTATTCTAAATGTTAGCTTATAAATTTAAATTAATAGCCGATATAATTGTAAAATATCAATAAATAAGTCAAAAGTAATGGCATTTATAGGTAAATATGGAATTAGATCAAAAATTGTACTTACTTACTCACTGGCACTATCGAACCCGTAGGTTCATGGCCGCGCGGACATAAGCTCTCCATACATCCCTATCCTGAGCTAATGCTTTCCAATCATTCCCTATATAATCTACTTCCCTCAAATCATAGTTAATGTTATTCTCCCACGTACTGGATAACAAAATAATAGAACAAGTATCACATTTCCAATATTTAGGATGTGATATAACTTACAGAGAAAATAAAGATATAGAAAATAAAGTAAATACATTTCAGACTATTTGTGGAACCATAAAAAGAACCTTAGGTCGGAAAACAAGGAAAGATACGAAACTTAAATTATATAAAACAATGGCTGTTCCTTTGTTGTTGTATGGAAGTGAAAATTGGATAATGAAATCAAGGGATAAAAGCAGGATACAGACTGCGGAAATGCTGTTTTCACGTAATGTTAAAGGATGCACAAGAGCGGATAGAATAAGGAATGAAACTTTTCGAGAAGAATTAAATATATATAAAATTGAAGATAAAATCAGCGAAAATAATAAGAAATGGACAGAACACTTAATGAGAATGAACATCGAAAGAATACCAAAAAAAACCTTCCTGTATAATCCCAGAGGAACAAGAGATGTTGGCCGACCACGTAGAAGATGGACTCCACTTTTAACTTCGCCGGAACATGCTGCATAGCCTAAACCTTGTAGTAGAAGAAGGAGTAAGTTATTCGTAAAATATAAACATATGCTGTCGTGGACTTTTTCGTAGAGTTTTTTTGAGATATTCAATTCCGTGTACGTTGATTTTGTTTATTTGTTATGGTTTAGGCAGAGTAAGCCATTTAAGCGACAAAACATATACATTTTTTCACCTTTTTGAGTGTGTAGGGGTTGAGTACCACAACTCTCTTATAGCCTATGTTCATCCCGGGAATCTCCTGAACATTTTGCAAAAAGCCCCATCACAATCGGATGAATGGCAGCGCCTAAAATACGAACAAACAAACATGCATTTATATATATATATATTAGATTAGACATTATTTTCATTATTGTTTGACCAGATAACTGAGCAACAAAAAATCCAACTTTTTTGTCTCAGAAATACAAATATGTGATTCTGATAGTATTTTTTCTCCTGAATTCAAATATGATATCGGTTTTCGTCCATCACGGAAGGTTTCCGTGAAACAGGAATTTATAATTTCAAACACTTTAATATTTTTCTACATTCGTACATTCAGACTCACCTAAAAAGTAAGAAATGACGATTTTCTGGTATATTTAGCTTGTGGAGCATCCCCCTTGATGGTCCAACAATAATCGGCCAGCAAATTAGGATTCCATTTACTTTGATATCTCTTTTCCATAGCTGAAATCTCCTGAGTTAGCTCATTTGGTTTTATTTTACAATGGACAAATGGATGAAAAACGTTTATTAAAAAAACAATTATTTAAATCCATTCATTGAAATTTAAATAAAAAAAACTGTGGGTGATGGAGAAATTCCGAATACATATTTGAAAACACGATAAAAAACTGCATTAAGTACAACTATTGGTACTCAAGAGACAAAAATCATGTTGACCAGTGTAATCAATTGTTAAGTACGTAATGTTGTTGTATTCTTATATCCTAATGTAACATATGTTTGTCCTAGTGAGTGGAAGAGAAGGCCACATGACCTTAACCCCATCAGGCTAAATAAATCTAACAGTAAATAAATTATTATTAACCAGGTTTAAGCCATAATGTAAATCATATTGAACAAACCGATATGCGATATTGATTGCTGGTTTGTTTGACACGAGATAATCAGATTAGAAATGAAATTTGTGAGAAGGCACTTACATAAATTGAAGCCACCTTAATGAGCGCTAAGACGAATTCATATAGATAACATTACTGTCACGTTTATGGCGGTATTCACAGAAATAATTGCAAAGTACCCAAGTCAACCTTTATGTCAGGGTTGTAAATTTCTAACTTTATTGCCATCATATCGTTTTCTCATTTTTATACTTTATGACCAATCCCTACTTCTTTACTTTATAAAAATATAACACAGCCATAAATTAAATTTTACTCTTTTCACTTCATGGGATGAATCCAGGTTTTATTTAATGATGATAATAATAATAATAATAATAATAATAATAATCATCATCATCATCATCGGGTATCATGGCAGCTGCCGCCGTCTTCCGGAAACAAAAACGCCATTCCTCTCTGTCCAACCATTGATCTTCCTCCATTCCTCTGATATTCATAGCTGCTTGTACCCCTTCTATCCAAGTTTTCTTCGGTCTTCCTCCTTTCCATTGGGATCCATTCCATAACAATTTTAGGCAATCTTCTGACATGGCCATACCATTGTAATCTTTTCTTTTCTATAATGGCGATGTCCAGCTCCTCTTGCACACCCATAATTTCCCTTATTTCTTTATTTCGTATTCTATCCATTCTAGATTTTCCAGCTGATCTTCTTAAAGCATCCATTTCTGTACTTAAAATTTGCCAGACTTCAGCACCATATGTTAGAATGCTCTGAATTATTGTTTGATATATTTGTAATTTTCTATTTTTTGTAATATTTTTGCTCCACCAAACAGAGTTTAAAGCATTTATTGCTTGTTTTGTTTGTGCGATTATATTAATAATAATAATAATAATAATAATAATAATAATAATAATAATATTTCAATTCCTTCTGGATTTCTTCGTGTTGAGGCTTGCAAGTATTGTTGAAGTTCCTTAGGACGGGTTACTGGCCCGACGCTAAGTTATTAAGATACCAACCTGCAGTCAGAAGAAGACCAGGACGTCCACTCAAAATATTTCTGGATGATGTTTCTCTTGAGGCCGAATCAGGTCAACAAATGGCCTAAATTCGTGAATGTACTATGATGATGATAATAATAATAAATTATTATTATTATTTATATATATATTATTTATATATAGGTTTACACATCTTTCTGTGTCAAAAGTTTTATTTTCCTTCTCCACTCGTTTCAATCCACCCATTCTATGTCCTCCAGTCCTCTTGTTCTCATTCCAGTTCTTATTTCTTGCATCCATGAGTTTCGAGGTCTTCCTTTCCTTCTTCCAAGTGGACACCATACCAACGTTTTTTTTTTCTCGGTAACCTTTCTTCTTGCATTCATAATAATAATAACAGCAACAATAATAATAATAAATGAAATTTTAAAAAAGTATTGGCTGTTCCTGCATTGATGTATGGACCAGAATGTTAGACGATCACTAAAATACAAGAACAAAGATTGGAAGCAGCTGAGATGAGATTTTTAAGAAATATAGCAGGATATAGGCTACTCTGCTGGATAAGAAAAGGAATGAAGATATAAGAAAGGGACTAAATATTTTCAAACTTACAGACCGAATAAGTAAATATAGGAACGACTGGAAAGAACATATTGATAGAATGCCAGAAGGAAGATTTCCAAAATTATTACTAAATTATAAAGCGCACGGAAGGAGAAATGTTGGACGCCCACACAGAAGATGGTCTGAACAATTTTAACAATTCTAGCTTTCATGGAACCGGAACGAGCCAACAGGCTTAATCCCTGGATGAATAATAATAATAATAATAATAATAATAATAATGCTATTCACCACGAGGAAGAAGAAGTTTGGGAAGACCAAAGAAAAGATGGAAAGAGTAGCAATTTGGAGCCGGAACAGGCTAGTAAATAAGCCTAAACCGTGAATAATATTAATAATAATAATAATAATAATAATAATAATAATAATAATAATAATAAACATATTTAGGTTTAGGTTGTTTGAGACCGTTCCTATAAGATTTCAAGAAGTGTTTCTTCTCCCTAATTGGTAATACAGCCCGAGTGGGTCACTATTGCCTTCTATCCTTCTCTATCCATCGCCAACTCCTTCCAGTTCTTTATTCCAAATCCTTTCATGTCTGCTTGTACACAATTCCACCATCCTGTACTTGGTCTTCCTATTAATCTAGTTCCTACTGGATTGTTGTTGAAGACCATCTTCACTTTCCTTGTAGTTTCCATCCTAGTGATATGTCCTATCGATTTTAGAATTTAGAATCTAATTTTTGCTACTATATATCAGTCCTGATTTTACAGTTACATTGTGTAATCTTGCGGTTGACATTTGTTTACCAAAAAAACCAGGAGGTTTTAGGTCTTCCTTTGCCTCGTCTTCCCTCAGGTTTCTATTACAAAGCACATTTTGGTAGCCGATTCTCTTCCACTCGCTGGACATGTCTGTGCAATCTTAATTGCTGAATTTTAATTTAATCTAAAATAGTGTCTTCAATCTTCATTTTCTCCCTTATAACTGAGTTGCTAAACTGAAACTGATTCTTGTGAACTAAAATATAGTTGCTAAAAACTATTTTAAAATATCTGCATCCCGAGTGGGATGAACGGTGATCAATTGGTTCATTAATAGATGAATCAATGAATCAAATCGATATATTCCGTATTTTACGGACTATAAGACGCACCTTAATTTTTGAGCAATTAAAAAGAAACTTTTTTACCATTTTTATTATTATGTTGCAAAGCCAGACTTAAAAAAAATCTTAGTATTTAAACCGTTCTGATCTTTAAAATCATCTGAACTTTCTTCTTCTTCTTCTTCTTCTTCTTCGTCGTCATCGTTGTCCTCTTCATATTTAAGATGGTCTTCAATACCATCGAGAGCGTTACTTACGCCGCACTTCTTGAAAGATTTAACAAAAATGTCTTCACTCACTCTAGACAACGAATGTTTTATCCACTGACACATTTGTTTGATTATCCACCATCCATTTGTTCAAGTTCACTGGCATCGTAGATTGCTATGACGCAGCACAGGATAGACAGTGTTCTGTTCTTGTGATGGCGGGGCGGGAGGGAGGCACTATTAGACAACATGTGAATCCCGTAACTCATGTTCGTCGCATCGGTGCACTGCTGCTGCCAGTTGAATCCAATGTTGGCAGATAGAGATAAGAAGACAATGTTTCATCTTCTGCGTTTTAATTGGAACTGATGGTGTTATATAGGTTGTATAACGGATTTATGTCTGCGGTTATGTTCTCGTTGAGTAGGTCTTTATTCCTTGCTTCTTTTAGAATCTCTGTCTTCAAGGATGCTGATTCTGTGTAGTATTGACATAGAGTTATCGATTTTTTCAAATTGATGACCTGTTTCTAGTGTGTGTTTGGCAAAACTTGATTTCCCTTCATTATTAATAACATTTTTGAAATGTTCCGAATAGCGTGTGTTAAAGTTTCTTATTGTTTTGCCTCTCTCTACTATTGCATTTTAATTTATAGACGCCTTTATTTTCTTACATATTTGTTGTTTCTGTTTTGTTAGAAATAAAACGCAAAACAATAAGAAACTTTAATACACGAATTTTTCGAAGAAAAAAAAGTGCATCTTATAGTCCGTAAAATACGGTACATTTTTGTGATGGTAGTTTTCGGCGTATACTAAGCAGGACCGAACAAAATTTGCCATTTTTTCAAAGCAGGACCGAACAAAATTTGCCATTTTTTCATGACAATAATCTTAACAGTTACATTCTTTCGGAATTATTTAAAACCAGTAATATGCAGAATATACTATTTCGCTATGCACACAAATTGGAATTTACACGTGAGTTCAAAAACATATGTGATATGAATTCCATGACATGTTGTATGAACTTATGATGCATACTGTACAACAAGTCACGATTACTGAGCAAATGGCCACAATTCGTTCCACCTCACCCCTCCCACCAATTACGTTAATTTTCTAAACCGTTTCAAAGCTATTATTTAAATTCCATTCTCCATTGTGATCCGCCAAAGTGGAAATTAGAAAAAAAAAAGTATTAAGAGAAAAGAATATACATTGAGTTTAAATTATAGAAACACCAGCCACATCTGCCATTTTTAATTTATTATAATTATATTTTTTCTCAAGGACTTTTATTGTGTCATTGCAACCTCTGCCGCTGACCTAATGAAGTAAAATATTGCCTACAAAATTAATTTTATAAATTGCATTATATTGTTCTTCCAGGAACTCAGGACTGAAAAACATAAAACTTCTACATTTACGTTTTTCAAAATTTTAATGCGATCTGTAAGGTAGAGTACATATATATATATATATATATCTTTAATAATTCTGCCCGAAGACAGATCCTTCACTGCAATCGTAGCATTTTCATGCTATGCTTGCAGCTTTACTAGGGAATTGTAGGTGTGGTAGCTTCCCGTTGCTTTCCACACCGGTGAAGGCCGTTTGGCCATTAAAGTTTTCCTGACATTTGTTTTACATATGAGGAAAAACACCGATAAAAACCTCACCCAGAAAAACTGCTCCGACCGGGGATCGAACACCGGCCCGCTGCGTGACAAGGCAGCACTCTACCTCGAGACCACAGCGGTGGACATCCTTATAATTTAGCTCACTATTATATAATTTTCTCCAGTCACCTGTCTGTTAATCTCTTTTGTACCCAAAACTTTTGCTAAGAACTTTATTCTCAAATACTTGTAATCTACTTTCCTCCCTTAAAGTAAGAGTCCATGTTTCACATCCATATAATATAACTGGTAGAATAACTGTTTTATATATTTTCAGTTTAACATATTTTGAATGGAGTTGAGACGACAATAGGCCATGTAATGCATAATAGCATGCATTTTAGAATTTACAAATAATACAAGAAAATTCTAGTAATTTCAAAGTATGAGAAATTTCACCAATTTATGTATTTATTTATTTTTTCAAATGCCCCAGGTTTGTCTTTCGACATTCCTGTTTTCTCTCCTGGCATGGCGTAATTGTAACCCACTTCTGAGGTTGGAGTGCCTGGAAGGCGAGGTTACGTTGCCCCGATGATATGTTGGGTGATGATGATGATAGTGGTGCGCCAGGAGAGTCCCTAATCCTAAACTTAACTTAAGATGAATTTGAATGATGATGATTGCGATGGCCATATGATTTGGGGGACCGTTTGGGTCTTAAAGTTTTCCTGACATTTGTCTTACAGGTGAGGAAAAACCCCGATAAAAACCTCACCCAGAAAAACTGTCCCGACCGGGGATCGAACCCGGGCCCGCTGCGTGACAA
Organism: Diploptera punctata; assembly: GCA_030220185.1. Lineage (NCBI taxonomy): Eukaryota > Metazoa > Arthropoda > Insecta > Blattodea > Blaberidae > Diploptera > Diploptera punctata. Next base: position 2,030,084 of record JASPKZ010000015.1, read on the forward strand.
GGCAGCACGCTACCCCGAGACCACAGCGGTGAAGTTTCACCAATTTATATAAAACATTAATTTGCATGAAAACACTGTAGACACAATTTTCCAATCAGAATGCGGATCTCAAATCGAGTAGGCACTGATTAAATACAGATAATCATTAGGAAAATGACTGTTGATTTGGTTCGTGAGGGAATAAATCAACTAATGTAGTGTATTATGTAACACACGTGGAATATATCTAACAGGTTATTATACAACCGTTAATCAAGTGAATTTCGTTCACTCAGGGCAAAGCTGTCATGCGCAGTAATACATCAGCTGTAATGCAGCTTGTTCGAGCAAGAAGTATCAAGGAATTATAGGCCTATTATTTATTATATTAGCGAGATTTTAAGCAATGAAGTTGTTATGATTCTTCTCAAGAAAATATTAAAAAACAATTCAAATCATCATAAGTAATGCCACGAGTGATTTCCAAATTATCGATAAATTCACGACTCACGAAGCGAGGAGTGAATTTATCTAGAGAATTTGGAAATCACTCGTGGCATTTGTTAGGACTATTTAAGGAATAAAACTAAGCTGTTTACTCACAAATCATTATTTAACTATAGTTATTTTAAAATATTTATATATTTAATGTAAACGGCGATGTTTGAAAACAAATGAGAAACGATAGGTACGCTTCTACTGCTTCTTTTGTTTATCACTGCAACCAGATCATACTATTTATTGCCAAAGGAACGCAATATTGTAAGGAGGAGCTTTCTTTAATATGGTAATTATAACACTGATAAATATTTGGTGAAACACGACTCTGATTGGTTGTAAAACAGAAATCATTGAAACGTGATTGGTCATTGACTCCCATTTGGGGCATGAGTTAAATAGTCATCGATATTACTTAACAAAGGAACAGTCTATCATTGCATGGCGATAACTATCTTTACATTTCTCCCAGATAACCGTTGTGATATACCAAGGCTGTCTCTAAAAATAAATAATGGTTTGAAAAACTAAAACAACACGCTTTATTAGAAAACCGGACTAAAAAATGAAAAATAATTTTAATTTCCAACACGCTTTACGATAAAATTAAAGAGGTCAACAAAAAAAAATCATCTCCAACACATCTAGAATAAAACTAGAGGTATCTACAAAAAAAATACAATCAAAAGCGTGGGGTGCTCTATATCAATTAATATATTTGACAATAAACAGATATTGGTAAAAGCAAAGTCTCTAAGAAGAAAACATCTTGTCTTGTAAGCCAATGTTTCCCTTAACAGAGATTTAGGCGCTCTCCCCCTACAGGGCAGAATTTGAACTATACTAATTTAGTTACACTTGTTTTCGTATAGATGTCATTTTGAGTGGTCCGTGGTCAGCGTTCCGCCTCATACTGACATCTAGGAAACGAAGGTAGTACTAGGACGGGAAAATTCGGTAAATTTTGCTTAGAGGCCTGTTCATTCAGGCTTAAGGATCTTTTACGAGCCTGAAAATTTTCAGACTCGGGACCCCACGGCTTAAAGTCCCTCCCGGAGGACATGCTCCTTGGATTTTTGCATCCTAAAAAAACCATAGTCCCCCGGCCGGGTTTGAACCCGCGACCCTCGGGACCAGAAGCAAGGAGCATAACCACTAGTCCACCGCGGCCGATTAGAAAAAACATAAAAACCATAAAAAGCACCCCACGCTTTTGATGGTAAAATTATTTTTTTGTTGACCACTTTAATTTTATCCCAAGCGTGTTGGAAATTAAAATTATTTTTCATTTTTTAGTTCGGTTTTCTAATAAAGCGTGTTGTTTTAGTTTTTTAAAACTATTATTTATTTATTTACTTAATTAAAAATAAAACTTACAGTTTTATTTGATTTTCATATTTATTAAGATTTAATTCAGTTAAAGCTGTTTCGGTACACTGTACCTTCTTCAGATATGTTAACAAATTATTTATTTTTTATTTTTTAGTTGGGTTTTCTAATAAAGCGTGTTGTTTTAACTTTTTAAACTATTATTTTTTTTATTTTTAGTTTAATTGATTGTCATAAACCGGAATCCCATGAAAATTCAATTGCTTAAGGTATTTTTAGTGTCTAGGCACAAATATAATTATATATTATTTTAAATTATTATCTAACATTATTATAATATTTCTTAATTTTTTGATATAGATAAATAGTTACAGTTAATCGTATCCTCCTCATATTTTTTTGGATAAATTACAATTTGGTAAGTTTACAAAATAGATAGATCATCGGTTGATTAATGTCTTTGACATCGTCCGATTCCTAATAGCCAATTTTGTCGTTACATCCAATCTCCTGGTTGTAGATGTTTCTCCTTCATGTATAAACATATTCCCTCACTCCAGGAGGTTTTAGGTCTTCTTCTGCCTCGTCTTCCCTCATGTTTCCATTCTAAAACACATTTTGGTAGTCGATCCTCTTCCATTCGCTGCACATGTCCGTACCATCTTAATTGCTGAGTTTTAATATAATCTAAAATAGTGTCTTCAAACTTCATTTTCTCCCTTATAACTGAGTTCCTAATTTTTTCTCTTCTTGAAATTCTTGCTGCCCTTCGTATAAAATCCATTTCCGTTGCCAAAAGATACTTATTTGTTTTTGTTGGTAATGGTCAAAGTTCTGCTCCATAAGTAATGATGCTTTTAACAATTGTATGATATATATTCATTTTATTTTTATTACTAATATATATAAATCTTTGCAATCAATTTGATAAATCCCTGGTTTGTAGCCTTCATTCTACAATTAAGAGGTGAATCGTAAAAATCTAACTATTTATTAATCAAATTTGAAAGTTTGGCAGTAGCATTTTTTTTATAACTGATTGGAAAAACATACGCTGACAACAAACTTGATTGTGTGAGATTAAAAGAACAACAGACTGCTTTACGAAGATCTAGAGATAGAAAAAAAGTTACTGCCAAATTATAGTATTCAGTCGTTTGAAGCCAATTATTGATTTGGAATTGAGTAATCTATCAATCCAAAGATACAATCAATCCAATTTCACTTCACGCTCTGAATAAATTAGTATATCTCTAAAATTAACAAAAATAACGATGACAGGCACTTTCGTTTTGCGAATATCCAATATCGATTCATCATCCTCATTTAAGTTATCTATTAACTAACTGGTATTATTGAACCCAGAGGTTCATGATCGCGCCGATATAAACTTTCCACACATTCCAATCCTATGCTAATAATTTCCTGTGTATTCATCTGCCCTAAAACATGGTTAATGGGGTACGCCGTAGCGTAGTGGTTAAGGCAGTGCGCTATAAACCGAAAGGTCGATTGTTCGACTCCCGGTAGGATCAGGATTTTTAAAACTGACCTAAACCTTCTGGCGGCACCATCATTAACGGAAATGAGTACCAGACGCTTGTTCTGGGGGTAAAGGCGGCCGTCACAAAGGGCTGATATGAAGTTCCGATTGTCTAGAAAAACCACCTACTACCTCAAGGGTCTCCCATGGGGATTACTTTACCTTTACCTTAAAACATGGTTAATGTTATTTTGTCATCTCATTCTTGGCATACCTACTGCACATTTTGCCTCCGTCTTCCGGACAAAAAAGTTTTCTGTCTCTCTTGCACTCCCCATTCGTATCACATGCCCTGCCCATCGCAGTCTACAAGTAGCAGCAGTAGTTGTAGGTTATATTTCCCGCGCCTTAGCCGTGTGGTTGAAGGCATGATGCCTTGATGCAGAGCTACAGAACTTGGCCTGGTTCCAGACCCCGTGAGGAAAAATTTTCTCATGGAACTCTGGCCAGTTTGGAACCGGCATCGTAAGGAATTTGATAGGTACAACAAGTGCGGTTCTAGATTGAGGAAACCAATAATCAGGAAAGGAAGACCTCCAAACTCGTGGATGCAAGAAATAAGAACTGGAATGAGAACAAGAGGACTGGAGGAAATGAAGTGGATGGATACAGACGAGTGGAGAAGTAACATAAAACTTTAGGCACAGAAAAATGTGTAAACACTGAATATATATATCCACCGCTGTGGTCTCGAGGTAGCGTGCTGCCTTGTCAGGCAGCGGGCCCGGGTTCGATCCCGGGTCGGGGCAGTTTTTTCTGGGTGAGGTTTTTATTGGGGTTTTTCGTCACCTGTAAGACAAACGTCAGGAAAACTTTAAGGCCCAAACGGTCACCGAAATCATATGCCCATCATCATCAGGATCCTTATCATTATCATCATCATCCTTCACCGGTGTGGAAAGCAACGGGAAGCTACCACACCTACAATTCCCTAGTAAAGCTGCAAGCATAGCATGAAAATTCTATGATTGCAGTGAAGGACCTGCCTTCGGGCAGAATACTATGGATGGATGGATATATATATATATATATATATATATATATATATATACACACACAAAATAAAACAAGGATATTTTATGAAAATTAGACTTTTATTTTGTGAACTGAGTAAAAGAACTTAATGAACTATTCCCAGAAAGAGAGTTGGATTTAAAAACGCCACGTATTTCGTCACTACACGACTTGTAAGTTATGAACTAGAGTTCGATTCATAAATTGAGATGAATAGTCCCACAGAGGGTTCCCTCAGTCAGGCACATTTCATTAATATTGACAATGCATTGAAGAATTTCTCCCAAACAGGCAAGCTTAATTTTGAGTTAAAAATCCGATCGCCAGCAGAAATATTCAATAGCATTAACATTCAATATTCTGTTCCTCAGATCAAAAATACACAGACTACAATGTTTTATAATCTTTGTAATTAAAGCATAGAATACGAAATAAAAAATAAGGGAAATTATGATTGTCCAAGAGGAGCCGAACATCACAGACATTATAGGAAAGAAAATATTACAGTGGTATGGCCACGTCAAAAGAATGCCAGAGCAAAGATTGCCTAAAATTGTTATGGAATGGATCCCAATGGAAAGGAGGAAGAAAGGAACACCAAAGAAAACCTGGATACAAGGTGTGCAAGCGGCTATGATTACACAGGCCAACATGATTTTTGTCTCATGAGTACCAATAGTTGTACTTAATGCAGTTTTTTATCGTGTTTTCAAATATGTATTCGGAATTTCTCCATCACCCACAGTTTTTTTATTTCAATTTCAATTAATGGATTTAAATAATTCTTTTTAATTAACGTTTATCGTCCATTGTAAAAAAAAACCAAATGAGCTAACTCAAATGGTTTCAGCTACGAACAAGAGATATCAAGGCAAATTATTGTTGCACCATCAAGAGGGATGCTACACATGCGAAATATAGCAGAAAATCGTAATTTCTTACTTTCTAGGTGAGTCCGAATGTTCGAATATTGTGTAGTTACGAATGTAGAAAAAATTAAAGTGTTTGAAATTATAAATTTCTGTCTCTCTGAAACCTTGCGTGATGGAGAAAAACCGATATGTTATTTGAATTCAGGAGAAAAAATACTATCAGAATCACATATTTTTCTTTCTGAGACAAAAAAGAACGGTTATTTTTTGTTGCTTAGTGTTATTGGTATTACGTTCTGATAATTTAAACAATACATTTGTTTAAATACAGTTCTACAAAATAATAAAACATCTTCCTGTGCTCAAGACTTTTTAAATTTGTATCTTCTCTCTCTATGTTCCCATTCTAATTCTTCCAGACCTCTCCCTCAGACCTCTTCTTATATCATCCATCCATTTAAATCTAGGTCGACCTCTCTTTCGTTCCCCAGGTGGAATCCATTTAAAACCTTTTCTGAGCAATTTTGTCTCTGGCATTCTACGTAAATGACCATACCATTCTAGATGTCTGTATCTCACAGAATCTAATACTGAATTTTGAACTTTCATTTGTTGTCTGATGATTGTATTTCTGTTTTTTTTTTTTTTTTTCCAATTTAGAATGTCTAATTGGGCGTCTAAAATAACCCATTTCACTAAACATAACTTCTAATCCCAACTTTTATTCAACTGCCAACCTTCTGCACCGTATATTATTATGAGTTTTTGTAATTTGATATCCATTCTTATGTTCTTATCTCACAAAACTCCGTTTATCATAAGTAATGCCACGAGTGATTTCCAAATCATCGATAAATTCACGACTCACGAAGTGAGGAGTGAATTTATCTAGAGAATTTGGAAATCAAGAGTGGCATTTGTTAGGACTATTTAACGAATAAAATTAAGCTCTTTACTCACAAATCGTTGTTTAACTGTAGTTATTTTTAAATATTTATATATTTAATGTAAACGGCGATGTTTGAAAACAAATGAGAAACGATTGGTACGCTTCATTTGCTTATTTTGTTCATCACTACAACCAGATCACATTATGTATAGCCAAAGAATCGCAATATTGTAAGAATGCACCCTAATGGAGAAATTTATAATCAACGTTATAGGTATTAATTAATGTCTGATGTCCTATTGTAAATATGTCAATTATATTTTTCTGCAACGTCATTTCCTGGAAAATAATTCGTTTAAGAAAGTGCAAACAGTGGTTTCTTTTTTTTTTTGTGGTATAATCAATTGTTACAAATGTTTTTAGGTAATTACATCGCATTCCATCTTCTAAAACTATATCTTTCTTTTCATCACCACAAGATAAATACAATTATTTATTCAAACACATTCTATTCTATAGTGTTCTATCCTAGGGCAGGTCTTTCACTGCAATTATAGCATTTTCATGCTATGCTTTGCAGCTTTACTAGGGAATTGAAAGTGTGGTTGCCTTCCACGTCGGTGGAATGATTAGGATGATAATGATGATGGCCAAAGATTTTCGGGGAACCTTGGGCCCTAGGGTTCCTGAAATTTGTCTTACGTGTGAGGAAGAACCCAGGAAACTGTCCCCACCGGGAATTGAACCCGGGCCCGCTGCGTGACAAGGCAGCACGTTACCTCGAGACCACAGCGGTGGACCATTCAAACACATAAATGCCGAATATATTTGAGCCATTATGCGTGGGTGATATCCAAGGAAAGAGTAAGAGAAAGTTATCAGAGAAAGTAATATTTACAGATTTCAAGAACAAATGTTAATAACGCACCGTCATTAAATTGTGTCGGAAAATATTAAGTTACTTCAATCATTCTATTTTAAATTATATTTTCAAGCTATTCTTTTTGCAGACGATTTAGATCTTCTGGAACTTTCCGAAAATTATTTGCAACGATCAACTTATAATTCACAAAAAATAGGTGCCAAATTTAATGTGGAAATATCAATTAACAAAACCAAAGTTATGGCATTTCATGGGAAGGACCCCATACGAAGTAAAATCTGTCTCCAGAATAAAATTTTAGAGAGATCGAATCAATTTAAATATCTTGAATATAATCTCTCTATCTGGGATGAAAAGGATATCCCTGAAAAAATTTACTAGTTATAACAAAAGTTTGGGAATTATTAATCAAGTTATAAAACCATCCCTTGTACAAAAAAACACCAGATTATGTCTATATAAAACTTTGGCTAGACCAGTGTTGACCTATGGTAGTGAAGCATGGAAACTAAAAAGACAACATGAAAGCAGAATAACGGTTTGTGAAATGAGATTCATGCGCAGAACAGCGGGTTACACCAGATGGGATCGGAAAAGGAACACCGATATCTTAAAAGAATTGACTACGCCAATTTTGGAATATATTAAACAGTACCAACTAAATTGGAAACACCATCTAGAAATAATGAGTTCAAATCGGATCCCAAAGCTGTTTATAATTATATACCAAGAGGACGAAGATCTCTGGGCCGACCTATGAAACGCTGGAGGGAAAATTTTCTATAGGATCGTAACAGGCCTTGGCCTAATACTTGGAAGGAAGAAGAAGAAGACAAAAATACATAAGAGCAGAAAAGTGTGTCCCACAAGAGGGATTAAATAAACTAAACGAATTACACAGAACTACAACAGATCAGATTTTTAGTATAAGACAGATTTTAGAAAAGAAATGGGAATATAATGGTACTGTACATCAACTATATGTAGACTTCAAAAAAGCATATGATTCAATTAAGGGGGAGAAGTTATATAGTATCCTGCTAGAGTTCGGAACTCCTAAAAAGTTAGTTAGACTTATACGAATGTGTCTAAATGGCACAAAGACTAGGGTGCGAGTAGGCGAAAAGTTTTCGGACACTTTTGAAATCCAGAATGGCTTGAAGCAAGGAGATGCGCTATCTCCTCTACTATTTAATTTTGTACTAGAGCATGCCATTAAATCTTTAGAGGATGACGAAGGCCTACAACTCAATGGTATTAATAAGCTGTTAGTTTATGCTGATGATGTAGTACTATTGGGCGATAGCGAGGACATACTAAAGGACAACACGCACACACTATTGGGCAACACTAAGAAATTAGGACTCGAAATAAATGACAAATGAGGGAAATTTTGAGGAAGTGGCTGAATTCAAATACCTAGGAACAATAATCACAAATAGAAATGAAATGCGCAAACAAATTAATCATAGGCTCAATTGTGGAAATGCATGCTATTATGCATTGCAGAGACTTTTGATGTCCCAACTCCCTTCAAAAAACGTTAAACCCAAAATATATAAAACTATTATTCTACCAGTTATATTATATGGATGAGAAACTAGGACTCTTACTTTAAGAGAGGAAAGGAGATTATGAGTATTTGAGAATAAAGTACTTAGGAACATTTTTAAACCAAAGAGAGATGAACAGAAAGTGAATGGAGAAGACTTCATAACAATGAACTACATAGTCCTTATAGGAAGCCAGATATAATAAGAACAGTCAAGTCTCGTAGACAGCGATGGGCAGGACATGTTGCACGTATGGGGAATGAAAGACGTGAATGGAAGCTTCTTGTAGGAAAGCCAGAGGGAAAAGGCCCAGTTGGTAGACTTAGAATGAGGTGGGAGAATAATATTAACTATGATTTGAGTGAAGTAGATTATACAGGCAATGATTGGAAAGCGTTAGCTCAGGATAGGGATGTATGAAGAGCTTATGTCCGCGCGGCCATGAACCTACGGGTTCGATAGTGCCAGTGAGCAAGAGTAAGAATTACACAGAAAGTAGAATTTATGGTTTACATAATATTATATTATATTTTGGCAGCCTGTATAGCGATTTTCAAATAACGGCTCATAATGGTTGGCTTTCGCTGACTTTTTGATAATTCACTTCTCGTTTTATCAATGTCATGGGATATATCGTGTTTCGCTGCCAAAAATTGAAAACTGAAGCCTCTAAGAGGAGTGATAAGGAAAAGAGGTGAAACGAATGTAATCTACAACTTACTCATTCCACATCTACCGCAGCAATATCACGTAGAACACTACAAATATAACGGGAAGAAATAAAGTTTAATATTTGTAGTTTAACATTTATTGAGAGAAGTTGAAATGACGAGAGTCCCTCTACTGGATAACAGCTTCTGATTCCACAGACGAGCCTGTATTTGATTTCTTCCTGCGCCTAACTTCTGTTTGTAATTGCACTGATCAATATGATTTTTGTCTCATGAGTACCAATAGTTGTACTTAATGCAGTTTTTTTATCGTGTTTTAAAATATGCATTCGAAATTTCTCCATCACCCACAGTTTTTTCATTTCAATTTCAATTAAATGATTTAAATAATTATATTTTAATAAACGATTTTTCATCCATTTGTCCATTGTAAAATAAAAGCAAATGAGCTAACTCAAATGATTTCAGCTAAGGAAAAGAGATATCAAGGCAAATTAAATCCTAATATGCTGACCGATTATTGTTGGACGATCAAGAGGGATGCTCCACAGGCGAAATATAGCAGACAATCGTCATTTCTTACTTTCTAGGCGAGCCCGAATGTTCGAATATTGTGTAGTTACGAATGTAGAAAATATTAAAGTGTTTCAAATTATAAATGCATGTCTCTCCGAAACTTTGCGCGATGGAGAAAATCCGATATCATATTTGAATTCAGAGAAAAAAATACTATCAGAGTCACATATTTTTCTTTCTGAGACAAAAAAAAAAGTTTCTTTTTTGTTGTCAGTGTTATTATTCCTTGATTTTGAATTCAGTGGCTTCTTCAAAATTTCCCTCATTTGTTGCTACCTGTACATTCCCATTTAATAATCCATCTATACGTATTATTATTATTATCATCATTATTATTATTGATGTATGGACAATCAATAAATATACAAATATAGACTAATAACTTTAGAAATTGATTATTTACGCAGAGTGTAGAACATGTCACAAATATGAAAAATTAGAAACATAATGGAAGCATAAGAAAACAATTGAAAGAATTGAGAAGGAATTAAAATCGTTAGGACATATTTTAAGAATGGAAGATGACCGATGGACGAAACAACTATATCAATGGTAACAGATCAGAAAGAAGAAAAAAGGGAGACCAAAGTTAATATGGAAGGAAAGTACAAGGATAGCAATTGCAAGAGGGCTAAGCATTGAAGATGCACAAGATCGTAGGCTTTCGAAGTTTGGCACGGGAAGAGGGCAGCAGCTGTAAAAAAAAAACAGAAGATAGATTATTATTATTATTATTATTATTATTATTATTATTATTATTATTATTATTATTATTATTATTATTATTATTATTATGTCTACCGCTATGGTTTCGAGGTAGCGTGCTGCCTTGTCACGCAACGGGCCCGGGTTCGATTCCCGATCGGCACAGGCTCCTAGGTGAGGTTCTTAACGTGGTTTTTCTTACCTGTAAGACAAATGTCAGGAAATTTAGGGTTCAACGGTCCCCGAAAATCATCTGGCCATCATCATCATCCTCATCATTATCGTCATCATCCCTCACCGGTGTGGAAAGCAACGGGAAGCTACCACACCTCTAATTCCTTAGTAAAGCTGCAAAGCATAGCATAGAAATGTTACGAATGCAGTGAAAGATCTGTCCTCGGGCAGAATTATTATTATTATTTATTATTATCGGCTGCGGTAGACTAGTGGTTATGCTCCTTGCCTCTGGTCCCGAGGGTCGCGGGTTCAAACCCGGCCTGGGTCGATGGATTTTTATAGGATGGAAAAATCCAAGGAGCAAGTCCTCCGGGAGGGACTTTAAACAGTGGTTCCGCGAGTCTGAAGATTTTCAGGCTCGTAAAAGATCCTTAAGCCTGAATGAAAAGGCCTCTAAGCAAAATTTACCGAATTTTCCCGTCCTAGCACTACCTCGGTTTCCCAGATGTCAGTATGAGGCGGAACGCTGACCACGACCAGTCAAATGACATCTATACGAAAACAAGTTTAACAAAATTAGCATGGTTCAAATTCTTCCCTATAGGGGGACAGCGCCTAAATCTCTGTGAAGGGAAACATGGGCTTACAACATACAAGATTATTATTATTACTTACTTTCTCACTCACTGGCACTATCGAACCCGTAGGTTCATGGCCGCGCGGACATAAGCTCTGCATACATTCCTATGCTGAGCTAATGCTTTCCAATCATTCCCCGTATAATCTACTTCCCTCAAATCATAGTTAAATTGTTCTCCCACCTCATTCTTGGTCTTCCAACTGGGCGTTTTCCCTCTGGCTTTCCTGAAAGAAGCTTCCATGCACGTCTTTCATTCCCCATACGCGCAACATGTCCTGCCCATCGCAGTCTACGAGACTTAACTGTTCTTATTATAACTGGCTTCCTATAAAGACCATGTAGTTCATTGTTATGTAGTCTTCTCCATTCATCTGTCTGCAATGCATAATAGCACGCATTTCCAGAATTATTATTATTATTATTATTATTATTATTATTATTATTATTATTATGTCTACCGCTATGGTTTCGAGGTAGCGTGCTGCCTTGTCACGCAACGGGCCCGGGTTCGATTCCCGATCGGCACAGGCTCCTAGGTGAGGTTCTTAACGTGGTTTTTCTTACCTGTAAGACAAATGTCAGGAAATTTAGGGTTCAACGGTCCCCGAAAATCATCTGGCCATCATCATCATCCTCATCATTATCGTCATCATCCCTCACCGGTGTGGAAAGCAACGGGAAGCTACCACACCTGTAATTCCTTAGTAAAGCTGCAAAGCATAGCATGGAAATGTTACGAATGCAGTGAAAGATCTGTCCTCGGGCAGAATTATTATTATTATTTATTATTATCGGCTGCGGTAGACTAGTGGTTATGCTCCTTGCCTCTGGTCCCGAGGGTCGCGGGTTCAAACCCGGCCTGGGTCGATGGATTTTTATAGGATGGAAAAATCCAAGGAGCAAGTCCTCCGGGAGGGACTTTAAACAGTGGTTCCGCGAGTCTGAAGATTTTCAGGCTCGTAAAAGATCCTTAAGCCTGAATGAAAAGGTCTCTAAGCAAAATTTACCGAATTTTCCCGTCCTAGCACTACCTCGGTTTCCCAGATGTCAGTATGAGGCGGAACGCTGACCACGACCAGTCAAATGACATCTATACGAAAACAAGTTTAACAAAATTAGCATGGTTCAAATTCTTCCCTATAGGGGGACAGCGCCTAAATCTCTGTGAAGGGAAACATGGGCTTACAACATACAAGATTATTATTATTACTTACTTTCTCACTCACTGGCACTATCGAACCCGTAGGTTCATGGCCGCGCGGACATAAGCTCTGCATACATTCCTATGCTGAGCTAATGCTTTCCAATCATTCCCCGTATAATCTACTTCCCTCAAATCATAGTTAATATTGTTCTCCCACCTCATTCTTGGTCTTCCAACTGGGCGTTTTCCCTCTGGCTTTCCTGAAAGAAGCTTCCATGCACGTCTTTCATTCCCCATACGCGCAACATGTCCTGCCCATCGCAGTCTACGAGACTTAACTGTTCTTATTATAACTGGCTTCCTATAAAGACCATGTAGTTCATTGTTATGTAGTCTTCTCCATTCATCTGTCTGCAATGCATAATAGCACGCATTTCCAGAATTATTATTATTATTATTATTATTATTATTATTATTATTATTATTATTATTACCGAAGTGAATGATTAACAAGATGTGAATAATATTTGCATTAATTGCGCATGTCACGAGTTGAGGGTGTGACGTCGGAGATTCATTTTATCCTCCTGCTCACCTCTGACCCAGGACTGTAAAGTATAATTAAGATGGCCGGATACGGAGCTCTGCACTAGTTACTAATACTATTCTCTAGTTTTATAGCAGCCCGAGGGCGGATCGTGTCGGGTACTATCTGTCAGAAACATCCAAAATAAACACGAACAAGATTCAAATCACATACAACACGTTTACTTTCAACACTGACTCACAAACTAAACTATACCGAATGTCTGATGTGTTACTGTCAATCGTGAACGTTCACACTATTACGGCTGCCTTTCTCCATAGTCTAACGTTTAGACTTAAGATGAAGTTTTGATAAGAAACCCATGTCCGGAAGTGTACCATTTCGATGTAAAATAGGTTTGAAGATCGAAACACAATGGGCTGATATCGTGTGTTGTGTTTTAGAATAAGTATTACAAACAATCATAGTGAGGCTCGCTTTGTTTCCCTGCAGCTGTTATAAATAACACTGAGGAACAAAAAATAAACTTTTTCTTGTGTCAGAAAGAAAAATATGTGATTCTGACAGTATCTTTTCTCCTGAATTCAAATATGATATCGGTTTTTCTCCATCGCGCAAGGTTTCCGAGAAACAGGAATTTATATTTTCAAACACTTCAATATTTTCTACATTCGTAACTACACAATATTCGAACATTTTGACTCACCTAGGAAATAAGAAATGACGATTTTTTGCTATATTTCGCCTGTGGAGAATCCCTCTTGATGGTCCAAGAATAATCGGCCAGCATACTAGGATTCCATTTGCCTTGATATCTCTTTTCCATAGCTGAAACCATTTGAGTTAGCTCATTTGGTTTTATTTTAGAATAGACAAAAGGACGAAAAAAAGTTTATTAAAAAATAATTATTTAAATCCATTAATTATATTGAAATAAAAAAAAACTGGGCGATGGAGAAATTCCGAATACATATTTGAAAACACGATAAAAAAACTGCATTAAGTACAACTATTGGTACTCATGAGACAAAGATCTTGTTGACCAGTGTTATTAAATACAAAAAAGCCGACTACCGCCACTATTATAATTGCGCATGTTAATCATTGTCGCGCGGCACCCGCTTTTATATAAACGGACAACCACCATAGTGTGGCGATAATACTACATGTGTGGTTCCACGTGGCGACCCTGTTGTTCCTTGCACAAAGTGTACTTGCGACGAATGTTTTCATACACACGCCCCACAAGACCTGGTGTGTGGTCAATAATTTCTGCTGTCACCAGAATTCGAGCACGAAGATCTTCCTCCGACACCACAGAATTGCACAATTCAGAGATGAATAGATGGACCACATAATAGAATGGATAACAATTCCGAAACAGATTCATCATTACAAACCACGAGGACGAAGACCCAGTTAAAGATGTACATGTACATGTACTTGAGACCATAATGTCTAATCGTTGATGCTGACGATGATAAGCGGTAAGCTCATCGCCTAAAAAGACACATCCTAAATCAACTAATTTATTACTTTTATGGAAATTCTGTCTATACCTTATTCGTTCTTTGAGTGGTCCTAACATAAACAAAAGCCAATTGTATCTTTCCGCCATTCGCACCACAATTACTGTCACATTAACAGGGAGCACGTGTGAAGTATATAAGACACGTGATCGTTGAATGGGGTAGATCACAAGAAACCTGGTGAGATTTTTCACTGAACTTGTGAAATACATTTAATACACAAGTGATCTTCTTGGTGATATAATATTAAAATATATATGTAGTCAATATGCCCATTTCACCAATTAATGTTTTAAAATGGTCAACAAGTTTCTACAGCCAAGCTGTCATTCTCAAGACCAGATATTTACAGTCAATATCTGGTCTTGAGAATGACAGCTTGGCTGTAGAAACTTGTTGACCATTTTAAAACATTAATTGGTGAAATGGGCATATTGACTACATATATATTTTAATTGTGAAATACATTTAAAATAACTGTGTATTTATCACTAGTAAAAGATTTGCCAGACTTGTGCTTTAAAATTTAGATGGCGACACAGCAACAGAAGACTCGACAACTTCAGCCATTTTGTTGCTTCAGAATCGACAGAAGCATGGCTCAAATGCATCATCCATATATAATAAACTATTTTAAGTTCTAATTATTGATTAGGTATATTTTAGAATATTTTCTATGTTTTGAATATTATTATTTTCATCCACGAAGAATAAAAAGTATATTCAGAGGACATATTTTTAATTTCATGAAGGGAACAACCTTTTTGCGTACTTATTGCTTCTATGTCGTACGTAGGTGTCCATAACACTGGTCAACATGATTTTTGTCTCATGAGTACCAATAGTCGTGCTTAATGCAGTTTTTATCGTGTTTTCAAATATGTATTCGGAATTTCTCCATCACCCACAGTTTTTTTATTTCAGTTTAAATTAATAGATTTAAATAATTATTTTTTTAATAAACGTTTTTTCGTCCATTTGTCCATTGTAAAATCAAACCAAATGAGCTAAACTCAGGAGATTTATTCTTCTTCCTTTCGTGTGATAGACCTAGTGGTCTGTTACGTTCTCAATCCAACGTTTGAAGGGTCTGCCCAAAGATCTCTTGCCTGGTGGCTAGTAATTTAAGATCTGACGTGGTATTCTTGTTCTGCTCATTCTTCTTACGTGAGATTTCCAGTTGCTTCTGTATTTTTGTACTTATTCCATGACTGATTCTGTTTGTAATTCTTTGAGAATCCCAGAATTCCTTTTATGGCTCAGAAGATTTCAGCTATGGAAAAGATATATCAAGGCAAATGGAATCCTAATATGCTGGTCGATTATTGTTGGACCATCAAGAGGGATGCTCCACAGGCGAAATATAGCAGAAAATCGTCATTTCTTACTTTCTAGGTGAGTCCGAATGTTCGAATATTGTGTAGCTACGAATGTAGAAAATATTAAAGTGTTTGAAAATATAAATGCCTGTCTCTGGGAAACCTTACGTGATGGAGAAAAACCGATATCATATTTGAATTCAGGAGAAAAAAATACTATCAGAATCACATATTTTTCTTTCTAAGACAAAAAAAAAGTTTCTTTTTTGTTGCTCAGTGTAACCAATGAAAAGCGAGCAGGTCGTATGGTTTTGTTTTGAGGATCACATTAAGAGAGGATAGTCTTTAAATAACTATAACTTTTCTATGTGTAATTTTATTTAAATGCACAGAATGACATGAGGACATGAGTATCCTGTTTAACGCCTTACAATTCTCGTCGCATGATAGAAAAGCCATCCAGTAACATCAAGCTCTGAGGGAATTTTCAGCCATGACGCGTTGTATGAAAAATTAAAAGAAAATATAGGCGGAGAGAGTATTTTTAATGTCATAAATCTTTTTATATTAGTGTTTTCCCATCCACCATAAATTCTACGTAAAGATGAGACGAGCAGGCCTCCCCGTTAGCGCGCGGTGGCCATGATTCATGTCAGAAATTAATTAGAGCTCGAAATGGTAGAGAGGATGAGGGGAGAAAAAGAAACCCCTAGCAACGAGCTGTGGGCCCGTTTTTTCGCGCGAAAAAATAATTGTAAAAAAAAACTTTTTTTTTTAACTATGTGACATTCGCTGTCCAGTTGAAACGGCATACACAATGAAAAGTTGAAATTTACCTCCTCCCATCCTGCATGGCACTAGAAATACCACTTCAAAACATAGCTGCGGCTCTAATATTATATATTCATACTTTGTACCGCTGGCATGCAGCAATAATAGTCTTTACTCTCTGTTAAATTGAACGTGTTATAGTTTTTTACAACTGTCAGTTCAACAAATGTTTTAAAATCCAATGAAAAAGCATATCTTTTAACTAAAATTTAGGATAAACGGCTTCTTAAATGTCATTCGCAGTTTTGCGTTTTTTATGAAATGGGGCGAAATGGTTAATTTTACTTCGTATATAGTATACCAGTCAGCTGTGGTCTCGAGGAAGCGTGCTGCCTTATCATGCAGAGGGACCTGGTTGATTTCCGGTCGGGACAGGCTCTGGGTGAGGTTTTTTCGGGATTTTTCCTCACCTGTAAGACAAATGTCAGGATATTAAGGGCCCAACGGTCCCCGAAAATCATCCGGTCATCATCATCATAATCATCATCCTTCACCGGTGTGGAAAGCAACGGGAAGCTATCACACCCATAATTTCCTAGTAAAGCTGCAAAGCATAGCATGAACATGCTATAATTGCAGTGAAAGACCTGGATGGATAAATAGTATACCATATAAATTAAGGGAATTAATGTATTCCTTTATATAAATAATTCGGGTGTTTACGACGTATATTTTGAGAAGGCCCGAAATAATATCAAATCAAGAATTATGGTCTAAAACTGGATAAGCACCCACAAAAAATATATCGAAGAAAGAAAGTGTCATTGGATTGGACATACTAATTCAATACAAAGTTCTGGGTTGGACTGGAATCGGTCATACACAAGGCAAATTGGGAGACCAAAACTAATTTGAAAACGAATTAAATGCAATGGTTGAAACTATTAATTCATAATTTTTCTCTAGATCATATAGCTTACTTTTACGTAGTTTTCTCCATTCACTTCTTCATTTCTCTTTGGTAAAGAAAGAATTTTAAGTAATTTATTCGCACATACTCGTAACTGTTTCATAAGAGACTATTTTCCGCATCCTTTTATTGTAACTGGATGAATCTCCGTTTTAGTGACTAAATTTCTACAGAAATTTAAAACAACTTAAGTTGAGGAGACGGACCCACAAGGTGAATATTTCATAGTTTTTAATTCATATACTGTATTACTAAATTTTTAGTTTAACATTTTTAAGAGGACTTCAAGAGTTCCTGTAATGCATACTAGCATATGTTTCCAGAATGTTTAATATTATTTTTCTACATTTCATTACTTACTCTTACTCACTGGCACTATCGAAAACCCGTAGGTTCATGGTTGCACGGACATAAGCTCTCCATACATCCATATCCTGAGCTAATCCTTTCCAATCATTCCCTGTATAATCTACTTCCTTCAAATCACAGTTAATGTTATTCTCCCACCTCATTATTGAGTTACCAACAGGGCGTTTTCCCTCTGGCTTTTATACAAGAAGCTCCCATGCAAGTCTTTCATTCCCCATACGTGCAACATGTCCTGCCCATCGTAGTCTACGAGACTTAACTGTTCTTATTACATCTGGCTTCCTATAAAGACCATGTTCATTGTTATCTAGTCTTCTAGTCTTCTTCATTCACCTGTTTGTTCATATCTCTTAGGTCCAAAAATTTTCCTAAGTACTTTATTCTCAAATACTTCTAATCTCCTTTCCTCCCTTAAAGTAAGAGTCCATGTTTCGCATCCATATAATATAACTGGTAGAATAATAGTTTTATATATTTTCAGTTTAACTTTTTTTGAAATGAGTTGGGACACAAGAGTCTCTGCAATGCATAATAGCACGCATTTTCAGAATTGAGCCTATGTTTAATTTCTTCATTTCATTACTCGAATATTTCACTATACAGTGTAGGCCATGCTTTAACGACCTTCACTCCCCCCCTAAGAAACCTAAGTTAATACTTAGAACTACCACGCGCAAACGGTTCCACTTTTCAATGTTGCCACGTCCAAAAATTACTCTTTAAAAATCGGATTTAAAAATTCAACTATAATCATCATCATCCTTCACGGATTAGGTGTTTGCCTGTTCCGATCTCACATCTGTTCAGCCCAGCTCTTTCTTGGTCTTCCTACCTATCTTCGTCCTCCAAGATTATACATCAGTGTCATCTTTAGTATCATATCCTTTGTCATTCTTTGCAGATGCTCTATCCAATTGTTCCCGTGTTCTTCTATTTGTTGAAGAAGTGGTTCTACGTTTAGTTCCTCTCTAATATTCTCATTTCTAATATGTTCTTGCTTTGTACAACCGTTCACAGCCCGTAGGAAGATCATTTCCGCTGCCTGAATTTTACTTTTTTTCTTTTTCCTTCAGAATCCAGGCTTCACTTCCATACATCGCCACTGGTAGTGCGATGGTTGAGTAAAATATTAGCTGCGTATCCTTTCTTACCCTGTTCCTCAGTTTTCCTCTGACTGTTCCACAATATTGTTGGGGGGGTTCTTCTTCGGGCTGGAAACCCACAACGTAAAAAAATCTTTCTCAATAGTCTCACACGATTAAGTCTAACGGAAAATTAATCCATTCTATGCTATATGGACATGCACATAGTATAAAAATATAAATATAAATATAATAATAAAAATTATTGACTGAACAAATCAATAATTTAATATAAAACACAGGGGGATAAAAAAAAATTGTAAAAAGATAGGGTAGTTGATTTGGCAACTTCGGAATATCTCCGTCTCTTTCTTTCTAATGAGGGTTCAAAGGCGGTCGGCTTATGTTAAATGATACTCATGAGAATGGTTGAAAAGGAAGATTTGTCGACAGTTAAAGAAACGATGCCGTTAAAGCATGGCACGAAAAATACCTCATTCTTGAAGAATATTTCCGGGATGTTAGCCGTGGTCTTGAGACTTGAAGTTCCCCTACGTTTCGCCAGAGTCTGCGTCCGGCATCCTCAAGGGTTGTCTTGAGACCTTGAAGAACATTTCCGGGCTGTTGGCCGTGATCTTGAGGCTTTAAGAAGATTTCCGGACTGTTGGCCGTGGTCTTGAGGCTTTAAGAAGATTTCCGGGTTGTTGGCCGTGGTCTTGAGGCTTTAAGAAGATTTCTGGGCTGTTGGCCGAGGTCTTGAGGCTTTAAGAAGATTTTCGGGCTGTTGGTCGTGGTTTTGAGGCTTTACGGATATTTCCGGACTGTTGGCCGTGGCCTTGAGGCTTTAAGAAGATTTCTGGGCTGTTGGCCGAGGTCTTGAGGTCATCATTATAACTCCGACCGTGAAAGCCTAAGTCAATACAATACCTCACTCATTCTTGCTTGCACCATCCTTCTCTGAAAATTCTCCCCTCTTATAATATGAAGGGTTAAACAACAGCTATAACGGCTGAATACATGTACCCCTCTATACTGAATGGATGGTCCCAAACTCTGCCAATAATAATTGGATGTGAGGCCAGCAACCGGCTGCTATACCAAGGGCCTTCTAGACCTGTCGATTCATGGGGGCTTTTTATAATATATATTATGATTTTTACAGTAAAGAGGAGAGAATACTATGACATGAAGGTTACAGTTGTACACCGAGTGTTTCTTTTTTATATTTTTAGTGCACATAATTCAATGTTAGCTGTACATTACAGTGCATGCATTAAAATGGTTTCGCGACAACTTTTTATCCCGGTGGGAGGGTAAAAAAAAACTGTTATTTAAACCATTTTTGCTTTTAAGAGTTAAGGTTAGTAAACGTGGCCAGCTTCCGACTGTTCATCAGCGTTTCATCATACCTGTTCATTTAAAAGCTACACAATGTTTTGAAACATTTCCTACTATAAAAAAGTGTGTTTTGCCATGACAATAATTGCGCATGTGCGTAATGTTTCTGTATTCACAGCAATATGCCTCACACACAGGTGGCTAATCAAAGTAATACACTTCATCTAAATAACGTCATTTTTTTTAAATTCAAGTTTGGTGTACACTCTGTTCAAATAATGTATACTCGAAATTTTCCAGTCACTATAATATGGGAAGCAACTAATACTACTACATCATAAAATTAGGCCTTTTTGAACTGTTTTCACATCAAGTGGGATTTAGTGAATCTTCCCATCTAGCATCCAACATTTCTATGTCCTATTGGTTTGTACTTAACAACAGCTGAGGGATTCTATCTGTAGGCATTCTTTTAACATGTTCAGACCATCAACACTTTTAAAATTCATGTACATGCCCCCACAGAAGATAAAGATGACAAGATCAAGGATGAGTTCTATGAAGAATTAGAATGCTTATTTGATAGCCTTTCACGATACCATATGAAAATTGTCTTAGGAGATTTTAATGCAAAAGTGGGGCGGGAAGATATATTCAAACCAACAATAGGCAAATTCAGTCTTCATGAAGATAGTAACGACAACGGGGTTAGATTAGTCACATTTGCCACATCAAAGAATCTCATTGTTAAGAGTACAACATTTCAGCATAAGGATATTCATAAATACACCTGGACGTCCCCAGACGGAGAAACTCGGAACCAGATAGATCATGTATTAGTGGATAAACGCTGGCACTGTAGTATCATCGATGTTAGATCAGTTAGAGGGACAGACTGTAATTCGGATCATCATCTGGTCAGGGTGAAAATCAGACAACGACTATCGCTTATGAGAGGAACGAACGCTAAGATGATTCTGTAAAATATGAATTAAAAAACTTGAAAAATGATGAAATGCGGCAAGAATACCAAATCAAAATTGCTAATAGATTTCAAGTACTGGAATCTTCAGATGACAATGTGGCAAAAGAAGAAGAAACTGGTATAAATAAAGAATGGGAGACTATAAGAGACACTATTAAATTGTCAGCATCAGAAAGCATTGGTTATTTAAAAAAGAGGCAGAACAAGAAATGGTTTCATGAGAAATGTGCAGACACTGTAAAGAACAGAAAGCTAGCAAAAATGAAATGGTTACACGAGCCAAATGAGGTAAATTTAGAGCAATTGGCTAGTATTAGACGGGAAACCACCAAGCTACTAAAGAGTAAAAAGAGGGAATATTTGAGAGAGAAGATTAATGATTTTGAAATGAATGCAAAAAATAGGAACATTAGAGAATTATATCAGTGAATTAGGATAGAGAAAAAAGGGTTTCAGGCCAGAACAAACATAATTCGGAATGAAAATGGGGATATGATTGCAGATTCCAGGAGTATATTAAATAGATGGGAAATTACTTTAATCAGCTATTACATGTACATACAGAACAGACATTGAGGAGGATAATTTACAGACAGCAGAAATGTAGTCGCAGAACCAAATACATTAGAGGTTGAAATGGCGATTGAAAAATTGAAGATGTATAAAGCATCAGGTTCAGATGAGATCCCAGCAGAACTGATCAAATCTGGGGGAGAAAAATTGATGGACAAGATACGCTGGTTGCTTAGTATGATTTTGAAAAAAGCTCTTCCAGATGAATGGAAGGAGTCAATTATCGTACCAATTTATAAGAAAGGAGATAAAACTGATTGCAATAACTACAGGGGAATCTCATTACTTTCAACTTCGTACAAAATTCTTACAAATATATTAGTAAGCAGACTTACTCCCTATATTGATGACATTCTAGGAGATCATCAATGTGCATTTAGAAGAAACAGGTCTACAAAAGATCAGATTTTTAGTATAAGACAGATTTTAGAAAAGAAATGGGAATGTAATAGGTACTGTACATCAACTATATGTAGACTTCAAAAAAGCATATGATTCAGTTAAGAGAGAGAAGTTATATAGTATCCTGCTGGAGTTCGGAATTCCTAAAAAGTTAGTTAGACTTATACGAATGTGTCTAAAGATGGCACAAAGAGTAGGGTGCGTGTAGGCAAACAGTTTTCGGACACTTTTGAAATCCAGAATGAAGGATGCACTATCTCCTTTACTATTTACTTTTGTACTAGACCATGCCATAAAATCTTTAGAGAATGGGGAAGGCTTACAACTCAATGGTGTTAATAAGCTGTTAGTTTATGCTGATGATGTAGTATTATTGGCCGATAGCGAGGAGATATTAAAGGACAACACGCACACACTATTGAATAACACTAAGAAATTAGGACTGGAAGTAAATATCAATAAAACTAAATATATGGTCACACGTAAAAATTCATTATATAATGCATATGGACAGCTAATGACAAATGAGGGAAATTTTGAGGAAGTGGCTGAATTCAAATACCTAGGAACAATAATCACAAATAGGAATGAGATTCACAAAGAAATTAAACAAAGGCTCAATTCTGGAAATGAGTGCTATTATGCATTGCAGAGACTCTTGATGTCCCAACTCCTTTCAAAAAAACATTAAACTGAAAATATATAAAACAATTATTCTACCAGTTATATTATATGGGTGCGAAACATGGACTCTTACTTTAAGGGAGGAAAGGAGATTACAGGTATTTGAGGATAAACTACTTAGGAAAATTTTTGGACCAAAGAGAGATGAACAGATAGGTAAATGGAGAAGACTTCATAACAATGAACTACATGGTCTTTATAGGAAGCCAGATATAATAAGAACAGTCTCGAAGACTGCGATGGGCAGGACATGTTGCGCGTATGGGGAATGAAATACTTGCATGGAAGCGTCTTGCAGGAAAGGAAAGCCAGAGAGGAAACGCCCTGTTGGTAGACCAACAATGAGGTGGGAGAATAACATCAACTATGATTTGAGGGAAGTAGATTATACACGGAATGATTGGAAATCATTAGCTCAGGATAGGGATGTATGGAGAGCTTATGTCGGCGGGGCCATGAACCTACGGGTTCGATAGTGCCAGTGAGTAAGTAAGTAAGTAAGTATTAAAGCACCGTCGAGGTTATGTAATAATTACTTATTATAGACTTTCGACTTTACAGCAGTTCGCCTTTGATTCCTGCTTTCCAGAGATTCCTATCTTCCCATTGTCCATCTTCCATACCCCTCTTCATCATGACATCATGTATTCCCTCATACCATGCTCTTCTACTTCTCCCCCTCTTCCTTCTGCCTGGTACCAACCGATCCAACACCTGTTTAGGCCACTGGTCTCCCGACATCCGTTGTACATGTCCATACCACTGTAGAGCTCTATTTGTTATCATATCGATAACAGTTTCTTGTGCATCCATTTCTTGTCTGATATATGTATTTCGAATATGTTGTAGCCTGGATATTCTCATACTTCTCCGTAATCCATCCATTTCTATCGCCAAGATTATTTTCTTCATCCTTTCATTTATTGTCCAGCTTTCAGATCCATATGTAAGTATACTTTCTATTATTGTCTGTATAATCTCTTTTTTTGTTTTACTGGTCAAATTTCTATTCCATAAAAGACAATTGAGGGATCTAATCGCCTTCCTTGCACAATTTGCTCTGTTAATAATACCTTTTTCACAGGTACCAGATTTATCTATTATAGATCCAAGATATTCAAATTCTTCAACACATTTAATTATCACATTATTTATTTGTATGTCTTCTGAATTTGCTCCGATTACCATATATTCTGCTTTAGTATAATTTATCTTCAGTCCACCTACCTCGAATGCATCTACGAACTTTCTAATCATATATTCTGTATCTACTTTATCTTGTCCTATTATAATCTGGTCATCAGTGAATAATAAATTGTGCAGTAAACGGTCATTAATGTTGATTCCCATTCCCCTACATGACTTATTCCATTTCATTTTTGTTATGTAATAAGATGTTAAATATAAAATTGGTAGCTGGTAAGTCAGTCGTCCTCAACTAAATTATTAAACTTCATCAAGTAGTTCCAATATGGAGGCCTTTCAAAAGCAATGTTTCATCTTCTGCATTTTAACTGGTACTGATGTTGTTGTACAGGTTGTACATATTGGAACTACTTAATACGAGGGTGAATCAAATATAAACAGGAATTATTGTTTACAATTTTATTGAATTAACAAAAAAAAAAAAAATACAAACCCACCACCTCATTTTTCTACATAGTCACCTGCATTTTCAACACACTTTTGTCATCGAGTTGGCAACTTTTTGATGCCGTCCTTGAAGAATGAGGGATGACATGTAGTCAGCCAGTTGCGCACGAACTCCTCTACCGCTGCATTGTCATCAAACCGCCTTCCTCCCAGGTCTTCTTCAAGTGGCCCAAACAAATGGTAGTCACAGGGTGACAAATCTGAACTGTAAGAAGGATGTTCCAGAGGTGTCGAATGCATTTTCGTCATTTTTTTTTCTTCCTGGCTGAAGAGCTGAGGAACCCACCTGGCAGACAATTTTCGGAATTTGAGTTCATAACTGATGATGGCTTGAACACTTCCGAAGCTTAGTCCAACCTGTGAAGCAATTTCAGAAATTGTTACGCGCCGATCCTCCTCAATAAGGTCTTGTACAGCATGAATGTTGTCTGCAGTGATGCTTGTTCGTTGTGGTCTTTGCATTTTCCACTGAATCCCGGCCCGCTAAAACTTTTTTTGTACCAATCATACACCTGCGTCTTCGAAAGGGTTGCTTCCCCGAACTGCGCATGGAGCCTTCTCAAAATTTCAGAAGGTTTAGTGCCTTCTTTCGCCAAAAACTTAATAATAATGCGTTGCGCAACAGACGTGTGTACCTCTTGCTCGCTCATGGCGTACTGAAGGAAGCGGCCGCTCTTCGGAGTGCGACACATCAAGATCCCTACTCCAGACACCCCCACCAACTTCCCCTCCAAACCGCAACATTTGCAGTTCGCTACCAGATCCTCCAGATACAAATTCCGGTTTACATTTGATCCACCCTCGTAATTTAGTTGAGGACGACTGACTCACCAGGTACCAATTTTATATTTAACATCTTATGTTCATACCAGTCCCGCGCCGTAGCCGAGCGGTTAAGGTAGGAAGCCTTGGCGCAGAGCTACGGGACTTGCGCTGGTTCGAGTCTCCATGGGGGAAGAAATTTTCTCATGGTATTTCGGCCAGTATGGGACCGGTGCCCACCCAGCATCGTGAGGCAATTGGGTAGCTACAATAAGTAGCGGCTCCAGGTTGAGGAACCAGCTATAACGGCTGGGGGACTCGACATGCTAACCACATGTCACCCCTACACTGGCCGTTGATCATCTACCTCTGTGATTGACACATGTGGATGTGAAGGGCCAGCAGCCGGCTGGTAAAAGGGCAACCGCTGAAAAGTGGAAAGACCCTCAATCGGAATGTTCATACCAGTTGTTTCTGATATGTCCAATTCTATTTGTTAAAATAATAGTATATTACGATGCGAGGTTAGGAATTGGTTTTTAGAGAATCGAGGAAAATATTTAAAAACCGGGCGATAGCAAGATTTTTAATTTCCGGGATTCTGTATAAAACACTTCACAAACGTGCGTTGTACATTATTTTTTGCGCGATGGTGTTTTCAAAATAATAAATAACAGTAAAACAATATCTTTGTTGGAAATATTTGCGTTCATTATAAACCATTGAATAACGTTAACAGTGTGGGCAATGTTTATTAGTTGAAACAACAGGAGGCCGTGAGACAAATTTAGTGATAAAATGGCGACAAGTACGTATTTATTGTTTTATATTGTTTCAAATAAAGTTCAGTTCATTTAAAATGCAGTGATTTGTTTCATATAATGTATATTGCCTTTTAGATACTTTTTTGTGCATACATTGTACGTAGTATAGATAGAGGGCAGTGGTTTTACTTCCCACACACATGTATGTAATATGTAATATTACAGTATAGTTATTTAGGTTGGCAACCCCGAAATGTAGGAAGTTGAACTTTCAATCGTGATCGCCATTGCTGTAAGTACGACAAAACGCACTATCGCGCAAATAAATATTTAGCTCTTTTTTAATTTCCTCATTTGTTGTTCTGTCTGAAATTGTCACACCTGCTACTGAACGTAAGGACTGCATTTGTGCAGTTTCAACTTTTCTTCTGTCTCAAAGATTAAGAGTCCAATTCTCACTTGCATATGTTAAGACAGGACCGCCACAATTTTGTAAAAACTTAATTGTGTACTCCTCACTGTTTTATTTTTCAGTGTCCATTTTATAGTGCCCGTCGCGCGCCGTAGCTGAGCGGTTAAGACAGGAAGCCTTGGCGCAGAGCTACGGGACTTGCGCTGGTTCGAGTCTCCGTGAGGGAAGACATTTTTCGCATGGAATTTCGGCCAGTATGGGGCCGGTGCCCACCCAGCATCGTGAGGCATTTGGGTAGCTACAGTAAATAGCGACTCCAGGTCGAGAATACCAGCTATAACGGCTAGCGGACCCAACATGCTGATCACATGTCACCCCTACACTGGCTAGATGATCGACTACCGCTCTGATTAACACGTGTGGATGTGAGGCCAGCAGCCTTCTAGGCCTGTCGCGCTTGAAGTTTTTTTATCAACAACGAATATCTAGTGAAGAAAAGAAATCAAGACATCTCTCTATATATTAGCTTTAAAAATATAGAGAATAAAGACGAATCAGAATAAACCGTTTCAATTTTAGTGTTATAAAGAATAACGGGAAAAAAGCAAGACTTTGGGTTTCTATATAAAAAAAAAATTCAATGCTCATTGGACAAGGATTGATATTGTCCGTTGAATTATTCATACATGGAGGGAGGAACTAGTTGGGAATTCCAATGTAGAGGAATATGATGGAATACTCTACGTGCCTTTCCAAAGAACATCATCCTGCCAACTTCTAATAGCAAAACTTGGTCTCAGAAAGAAAAGGGTGGGGAGAATCCACGCAGCAAGGGGTAAAGATGGAGCTAACTCTTTGTCAGCCATAGAAAAATGTAATAATATAAAGAAAATGTCTTTTATATAACTTATAAAGTAGGTAAGAAAAAAATGTATAAAGGAAAAAGTTATAAAGATTAAATTTTGTCAGGAGATGCAAGGGAAGTGAAACATCCAAGCTAGTCTATAATGCATGCACGCAATTTTAATAACAAAAAAGTTTTATTTCTCCATAGATTTCATTTCAATTTTAACAAATTTGAGAATTTTCAAGACCACAAACTGCTATAGAAATGGATATATAGAAATATGCTAATCTTCTTCTTCTTCCTTCCTTCCAAGTATTAGGCCAAGGCCTGTTACGATCTTGTAGAAAATTTTCCCTGCAGCCTGACCAGAGGATATAAGATGGCAGCCACATCACTGGTCTTGCCTTCCTTTGGCCAGCAAGCAATCGAAGGGACTATTATTATCTTTTCAAGTCTTATACGAAATATGCTAATAAAATAATTTTATTTCAATAATCATTTGAATTGACGTATACTTGATACAAATCCATAATTTATTTAATTAAATAAAAATAAAACAAAGTTTTATACGATTTTTATATTTATTACATATAGATTTGTTACAGCCGTTTCGGTACTTTGTACCTTCTACAGATATAACAAATTAATGAATTTTGTTATTTATAGTAGGCCTACATAACAACTGTAAGTATGCAACAATTTTTATTTTTTATTTATTAAAACATTTATTTTTAATTTTTTTACAATCTCTATTATAAATTTAAAAGAGGCGATTCATTCAAATCGAAATGGGAATTTAACAGCTTATTACCACTTTTCAATTTATTTATCTCTACAACTTTATAAATACCAGAACAACTGGATGAATCATTAGTAGAGGGCGGATTCATATGCACTAAAAACTATAAATATGTGCATCTAACTATGCAGCAAAAAGTTGAAAATATGCTCTTAAAATTTAAAAAAAATGCACAAAAATTAATTTTCTTCTTATAGTAAAATACAATATTTTCTCACACCATTTTATTATTTTTTTATGAAGCAACAATTGTAATATTTTTACTTTTTCGCTCCTAATTGAAGTTAATAATTGTCATTAATCTTGTCTGTAATATCACCTTACTTTATCGTATATGAAAATGCATTCAGTGCTGAATTATATTGATTTAATAATGTGATAAACTGACAATAAGTTATTTGAAATACTCACATGTTTGTCGCAAACTTGGCATAGGACAATTTTACCACTTGTTGTTAATGTAGGATTCCCACCAATCCATTGATGAAGCAAAGATATTTTACTGGATTTTTACTTTGGCATTGGAAACACTTGCCTTGGTCCACTAACACTCACGAAATGGTATTTGAGAAAATAATTTAAACTTGGGTCCCCGATTTGTTTTGTCGCCGTGGTCAGTTACGTACAACAGGCTTCCTTTGTGTGAAATGAAGTATATTTTGCACACATCAAAGTATATTTCAGGAATGATTTTGAGTCTTTGTCGTGTATGCCGACAGTCTCAATAAAGCTGATGTACAAACTTCAAAGAATATCGCCGGTTGAAAACGAAAACAAGGAAATTGCCACCAATAAACTGTCCATTGTTGGCAAGCACGTTCATCTCTTCCGAAATCTTCCTTTCAGGAAATGGTTTAGGCCAGATTGTTTTATTGACCTGTTGAGATTTAAAACTGCAGACCCCCTGCTCGACATTGTCACTGTTGTGGGATAATGCGAAATAGGGATTCTGGCTTTCTATGAAAACAAGATTGTCCTCATTTCCAAAAACATGACAATAAAGCAGAAACTTGTCATTTTATGGGCTTACAAACTAATAGTTTAATATTAAATGGACGAAAAAGTATAATATATGCACCCATATGCACATATTACTGAAATATGCGCTAATCCCATGAATATGCATTTATATGCACTATAAAATTTTGCCAATTGATTCTAAATGACTTGAAACGCATTTTCCTCTTCCATGCATATGAAGGGGGAAAAAAAAACATGCAAATATGCAGAAATCCGCCCTCTAATATATAGCCACGAATGAGTTCAGATCCTCAGAAAATCAACTACAAAGATCAGTTTATAAATTATGGAAACTAATAAACGATTATGATTTAAAGATATCAACAGAGAAAATAAAGTCAATGGCATTTATTGGAACTCAGCATAAAAGGGCAAAAATTGTAATTAGAGCAAACATAATTGAACAAGTAACTTGTTTCAATTTTCTGGGATGCATGATATCGTACCAGCAAAATTTGGACATGGAGAAGAAATTAGGGAAATTTCAAGAGATATGTGGTTCAATAAGAAGATATTTGAGAAATAAGACCACAAGGGAAACTCAATGAAAATTTTACAAAATAGTAGCCGTTCCAACGTTAACATACGGATCTAAGACTTCGCCTTTAACGATCTCAGATAAAAATAAAATTGAGACAATAGAAATGAGATTTCTCAGATCAGTTGCAGGTGTAACTCTAAGAGATCAAAAGAGAAGTCAAGATATCAGAGATGAATTACAAATATATAATATAAACAAGAGAATACACAGAAATAAACTAATTGGTTTTGAACATATACAAAGAATGCCAAATAATCGTTTATCAAAGCAACTGCTTCATTATAGACCTCTAGCCGAAGAAATGTAGGAAGACCAAAACGTCGTTGGAAAGATGACTTGCACCTGCAGCATATAGTGCATCGGGGAGCGGAACGGGTCGACAGGCCCATACCTTGCAGATGATGATGATGATGAGCTCAGATAGAGTTCCCAAGGCTATGTTTCGTTATTTTCCAACAGGGAAGAGATATCTGGGCCGTCCAAGGAAATGCTGAATACAAAATTCATCTGTGCGATCGTAACAGGCCCATAGGACTAAGACTTGGTTGGATGATGATGAAGAAGAAGAGTTATTAAGATCAAACAGAAATAAAAGAGGGTACGCGTATTTGATTTTCATCATCATCATTATCCGGTATCATGGCTGCTGCCGCCGTCTTCCGGAAACCAAAACGCCATTCCTCTCTGTCCATCCATTGATCTTCCTGCAATCCTCTGATATTCATAACTGCCTGTACCCCTTCTATCCAAGTTTTTTTCGGTCTTCCTCTCTTTCTCCTTTCCATTGGGAACCATTCCATAACAATTTTAGGCAATCTTTGCTCTGGCACTCTTGACTTGGCCATACCACTGTATCTTTTCTTTTCTATAATGTCTATGATGTCCGGTTCCTCTTGTACACCAATAATTTCCCTTACTTCTTTATTTCGTATTCTATCCATTATACATTTTATAGCTGATCTTCTTAAAACATACATTTCTGTACTCAAAATTATTTTCGTTTCCCTGGTAGGAATTTGCCAGACTTCAGCACCATATGTTAAAATGCTCTGACTTATGGTTTGATATATTTGTAATTTTCTATTTTTTAAAAATATTTTTGCTCCACCAAACAGAGATTAAAGCATTTAATGCTTGTTTTGTTTG
This sequence comes from Diploptera punctata, assembly GCA_030220185.1. Classification (NCBI taxonomy): domain Eukaryota; kingdom Metazoa; phylum Arthropoda; class Insecta; order Blattodea; family Blaberidae; genus Diploptera; species Diploptera punctata. The sequence continues at coordinate 2,061,070 of JASPKZ010000015.1, forward strand.
ACCGATTGTATTTTTAATTCCCACTGTGTTATTGACTGAATGGTCTAATTTTGTTCCTAAATAAGTACATTCAACACTAGGTTTTAGTTCTTCTCCATTGTTGAAATTTATATTTTCCATTTCTTCTCCTATACACAGATATTTAATTTTCTCAATGTCTAGCGTATTTGATTTTGCGAAAAAAAAAAATCTCCTTTATGCCTATATACACATTATTAAACATTTATGAACGGAGGAATTAAGAAACTTCCGACCTTGTAACTTGGATCTATAAAAATAGAATCAAATAAAAAAAATAATAACTCCAAAATAATACAACAGGAAACCGAGCACGAGTCACAGTAAAATATATCCCAGACAAGTGAAAAAACTAGTAACCTTGAACAAATTAATTAACTTACCGGAAGTGCGGAGAGCAGAATTACAACTCACCTGAAACACAGAAAAACACGCGGAATATTACAAGTGTTTCCGTTATAATCCCACAACACATGTTGCTGCTGCCAAAACCGTACCTGCAACTGTTTCTCTGTCGATCCGTGACAAAAACCTGCTCATTTCACACCTTGCACTTCATTATAAAACTATTTCCACTTTACAGCAACTCACAAAAAAAAAACACTAGTTCGAACGTCATTTAAAATTCATTATCTTATGCGATTCCTCTTCTACTGTTTCCTGAAGAAATATGCAACATCATTTCCAATCATTGTTCTGCGCTGTAGCAGAATGGTTCTCAATTTTTTAAGGGAAGAAATTGATAGAAATATGTATTAAAAGTTAATTTCGAAAATACTATCTATATTAAAAGCCAGAAAAACTAGTAATTTAGTTTTGCAAAATGCAGAGTGAGAAATTCGGACTGGAAGTAAATATCAATAAAACTAAATATATGGTCACACACAAAAATACATTCCATCCAGAGTAATTCTGCCCGAAGGCAGGCCCTTCACTGCAATCATAGCATTTTCATGCTATGCTTGCAGCTTTACTAAGGAATTGTAGGTGTGGTAGCTTTCCGTTGCTTTCCACACCGGTGAAGCATGATGGTGATAATGATAAGGATGATGATGATGATGATGGACATATGATTTCGGGGACCATTTTGGCCTTAAAGTTTTCCTGAGATTTGTCTTACAGGTGAGGAAAAATCCCAATAAAAACCTCACCCAGAGAAACTGCCCCGAACGGGGATCGAACACGGGCCCGCAGCGTGACAAGGCAGCACCCTACTTCGAGACCACAGTGGTGGTCAAAAATACACTATATAATGCAAATGGACAGCTAATGACATATGAGGGAAATTTTGAGGAAGTGGCTGAATTCAAATACCTAGGAACAATAATCACAAATAGGAATGAGATGCACAAGGAAATTAAACATAGGCTCAATTCTGGAAATGCGTGCTATTATGCATTGCAGAGACTCTTGATGTCCCAACTCCCTTCAAAAAAACATTAAACTGAAAATATGTAAATCTGATATTTTACCAGTTATGTTATATGGATGCGAAACATGGACTCTTACTTTAAGAGAGGAAAGGAGATTACGAGTATTTGAGAATAAAGTTATTAGGAAAAGTTTGGACCAAAGAGAGATGAACAGACAGGAGAATGGAGAAGACTGCATAACAATGAACTATGTGGTCTTTATAGGAAGCCAGATATATTGAGAACAGTTAAGTCTCGTAGACTGCGATGGCAGGACATATGGCACGAATGGGGTATGAAATATGTGCATGGAAGTTTCTTGTAGGAAAACCAGAAGGAAAACGACCAGTTAGTAGACCAAGAATGAGGTGGGAGAATAATATTAACTATGGTATCTTTACCTTGTCGTGGTGGAGTGGCTTGCGTGCTTAAATGATCCTGAGAGCTATGCCGGCGGTAGCATTGCTGCCGACAGGGTTACCCATGCCGGACTGGTCGAAGGTGATAATCCAGACGAAAAAAGTACCTTGGGCGAAAGAGTGACGATCTTTCACCGTAAAAATACAACCGTCAAGAAATGTGGACATGGGTTCATCTGGGGTAAAATTTTCCGGAGGTCAAATAGTCCCCCATTCGGTTCTCCGGGCGGGGACTACTTCAGGGAACGCAGGCCAAAGGCTCAAACACAAGGACATGTTCCTAGGAACATGGAATGTTAGGACTTTATACAATAGCGGGGCACTAGAGATATTAACGCGGGAATTGGATAAATCGCCCTTGGATATAGTCGCTTTACAGGAAGTTAGGTGGCCAGGAGAAGGTAGTCAGGAATCAGGAAGCTTTGCATTATACTATGGGGGTGCAGGCAGACCTGCATTTGGAACGGGTTTTTAGTCAGGAGGAGGATTCTATCCGCTATCCGAGATATTAAATTTGTTAGTGATAGGATATCATACATAATTCTAAAGGGTAAACGACATGATTTTATAATTGTAATTGTACATGCCCCCACAGAAGATAAAGATGACAAGATCAAGGATGAGTTCTATGAAGAATTAGATAGAATGCTTCTTTGATAGCCTTTCACCCGATATCTTATGAAAATGGTCTTTTAGGAGATTTTAATGCAAAAGTGTGGCGGGAAGATATATTCAAACCAACAATAGGCAAATTCAGTCTTCATGAAGATAGTAACGACAACGGGGTTAGATTAGTCACTTTTTGCCACATCAAAGACTCTCATTGTTAAGAGCACAACATTTCAGCATAAGGATATTCATAAATACACCTGGACTTCCCCCAGATTGCGAAACTCGGACGCAGATAGATCTCGTATTAGTGGATAAACGCTGTCACCGTAGCATCATTGATGTTTAGTTATCAGTTAGAGGGACATACTTGCAATTCGGCTCATGCATCTTTTCAGGTTGAAAATAAGACAACGGCTATCGCTTATGAGAGGAACAAACGCTAAGATGATTCTGTAAAATATGAATTAAAAAACTTGAAAAATGATGAAATGCGGCAAAGAATAACCAATCAACATTGCTAATATAGATGTAGAAGTACTAGGAATCTTTCAGATTTACCATGTGGCAAAACGAAGAAGAAACTGGTATAAATAAGGGACTTGGAGGCATACTAGAGAGCCTATTAAATTGTCAGCATCAGAAAGCCTTGGTTATTTAAAAAAGAGGCAAAACAAGAAATGGTTTGATGAGGAATGTGCTGACATTGTAAAGAAAAGAAAGCTAGCAAAAATGAAATGGTTACACGAGCCAAATGAGGTAAATTTAGAGCAATTGGGTAGTATTAGACGGGAAACCACCAAGCTACTAAAGAGTAAAAAGAGGGAATATTTGAGAGAGAAGATTAATGATCTTGAAATGAATGCAAAAAAATAGGAACATTAGAGAATTATATCAGGGAATTAGTATAGAGAAGAAAGGGTTTCAGGCTAGAACAAACATAATTCGGAATGAAAATGGGGATATGATTGCAGATTCCAGGAGTATATTAAATAGATGGAAAAGTTACTTTAATCAGCTATTAAATGTACATACAGAACAAGACATTGAGGAGGATAATTTACAGACAGCAGAAATGGTAGTCGCAGAACCAAGTGCATTAGAGGTTGAAATGGCGATTGAAAAATTGAAGATGTATAAAGCATCAGGTTCAGATGAGATCCCAGCAGAACTGATAAAATCAGGGGGAGAAAAATTGATGGACAAGATACGCTGGTTGCTTAGTATGATTTGGGAAAAAGAAGCTCTTCCAGATGAATGGAAAGAATCAATTATCGTACCAATTTATAAGAAAGGAGATAAAACTGATTGCAACAACTACAGGGGCATCTCATTACTTTCAACTTCGTACAAAATTCTAACAAATATATTAGTCAGCAGACTTACTCCCTATATTGATGACATTCTAGGAGATCATCAATGTGCATTTAGAAGAAACAGGTCTACAACAGATCAGATTTTTAGTATAAGACAGATTTTAGAAAAGAAATGGGAATATAATGGTACTGTACATCAACTATACGTAGACTTCAAAAAAGCATATGATTCAATTAAGAGGGAGAAGTTATATAGTATCCTGCTGGAGTTCGGAATTCCTAAAAAGTTAGTTAGACTTATACGAATGTGTCTAAATGGCACAAAGAGTAGGGTGCGTGTAGGCAAACAGTTTTCGGACACTTTTGAAATCCAGAATGGGTTGAAGCAAGGAGATGCACTATCTCCTCTACTATTTAATTTTGTACTAGAGCATGCCATTAAATCTTTAGAGAATGAGGAAGGCTTACAACTCAATGGTATTAATAAGCTGTTAGTTTATGCTGATGATGTAGTACTATTGGCCGATAGCGAGGAGATACTAAAGGACAACACGCACACACTATTGAGTAACACTAAGAAATTAGGACTGGAAGTAAATATCAATAAAACTAAATATATGGTCACACGTAGAAATACATTATATAATGGAAATGGACAGCTAATGACAAATGAGGGAAATTTTGAGGAAGTGGCTGAATTCAAATACCTAGGAACAATAATCACAAATAGGAATGAGATGCACAAAGAAATTAAACATAGGCTCAATTCTGGAAATGCGTGCTATTATGCATTGCAGAGACTTTTGATGTCCCAACTCCTTTCAAAAAACGTTAAACTGAAAATATATAAAACTATTATTCTACCAGTTATATTATATGGGTGCGAAACATGGACTCTTACTTTAAGGGAGGAAAGGAGATTACGAGTATTTGAGAATAAAGTTCTTAGGAAAATTTTTGGACCAAAGAGAGATGAACAGACAGGTGAATGGAGAAGACTACATAACAATGAACTACATGGTCTTTATAGGAAGCCAGATATAATAAGAACAGTTAAGTCTCGTAGACTGCGATGGGCAGGACATGTTGCACGTATGGGGAATGAAAGACGTGCATGGAAGCTTCTTGTAGGAAAGCCAGAGGGAAAACGCCCAGTTGGTAGACCAAGAATGAGGTGGGAGAATAACATTAACTATGATTTGAGGGAAGTAGATTATACAGGGAATGATTGGAAAGCATTAGCTCAGGATAGGGATGTATGGAGAGCTTATGTCCGCGCGGCCATGAACCTACGGGTTCGATAGTGCCAGTGAGTAAGTAAGTAAGTAAGTAAGAGTGCCAGTGAGTTAGTTAAAATGCAGAGTTTTCACAATAAGTATTACAGACTTCTAGAGCTTGTATAGTTCAGTTCTGGTTTCTGTAGCACCATTTGTGGTGACAATGCTGTATGATGCGGTAAGAGGGGAGGCCGAGTTGCAGGTACTGCCGGCAACGACACTCAGTTTTGAAAACATATAGTTACTACATTTCAATTCTTTTATCCACTATTTCTGTGTTAGTGAATACTTACGTTTTCTCATATGTTTGAAGTGTTCATTATAGATTAGTCTATGGGGAAGTACATGGTGTGGCCTCTAATGGAAGTAACAGACGAATAGATAATATTATTGCATTTAGACCATCTTTTAAAATTGGTATGATATTATGCCACAATCTGTTTTGAGACTCATAGTGGCCAACCTGAAGAAGTTGAGTGTGAAGAGTAAGCCATATATGAACCAACAATTGACTATTACAAAGATAAATACCAATTAGATAGTATAATTGTTACAGGATTGATGGTCGGGGCAAGAGGTACTATACCAGGATTCTTAGCTAAGTTTTGGAATTCCTTAGATTTGGACAGAGTGTATCTTTCTAAAATTTGCCATCGCTGCCATTAGAGGATCAATTTTAAGAAACCATATTTTCAAATTTTCTACTTTACAGTATGTATACTTCAATTACAATTTGAAATGTTTTAATCTATTTACAAAATGTATATCATCAATAAAAAAAATTGTCTGTATGACTTTGTCTTGAGGTAATCCTCTAATGAGAGAAGTAGTATCTAATAAAAAATACGGAAGACTAATAATTTATTTATTTTTATTAATAACAAAATATTTTTGCATGGCTACTAGTTCCCTCCTGCCACTTGCCTTAAGATTCACCAACACGACAACAGTTACCAGAACTGGACTGTACTCAAATTGCGATAGGTTAGCTTTTAGGATCGTTAAATATCGTGTATATGTTGGCAGCATCCCGTGATTCCATAGTGTAAACCGCTTCGCGTTTGTTGACACATGCGCATGGTGTATGATTGGAACTCAGAAGAAATTTTCGCGTCACATGCTGTAAACAATCCCTATACATTTCTAGAAAATTAATAGAAACATACGAAAAATAGGGATTAATTTTGAACATGAAGAAAACAAAATATTTATCAATTGGTGAACGAGAACAAAATTTAATTTTGGAGACTGGAGAAACAATAAAATCTTGTAGTGAGATCAGATATTTAGGAATTAAAATAAATAAAAATGGGAGTTATGAAGAGGAAATAAGAAATAGAAATAATAAAGGACAATTTGCAATTGTTTGTCTCAATGGAATATTGTGGGATAAAAATAGAAGTAATAAAAATAAAATGAATATATATCATACAATTGTTAAAAACATCATTACTTATGGCGCAGAACTTTGGCCATTAACAACAAAAACAAATAGGTATCTTTTGGCAACGGAAATGGAATTCATACGAAGGGCAGCAAGAATTCCAAGAGGAGAAAAAAATAGGAAATCAGTTATAAGGGAGAAAATGAAGATTGAAGACACTATTTTAGATTATATTAAAACTCAGCAATTAAGATGGTACGGGCATGTCCAGCGAATGGAAGAGGATCGACTACCAACATGTGTTTTGGAATGGAAACCTAAGGGAAAACGAGGCAGAGGAAGACCTAAAACCTCCTGGAGTGAGGGAATATGTTTATATATGAAGGAGAAACATCTACAACCGGGAGATTGGATGGTCCGACAAAATTAACTATTAGGAATCGGACGATGTCAAACACATTAATCAACCGATGATCTATCTATCTCTACATATATTTTCCGTAAACCAGTGAAAAATTCGACTTGCTGAGGAATTCACTTAGTTTACACAGTTTCTGCGTGACGGACTTATAAACTGTTAAAATGTCCCATTCTTTTCACAAAAATAACGCACTACACACATACTAAGGGGGTGAAAAATTGACCATTTGAGATCAAAATTGACATTTTTTTTTGTTTTTTGTACTAAAAATAGCCTGTACTCGAATGTATATGTTGGCAAAGTTTCAGAGACTTATGGCCCTTCTAAGTGCCCTAAATTATGTCAGAGTTAAAAGGCTGCACCAGTTAAATGCCACCTGCATGCAAATCTTTTAAACTTGTTTTTTCACACTTTTATTTTCAATGCACTTTTGTACATTCAAAATTGAATGGAAGTCAGGAATTTGTCCTAGAAGGTTCAAATTTTTACTGCATGTCCTAAAAACAATGGGTAACAAAGTAATGGATGGGTTACATGATTGAAGTAGTATTTTCTTCTTGTATCTTGTAAGCCATGTTTTTCCTTAAACAGAGATTTAGGCGCTCTCCCCTACAGGGAAGAATTTGAACCATACTAATTTAGTTACACTTGTTTTCATATCGATGTCATTTGAGTGGTCCGTGGTGAGCGTTCCGCCTAATACTAACATCTAGGAAACCAAAAGTAGTATTTTAAGAAATGAAAAATAAAATGTATGAAATATTATTCTTTCTTGTAATTCCACGCATGAGGTACAAAATTTTTTTTCTCCCGTTGTATACACATTATAAAAATTTTAATGCATGATGTTTTTCTAAATATTTTAGGGGTCTTGTAAAAAAACAGACATTTTACTAAAAAATTGTGGAACCCATTATTATATACAACTTTCCTCATTAGAGGATTGCCTCAAGGACAAAGTGATACAGACAATTATTTTTTTGAATTTATGAAATACATTTGTAAATACATTAGAAACATTCAAATTGTAGGCCTAATTGAAGTATATATGCTACAAAGTAGACATTTTCTAAAAATGGTTTCTTAAAAATTGAAACTGAACCTCTAATGGCAGCGATGGCAATTTTAGAAAGATACACCCTGTCCAAATCTAAGGAATTCCGAAATTTGGCTAGGAATCCTGGTATAGTAGCTCTTGCCCCGACCATCAATCCTGTGACAGTTATACTATATAGTTGGTATTTATCTTTGTAATAGTCAATTGTTGGCTCATATATGGCTTTCTTTTCAGAGTAAACTTCCTCGGGTCGGCCACTTATGAGTCTCAAAACGAATTGTGGGATCTAATATATGCAAATTAAAAAAAAATACAATATTTAATAACTCGTAAAATTAATTTCACACAAGAATGAAATTTAAACACATCATTATGTATCATGCATTTAAAGTTTGTACAAAAAATCAAGTCTCTAGATCAAAAAAATGTGGAAAATAAAAATTTCACACATCACCCCCTTAAAATCATGTCTCATAATATGAAATCTCATAAAGGTTAATAGGACTGTAAAGATAAACTAATGCACTCGGGATAAAATAGCTTCGAATAGAACCTAAGATGGAGGCAGAGAGGAAGAGGGGACATCAGGACATTAACCAAGAGGTGCAATTTGCTAGCAATTTCCTGTAAAATTCATCAGGAGTAATGGGCAAACTATTAGTACAGGCAAATATAGAGACGCATAAAAACTCAATAGAAATAAAAAAAGCTAAGATAATCCATTCCATTACGTCGCTAAATTCAAATACAGAATGCTACGTCATACGGACATTTTCCATTACAATTTAGCAGCATCATGTCTAGATACGTAAATTGAAAGCATTTATTTTTTACATTTTAAATTACATCCAGCAAAGTTTGGATCATACATGTGAAGGTAGATAATGTCAAAACATACTTTTTACTAGCGCACATTATATAATGGAAATGGACAGCTAATGACAAATGAGGGAAATTTTCAGGAAGTGGCTGAATTCAAATATCTAGGAACAATAATCACAAATAGGAATGAGATGTACAAAGAAATTAAACATAGGCTTAATTCTGGAAATGCGTGCTATTATGCATTGCAGAGACTCTTGATGTCCCAACTCATTTAAAAAAACGTTAAACTGAAAATATATAAAACTATTATTCTACCAGTTATATTATATGGGTGCGAAACATGGACTCTTACTTTAAGGGAGGAAAGGAGATTACAAGTATTTGAGAATAAAGAACTTAGGAAAATTTTTGGACCAAAGAGAGATGAACAGACAGGTGAATGGAGAAGACTACATAACAGTGAACTGCATGGTCTTTATAGGAAGCCAAATATAATAAGAACAGTTAAGTCTCGTAGACTGCGATGGGCAGGACATGTTGCACGTATGGAGGATGAAAGACCTGAATGGAAGCTTCTTATAGGAAAGCCAGAGGGAAAACGCCCAGTTGGTAGACCAAAAATGAGGTGGGAGAATAACATTAACTATGATTTGAAGGAAGTAGATTATACAGGGGATGATTGGAAAAACAGCTCAGGATAGGGATGTATGGAGAGCTTATGTCCGCGTCGCCATGAACCTACGGTGCCAGTGAGTAAGTAAGTAAAGGGATTCTTGTCACAACTCCTTTCAAAAAAATGTTAAACAACTGTCATCATCAACATCAACAACAAGGATTAAGCCCAATGGCCTGTTCCGATCTCATTATAGGTCGAATTGGTCCTTCCATCTCTTCAATGGTCTTCCCAACACTCTTCTCCCTTTTGGTTTATAATTATACATTCTTCTTGGTATGCGCTGTTCATTCATTCGTAATACGTGCTAAAAATAAGCATTTTGATAATATTTTATTCTTTCACAGAGATTAATATATTAAGTTCTGTTCTTATATCTTCGTTCTTCTTTTTATCGGTCCTTTGGGTATCCTGCTATTGCTCTCAACATCTTCATTTCAGCAGCCTTTATAACAACTATATTCAGCGTTCTATAAATAAGAATTGTCAACATGATTTTTGTCTCATGAGTACCAATACTTAATGCAGTTTTTTTATCGTGTTTTCAAATATGCATTCGGAATTTCTCCATCACCCACAGTTTTCTTTATTTCAATTTCAATTAATATGATTTAAATAACTATTTTTATAATAAACGCTTTTTCATCCAATTGTCCATTGTAAAATAAAATCAAACATGCTAACTCAGGAGATTTCAGCTATGGAAAAGATATATCAAGGCAAATGGAATCCTAATATGCTGGCCGATTATTGTTGGACCATCAAGAGGGATGCTCCACAGGCGAAATATAGCAGAAAATCGTCATTTCTTACTTTCTAGGTGAGTCCGAATGTTCGAATATTCTGTAGTTACGAATGTAGAAAATGTCAAAGTGTTTGAAATTATAAATGCCTGTCTCTCGGAAACCTTGCGTGATGGACAAAAACCGATATCATATTTGAATTCCGGAGAAAAAATACTATCAGAATCATATATTTTTCTTTCTGAGAGCTTCTTTTTTGTTGCTCATTGTGATCAGTTAATACCAGGATCAAAGAACACATAAGACACTGTAAACACATACATGTAATTGGAGGCAGTTGGCGATGAATAGAGATGGATGGAAGAAGACCATAGAGGAGCTTAAGGTCCACTCGTGCTGTAACACCAAATAATAATAAAAAGAAGAACCATCTGGTTTTAGCCTCCTGGTATGTATTTTGCTGCTCTCTCCATGAATTTCATCTCACATTTATTTATTTATTTTTATTTAATTCTATGGACGACTTTATATTTAACTAGCTAATACCCGGCGTGCGTTGCTACACTTAAATAAATGAAAATTAATGTGGTTTTATGTTTAGTTGAATAAGTAAGAGGAAAAATAATTATAAATTTATATTTATAGATACCACAGGCTGACTACCTGGCGTTGCCCGGGAATCTACTTTTCTCGATCTTCTTGACATAAATGAGCTGAAATACGAATATTAATGTGTTTTATGTAAGTTAAATAAGTAGAAGGAAACATTTATATCGTAATTATTTTTAGATACCCCGTGCTGTTTACCCGGCGTTGTCCGGGAATCTAATCATTACGATCTTCTTGGCATAAATGAGCTGAAAGACAACAACCAATGTACTTCTTATGATTAGTTAAATAAGCAAAAGAAAAATAATTATAAATTTATATCGATTATTTTAAGCTTGCCCGCGCTGATTACCCGGTGTTGCCCGGGAATCTACTTATCTCGATCTTCTTGGTATAAATGACCTAAAAGACTAAATTCGTTATTGTGAGTTATCCGTAAAAGAATACCCGCCATGTGCTGCTACAAGAATCTACGTACTTGTCTCGATCTTGTTGGCATCAATAAAAGAGAAAATTGGTTATTGTGAGTTATCCGTAAGAGATAAACATATGCTGTTGCGGACGTTTTTATAGAGCTTTTTGAGATATTCTATTCTGTCTACATTAATTTTGTGAATTCGTTATGGTTTAGGCAGCGTAAACCATTTAAGCGTCCAAAGAGCAACTTTTTTTCACGTTTTCCACTACAAAGCGCGATTTTTAACGGTGTAGGAGTTGAGATTCACAACTCTCCTATTAGCCTATGTTCATGCCAGGAATCTTCTGAACATTTTGCAAAAAGCCCCATCACAATAGAATCAACGGTATGGCCGTGCATAAAGTACGAACAAACAAACAAACATTCATGTTTATATATTAGATTATTTTTATATTATGAACTGCAGAGATGATAGAAGAGAAAATCTGGGTAAGAATACATAATTACTAACATGACATGATTCATCGTGTATTTTAGCTAAATAATAGCCTGCATGCTACGAGAGTAATAAAATTATAATGAGGATTCAATACCCGGTGCTTCATCAAGCGGGTGACGTACAATTTGGTGGGGAGCCATAAATTCTGTTTATAATCCCCCACCATAAACTTCATAGGACTTCTTAAATGGCCTTTTCATGTAATAATTGTACACATATACCTACATCAACTGTAAGAAAATGTAAAGTAATTCAAAATTTATGAGTTTTCATATAGAGTGGTGCAAAAGGTACTCTGCAACGTTTCAGGGATGAAAGATGAAGATAAAATACTTTTCTATGTACCACAGTACATATAGTACAGTAGGCTATAGATTTTGGTTAAATTATGTTTTCTCCATTCGCATGTCTCTTCGCCTAATTTTACACGCTTTATATTAGCTTGACCTGTGTCTATCTATCTATCTATCTATCTATCTATCTATCTATCTATCTATCTATCTATCTATGTAACGGAATCTTTCAACGCGATTTTCACCCACATAAAATCATTGGATCAACTTGAAACATTGTAAACTTGTAAAGGACCCGTGACAATACAATAATTTCATTTTTTGTCTAAAATCCTGGCCAGAATCATCAGAAAATAAAAGAAAGTGTCTTTGTATCTATGTAACGGAATCTTTGAACACGATTTTCACACACTTAGAAACATTGGATCGACTTGAAACTTTGTATACTTGTGAAGGACCCGTGACAATACAATAATTTCATATTTTGTTTCTAAAATCCTTGCCAGAATCATCAGGGAAAAAAATGAAAACTGGTATAATAGGTAGCGGACTTGTCGACTAAATAATCGTTGTAAGAGCTCAGTTGATAGAGCGGTGAACTCTAGTGGTATATAATTTCAATAATCCATAGGTCGCTGGTTCAAATCCGGCTGGGAGGATTTCTCTTTAGAAGAGTATTTTAGCTCATACTACAATAGTATCGAATTATAGATATTTACATTTTTATCTTATTCTGTAAAATATTAAAACTAAAAAATAAATGATAGTTTAAAAAAAACTAAAACAAAACGCTTTATTAGAAAACCGAACTAAAAAAATGAAAAATAATTTTAATTTCCAACACGCTTGGGATAAAATTAAAGTGGTCAAAAAAAACTCCAACACATATACAATAAAACTAGAGTTATCAACAAAAAGAAAATAATTTTACCATGAAAAGCGTGGGGTGCTTTTTATGTTTCTTCTTAGAGACTTTACTTTTACCAATTACTGTTTATTATCAAATATATTAATTGATATAGAGCACCGCACGCTTTTGACGGTATTTTCTTTTTGTTGATAACTCTAGTTTTATTCTATATGATTTGGAGATGATTTTTTTTACCGCTTTAATTTTATCCCAAGCGTGTTGGAAATTAAAATTATTTTTCATTTTTTTAGTTCGGCTTTCTATTAAAGCGTGTTCTTTTAGTTTTTTTAAGCTATTATTTATTGTTCAATATTTAATAAGGATTTTATTGTCAAACACTTGTAATCTTTTGTTGTCTATTAAATTAAGAGATAGTTTGTTGCGCATTTGTAAAATATAGCTGGAAGAATCACAGTTTATATACCTTTAGTTTGTCCACCGCTGTGGTCTCGGGGTAGCGTGCTGCCTTGTCACGCAGCGGGCCCGGGTTCGATCCCCGTTCGGGACAGTTTTTCTGGGTGAGGTTTTTCCTCACCTGTAAGACAAATGTCAGGAAAACTTTAAGACCCGAATGGTCCCCGAAATCACATGGCCATCGCAATCATCATCATTCATATTCATCTTAGATTAAGCTTAGGATTAGGGACTCTCCTGGAATCATATAGCCATCGCAATCATCATTATTCATATTCATCTTAGGTTAAGATTAGGGACTCTCTGGCGCACCACTATCATCATCATCACCCATCATATCATCGGGGCAACGTAACCCCGCCTTCCAGGAGCCCCAATCTCACAAGTGGGTTACAAGTACGCCGTGCCTGGAGAGACACCAGGAATGTCGAAAGAAAACCTGGGGCATTTGCAAAAAAAAATAATAAAAGCATCATTAAATTGTGGACAATTTTTTATTGATACCTCTAGCAAATGCACGGTTGGATCCCCGGACGGGACAATCTTCCTGGATGTGATTTTTCTGGGGTTTTTCCCTCCTGTAAGAAAATGTCGAGAAACTAATGCCCAAATGGTCAGTCCCCGAACATTTTCTCTTATTAAATGCCGCAGGTTATCATTTAGACACTTATGGTGTTCTGGGCCTGGCATTGATGTAATTGTGAGGTTGGGGCGCCAGGAGAGTCCTTCTGAGATTGGGGCGCCTGGAATGCAGGGTTACGCTGCCCCGATGAAATGATGGGTGAAGATGACTGTAGTGGTTCGACAGAAGAGTCCTTAATCACAGCCGTATAATAAAATTGATTTCACATTTGAATTAAATAATCTTAGTTTAATCAATTGAGTTAGTGTTTACTTGATGAAAATCCATATTTATTTAATTAAATAAAAATAAAACTTAGTTTTATTTGATTTTCATATTTATTAAGATATAATTCAGTGACAGCTGTTTCGGTACACTGTACCTTGTTAACATATCTGAAGAAGGTACAGTATACCGAAACAGCTGTCACTGCATTATATCTTAATAAATATGAAAATCAAACAAAACTAAGTTTTATTTTCATTTAATTAATTTTAGTTTAAGTCTTAAGATTTGTTTCGACCTCCAAATTTATTTCAATCGAATGTAAGCATATCTTGCTTTCTTTTTTCTGGCATCTACATCTTCATCTGAGCCATCATTCACAGATATTATACTATCAATTTAACAGTTAACAAGAAAAAGCAAAATCGGACCATAATTTCGACTTTATTCTTATTTTTTGTAACCAACTGATTTCATTTTCATATTTGTTTTGGTTTATATTGCCAGTTTATCTACTTTATATATCCCCAGATAAGCAAAGCTATACTTCATCTAAATCCCCAAAACTCTGCGGAAAAAAAAACAAAAATAACGAGACAACTGTTAGCTGTTAATATTAGCGATACTCCCCCCTCACACTCCATTTTTTTCATTACAAATGGACAAATTTGATTGATGGACAAAAACAGTGACGTGTTATGCGTACCAGAAAGCAATGCATATATAATTCTATCAGAGGTTTAGTACAGATGGGCGCAAAATAAAACTAGCAAAGTACAATGGCATATGGTTGCTACATTCCAATTGAATGACATTGAATTATTACACGATAAAATTGTGCAACCCTCGTTTTATAGGTATTGAAGTGTTAGACCACACTACCAAAAAGGCCACCACTTCGATAACCAGTGTGGTATTGGAATTTTCAATCAATGCCCAGCTTTTTAAACCTCCACCTGTAGTAAGTAAGCTATAGGAATTACCAAGACTTATTGAACTCATACCCCAAATGGGATTCAATGACCAATCACATTTCAATGATTTTTTATTTACAACCAATTACAGTCGTGTTTCGCCTCGAATTTATTTAAAGAAGTTTATCATAATAAAGAAAAGCTCCTCCTTTTTTTAACATTCTGAATAGGTCATAGCATTATTTTGCAGTGACTGACCCTGTAAGAGAAACGGCTACCAGATTGTATATACAGTGCATGAATGTCAGCACAAAGCGCACGCGAGAGATAACATAAAAACATTGATTATACCACAAAAAAAAAGAAACCACTGTTTGCACTTTCTTAAACGAATTATTTTCCAGGAAATGAAGTTGCAAAAAAATATAATTGACATATTTACATCATAGGAGATCAGAAATTAATTAATACCTGTAACGTCCGTTATAAATTTCTCCACTAGGGTGCATTTTTACAGCACTGCGATCCTTTGGCAATAAATAATATTATGATCCGCTTGCAGTGATGAACAAAAGGAGCAAATGAAGCGTACCAATCGTTTCTCATTTGTTTTCAAACATCGCCGTTTATATTAAATATATAAATATTTAAAAATAACTATATTTAAATAAAGATTTGCGAGTAAACAGCTTAATTTTATTCGTTAAATAGTCCTAACAAATGCCACTCTTGATTTTCCAAATTCTCTAGATAAATTCACTCCTCACTTCGTGAGTCGTGACTTTATCGATAATTTGGAAATCACTCGTGGCATTACTTATGATAACAGTTGTAAGTTATTAAGTGTAACTATGATTATCTGATTCTACAAGCCGCCACTGCTTTCTCTACTTATCCAAACATATAAACTTCATGGATAAGTAGTGCTATGAATTCAATTCTACGAGATTAAGCACCTATTTTTTTTACGTTCCATTCATCCCATAATCTACTTTTCGATGTAAATTATTCAGAAATGAGAACAAATTTAATTCGTCCGTTACGTTTTTAGTAATCCATTTATTTTTAATGAAGGAAACAATTGCAAAGATAATTACGTCATAATGTAAAACACAAAAGAACAAATGAAGATGAATTACATTCTTGTTATGTTTCAGTCGTAATACTTTTTTTAAATTAATTTTCATAAAATGGCCTTGTTCCCAAATGACACTCATAAATTATATATAATGTAACAGGTTTTTTATTTATAATAATTCTTCTAAAATTAAATAACAAAATTATATCTAGTAAAAAATATAATTGCCGTATGATAAATTTATAATGTAAATTTAACACAACAAAAGCATATATCTTTTATGGTAATGAGTGAAATAATAATAATAATAACAATAATAATAATAATAATAATAATAATAATAATAATAATAATAATAATAATAATATTCTTCACTTCACGAGATAGGCAAATTGCCTGTTCCGCCTCACGGCTGTTCAGTCCATCTTTTCACTGGCCTTCTTACATTCCTTGAACCTCTTGGCTTGTAATTAAATGCTGCTTTGGGTTATATTGTTACATTCATTCTTTCTACATGTCTAAGCCATTTTTCTCTATATTATTTGATTTTATCATTCAATGTATATATATATATATATATATATTTAACTATGTTCTTATATCTTCATTCTTTAACCGATCCAATCTTGTGCAGCCTTTTGTTCTTCTAAGGAAGTTCATTTCTACGCGTTGTATTCTACTTAATAATAATAATAATAATAATAATAATAATAATAATAATAATAATAATAATAATAATAATAATAATAATCTTCTCTTCACGGGGTAGGCAAATTGCCTGTTCCGCCTCACAGTTATTCTGTCCATATTTTCATTGGCCTTCCTATAATCCTTGAACCTCTTGCCTTGTAATTAAATGCTGCTTTAGGTTATATTGTTACATTCATTCTTTCTACATGTCTAAGCCATTTTTTCTCTATATTATTTGATTTTATCATTCAATGTATATATTTAACTCTGTTCTTATATATTCATTCTCTATCCGATCCAATCTTGTGCTACCTTTTGTTCTTCTAAGTAAGTTCATCTCTACGCTTTGTATTCTACTTAATAATAATAATAATAATAATAATAATAATAATAATAATAATAATAATATTATTATTATTATTATTAACCCACGACACAAACGAATGGTTTATGGCATCATATGTTTTGACACACAGCAAAGGGATTTAGTTCGAGTCTCCATGGGGAAGGTACCGTATTTTCTCATGGAACTTCGGCCTGTATGGGACGGGTGCCCACCCAACATCGTGAGGAAATTGGGTCAGGATAACCGACATAATGACATGTCACCTTATTCTGACTACAATATCGTCCCTTCTGAATAAAATACTTTGGTGTGAGTTCAGCAGACGGCTGCTGGTATGTCAAGGCTTTCTATTGTTATTATTAGGGTAAGAATTTTAATGCAGTTATAGTTAAGATTGTAATATAGTATAATTACAAGTTAGACTTCTGTCTTTTGTCTTGGATTCACATACAAACAATTGAATAATATAATGAGAAATCAGACTTCTGACTGTCTTTTGCCTTGGATTCACATACAAACAATTGATTAATACGAGTATAATGAGAAATTAGACTTCTGACTGTCTTTTGTCTTGGATTCACATACAAACAATTGAATAATATAATGAGAAATTAGACTTCTGACTTTTTTTGTCTTCGTTTCATATACAAACAAATGAATAATATATACTATCTGAGTTGCAATCTTAAATTTAGTGTATTAAAATCCTTGGCCTAATTATTATTATTATTATTCTTATTATTATTATAATTACTATCCCTATTATTCATATTATTATTACATAATTATAGGTTACATGATCTTTAAGGGCTACAGGATGTAATCAGAACAGTGAAGTATGTGCGATGAGCAGGAAATGTGGCACGAATAAGGGAATGAAAGAGTGGAAAGGTAACTTTTTGTAGAAATACCACAGGGAAAGTGCCCGGTAGGTAGACCAAAATGAGATGGCAAAATAACATTAGCTCAGGATAAGAAATAAAAAGTTAAAGGGGAAACAAAGGGAGGAAGAGAGAAAATGGATAGAGAGAGAGAGAGAGGGGGGAGAGAGGGGGAGGGAGGGTGACATTTAGTCACGATGGACTAGTGATTACCAAATTCGCTTCTGGTTCCGAGGATCGCGGACTCGAATCGGATTAAGATCGATGGTTTTTGTAGGGCGTAAAATTCCTGACAAAGGGTTACTTCGAAAATTAATTAAAGCCGTGAGCTTGTTTAATAGATCTCAACCTGAAATAAGAATCACCTGAGTAAAATGTGTTGTCCCTTCCTCGTCCATATTTGAATGGCGTCGCCAACGATCTTAGACATAAAATATCAAATAACAGAAGAAAATAAATAAAGAAGGAGAAATAAAGGCATAACTATGTAAATGAGAGACAGACAGACACAGAGAGAGAGAGAGAGAGAGAGAGAGAGAGAGAGAGAGAGAGAGAGAGAGAGAGAGAGAGAGAGAGAGAGAGAGAGGAGAGAAAGTGAGGGAGAGAAAGGAAGGAAAATTAAGGGAAGCAAAAAGAAGGAAAGAAAATAAAATAGTTATGGAAGAGAAATAAAGAGAAAAACTCGAGAAGGGAAATATAAGGAAAATTAGAGGAGATAAAAAGAGGAAGAGAAAAAAGTAAGGAGACAAAGAAAAAGGGGAGAAAGAGAGAGAAAAGAAACGTGAGAATTAATCATATCATCCTTGAAGAATTAGGCCTCTGTAGACCTGTTTCGGCTCCATCTAGCAGTCTTTTAAGAGGTCTTCCTGGTGACGATGTCCTTTGGGTTTATATTGTATCAAACTTTTGGGATCCTTGAATTATCCATTCTTTTTTACATGGTCTAGCCAGTTTAATTTATATCTGTTGAGTTTTTCTTCTACTGATTCTACTTCTATTTGTTTTAATTTTTTTCATTCTTTTTTCGATTTAAAAGAGTGTGTCCTGCTGTCCTTCTGAGATATTTAATATCCGTTGCTTTGTTATTCTGCTCCTGTCTCTTTTTCTTAATGTCCACTTAAGGACTCTCACTTAAAGATAAAAGAAAGGGCAATGCTAAAGTATATATTTAATAGATAATTAAAAAGAGAAAGAATTAAAGATGGAAAGAAAGAGAAATGGACGGGAATGAAGGAGAGGAAGAAAGAGAAATGGAGGGGAATGAAAGAGAGAAAGAAAGAGAAATGGAGGGGAATGAAGGAGAGAAAGAAAGAGAAATGGAGGGAAATGAAGGAGAGAAAGAAAGAGAAATGGAGGGGAATGTTAGAGAGAAAGAAATATAAATGTAGGGGAATGAAGGAGAGAAAGAAAGAGAAATGGAGGGGAATGAAGGAGACAAAGAAAGACAAACGGAGGGGAATGAAGGAGACAAAGAAAGAGACACGGAGGGGAATGAAGGAGACAAAGAAAGAGAAACGGAGAGGAATCAAGGAGAGAAAGAAAGAGAAATGGAGGGGAATCAAGGAGAGAAAGAAAGAGAAATGGAGGGGAATCAAGGAGAGAAAGAAAGAGAAATGGAGTGGATGAAGGAGAGATAGAAAGAGAAATGAAGGGGCAAAATTCCTACCAGGGAAATGAATATAATTTTATGTACAGAAATGGATGTTTTAAGATCAGCTGGAAAATCTAGAATGGATAGAATACGAAATAAAGAAATAAGGGAAATTATGGGTGTTCAAGAGGAGCCGGACATCATAGACATTATAGAAAATAAAATGATTACAGTGGTATGTCCATGTCAAAAGAATGCCAGAGCAAAGATTGCCTAAAATTGTTATGGAATGGATCCCAATAGAAAGGAAAAAGAGAGGAGGACTGAAGAAAACTTAGATAGATGGGGTAAAAGCGGCTATGATTGTCAGAGGATTGGAAGAAGATCAATGGATGGACAGAGAGGAATAGCGTTTGGTTTCCGGAAGACGGCGGCAGCAGCCATGATACCGGATGATGATGATAAGAAGGGGAATGAAGGAGCGAAAGGAAGAGAAATGAAGGTGATGAAGGAGAAAGAGAAGATAAATGAGAGAATGGAGGATAGAAAGAAAGAGAAATGGACGGGAATGGAAAGAAAGAAAGAGAAATGGAGGGGATGAAGCAGAAAATAAATGGAGGGGATGAAGGAGAAAAATAAATTGAGGGGAAATGAAAGATAGAAGAAAGAGAAAGGAGGGGAATGGAAAGAAAGAAAGAGAAATGGAGGGGATGAAGGAGAAAAATAAATGGAGGGGAATGAAGGATAGAAAGAAAGAGAAATGGAGAGAAAGAAAGAGGTAATAAAGTGAGAGAACAAAAGAAATGGAACAAGAGGATGTCACTTTTTTGTCATCACTGTCTTATAAAATGCATGTAATTTAGTTCGCAAGGAACAGTAAGTATGGACGATAAAATGAGTGAGGGTCATTTAATGTGCAATTAAAGCTTTAAACGCGTGTGTGTGACGTAAATAGAGGAAAATTAAACGAAGGGGATGAGTAAGTATACATGATGAATGCAGTAATCACTATAGATCAAGTTTTCAACATCAACAGGGTTGAATAAACTATTGTTTGCTATGTTGTTTACTAACTATTTTAGAGCTCTACAGAGGGAGAGTTACAACTGACCATCAGCGGGAGGGCGGGGGTTAAACCATCCCTTGCGTGTGTCACAATTTATATCAACCGTAACCGAGCTGCCCGCAATAAGACATCATTTTCATTATTTACAATAAGCCCTTGTTACAGTTAAATGTGCATTACAACACAACTGTAAATACTAGAAAATGTACTCCAACGGTTATACCTCTTAATATAAACACGTATTTGTTTCACCATTTTAACAAACTAACTCACTGGCACTAATCGAACCCATAGGTTCATGACCGCGCGGACATAAGCTCTCCATATAATTATCCCTATCCTGAGCCAATGTTTTCCAATCATCCCCTGTATAATCTACTTCCCTCAAATCATAGTTAATGTCATTCTCCCACCTCCTTCTTGGTCTACCAACTGGGCGTTTTCCCTCTGGTTTTCCTACAAGAAGTTTCCATGCACGTCTTTAAATCCCCATTCGTGCCACATGTCCTGCCCATCGCAGTCTACGAGACTTAAACTGTTATTATATCTGGCTTCCTTTAAAACCCATGTAATTCACTGTTAAGCAGTCTTCTCCATTCACCTGTCTGTTCATCTCTCTTTCGTCCAAAATGTTCCTTTCTTGTAAGCCCATGTTTCCCTTAACAGAGATTTAGGCGCTCTCCCCCTACAGGGAAGAAATTCAACCATACTAATTTAGTTACACTTGTTTTCGTATAGATGTCATTTGAGTGGTCCGTGGTCAGCGTTCCGCCTCATACTGACATATAGGAAACCAAGGTAGTAATAGGTCGGGGAAATTCGGTAAATTTTGCTTAGAGGCCTTTTCATTCATGCTTAAGGATGTTTTACGAGCCTTAAAATCTTCAGACTCGGGACCCACGGCTTATTAAAGTCCCTCCCGGAGGACTTGCTCCTTGGATTTTTCCCTCCTAAAAAATCCATCGACCCCGGCCGGGTTTAAACCCTCCGGAACAGAGGCATTGAACATTACCACTAATCCACCGCGGCCGATCAAAAATGTTCCTAAGAACTTTATTCTCAAATACTCGTAATCTCCTTTCCTCCCTTAAAGTAAGAGTCCATGTTTCGCATCCATGTAATTGGTAGAATAATATTTTTATATATTTTCAGTTTAACGTTTTTGAAAGGAGTTGGGACGTCAAGAGTCTCTGCAATGCATAATAGCACGCATTTCCAGAACTGAACCTAAGTTTAATTTCCTTGTGCATCTCATTCTTGTTTGTGATTATTTTTCCTAGGTAGGCCTATTTGAATTCAGCCACTTCCTCAAAATTTCCCTCATTTGTTATTAGCTGTCCATTTCCATTATATAATGTATTTTTCTATGTGTGACCATATATTTAGTTTTATTGATATTTACTTCCAGTCCTTATTTTTTAGTGTTACTCAATAGTGTGTGTGTGTGTTCCCTTTTGTATCTCCTCGCTATCGCCAATAGTACTACATCATCAGCATAAACTAACAGTTTATTAATACCATTGAGTTGTAACCCATCTTCATCCTCTAAAGATTTGATGGCATGCTCTAGTACAAAATTAAATTAAATTATTTATTATTATTATTATTATTATTATTCAAGTGAAAAAGGAACATAGAAAAATAGAAGAAAAACGTTTGAAATGGTATGGACACCTCTTAAGAATGGAATATGATTGGAAAGCTAAAAGAAGAAGTGGCAGACGCAGACCTAGAGAACGATGGATAGATGGAGTGAGGAGAGGTATGGAAGGAAGAGATTTGAGGAAAGAAGATGCTTTAGACAGGAACCTCTGGCGACAAATCAATTTGGGTTGAAGGAGAAACACTCTATTGTGGAACATTCCTAATAAACATATTGTTATTATAAGGAAAGTAAACTTATTGGTGATGTAAAGTTGAAAATAAGAAAAAAAGTCTACACGAACAAGTTATTTCTTGATAGAACTCGATATTTCAGAGAATGAAAGCTTTAATATTTTAAGATGCATTGCTGGGAGTCGTGACCCGACTAAATTACGGCTACAACATTGGAGACCCAATTACGAGCTCTTTTCTTTACAACCCACCATTACCGGTCACAAAAAAAATAATAATAAACAAAACAGAAAAAAAAAGTCTAGCAAGAAATGTAGCAACTAGCTTAATGACGCATAATTCTGAGTTCATGATATTATATATTACTTTAAAATCACGTCTTTCTACTAATAAAAGATTGTAGGGTTGACCAGGGGAGGGAGAATAGACCAACTATAATGAAGGGAAAATGATAGTTTTTAACCAAAGGGTAATTACAAACAATTGTGAAAGGATTGAAGAAAAAAAAAAAAGGCATGTAACAACATAATATTGTTTTGACGAAGAGAATTATAGGTAATTTGATATTCAAGTTAGGTTATTACTTTTGCATACATTTTCCAGTACACTGATGATCCTCAACGAATGCACCATTATCTCAAAACACATGATGGCTTAATTGCCTAAGTAATATCACTTTTTACACAAAATTCGGAAATACTTTCCAATATTTGACGCGAAAATTATTCTAAGTTCCAATCTTAAACCATGCGCAAACAAACGCGAAGCGCTTTACACTATGGAATCACGGGATGCAGCCAACATATACACCATATACACACACACAAATACATACATACATACACACACATACATACATAGTGTTCTGCCCAAGAGCAGGTCTTTCATTGCAAACTCAGCATTCTCCACTCTTTCCTTAACTCAGCTTTCCTTTTTGTATCCGCAAACTTACTTACTTACTACCTCACTGGCACTATCGAACCCGTAGGTTCATGGCCGCACTGACATAAGCTCTCCATACATCCCTATCCTGAGCCAATGTTTTTCAATCCTTCCCTGTATAATCTACTTCCCTCAAATATAGTTAATGTTGTTCTCCACCTCATTCTTGGTCTACCAACTGGGCGTTTTCCCTCTGACTTTCCTACAAGAAGTTTCCATGCAACTCTTTCATTCCCCATACGCGCAACATGTCCTGCCCATCGCAGTCTACGAGACTTAACTGTTCTTATTATATCTGGCTTCACATAAAGATCATGTAGTTCATTGTTATGTAGTCTTCTCCATTCACCTGTCTGTTCATCTCTCTTTGGTCCAAAAATTTTCCTAAGTACTTTATTCTCAAAAACTCGTAATCTCATTTCCTCCCTTAAAGTAACAGTCCATGTTTCGCACCCATATAATATAACTGGCAAAATAATAGTTTTATATATTTTCAGATTAACGTTTTTTGAAAGGAGTTGGGACGCCAAGAGTCTCTGTAATGCATAATAGCACGTATTTCCAGAATTGAGCCTATGTTTAATTTCTTGTGCATCTCATTCCTATTTGTGATTATTGTTCCTAGGTATTTGAATTCAGAATTTGAAATCAAGAGTGGCATTTGTTAGGACTATTTAACGAATATAAAATTAAACTGATTACTTACAATCATTATTTAAATATAGTTATTTTAAAATATTTATGTATTTAATGTAAACGGCGATATTTGAAAACAAACGGGAAGATTGGTACGCTTCATTTGCTTCTTTTGTTTATCACCGGAACCAGATCATATTATTATTGACAAAGGATCCCAATATTGTAAGAATGCACTCTAGTGGAGAAAAAATGAAATACCATCAAACTTACTTACTCACTGGCACTATCGAACCCGTAGGTTCATGGCCGCGCGGACATAAGCTCTCCATACATCCCTATCCCGAGCCAATGCTTTCCAATCATTCCCTGTATAATCCACTTCCCTCAAATCATTGTTACTGTTGTTCTCCCACCTCATTCTTGGTCTACCAACTGGGCGTTTTCCTTCTGGCTTTCCTAGAGGGTTTCCATGCACCTCTTTCATTCCCCATACGCGCAACATGTCCTGCCCATCGCAGTCTACGAGACTTAGCTGTTCTTATTATATCTGGCTTCCTATAAAGACCATGAGGAGTCAATTTATCGAAAATTTGGAAATCACGCATGTAGTTCATTGTTATGAAGTCTTCTCCATTCACCTGTTGTTCATCTCTCTTTGGTCCAAAAATTTTCCTAAGAACTTTATTCTCAAATACTCGTAATCTCCTTTCCTCCCTTAAAGTAAGAGTCCATGTTTCGCACCCATAAAATAACTGGTAGAATAATTGTTTTATATATTTCAGCTTAACGTTTTTTGAAAGGAGTTGGGACATCAAAAGTTTCTGCAATGCATAATAGCATGCATTTCCAGAATTGAGCCTATGTTTAATTTCTTTGTGCATCTGATTCCTATTTCAGATTATTGTTCCTAGGTATTTGAATTCAGCCACTTCCTCAAAATTTCCCTCATTTGTCAGTTAGCTGTCAATTTCCATTATATACTGAATTTCTACGTGTGACCATATATTTAGTTTTACTGATATTTACTTCCAGTCCTAATTTCTTAGTGTTACTCAATAATGTGTGCGTGTTGGCCTTTAGTATCTCCTCGCTATCGGCCAGTAGTACTACATCATCAGCATAAACTAACAGCTTATAATACCATTCAGTTATAAGCCTTCCTCATTCTCTAAAGATTTAATGGCATGCTCTAGTACGAAACTAAATAGTAGAGGGGATAGTGCATCTCCTTGCTTCAACCCATTCTGGATTTCAAAAGTGTCTGAAAACTGTTTGCCTTCATGCACCCTACTCTTTGAGCCATTTAGACACATTCGTATAAGTCTAACTAACTTTTTAGGAATTCCGAACTCCAGCAGGATACTATATAACTTCTCCCTCTTGATTGAATCATATGCTTTTTTGAAGTCTACATATTGTTGATGTACAGTACCATCATATTCCCATTTCTTTTCTAAAATCTGTCTTATACTAAAAATCTGATCTGTTGTAGACCTGTTTCTTCTAAATGCACATTGATGATCTCCTAGAATGTCATCAATATAGGGAGTAAGTCTGCTGACTAATATATTTGTTAGAATTTTGTACGAAGTTGAAAGTAATGAGATGCCCCTGTAGTTGTTGTAATCAGTTTTATTTCCTTTCTTATAAATTAGTACGATAATTGATTCCTTCCATTCATCTGGAAGAGCTTCTTTTTCCCAAATCATACTAAGCAACCAGCGTATCTTGTCCATCAATTTTTCTCCCCCTGATTTTATCAGTTCTGCTGGGATCTCATCTGAACCTGATGCTTTATACATCTTCAATTTTTCAATCGCCATTTCAACCTATAATGCACTTGGCTCTGCGAGTAGCATTTCTGCTCTCTGTAACTTATCCTCCTCAATGTCCTGTTCTGTATGTACATTTAATAGATGATTAAAGTAACTTTTCCATCTATTTAATATACTCCTGGAATCTGCAATCATATCCCCATATCATACAGTATCTCTTATAGCCTCCCATTCTTTATTTATATCAGTTTCTTCTTAATTTGCCCTATTGTCATCTGAAGATTCCAGTACTTCAAATCTATTAGCAATTTTGATTTGGTATTCTTGCCGCATTTAATCATGTTTCAAGTTTTTAAATTCATATTTTACAGAATCATCTTTAGCGTTTGTTCCTCTCATAAGCGATAGCCGTTGTCTGATTTTCACCCTGACCAGATGATGATCTGAATTGCAGTCTGTCCCTCTAACTGATCTAACATCAATGATGCTACTGTGCCAGCGTTTATCCACTAATACATGATCTATCTGGTTCCGAGTCTCTCCATCTGGAGACGTCCAAGTGTATTTATGAATATCCTTATGCTGAAATGTTGTGCTCTTAACAATGAGATTCTTTGATGTGGCAAATGTGACTAATCTAACCCCGTTGTCGTTACTATCTTCATGAAGACTGAATTTGCCTATTGTTGGTTTGAATATATCTTCCCGCCCCACTTTTGCATTAAAATCTCCTAAGACAATTTTCATATGATATCGTGAAAGGCTATCAAATAAGCATTCTAATTCTTCATAGAGCTCATCCTTGATCTTGTCATCTTTATCTTCTGTGGGGGCATGTACATTTACAATTATAAAATCATGTCGTTTACCCTTTAGAATTATGTATGATATCCTATCACTAATAAACTTAATATCTCGGATAGTGGATAGGATCCTCCTTCTGACTAAAAAAACCCGTTCCAAATGCAGGTCTTCCTGCACCCCCCTAGTATAATGCAAAGCTTCCTGATTCCTGACTACCTACTCCTGGCCACCTAATTTCCTGTAAAGCGACTATATCCAAGGGCGATTTATCTAATTCCCGCGTTAATATCTCTAGTGCCCCGCTATTGTATAAAGTCCTAACATTCCATGTTCCTAGGAACATGTCCCTGTGTTTGAGCCTTTGGCATGGGTTCCCTGAAGTAGTCCCTGCGGGAGAACCGAATGGGGGACTATTTGACCTCCGGAAAATTTTACCCCAGATGAACCCATGTCCTCATTTCTTGACGGTTGTATTTTTACGGTGAAAGATCGTCACTCTTTCGCCCAAGGTACTTTTTCGTCTGGCTTATCACCTTCGACCAGTCCGGCATGGGTAACCCTATCGGCAGCAATGCTACCGCCGAAATACCATCAAACTGTATATCAATTTATTTCTGATGTCCTATGATGTAAATATGACAATTATATTTTTCTGGAATGTTATTACCTGGGAAAAAAATACATTTAAGAAAGTGCAAACAGTGGTTTCTTTTTTGATGGTATAATCAATTGTTACAAATGTTTTTATATTAACTCCCGCATGCAGTATGTGTTGACATTCATGCACTATATATACAATCTTGTCAGTCACTGTGGAATAATGCTATAACCTATTCAGAATGATAAAAAGGTGGCGCTTTCTTTATTATGATAAACTTTAGTTGGTAAATTCTAGGCGAAACACGACTGTGATTGGTTGTAAATAAAAAATCATTCGAACGTGATTGGTCATTGACTCCCATTTGGGCCATGAGTTAAATAGTTAAATTAACTAGATTCTTTTTTTCTCCTCATAAAACTTTCATAACAGCTGACATTAGATTTTAAACTTGTTTAGACATTAACTCTTGGTACAAGTATCAAAATTCTTTATCTCCATTTTAGAACCGTAATTACATAATAAAAAAACAGTGAAGTTGTACAAAACAGGGTTAGTGTTATATCCAGACAATAATCGTACACAAAACTGCATCACTGATAAATGTTACTGGCATAACAAACATTCTATGGAGGACCAGAGAGAAAAAAGTGGAATTCTAGTGGAATGGAGTCCAGGTAAAGTAGGAGTAATTGAGCGATTGGAGGTAGATATTAGCCTTCCAGCTAGCCACCCCTACCACCCTTTCCATTCTTATTACTCGCATACAATAAAGGGTGAAAAACCAGCCCCTACACTAAATTGAGCGAAATGGTGATGAACGAGGTACATTATCCTAGAGTCCATAACCAAACTACCTTCACCTCATCCCCTCCTCTGCCCAAAAGTATGATGTTGGGGTAAAAAAAAACTTTCTAAACAACAATATTACGTTATACGCGAGCTCACGTATGTTAGAGTCGGTTAACTTGAAGCTATTTTTTTAAGGGGTGGGTGAAAAACCTCTTTCTCATCTCTTTATCCAAACCACAACCCCACTCTCTTGTGCTTTGAGCTATTACTGGAGGAAAAACTGGGTATAATACATCATTACTCAGACATAGATTATAAAGGGGATGGGAATAATGCATTCTACCTCACAAGTCAGAGAAATGCGCGCGCCTGCACGTGTATGTGTGCGCGAGTGATGTCAATATGTATGTGAGCGCATAAACACATAACTTCATATGCAAATTCTCAATTTAATATCTTACTTTCTGCCTACCAAACCCGCAGAATTATAGCCAAACGAACAAAAGCTCTTAATATCTCATTACACAAACTATTTTTGGAAATACTTTACAAAATGTGACGTGAAATTCTTTTCTAAGTTCCAATCACACACCATGCGCATGCGCCAACAAACGCGAAGCGGTTACACTATGGAATCAGGGATACAGCCAACATATACACCATATTTAACGAAGCTAAAAGTTAACCTAAGGCAATTTAATAATAATAATAATAATAATAATAATAATAATAATAATAACAATAGCTTTATTTACCTGGCAGAGTTAAGGTCTTAAGGCCTTGTCTACCACTCAACCAGGTTTAAAAAAATACAAAAAATAGTCTTACATCTAAATTACAATATATATATATATAAACGATTACAAGTTATGTATACAATGCAATTAATATTTATAATGTATTTTGATTTACTCTAAATTTAACGAATTAAATATATAATATGTACAAGATATATGAAAGAACGAGGAAAAGATTAATGGCATAGTATAAAATTAAATAAATAGAGAAAAATTAATTATTAGACAACAGGTAACTGTATAAGCGTGACTTAAAGGTACCAAGTGTGCGGCAACCCCTGATATCTTGAGGAAGGAGATTCCAGGAGCGGGCAGAGGCTACTGTGAAGGAAGTAGAATAGGAGGAAGTGCTATGAAGAGGAATTGTTAGCAGACTGCTATCTAGTGACCTAGTGTCAATATTGTGGTAAGAGGATAACTTCTCAAATCTGGACGCCAGGTAAGTAGGAATGTAGGAATGTAGGAATTCGGAAACTTGAAAAGTAGTGAAAGAGAGTGCAGTTTACGTCTGTCAGTAAGACGGAGCCAAGAGAGGTTATTAAAGTGTTCGGAAATATGGTCATAACGGCGGATATTGAAAATGAATCGAACGCAAGCATTATGAACACGCTGCAGTCTCTGCGACAAGTCATAGTTTAGATCATTATATATAATGTCACAATAATCGAAGTGTGGTAACACAAGATTCTGCACTAGGATTTGTTTTAACGAAACTGGGAGAAAATTCTTTAAACGTCTAAGATAATGTAAGATGGAGAAAGTCTTTTTACATATGTGTTTCACTTGTGTTTGCCAGGTTAAATTTGCGTCTAGATGTAGTCCAAGATCTATTACTGAAGAAGAATAGGGATAATTATATTATTTATAGTAATATGTGGAAGTGTAGATATGTCAAAGGTTGTAAGCAGTATTTGTTGTCCCATTAGAAATACTTGTGACTTGTTAGGATTTAGAGTTAGACCGATACTTGAGAGACTAGTTAAAGATGGATATGAGCTCCTCATTCATTTTCGTCAAGCTGTTATAGAGAGAATGAGGAGGTGAATGTAGGTACTCTAACATGTGAAAGACCATCCTAAAAGCTAACATAACGCAATTTAAGTACTCTAACATGTGAAAGACAAACCTGAAAGCTAACCTAACACAATTTATAATAATAATAATAGCTTTATTTTACCTGGCAGAGTTAAGGTCTTAAGGCCTTGTCTACCACTCAACCAGGTTTAAAAAAATACAAACAAAAAAATAGTCTTAAATCTAGATTACAATATATATATATATATATATATATATATATATATTTATATATATATATATATAAACGAATACAAGTTATGAATACAATACAATTAATATTTATAATGTATTTTGATTTACTCTAAATTTAACGAATTAAATATATAATATGTACAATATATATAAAAAACGAGGAAAAGATTAATGACATAGTATAATTTAAGTACTCTAACATGTAAAGGTCAACCTTAATCTAACCTAACGCAATTTAAGTACTCTAACATGTAAAAGACCAACCCGAAAGCTAATCTAA
The DNA here is from genome assembly GCA_030220185.1 of Diploptera punctata. Classification (NCBI taxonomy): domain Eukaryota; kingdom Metazoa; phylum Arthropoda; class Insecta; order Blattodea; family Blaberidae; genus Diploptera; species Diploptera punctata. Next base: position 2,091,512 of record JASPKZ010000015.1, read on the forward strand.
CCAATTTAAGTACTCTCAACATGTGAAAGACCAACCCGAAAGCTAATCTAACTCAATTTAAGTACTCTCAACATGTGAAAGACCAACCTTAATCTAACCTAACGAAATTTACGAGTAAGTACTGTAACATGTGAAAGACCATCCTGAAAGCTAAAGTAAAGTGATCCCACAACAGGCCTCATGAGGCCCTTGGGGTAGTAGGAGGTTAAGGCTCCCACTTTTTCTAGACAATCGGCACTTTATGTCAGCCGGGTTGTCAGCCCTGCGTGACGGCCGCCTTTACCCCCAGAACAAGCGTCTGGTACTCGTTTCAGTTAGAGGCTGAGTCGACCCCAGGGCCATGGTGCCGCCAGAAGGTTTGGGTCAGTTTAAAAATCCTGACCCCAACGGGACTTGAACCCTCGACCCTCCAGCTTGTAGCTCAGTGCCTTAACCACTACGCTACGGCGTGCCCCCTCCTGAAAGCTAATCTAAAGCAATTTAAGTATTATAGCATGTGAAAGACCAACTTAAGTATTTTAGCATGTGAAAGACCAACCTGGAAGCTAACCGAACACATTTAAGTACTCTACCTGCGAAAGGCCAACCTAAAAGCTAATCTAAAGCAATTTAAGTATTCTAGCATGTGAAAGACCAACCTGAAAGCTAATCTAACGCAATTTAAGTACTCTAACCTGTGAAAGGCCAACCTAAAAGCTAATCTAACGCAATTTATGTACTCTAGCATGTGAAAGACCCATCCTGAAAGCTAATCTAACCCAATTTAAGTAATCTAACACATGAAAGACCATCCTAAAAGCTAACCGAGCACCATTTAAGTACTCTAACATGTGAAAGACCAACCAGAAAGCTGACCTAACGCAATTTAAGTACTCTAACCTGTGAAAGGTCAACCTGGAAGCTAATCTAACACAATTTAAGTACTCTAACATGTGAAAGACCAACCTAAAAGCTAATCTAACACAATTTAAGCACTCTAACATATGAAAGAATGCAACGCCCAAAAATAAATAGTATGTTCTGAATTTTTAAGTATATGTGTAAAATTTGTCCACCACTGTGATCTCGAGGTTGCGTGCTACCTTGTCACGCAGGGGGCCCACGATCGATTACCGGTCGAGACAGGCTCCTGGGTGAGATTTCTGTTTTCTGGGTTTTTCCTCACCAGTAAGACACATGTCAGGAAGCTTAGGACCCAACGGCCCCGGAAATCATCTGGCCATCATCACCCATCCTTACTATTATCATCTTTTACCGGTGTGGAAAGCAACGGGAAGCTACCACACCTATAATTATCTAGTAGAGCTGCAAGACATAACATGAAAATGCTATGATTGCAGTGAAAGACCTGCCCTTGGGCAGAATAACTATGGATGGATGGATGTGTAAAGTTTATTACTAGATACTCTATTTTTCCAATGATTCTCTGAAATCAAAAGCAATAATGACAAATTTCTAACGTTGTATTCAGTGGATTGGATACGAAAGTGGAATGAAACGGGCAAACTTCTTGTACGAAAACGAGAGGAAAAGCCAGTATGCAGACCAAAAATCAGGTGGTAAAATATGATTAATTGTGATTTGAGGGAGGTCCACCGCTGTGGTCCCGAGATAGCGTGCTGCCTTGTCACGAAGGGGACACAGGTTCGATCTCCGGTCGGGACAAGTTTCCTGGGCGATAGTTTTTTTCGGGTTTTTTCCTCCTTTAAGGCCCAAACGATCCCCGAACTTCATCTGGCCATCATTATTATCAATATCATATTCGCCTAATTAGCTTAAGTTTAGTTTAAGGTCTCTCCTGGTGCATCATTATAATCAACTCTCATATCATCGTGGCAGCGTAATTTCGCCTTCCGGCGCTGCAACCTAAGAGGTGGGTTAGAAGTACGCCATGCCAGGAGAAAACACCAGGAATGTCGAAATGACAACCTGGGGCATTTGCAAAAAAAAAATCCGGCTACGATATGATATTCAAAACAACTATATTCAACTTCAAAGCACATAGTACAATTGTCCCGTATTTTACCCGATTTATGTCCCGTTTTATGTATGTTTCAATACCTACTTACCATATTAAGTTAAAAATAATGCCTTGGGGAGAGATGTGAGGGGTTCAGAGCAAACGTGAACCGAGTTCGTATTTTACTATTTTTAGAAAAAGCTAATATAAAGATAAAGTACTTATTTACTGGCACTATCGAACCCATAGGTTCATGGCCGCGCGGACATAAGCTCTCCATACATCCCTATCATGAGCTAACGCTTTCCAATCATTCCCTGTATAATCTACTTCCCTCAAATCATAGTTAATGTTATTCTCCCACCTCATTCTTGGTCTACCAACTGGCGTTTTCCCTCTGCCTTTCCTACAAGAAGCTTCCATGCAAGTCTTTCATTCCCCATACACGCAACATGTCCAGCCCATCGCAATCTACGAGACTTAACTGTTCTTATAATATCTGGCTTCCTATAAAGATCATGTAGTTCAATGTTATGTAGTCTTCTCCATTCACCTGTCTGTTCATTTCTCTTTGGTCAAAATTTTTCCTAAGAATTTTATTCTCAGGTACTTGTAATCTCCTTTCCTCCCTTAAAGTAAGAGACCATGTTTCGCACCCATAAAGATAAAATAGTAAATTTAATTGCAGATAAAGATTTTTTTTGTTTTTTTTTTGCAGTGGAAAGGAACAAACACATGCTTGGTTGAACATTAATATGAAAAATTGATTTTTGAACCCACATTCACATATAACTAGGATTTTTAATTTGTGGACTTGGACTACTTTTGCTCGGAACCCCTCAGATTATATTTTAAAATTAACGATGTTTTTAAAAGCACATTTCCTACTCTCTCTTCAACATTCAAACTGGTTGTGATAATGGGTGTCATTTCTGAAATAGAAATAATAACACTAATTGAGGGGGATAAGTTACAGACAGCAGAAATGCTAGTCGCAGAGCCAAGTGCATTAGAGGTTGAAATGGCAATTGAAAAATTGAAGATATATTAAAGCATCAGGTTCAGATGAGATCCCAGCAGAACTGATACAATCAGAGGGGAGGAAAAATTGATCGACAAGATACGCTGTTTGCTTAGTATGATTTGGGAAAAAAAGAAGCTCTTCCAGATGAATGGAAGGAATCAATTATCGTACCAATTTATAAGAAAGGAGATAAAACTGATTGCAACAACTATAGGGGCATCTCATTACTTTCAACTTCGTACAAAATTCTAACAAATATATTAGTAAGCAGACTTACTCCCTATATTGATGACATTCTAGGAAGATCATCAATGTGCATTTAGAAGGAAACAGGTCTACACACAGATCAGATTTTTAGTATAAGACAGATTTTAGAAAAGAAAATGGGAATATAATGGTACTGTACATCAAACTATACGTAGACTTCCAAAAAGCATATGATTCAATTAAGAGGGAGGAAGTTATATAGTATCCTGCTGGAGTTCGGAATTCCTAAAAAGTTAGTTAGACTTATACGAATGTGTCTAAATGGCTCAACGAGTAGGGTGCGTGTAGGCAAACAGTTTTCAGACACTTTTGAAATCCAGAAGGGGTTGAAGCAAGGAGATGCACTATCTCCTCTACTATTTAATTTTGTATCTAGAGCATGCCATTAAATCTTTAGAGAATGAAGAAGGCTTACAACTGAATGGTATTATTAAGCTGTTAGTTTATGCTGATGATGTAGTACTACTGGCCGGATAGCGAGGAGATACTAAAGGCCAACACGCACACACTATTGAGTAACACTAAGAAATTAGGACTGGAAGTTAAATATCAGTAAAAACTAAATATATGGTCACACGTAGAAATACATTATATAATGGAAATGGACAGCTAATGACAAATGAGGGAAATTTTGAGGAATGTGGCTGAATTCAAATACCTAGGAACAATAATCACAAAATAGTAATGAGATGCACAAAGAAATTAAACATAGGCTCAATTCTGGAAATGCATGCTATTATGCATTGCAGAGACTTTTGATTGTCCCAACTTCTTTCAAAAAAACGTTAAGCTGAAGATATATAAAACTATTATTCTACCAGTTATATTATATGGGTGCGAAACATGGACTCTTAATTTAAGGGAGGGAAAGGAGATTACGAGTATTTGAGAATAAAGTTCTTAGGAAAATTTTTGAGACCAAAGAGAGATGAACAGACAGGTGAATGGAGAAGACTACATAACAATGAAACTACATGGTCTTTATAGGAAGCCAGATATAATAAGAACAGTTAAGTCCCGTAGACTGCGATGGGCAGGACATGTTGCGCGTATGGGGAATGAAAGACGTGCATGGAAACTTCTTGTAGGAAAGCCAGAAGGAAAACGCCCAGTTGGTAGACCAAGAATGAGGTGGGAGAAACACACCATTAACTATGATTTGAGGGAAGTAGATTATACAGGGAATGATTGGAAAGCATTAGCTCAGGATAGGGATGTATGGAGAGCTTATGTCCGTGCGGCCAATGAACCTATGGGTTCGATAGTGCCAGTGAGTAAGTAAGTAAGTAAGTAATTTCAAATGGTCTGATTGACACTTAACTTTTATCTTCTCCAGCAAGCAGAATGGCACACACCATGTCAATTCACGAGAATTTATCTTCCTGAGTTTATTATCCGATATACTCCAATTAACGTAACAAATGCAAGAATAAATAATGTAATTCTGTCAGAAAGTTGGAGAAGAAAGCACAAGAACTTAATTGAAGGAGAAACATTAAAGTTCGTCATAGTTTTGACTTCTTTACAGAGAGACGGCATTGCTGAGTCTAAAGGAACATAATGTCATCCAATTCTCATTCACTTGGGAACATTTCTCCCTTATAATATCGGATTGCTTCTTTCCTAATGATAATATTATATGTAGAACTCATTTGTTCAAAAAAAAAAATCTAAAAACAGATTATTGGCATTTATTTTCTCTGCAGATTTATAGTGCATTATTTTCTCTGAAGAAAGCAGAATAGACCTCTTAAGTCCCATTGTATCATATATGATACATCGAGAGGCTGAATCTTTTCCTCTCTCTAAAAACAACTCAAGATCGCAGTGATTAGTTGATCGTGATGTTATATAGCTAAGCTTCATGATAATATTTAGCAAATTCCGAAAGGGGTTGCTTTCATGATCGTACTAAAGGTCCAAAATATAATAATAATAATAATAATAATAATAATAATAATAATAATAATAATAATAATAATATAGAATGGATTGGTGAAGTAAAAAAAAAATGACTTAAAATTGCCAGCAGTTACTCAAGAAGACCATAAACAGATATATCTTATCTTTAGAATTAAGGTTGCTCTCCGGTTCAAAATGTAATATCATCTTAGGTATCCTGTCATCTGACATCCTCTTTACGTGGTCAAACCATTCATCATCATTATCATCCATGCAAGTATTTGGCTGTGTGGCCTGTTTCGTCTCAAAGAGGAATTTTCCATCCAGCGATTTTTTGGATGTCCCAGCGATCTTTTGCCTTGGGGGCAGTAGCGAAGTATGGCTTTTGGAATTCTATGAGATGGCATTCGTTGAAGATGGGCTTTCCAGTTGTTCTGTTAGTTTTGTATATGGTGAAGAATGGGTTCTACATCCAACTCTTCCATACTTTCCTCATTTCTTTTATGGTCCCACTTTGTGTAGCCTGCTGTACGGCGCATAAATCGCATCTCATTTGCTGTTATTCGGCTTTCATCTCTTCTTCGTATTGTCCATGCTTCACTACCATATCTTAATACTGGTCTTGCGAGAACCTTATAAAGCCGTAATCTTGTGTTGTTCTGTACTAAAGATGGTTTCATTATACTGTTAATTATCCCCGCTGGCCAAAGCATTCATGATTTTTAAACAATCTCAATAGCGAATTCACTAATTACATACAAATCCAGACTGCAGTCATCAATATTCACGTACTCAAAAGGGTTTCTCTAAGGATCTAGGAACATGCACAAAAATAACATTTCCTCCATCATCATTAGCATTATCATCATCATCACGATCATCACTTTAAAGCACTGCAACTTCAAAATCGAATGTTTTGGCCTTCTCAATATCTTCCTCCAGACTCTTCTATCTTCTTCCAATTTCAGGTTTGTCATCCACATCTTCTTCAAATCCTTCTAAACATCGTCCTGCCCATACCCTAGGTGTACCAACAGCTATAGTTCCTGTAGGCTTCCATTTATATAGTTTAACTAATCTCTGTTGATCCATTCTTATCAGATGACCAAACATCCAATCCTAACAGATCTGATGATATAATTTATTATATTTTGATTTTTAATTATATTATTTAATTCAGTATTTGTTTTCATTATCCAAGTTTGGTCTGGTGCTTTATTTGGACCATAAATTCTTCTAATTATCTTCTTTCGAAAATTAACAATTTTTGTTTGATTGTTTCTTTGAGAGTCCAAGTTTCACTTGCATAAGTCACTACTGGTCTTATTAGTGTTTTGTATAACCTTAGTTTAGCAGATTTGGATATTAGTTTACTTTTAAATAATGTTAAATGTGCATAATACACCTTATTTCCATGTACAATTCTTTGTTTAACTTTTCCAATGAATTGTGTCCATTCACTATTGTACCCACATACTTAAATGCTGACACTGATTTAATTTGACTACTACGAGTATATATTTGTAGATCATCCGTATTTGTATTGAAGTTAGTACACTCTTTAGGTATTGTGTTTTATCATCATCATCAGCTTCAAGGATTAGACCTGCTGGTCTGTTCCGATCTCATGTTGGAATTGGTCTGTCCATCTTATACTGGGTCTTCCAACATTTCTTCGTCCTAGTGGTTTGTAATGAAGAATCTGTTTCGGAATTCTATTGTTATCCATTCTATTGACATGGTCCATCCATTCATCTCTGTATTGTGTAATTTTATCTAATAGTTTGAATATATTCAGTTCTCTTCGTATATCCTCACTTCACCTTTGATCCTCAGAAACCTCATTTCTGACGTTTCTATTCTTCGTTCCTGGTTTTTGGTTTAAAACCCAATGTTCCGATCCATATAGTAGCGTTGGAACCGCCATTGTTTTATAAAATTTTTAAAATGTCTCCTTTCTAGTTCCTTTGAGACTTCGTTTTATGGTGCCACACATATAATTAAATGTATTTATTTTGTTTTCAACGGTCATACCATGTTGAAAATATCGGTTCTCGTCCGATCACCGCAGTCAAGCAACATTGGGCGTGGTTAGTACTTGGATGGGTGACCGCTTGGGAACCCCACTTGCTTTTGGAAACTTTTGATCTGCCGCGGTGGACTAGTGGTTGTGCTCGTAGCCTCTGGTCCCAAGGGTCGTGGGTTCAAACCCGGCCGGGGTCGATGGATTTTTTAGGATGGAAAAATCCAAGGAGCAAGTCCTCCGGGAGGGACTTTAAACCGTGGGCCCCGAGTCTGAAGATTTTCAGGCTCGTAGAAGATCCTTAAGCCTGAATGAAAAGGCCTCTAAGCAAAATTTACCGAATTTTCCCGTCCTAGTACTATCTTGGTTTCCTAGATGTCAGTATGAGGTGGAACGCTGACCACGGACCACTCAAAAGTGACATCTATACGAAAACAAGTGTAACTAAATTAGTATGGTTCAAATTCTTCCCTGTAGGGGGAGAGCGCCTAAATCTCTGTTAAGGGAAACATGGACTTACATGATACAAGAAGAAGTTTTCAATGTCTTCACTTTTTCTATATGATATATTGTATCCCAGATAATTAAAATTGCTCACGTCATGTCGATTTTAAGGTACAAACCTAAAAATCGAAACCAAAAATCGTAATCTGTTTTATTTGCGTTTATTATCAATCCAAATTGCTTAAATTCCACTTTAAGTTATATGAAACTTTCTATCAGTGCTTGTTTTGATCTTGCTTTATCATTATATCGTCTGCATATGCTAAACATTAACTTTAGTTGAAATATTTCCTCTTAATTACATACGAACATTTGCATAATAACTATAAAACAGTATAAAAACACACTGTAAAAATAATAAAAACAAACAAAAATAAATTTGACGTTCTCTTATTATTGGAAGTCGTCACGAAGAAAATGTTATGTTTTATATGACGCAAGGAATTGGAATAGAACTTAAAACTGACAGATTTAGAGAAGAAAAAGAAAAAGAGGGACAGAAGAAATGTAACAGTTCTCGGGAGGAAACAACTTTATGTCCATGACACTGTTCCATTATTTAAAAGCAGTAGCAACCCTTTACACTGGGACAGATACTTATGTGCACCAGTTTATGCATACTAAAGCAATACTACTTCCCTCTAGAGACAATCCCACACACTACACGAACTTACTAAAACATCACAATTATTTCAAACTCAATTAACATAACATGATAAACATGATGTTGTAGTTAATACATGAAGGTGGAGAAAGCGGATTCAATTATGGGCATTCGGTGTGAAGAAGAATAAAAAGTGATTCTTAATTAAAATTTGTATTTCTTCTTCTTCTTCCTTCCAAGAATTAGGCCAAGGCCTGTTACGATCCTATAGAAACTTTTCCCTCCACAGTTTCATAGGACGGCCCAGAGATCTTCGTCCTCTTGGTATATAATTATAAACAGCTTTGGGGATCCGATTTGAACTCATTCTTTCAAGATCGTGTTTCCAATTTAGTCGGTAAGGTTTAACATATTCTAAAATTGGCGTAGTCTTCAATTCTTTTAAGATATCGGTGTTCCTTTTCCGATCACATCTGGTGTAACCCGCTATTCTGCACATGAATCTCATTTCACAAGCCGTTAATCTTCTTTCATGTTGTCTTATTAGTGTCCATGCTTCACTACCATAGGTCAACACTGGTCTAGCCAAAGTGTTATATAAACGTAATCTGGCGTTTTTTTGTACAAGGGATGGTTTCATAACTTGATTAATAATTCCCAAACTTTTATTATAACTAGTATTTTTTTCAGGGATATCCTTTTCATACCAGATAGAGAGATAATATCCAAGATATTTAAATTGATTAGATCTCTCTGAATATAAATTTACAGAAAACAGAATATATGTGTTTGGGAAAGGATGTGGATAACCTCATACTTGAAACAGGGAAAATAAAAAAGTGTGAATTTTTTTAAATATCTTGGGTCAATAATTACAAGTTTAGGTACCTGTGAGAGAGATGTACAGACTAAAATTGGAATGGCAAAAAATGCAACTAAGACATTACATGGAATAATTTCGAATAAAAATATTACAAAGGAAACTAAAATGAAAATTTATAAGAGCATAATACAGAATATTTTGTCACATGGGAGTGAAACTTGGACTTTGACGGAATTACAAAAGAATAAAATTAGAACAGTTGAATTTGATTATTTTCGAAGAAGCCTCCAAAAAACAAGACAGGTAAAATAAGAAACGAACAACATCTGTTGTTAAGAGGATTGAAAATCAAACGCTTAAATGCTATGATCATGTACAAAGAATGGAAAACGATAGATGACCAAAAAATATATTCCAATGGTCACCCCTGGAAGAAATAATCGTGGCAGACCAAGATGGAAATGGAAAACCTAAGTCAGAACAATAATGGATGATAGGAATTTGGAAGAGGGAGATTGGAATGTTAGAGATAAATGGAAACTGAAGACGGCAAACCTATAAGTGGGGGAAAGCCGAAGAAGAAGAAAGAAGATCTCTCTAAAATTTTATTCTGGAGACAGATTTTACTTTGTATGGAGTCCTTCCCAAGAAATGCCATAATTTTAGTTTTGTTAATTGATATTTCCATATTAAATTTGGCACCTATTTTTTGTAAATCCTGACCAGAGGCTATAAGATGGCAGCCCCATCACTGGTCTTGCCTTCCTTTGGCCAGCAACCAATCGAAGGGACTATTATTATGATTTCAAGTCTTATACGAGAATTTCCCGGAAGGATCAAAATTTGTATTTATTTTATTAATTACAACAAAAATGTTTGTCACAAGTTGCTGCAAAGTATATCATAAACTAATTTTTCAGTGTTACTAATACTTCTGCTATTCACTTTCTTTCTCGTGAATTGCTACAACCAAAAGTTAACTGCGAATTTCAAGTGTAGGGTATGGAAGGGGGGGGGTGGAGGGCGCAAAAAGCATTTAATGCGGGGAATTGTGGGCTATTAATAGAGTGCTTAACCTCTCGGGGAGGTTTAAATACACGTACCGTACGATTCACCGCAACATTGACCAATCTGAACGTAAGATATTGCCGCATATATTTTCATTACGTCCCACTCGATTACTTTTTACGCATCCTTCTTTTTCTATATTGTCGTTCCCACCATATGAATCGGAACATATGTCGAAGGGTCCTACGAAATAGATACTCAAAAGTGAACCATGTACGAGCCGACCAAACAATCTATATATAAAAATGAATGTTTGTTTGTTCATACTTTATGCGCGCCCATACCGTTGATCCGATTGTGATGGGGCTTTTTGCAAAATGTTCAGAAGATTCCCGGGATGAACATAGGCTATAAGAGAGGTGTAATAAGGTGTAATACTCAACTCTTACACCCTTAAAAATCGCCCTTTGTAGTGGAAAACGTGAAAAAAGTAGTTCTTTGGACGCTTAAATTGCTTACGCTACCTAAACCATAACAAATATACAAAATTAATGTACACACAATTGAATATCTCAAAAAGCTCTACAAAAAAGTCCGCGACAGCATACGTTTATCTCCTACGGATAACTCACAATAACCATTTTTTTCTTTCATTGATTGCAAGAAGATCGAGACAAGTACGTAGATTCCTGTGCAAGCATAGCAGCACATGGTGAGTATTATTTTACGGATAACTCACAATAACGAATTTTGTCTTTCAGCTCATTTATGCCAAGAAGATCGGGATGAGTAGATTCCCGGACAACGCCGGTAAACAGCACGGGGTATCTAAAAAGTAATTACGATATACTTTTTTCCCTTTATTTATTCAACTATACATAAAAGTACATTAATTTTCTCTTATTTAGGCGTAGCAGCTCAGCGCTGGGTATTAGCTAGTATTATCATAAACTAAAAACACCACTTTCAAATACTCCATGTTAGGCTTATTCATGCCTGGGAAAAACCAGATAAGTCGAAAACTGGCACAAACAAGATATGTCAATTTATCTGAATTTTCCCAGTGAACTTACTCCCTTTTATACTTATCTAAAACAAAAATTGTCTATTATAACTAATAGGTCCACCGCTGTAGTCTCGAGGTAGCGTGCTGCCTGCTCACGCAGCGGGCCCGGGTTCGATATCCTGTTGGAACAGGCTTCTGTAAGACAAATATCAGGAAGCTTAGGGCCCAATAGTCCCCGAAAATCATCCAGCCATCATCATCATCCTTCACCGGTGTGGAAAGCAACAGGAAGCTATCACACCTATAATTCCTTTTTAAAGCTGCAAAACATATCATGAAAATGATATGATTGCAGTGAAAGACCTGCTTTCGGGCAGAATTATTATAGAATGAAGATTTTCCTGGGGATAAGTGTTTAATATAATGAAATAAATAAACTATAATTTAAAAAATTATGCATACAAAATTATTAAGGTTTGCAGCATTTGACAGAGGAGGTTAGATATTTTAATTAAATTTTGTTGTTAATTTCAGAAGCGTCACGCTTGTAAACATTTTTAGCAGTATGCCTAAGACAGTCCGGGTTGCTGATCTCATATTACTCATTCAAAATATCTCTGCAGGCGGAAGAATCAGGAAGCTCTGTTTGTTGGTACACGTGACGTCATAAGGCAGTGTACACTGTCAGCGTCCCACTTCCCATTCCGCTTTGCACTCGTAGATAGCAGTGTCACGTGGTCTATTCCTGCATAAACACGACTGCAGTGCCCTCCGTCAACAACTGCGCTTACTCCTTAAACGGGTAATACCATTTGTCCTGGCTATAGACATGGAAGTAGTATGAATATATATCCATAGTAATTCTGCTTCACTGCAATCATAGCATTTTCATGCTATGCTTGCAGCTTTACTAGGGAATTGTAGGTGTGGTAGCTTCCCGTTGCTTTCCACACCGGTGAAGGATGATGATGATGATGATGATGATAATGATACGGATGATGATGGACATATGATTTCGGGGACCGTTTGGGCCTTAAAGTTTTCCTGAGATTTGTCTTACAGGTGAGAAACAACCCCGATAAAAACCGCACCCAGAAAAACTGCCCCGACCGGGGATCGAACCCGGACCCGCTGCGTGATAAGGCAGCACGCTACCTCGAGACCACACAGCGGTGGATATATATAATATAGTTTGAGTGTGTGTGTGTGTGTGAATAATTTGTAAAATCAAAGAGGCCTCTAATCAGGCATTGATACATAGCTTCGTTACCTTTGTTTGTTAGGGCGCCGAGGACCATGATTTTAATTGGCGGAACACGGAGGTTTGGTTAGTGTCAGCCACGCATCTGCGTGTATACGAAATTGGAGCCGAACTGTAACCCATAATCCAACTCCAAGTGTTGGGAGCATTGACTGTGGCCTTGGTTCTTCAGTTATGGAGACAGTAGAGCCATGTCATTGTGGAGGTAAAGGTGCTGAGATCCAGAAATCGTGCCCCTGTAATAATATCCGGGTGACGTGGGGCATATAAAACTACATATTGTTGCGCATCATATAGCGACGTTTGAATTGTGGGGGGAGAGTGGTAGTCACGCGTTGGTGGGAGTGGATTTGCGAGTCAAATCAATCGCTAGTCAAAAGGCCCGGCAAGCATCGAAATGTCTAGGCCAGAGCCGACCAAACTCATTCGTATCGCGGGCCAAATGGTAGAAATAACAAAGTGGCGTGGGCGATAGGTCGTATTATAGCTGTTGCCGATTATTATTATTATTATTATTATTATTATTATTATTATTATTATTATTATTATTATTATTATTATTATTATTTAGCAGGTTTCACAACATCTTCCTGTGCCCACCTATACTGTCATTCCAATCTCCAAGTTCAATCCTTTTTCCTCTCATGTTGCTCAGAACACCATCAATCCACGTCATTTTTGGCAGTCCTCTTTTCCTTCTTCTTGTTCTTCTGCCAAGTGGCACCCAATCTAGCATTCTTCTTGGAAATCAGTCTCCCGTCAATCTTTTGACATGACCATACCACTTTATTGTTTATTATTATTATTATTATTATTATTATTATTATTATTATTATTATTATTATTATATGGGTGCGAAACATGGACTCTTACTTTAAGGGAGGAAAGGAGATTACAAGTATAGAGAATACAAGTATTAGAGAATAAGTACTTAGGAAAATATTTTGACCAAGGACAGATGAACAGACAGGTGAATGGAGAAGACTACTAACAATGAACTACATGATCTTTATAGGAAGCCAGATATAATAAGAACAGTTACGTCTCCTAGACATCGATGGGCAGGACATGTTGCAAGTATGGGGAATGAAAGACTTGCATGAAAGCTTCTTGTAGGAAAGCCAGAGGGAAAACGCCCAGTTGGTAGACCAAGAATGATGTGGGAGAATAACATTAACTATGATTTGAGGGAAGTAGATTATACAGGGAATGATTGGAAAGCATTAGATCAGGATAGGGATGTATGGGGAGCTTATATCCGCGCGGCCATGAACCTACGGGTTCGATAGTGCCAGTGAGTAAGTATTATAAGTGTGTGTTGATTTGCTACTCTTCTTGTTATGTCGTTATAACTCATTTCACAAGTTCTTGTTCCAATGCCGATAAACTAATATTATAGGCCTACCCTTAGCATATTTTAATTTATTAGTATGCTGCAGGCCTACAGGGACCGAATAGAAAGTGATGGAGCGCCGTATACGGCCCGCGGGCCGTAGTTTGGGCATCCTGGTCTAGGCCCTCAGTCTAGACGTGTCTACCGACATCTCCCTCCCCTTTCGGGAAAGATCCGCGGCCAGAGGCTTCTACGGTTCGAAGTATCTCGAACATAAGCTTGGAAAGTTCCTCGCGCCTATACAAGGAGCGAAGGCGAAACATCAGACCAGTCTCAGTCTTGATTTGACAGCGACAGCAGTTTTCTGTGAAGTTAAATGTACTATAAATTGTGGTGAATGGATTCATCAGTGACTGTGGAAATAATTGTGACTGAGATAAACATTGAAAGAAGATTAATTGTGAGTGGAAATTGTGAATAAAAGTTTACTGATAATTTGTAGAAAGAAATAAAGTGTTAGGTGAGATTATAAACAAATTGTGTGTGTTCATTTACTTTCGAAATGAGATAAACACGGCTCCGGCCATCATTGTCACAATATAAAGGGAGTGGTTAAACTTAGGTTAACTAAAGAAAGAATTATAAGTAGAGTCCCGATGTTAGGCACTTAAAAAATTCAAAATAGGCAGGCAAAAAGGCACTAAAAATCATTAATATAGGCACTAAAAATTCAAAATAGGCTATTACAAAAATGGACTACAACGTAAATTTTTACAGCCTTACGTTAAAATAACATAGCGGATACTTGTTATTTCGCCTAATGGGAATGCATTGAGGCGGAAACCATCTATCTGCTAGGTTACTGTCTTATTGCCACTCATCCTAAAATACTCTAAGAGAGAATTTATAAAAAGAACACTTGAAAATGTCTATGCAATGATATGTGTCATGAAGTCCGTCCACTTCGATTGATTTCATGGAAATACTAAGTTAATTTCGAGAAAAATGGCAAATAGGCATTTATAGGCATTGTAAGCTGAAATAGGCATTTATAGGCAAAATGAACTTCATGGAAAACAACTCTAGGGTCGTAGATATGAACTTATATGAAGTCACTTTTACAATATCTATAATAAATAACTATAGGCATTTTCCCTAACATCCGGTCTCTAATTATAAGCTACATGGAATGATTGGAAAATGTTAGTTCATTGATAGGGATGTATGCGCGATCATGAACTTCCAAGCTCCATTAAAACCATTAATTTAATTAACTAATTACGTAATGATCAAAGCTCGAACTTTGGATCCTAAAAATAACGACAAAGAATAAAGGAATTTATGAATATTAAAGAGTAGATAAAGAAATAATTAATGAAATTGTATAGACCTATGATGTAAGTATACTAGTATAATCAATTACAAATGTCAAAATGCAGTTGGTAACAAATTATACAGTAATTTGAATAATATTAGATACTCTTAGCCATTAATACAAAGATAATAGTTACAAAACTGCATCGTCCATTTATAATGCGATAGTTATGGCATTTTCTAGAAATCTCCTCCAGCTAAATTGTAGGACACGAATAATGCCATCAATCATTAAGCATAAGTCTCTATTGCTGTTCAAGTCATTCACCTTAACTTGAGAAACATTTTCATTATTCAAGGGCTGTCCATTTATTAAGGAGATATACAACATTATTAATATATAGCACTTGAACTGAGGAGTTGCTTGTCAATAGTCACTTTCAAGCAAAAATGACCACATTAATGAAACTCTACATTCCATCCATAGTAATTCTGTCCGAAGGCAGGTCCTTCCCTGCAATCATAGCATTTTCATGCTACGCTTGCAGCTTTACTAGGGAATTGTAGGTGTGGTAGCTTCCCGTTGCTTTCCACACAGGTGAAGGATGATGATGATGATGATAATGATGAGGATGATGCTGATGGTTATGGCCATATAATTTCGGGGACCGTTTGGGCCTTAAAGTTTCCCTGACATTTGTCTTACAGGTGAGGAAAAACCCCGATAAAAACCTCACCCTGAAAAACTGCCCCGACCGGGAATCGAACCCGGGCCTGCTGCGTGACAAGGCAGCACGCTACCTCGAGACCACAGCGGTGGACCACCTCTACATTAGAGTTACTATTTTTTATTAATCGAATATCGAGAGCTGTTTGATAAATTATAATTTATATATATTATTAAGGAAGTATTCTTGGGTTTTTCGCGTCATGGATTCAAGTCCGGCCTCTGGCCACTGATTCGGCATTATCCCACATGCCATTACCAAGGAATGATAGGTTAGAGTCACTGGTCTAGGTCTTATATAATGAAACACTGAGTTTTCACTGTGGTTCGTTTCAAATGCCATATACCCATCCAAGGTTTAGGTCATATAATTAAACATCCATGAAGCGGAAACTCAAGAAAACTTTCTTAATCATACTTATATCCGCGAAAATCTAAAATTTAATATATATATATATATATATATATATGACAAGATAAGAAAAATAAATGCCTGGACGGGGATTTGAACCCGGACATCTGAGTTGATATCTCAGTGCGCTACCAGTTACGCTACCAGGCAATTCCAGAACAAACATTTATTTTTCTTATACATATTCTCTATTATTACCAGATGTAGCGGGAACTCGGTCTCCACTGCCACTTTATATATTATATATACACATACCGTTTATAGCATATAAACAATGCAAACAGATATAAATAACAAACTAAATAAGTTTAAATATATAACAGGAACACTAAAAAGAACTTTGAAAAATAAACATTGGAAAACCGGGGTTGTGGTCCAGACTTCGGTTGAGAAATCGACCGATAGAGTTATAGGTCCCGGGTAAAATCCCGGTTCAGGCATTAATTTTTGTTTTTATGCAATATCCTATAAGTTTATATATATATATATATATATATATATATATATATATATATATATATATGGCCTACAGTTCATAACATTCAATATAGAAAACAAAATACGATGCCTAAAGCTTTAAGGGGTAGACGAAGAAGAAAGAAAAGAAGAAAATTCCTTGTATCCAGTTTTATTCCGACATAAACATAGCCTTTTATTTGAATGTCATATATTGAATTTCGTTGCGAAAAATCGAAATTTCCGAATACTCGAGGGATTTTCAAAGTTTTCCTTCAGGTAAACCTCATTTCGTAATGGTCCAATATTGGTGGTTAACGAAATGTACCTTATTTTCTTCAATTGACTGCTATATGCCGAACTTGGTATGGGGAAAAAAAATCAGATATATTTTCATGAGAACAGTTTCTCTAACTACATTCCTTAGCAAATCGCTAAAAAGTGAGAAATATAACTTATATAAAAAAAGATGTATTGATGGTAGAGAGAAGGAAGAAACACAAATAAAAACTTGTAGATTTATGGAAAGAGAAAGCTTCGATAGTAAACATTTATCATAAGTAATGCCACGAGTGATTTCCAATTTATCTAGAGAATTTGGAAATCAAGAGTGGCATTTGTTAGGACTATTTAACGAATAAAATTAAGCTGTTTACTCACAAATCATTGTTTAACTATAGTTATTTTAAAATATTTATGCATTTAGTGTAAACGGCGATGTTTGAAAACAAATCAGAAATGTGAGGTTATGTTGATTCACTGCAACTAGATCATATTATTTATTGCCAAATAAGATCGCAATATTGTAAGAGTGCACCCAAGTGGAGAAATAATGAAACACATCAAACTATATATCATAATCAACATTACGGGTTATTCATTTATTTTTTTAGTAAACAACTCAGTAAAATCAAGGAATATTTTCATTATTTGCTATATTCAATGTATTTGTTGGAGAAAAATAATGGTCTAACCTGTTCAGAATATTAAAAAAGGAGGAGCTTTCTTTATCACAAAAGCAGGAGCTGATAAAGAGAAATCGATAAAGAGCGAGGTGAAACACGACTGTCATTGGTTGTAAATCAATAATCATTGTAACGTGATTGGTCATTGACTCCCATTTGGGGCATGAGTTAAATAGTCCTAGAAATCACCGCTGCTATACACAAAAATAAATATGAAATAAAAGATGTACATCCCTAGTTGTATTGGATTTACAATAGCCTACACGTGTGTGAATGCCTTCCATCAATCAATACAACAAAATGGCTGGTAATTATGGTTTACTCGGTTCTAATTTGACTTAAATCACAGGCAACATAACTTTATATATGATATTTCAATAACTCTACAACACTACCATTAAATAAACCATTTTTTATTTACAATTCTCATTCAAATTTGTTTTACATCAGTATGCATCCTTGTTACCTATTTTTCATTCTAGTTATTTACGGACGCTTTAACTGTTTCGGTCATATCGGGACTATTAATACTAAGATATTGATGCCGATAATGTATGAATAGGTAGATTTTCAGACCGGTTTTCATAAAAAATTGTAATATTATTTAATTCTTTTACAATTGTTCACTGTGTAACAAATAATAATTCCAATTTTTTTTTTTTTTTTTTGGGTTTTCCGCGTCTCGGATTCTAGTTCGGCCTCTGGCCACTGATTCCGACGTTTCGGCATGATCCCACATGCCATTATCAAGAATGATAAGTTCGAGTCACAGGTTTAGGTCTTATATAATTAAACATATAGAGTTTTCGCTGTGGTCCGTTTTCGAAGACGTACACCCATTCCTTGATAATGACATGTGGGATCATGCCGAAACGTCGGATCCATCTGGACCCCAAGCTTACGTTCAAAATTCATATTCGACATCTACAACATAAAGCAAATGCAGCAATTGCAATTTTATACCCATTTTTCAGGTCGAATACATTGTCACGTAAGATCAAGCTTTTACTGTATAAAAGCGTGATTCGCAGCATGCTACTCTACGGATGTGAGGCCTGGAGCATCCTCGCAAAACAGCATAAACGAAGAATACAAATTATACAGAATAAGTGTTTGAAAATAATTTTTCAAGCACCGCGTTTCACAAGGATGACAGACCTACACAACGTAGCGCAACTTCCCCATATTGATGCCATGATAACTGAAAATGTAAGCAAAGATGCACAAATTTACATCTTTGCATACACATTTTATGGTACGCCAGTATGGACGCTTGCCCCAGTGGCGTGCTGTACATAGAAACATATTCATCCGATTTACTCCTCATTAAATCCAGCCAGAGATTTGGCGATATGCTCTCACCTGGAGTAGCGTGGCTCATTCCACAGTGCTGGATTTCCGACTCTCGGCTTGAAAGCAATGTGGTTTCTGATGTCCTGCTTCAGGTCATCACATCCCTATCTCTGTCCAAATTTCATCACCATTTGCACACAAACGCTAGCGTCGCCAAATAGGCTCGGGTTAAGTGAACTACAACCCCGTAATGATAGCCACTATTAACTTAGCTGCCAAAGAGCCCTAGTGGGTTCTAACGTACGCAGCACACTGGGTGAAGCTAGACTTCGCCTTATCCAGTCCAGTCCAGTGCCGAAACGTCGGAATCAGCGGTCAGAGGCCGAACTTGAATCCAAGACACGGAAAACCCAAGAAAACTTTCTTATTCATACTTATATCCGCGAAAATCTGCATTATATATAGGGCTACAACCCTCCCTTACCTCCTATCCTGCCCTAAGTTGACAAACAGGCCCGGAGCCATTAGAATGTACATGAATAAAACTCCATTAGATCAACACAAGCACAAATTTAAACACTTGCAGTTTCCTAAAAAGCTATCTTTTTACCTAACATGATATGAGGTGACATATATAGTCCTAGGTGGTCAGAAATTTGACAAAGTTGATAGCATTAAATACTTGTATTCTCTAATTACCACAAAAATTAATAAAGTGAAGAGGTTCGAGCAAGGATTACAATGTGCAATAGATGCTTCTATGCATTAAAACAAGTTTTTAAGTCAACAACAATAAGTATCCGAGGGCAGATCTTTCACTGCAATCATAGCATTTCCATGCTATACTTTGCAGCTTCACTAGGGAATTGTAGGTGTGGTAGCTTCCCGTTGCTTTGCACAAACAATAAGTAAGATAGCAACAATTAAAACATATTAAAACAATATTGAAACCAATAGTTATGTTTGGAAGCGAAACATGGACATTATCAGAAAAAGATAAGTACATATTAAATACGTGGAAAAGGAAAATATTAAGGAAGATATATGGAGCAGTACATGAACAAGATGTATGGAGAATTAGAACGAACCAGGAATTGAAAGAATTATATAGGGATTTAGATCTGGTAGGAGATCTTAGAAGAAAGAGACTGGAATAGGTAGGACATGTGTTGTGAATGGAGCAAGAAAGATGTGCAAGGAAGATTTTAGAAGAGAAGCCAGAAGGAAGAAGAAAGGTGGGAAGACAGAAACTAAGATGGTTAGATAAGGTTGAGGAAGACTTAAGACAACTGAAGGTGAAAAGATGGAGACAGAAAGCTGGTAACAGAGAAGAATGGGCAGTTGTTATGAAGGAGGCCAAGGTTCTAGAGGACCGTAGAGCCCCGCCTTTCAGGTGCCCTAACCTCAGAAGTGTGTTACAATACGCCAATGCCAGTAGAGAATATCAGATATGTTGAAATGACAAACATGCTGTTTATGATTTTTACATTTTCTTCTTAGAGACTTTACTTTTACCAATATCTGTTTATTATCAAATATATTAATTGATATAGAGCACCCCACGCTTTTGATGGTAAAATGATTTTCTTTTTGTTCATAACTCTAGTTTTATTCTATATGTGTTGGGAATGACTTTTTCGTTGACCACTTTAATTTTATCCCAAGCGTGTTGGAAATTAAAACTATTTTTCATTTTTTAGTTCGGTTTTCTAATAAAGCGTGTTGTTTTATTTTTTAAAACTATTATTTATTTGATTTTCTGACGAATCTGGCCAGGATTTTAGAAACAAATATGAAAATATTGCATTGTCACGGGTCCTTTACAAGTATACAATTTTTCAAGTCGATCCAATGTTTCTAAGTGGTTGAAAATCGTGTTCAAAGATTCCGTTAAATAGATACAAAGACACTTTTTTTGATTTTCGGATGATTCTGGCCAGGATTTTAGAAAATAAATATGAAATTATTGTATTGTCACGGGTCATTTACAAGTATACAAAGTTTCAAGTCGATCCAATGTTTCTAAGTGGGTGTAAATCGTGTTCAAAGATTCCATTACATAGATTCAAAGGCATTTTTTTTTATTTTCTGATGATTCTGGCCAGGATTTTAGAAAAAAATGAAATTATTGTATTGTCACGGGTCTTTTACAACTATACAAAGTCTCAAGTCGACCAACGAAAATCGCGTTGAAAGATTCCGTTACATAGATAGATAGATAAATAGAGGTCAAGCCAATATAAAGCGTGTAAGAAGAGTTCATGTATTGTATTGCATAATGTAGGGCTGTATACGTAGGAATCAATTTTAGAGAAAGAAGAATATAGTTTGATATTTTAACAGCTTGTGCACGTCCCAAGTGACACAGATCAATGTGGCAGTGAATTTGTTGAAATGCTGGTGGACACCCATAAGTCACCCAATTAACTCGCAGAGTGGGCGAGGGTTTGTAACAATGTTCGAATGCCTTAATCGACTTTCTGATCGATTGCTCTATAGTGGCAATCAGTGGTTTTTTTTTCTATAATCGCACGTTCGGTTTGTTAAACTGTGCGGGATTTGCATCTTGGTTCGCTACAAAGTCAAGTATTAACCCATTTAACAGCTCGCCAGTGTTTCAAAACAAGTGGCAAATTGCACTCCGAATACAAATTGACTTTTCAATACATCACAGGCACCATTTACTTCAATTAAGTACAATGTCCTGTGTACAACGTTCCATCAACACACAATTACTGCAAAAAACACCAATAATAATAATAATAATAATAATAATAATAATAATAATAATAATAATAACAATAATAATAAATTATTATTACTGCATATCTTCTTGTATCTTGTAAGTCCATGTTTTCCCTTTACAGAGATTTAGGCGCTCTTCCCCTACAGGGAAGAATTTGAACCATACTAATTTAGTTACACTTGCTTTTGTATAGATGTCATTTGAGTGGTCCGTGGTCAGCGTTCCGTTTCATACTGACATCTAGGAAACCAAAGTAGTACCAGGACGAGAAAATTCGGTAAATTTTGCTTAGAGGCATTTTCATTCAGGCTTAAGGATCTTTTACGAGCCTGAAAATCTTCAGACTCGGGAGCACTTGCTCCTTGGATTTTTCCATCCTAAAAAATCCATCGACCCCGGCTGGGTTTGAACCCGCGACCCTCGGGACCAGAGGCAAGGAGCATAATCACTAGTCCACCGCGACCGATATACAGATTTGCATTGTTTTAACATCTTTGTGTGCCTGAAATTTATTTTCCTTCTCCACTCGATGTTCTCCCAGTCCTCTTGCCCTCATTCCAGTTCATATTCGTTGCTTCCACGAGCTTCGAGGTCTTCCTTTCTTTCTTATTCCAGGTGGACACCATTTCTGGATAACCTTTCTTCTTGCATTCTACGTACGTGCACATACAAAATTAACTACAATATCTTACATAATATACTACTGAATTGTTTTTCTCTCGTACGACATTATTTCTTTTTTTTTTTTCCCCAATTTGGAATATAGCGCTGCTCTCCTCAAGAAATCCATTTCCATGGACATAAGTTTTTCTTCTAATTTTTTGTTGAATTTCCATGCTTCAGGCCCATATGTGGCTGTACTTCCCACTACTGCATAATAATAATAATAATAATAATAATAATAATAATAATAATAATAATAATAATAATAATAATAACTAGGCAAATATGTGTGTGTTTTAATACCACACACTGCATTTTATGTGCTTCGTGTTCCGCGCTGAGCGGATAGATGACGTTAATGTGACCTATTTTCAATTTCCTCACCACTTCGGCAGACCACTTTACGTAGATGATGTATTCTCGTATTGTACACGTAGTGGAGTGTATTCTTAAGTGTTTGTGTAGTGTAAAGTGTGTTGTATGAGCCATGATGATGAAGAGAAGGGGAAAAGTGTAACTCGCTGATTTTTATTCCAATAGCATATAATGAGATTTGTTGCCAAAGATCGAAAATTGTGATTGCTAGAGCGATTTTTAAATGTTTGTTTCAGATGAACTCTTACATCTAATGGTCTGATATTGCTGATTAATGAACTTTTTAAAGTGGTTGTTATACCTATGTGAAGGTCGCTTCTGATGAAAATTGAGAGCGTCAATATTTACATTCATTTTGAATCCACTAAAATAATAAAGTGAAGCTAATGTAAAGTTCTCAGAAAAGTTGTAAATTTTTGCTTGAAAGAGACTATTTACAGGCAGCTACTGATTTCCTATAAACCGAGTGAGATTATGAAGGATGAGGAATAATGAGATGTTATATGATACGGTAAGTTTATCATTTCATTTACATGCGACCTACTTTTTCTTCTTTTTCTTCTTCTTAAACTTAATTTGTAGGATTCACATCCTGTTTATTTCCAAAATCATTCCTTTCCATCTAGGAGAGACAACTCCGAAATAAAACGGGGCAGGCTGAGTTCTGGAGCTGGGTGAAGGCAATCGGCCTAGGGAGGAAACCCGAATAATAAACCCGCCATGAAAACGGGCTAGCAACCCATTAAGATTAGAATTTATTGTACTTTCATTTTATCTTACCCTATATTTTTATCTAGTTTCTTTTAATTATGAATTATATTTTATAATGGTTTTTCACTTCAAGGTGTATCTTATACATTGCTCGCAGTCCCAAGGATCAAGCATCGGACCTACTTTTTACTTTGTAAAAAATAATA
Source organism: Diploptera punctata (assembly GCA_030220185.1). Lineage (NCBI taxonomy): Eukaryota > Metazoa > Arthropoda > Insecta > Blattodea > Blaberidae > Diploptera > Diploptera punctata. The sequence continues at coordinate 2,115,095 of JASPKZ010000015.1, forward strand.
AAAAATAATTACTGGTAACAGATATGCGTACTGAATGTTATATAAATATGGAAGTATAGATCTAAATACGTGATAATAAATATATATTAATATTACCTTTTAAGCAGATTAAATGTCCATAGGCATTACCTGAAAAATAGAAAAAAAAATTAATAGAGCACAATAGAGAATTCCATTCTATTAACTTAGTTTAATTTTTCATCTTATAGGTACTTTTTTGCATGCCATAAGGCACCCGGGCCTACAGTGCCGTGATCTGGATCACACACAAACTTTTTGACTACACAAGGGCATGGAGGGCCTTCCGATTGAGTGATCAGCTTAAAAAATCAGGCCCTCCTTCGGAACAATACAACATTAAGACGAATGAACATCTCTCTCTCTCTCTCTCTCTCTCTCTCTCTCTGTCTCTCTCTCTCTCTCTCTCACACACACACACACACACACAAACATTCATATTAAACATGGCGAATACAATGATTATTATGGTCAGATGATGTTCAGGTGACCTTTGGACCTTAAAGTTTCCTGATACTTCTCTTACATGTTAGAGAAAAAAAGAGGAAACTTGTCCCGACAGGGGATCGAACCCGAGCTAGCTGGGTACAAAACAGCGATGGACGTTAATAGAGAGAAAATGATAATAAGCCAGCTAACTCACTAGCATTATCGAACGCGGAGATTCCTTGCTAATATTTTCCAATCAATACCTGAAAATTCGCCTGCCTCAGATTATGGTAAATGTTATTGGCCTAAGTAGTGGGCATTTCTCTCTGGTTTACCTACAAGAAACGTCGATGCTCTTCATACATTCCCCACTCGTGTCACATATCTGTTATATCTGGATTCACATAAAGATCATGTATCTCAATGTTATGCAGTCTACTCCATTCACCTGTCCTGAAAACTACTAAGACTTAAGATTTAAATAAGATTTTCCAATAACAATGATTTTTGTCTCATGAGTACCAACAGTTGTACTTAATGCAGTTTTTTATCGTGTTTTCAAATATGTATTCGGAATTTCTCCATCACCCACAGTTTTTTTATTTCAATTTCAATTAATGGATTTAAATAATTATTTTTTTAATAAACTTTTTTCGTCCATTTGTCCATTGTAAACACTTTCGGGGAACACTTTCTTCAGGAGATTTCATCTATGGAAAAGAGATATCAAGGCAAATTGAATCTTAATATGCTGGCCGATTATTGTTGGACCATCAAGAAATATAGCACAAAATCGTCATTTCTTACTTTCTAGGTGAGTCCGAATGTTCGAATATTGTGTAATTACGAATGTAGAAAATATTAAAGTGTTTGAAATTATAAATGCCTGTCTCTCGGAAACCTTGCGTGGTGGAGGAAAACCGATATCATATTTGAATTCAGGAGAAACATTACTATCAGAATCACATATTTTTCTTTCCGAGACAAAAAAGAAGTTTGTTTTGTGTTTGTAAGGTTATTAGTTTAATTTTAACTTCAACAGAAGAAGATATTAATAACAGGCTCTCCTTAGTCCAAACATTTTCATAAAAACATTAATCTCTAATACTTTTAATCAATTGATTTGATGTTTACTTGATGAAAACCCATTATCTTTAGTGATAAAACGAAATAAAACTGTTTTATACGATTTTTATATTTACTTTAATACAAATCCGTTACAGCTGTTTCAGTACTTGGTACCTTCTTTAGACGAATACTACGTAATTACTGAAACAGTTTTAACGAATTTGTATTAAAATAAATATGAAAATCGTATAAAACATCAACAGTTTTATTTTATTTAATCACTAAATCAAATATTTGTAATATTTTCTCCACCCTTTAAAGTAAGAGTTTATGTTTAGCATCCACACAAGCTAACTTGAAGAATACCTGTTTTATATATTTTTGTTTAACGTTATTTGAGAGAAATTGGGATGACAACAGTCCCTGTAATGCGTTTCCAGAATTGACCATGTTTAATTTCTTTCTGCGATTATTCATGATTGATATTATTTTCCAAGGCATTTGAATTCAGCTACTTCTTCAAAATTCCAAAGGAAAAATAAATTTCATACATTGTTCGTTATTGTATATCTTCCTTCCTTCACTAATTAAAAAACTTCGCGTTGATTCTCATCTTCTCTATACACGTTCAACATAGAAAGTACTCTGTCGACAAACAAGTGTAATCCTCATTAATCAGTTAATTCTACTTACTAAGTTCTTTGACCTTGGCGGAAGGGCAGTACACTCACTACATTAATACTTGTTGAGAATATAAACAAAGAAGAGATTGCTTAGAACTTGTTCATTCTTCTTCTTCTTCCTTTCCAGGATTAAAGTCCATCGTTTCCTTGGCCGTCCCAATAATATTTTTCCATGTGGATTGTAGGTGTTGATCGTTTTGGGTAATCTTGTATTGTCAATTCTGTCTAAATGTTCATTCCATCCGCATTTGTGTCCTGACCATCGCAGTATATGAGACTTAACTGTTCTTATTATATCTGGCTTCCTATAAAGACCATGCAGTTCATTGTTATGCAGCAGTCTTCTCCATTCACCTGTCTGTTCATCCCTCTTTGGTCCAAAATCCCATCAATACACTTCATAGTATCCACTGGAGCTTTACTTCTGTTTTCGTAGAATTCCATTATCCGTTTTGTAAGCCTATTTGAGTTCATTCGTTTAATATGGCCATAAAATTTTAACCTTCGTTTTCTAATATCACTATGAATGTCTGTATATATTTTTATTTCCTTTTTACTTCTGAGTCTAAATGCTTCATCTATGACTTGTGGACCTAAAACTTTTCTTATAATTTTGCATTCTTTTTTCACTATATTTTCGATATCTTTTTTTTCTGTTCAAAATTAATGTTTCTGCTCCATAGAGGCACTCTGGTTTAATTACAGTGTTATAGTGTCGTAATTTTGTATGTAAAGATATGCATTTTTTATTATAAGTGTTGTGAGTAAGCCGAAATGCTGTTTCCATTCTTTGGCATCTACTTTTATTGGCTTTGGTTTCAATTCCAATTATTAAATTATTATTATTATTATTATTATTATTATTATTATTATTATTATTATTATTATTATTATCATCTTCATCGGCTTAAAATATTCTACAAGCACGCCGAGAAAAGTGACCGGAGTTTCTTACGTTTCCTCTCTTCTGTTGCTTGTGAAACAATTGTTGCCATTTGTGGATAAATTTGATACCACTGTACATTTAAAGACAGACCCAACAATGGAAATAAACAACTTTACTATTAACAAAACAACTTCTCGCTACTATTACCACTATGACATATATCTCAAACTCGTAACCACAAATACCTCTCTAAGGTCCAATAGGTTGTGCTTGTAGAACAAAACTTTTCGTATTTATTTCCTCAACATCGCCAAAACTTTCTACACCTAGATTTATGACATAAAAACACAGATGCGTGTTAAAACAATTTAATTGGACAGTAAAAATATACCCACTGCTCTTTCATTTGACAGAAACAACATATTTCTGTAGGAATTTATAACACATGCTTCAATATTTCATTAGTTTTAATACTTTAACATACGTAGGTGGATTGTACGATAGACATAGTAATTTATGACGCCGGCGGCTTCCTAAGAAAAGATTGTCTTATGTTCAAGTCTCTATTAAATTATTTCTACATTTAAATCGACTTACATTCCCCGCGCTATAAAATGTGATTTTAGTGTTCTCTTATGACGTTTCATAAATATTAATGTGGAAGTTGTCTGGATCCTTTTGGTACAGTGGCCCCATCCTTATTTATTAGACACGAAATCGTCTTGGACCCTGACTACTGAATCTCGGAGGAGTATAATAAAGAGAGTATATTCAAGAGAGGGTGGAAACTAATTCACAATAAAAATAATTATATCTCTGGTTACAATTACCTGATTTCAACAACTTTTTGTGTTGAATAAGGACATATTGAGCTTTAAAAAATATACCACATTTTTAAGATATCTTAATCCAATTAGTTTAAATTAAATTTTAAGTAATTGTATTTTGATTCAATACATTTAAATATATTCGAAGCAGTGATCATCATCATCTTCAAGGTATGGGCCTGTTGGCCCGTTCCGCTCCCCGGTTCACTATATGCTGCAGGTGCAGGTTGTATTTCCAACGACGTTTTGGTCTTCCTATATTTCTTCGGCCTAGAGGCCTATAATGAAGCAGCTGCTTTGATAAACGATTATTTGGCATTCTTTGTATATGTTCAAACCAATTACGTTTATTTCTGAGTATTCTCTCGTTTATATTATATACTTGTAATTCATCTCTGATATTTTGACTACTCTTTTGATCTCTTAAAGATGCACCCGCAACTGATCTGAGAAATCTCATGTCTATTGCCTCAATTTTATGTTTATCAGAGATCGTTAAAGGCCAAGTCTCAGACCCGTATGTTAACGTTGGAACGGCTATTTTTTGTAAAATTTTAATTGAGTTTCCCTGTGGTCTTATTTCTCAAATATCTTCTTATTGAACCACATATCTGTTGAAATTTCCCTAATCTCTTCTCCATGTCCAAATTTTGCAAGTACGATATTATGCATCCCAGAAAAATTGAAACAAGTTACTTGTTCAATGATGTTTGCTCCAATTACAATTTTTGTCCTTTTTATGCTGAGTTCCAATAAATGCCATTGACTTCGTTTTCTCTGTTTCACATCTTTAAATTATAGTCGTTTATTAGTTTCCATAATTTATAAACTGATATTTGTCGTTGATTTTCTGAGGAAGCAGTGATCATGTCTATTAAAAACTAAGGGTTCCAGCCATTTCAGCTCTGTTCCTCTCCCTTGTGTTCAAAAGGTAAAATGTAAATAAAGAAAGAGAAGAAACTGTCTCTTCGTGTTTAAGTCCAAAATAAATCCTAGTACTATGAGCCTCATGGGGGAAAAAAAGGAAGATTCGTAACAGTACTGCTGTATCTCAATAGTATTATTAAATTAATTAATTACTATTGTTATTGTTATTGTTATTTATTATATTTATATGTTTGTCTATATATTTTTTTGTGTTATTTATTTATTTTAATTTTATTTTTTATTTATTTTTGCAAATGACCAAATACTAACAGCAAATTCAGAAGATAATCTGCAGAAAAGTTTGTATGAACTTAACAACATTACAGGAGAATATGGTTTGAAGATATCTACAGAGAAAACAAAACTTATGGCATTTCAAGGTCTAGATCCCGTCAGAAGTAAAATTGTACTTGACAATAACATTTTGGAGCAGGTGAATAATTTTACATATCAAGGATGCAATATCTCATATGAATAAGAAAAGGATGTCAATGCAAAACATATCTAAATTTTTACGAATTTTAGGGTTAATAAATTCTATCTTCAAGCCACAGTTAGTCCAAAAATATTCAAGACTAAAAATGTATAAAACACTGGCTCTTCCAACTCTTTTGTATGGTAGCGACGTATGGACGTTGAAACAGAAGGATACACAAAGACTTAGATCTGCTGAAATGAGATACCTTCGGAGGACTGCAGGATACACACTACTAGATCACAAAAAAAAAATGAAGACATCTTAGAAGAATTACACATGGAACCTTTAGAAAACAAAATTTCTGATTATAAGTCAAGATGGATGCAACATGTTCATCGAATGGAAGATCACAGGATACCCAAACACATGTTAAGATATCAACCTGCAGGAAGAAGAAGCCCAGGACGTCCACTCAAAAGACTTTTGGATGGTGTTTCTCTTGAGGCCGAAACAGGTCAACAAATGGCCTAAATTCGTGAATGTACTATGATGATGATGATATTTCACTTTCATTAAATAATGTAAAGCAGATTTAATTAAGGAACAGAATTCATTGGAAGTTCCTCTGCCCAAACGAATGTAATCAAAACATTTGTCGCTCCCGCAATGGAGAGAAATACTTTAAGATGTTTAATAACTGAAAGTAAAGATGACGCACGAAGTCTGTGAGAGAATGATGACTAGGGAGGAGAACGTTTTTGTTTGTTGTGTACCACGATTGGAGGGAAGACCCTGCTATTATAAGTTGGCTAGTAATTTTCAATACCATATAATTACTACACTCATACATCTTGTCTCATTGCCAGTTGTGTTTTTTATCAAGTTTATTTTTACTATCTAATTGTTCAGTCATAACATGGACCTCTTACAACAAATACCAGCTCTGACAGTTTTATAACATTTTTAAATTATCTACATTCAACGAACATTAGGGTTATAACTTTTTGGACTTTTGTGAAATAAAATATTTCCTGTGCAATGAATGGATTAACTATTACTTAAAACCATCGAAAAAGGCCTTCATTTTACTGAGCTTCAAGAAAAGGTCACCCCGAAATCAATATTAAATATTGATATATACATATATTTGGGGGCGACCTTTTCTTGAAGCTCAGTGAAATGAAGGCCTTTTTAAGTAAAAGTTCATCCATCCATTGCACAGGAAATATTTTATTTCACAAAAGTCCAAAAAGTTATAACCCTAATGAACATACAAGATCGAAATTTATAATAGACAACAAGCCTCTGGAACAAGGAAAAAATTTTAATTATTTGGGTTATAATTTTACTATAAACACTAAAACTGAAATGGAAGGGGGAAGAACAAGAGGAAGACCAGCCAACAGATGGATAGACAGCGGATGCATATCCAATATGTCTTCCTCCAAAGAGTGATTTTGGAAATAAACAGGATGAAAATCCTACAAAGTATGAAAAAAGAAGAAGATAAAGAAGAAGACTAAAACTTCTTCTTCTTCCTTTCATGCGATAGACCTAGTAGTCTGTTACGGTCTCAATCCAACGTTTGAAGTGTCTGCCCAAAGGTCTGGTGACTGGTAATTTAAGATTTGACGTGGTATTCTTGTTCTGCTCATTCTTCGTACGTGAGATTTTCAGTTGTTTATGTGTTTTTTGCACATATTCCATGATTGATTCTGTTTCTAATTCTTTGAGAATCTCAGAATTCCTTTTATGGCCTGTTCTTGAGTAACCTGCAGTACGTTTCATAAATTTCATTTCTGCCGCAGTTAGTCTTTGTCCATCTACAATGCGAATTGCCCAGGCCTCACTGCCGTACATAATATGGGTCTGACCAGTGTTTTGTAAATTCTAGTTCGTGTGTGTAGCTGTACTGTGTTTGGCTTGAAAATATTATTTATAATTCCTGTTACTCTGTTAAATTTTATAATTTTTTGACTAAAACCTTTTTCCTCTTCGTATGTAACTTGGTATCCGAGATAGACTAAAACTGAAAGAGACATAAGTACGAAACTGTCGAAATTTTTAAAATGATATGTGGAACTATAGATAAAACATTAAAGAACAAAACAAGAAGAGATACTAGCAGCATCGACATTACTTTACGAGAGCGAAACTTGGGTAATGACCAAAAAATTACAAAGTAGAATACAAAAGGCTGCACAAGATAAGTTGAAAAGTTATTTTTTTTTCTACAGACCCGTCAATCTGAGGTCTACCATTGCATGTCAAAAACCTACCTTGAAATTTCTCCCAGGGAGGCGCTGTGAAGTACCAAAGCCGTGTCTAAAAAATCTGCCGTTTTAACTGTAAGGCACATAAGTCGAAGCCAGAATCCAACAAACCACTGTACAAAGAAGATGATTCCGTTCTGGTGACAAGCTCCTCTTTGTTTTTATAGAATTGAATCGGTCATTTTTAAAAGGGGATATGCTACATTCTAAAAGATATTAACGAAACATATACTTCTTCTTCTTCACGGTTTAGGCTTATTTACTAGCCTGTTCCGGCTCCAAATTGCTGCTGTTTCCACCTTTTCTTTGGTCTTCCTAAACTTCTTCTTTCTTGTGGTGAATAGTTGTATGCTGCTTTGGTATTCTATTCTCAGTCATCATTGCCAAGTGTTCTTTCCAGTTTGTTCTGTATTTCACTATTGTTGTGTTTAATTCCTCTACTTTTAGTTATTGTCTTATTTTTGTGTTATGTTTTTTGTCTGTTCTTTGATACCCTGCTATTGGTCTGAGGAATTTGATTTCAGCAGCTTGTATTCTGGCAGATTGTTGTGTTGTCACTGTCCATGTTTCGGATCCATAACTAATAACAGGCACTGCCATTGTCTTGTATAATATCAATATAGTCTATCCTGGCTTTACTTTATAATAATAATAATAATAATAATAATAATAATAATAATAATAATAATAAAATAATAATAATAATAATAATAATAATAATAATAATAATAATAATAATAATAATACTTATACTTCTAATAAGAAAATTAAATCTGTAAGACGAAGTAGAAAAAATAATGAGTAGAGGGGGCATGCCGTAGCGTAGTGGCTGAGGAACTACGCTACAAGCCGGAAGGTCGAAGGTTCGAGTCCCGGTGGGGTCAGGATTTTTAAACTACCCAAATCTTCTGGCGGCACTATGGCCCTGGGGTCAACTCAGCCTCTAACTTAAATGAGTACAAGACGCTTGTTCTGGGGTAACGGCCGTCACTCAGGGCTGACATCAAGTGCCGATTGACTAGAAAAAGTGGGAGCCCTAACCTCCTGAGGCCTGTAGTGGGATCAATTTACAATTAAAAGTATTCAAGCTAGACAAATATTAGATTGCAGAGGACATTCCACTGTAGAGGACTCCCTGCATGAATAAAAGTGGAGTGAAGCGAGGCGGGACACTGTGCGGAAGGCAGGTAGTGAGAGTTATCCAATCTTCCAACTCTATGTAGTATTACTTCACTATAGATTAAATGACAGATCTGATGCTGGATTTTAGTATATTCTATCTACTATGGCGTAGTCCATTGTTGAGCCATGGCCTGTCCTATGTTAGGAGTTACTAGTCCAAGTTAATTTTTCTTCTTCTTCCTTCCTTCCTTCCTAGGATTAGGTGAATGCGACCTGTTCCGGTTTCAAGTCCATCGTTTCTGTGGCCGTCCCAAAGATCTTTTTCCATGAGGTGTGTAGGTGTTGATCATTTTGGGTAATCTTGTATTGTCCATTCTGTCTAAATACTCTTTTCATTGGTATTTGTGGTCTTCTAGTTTATCGAGTATTGAAAACATCCCCAGTTCATTTCATATTGATTAATTGTGTAATCTATCCATGCGTGTACATTCTTTTACGGATCTTAAAAAAATAATTTCAGTGGCTTGAACGTGTGAGTTATCTTTTTTTGTAAGTACCTAAGATTCAGATCCATATAAAAAACACGAACAGCCATAATTTTATAAAACCTGAGCTGAGTTTCTCTTCGAGTCTTTCGGAGGGTTCTTCTTATGGTGCCACGCATCATTTGATATCGGTTTAATTTATTATGTATATCCCAATCATAGCTATATGTTATATATGAACCAACTGTTCTATTATTTCATTATTGATTACTATTTTTTCTCTGACTGGCACTTTGCCCTGGATAGCCATAATTGTAGTTTTTGAAGTTGAGACTTTGAGATAATAATAGAGTCCTACTTGATTCAACATGCAAATGGCTCTTTGTAAAAAGTTAATTTTTAGTTCCCTTATTTGCTCATAGATGTATTGAATGACATGCGGTCAACACACCAACACAATGAGACTGGATTTTAGTACCTTGCAGTTTAAAACGGTAGGCAATGTTTTGGACACGGCCTTGGTACATCACAACGCTTCTCTGGAAGAGAGCCATGCCATGGCTGACAGTTCCCTTGTGAAAAAAATGCAGATTTGAAATAAGTTGAAAAGAAAACTAATAAAAAACAATTACAATATGGAGAGATACATTTTGTTGTCACGCAGTGTTATTTATACGTGTTTTACAAACTGGTGATAAATATGGAGATGTAATGGGCACGCATCTGATGTATGACAATATAGATAGAGGCAAACAGATGGCCTTGCTGATACACGTGTGGCAATTTCTCCTCAACTGTCAAGTGAAGAGAATTACTGACCTTAAAGTAGTCAACAGTGTTACCACAACCCGGCCACCGAATCAACAACACCCTGACAATCAAACAATAAATATCTCTCGAGAAATATTACTGGCCTTATTTGTTTGCACGGAGTCAGTTTTGACTCGTGATCAATATGGGCGTGGGCGAAAAACTTGACAAACCACAACTTTTTTTAATGAGATAATTGGGGTTAAAGTTTGATATGTAATGTTATAAATAAGTAACTCACTGGCACTATCTTTATATATATATATATCCTTTTTTTTTAAATTTCTTTCTTTGTCGTTTTCTTTCGTCTACATTGTTCTTCCTTTTCGCTTTACCTTTGTTAACCTTTTAATCGTATTCCACAAACACATGACAGGACACACACCCAGACCCAAGGTGGAGATTTAAAATCCCCTACCCCACCGGGAATCGAACCCGGGTCGCTGGAGTTGAAGGTAGGGACTCTACCAACTACGCCACGGGAACGGACTTAAAACAATTTCAATGTAATATCGGGAGGTTGATTGGAGCGATGTTCTCTCTTTTTTTTATTTCTTTCTTTCTTTCTCGTTTTCTTTCGTTTACACCGTTCTTCGTTTTTTTGTTTGTTTTACCTTAGTTAATCTTTTTATCTTATTCACACATACAAACACAAGACAGGACACACACCCAGACCCAAGGTGGAGATTTAAAATCCCCTACCCGCCGGGTACCGAACCCGGGTCGCCGGAGTGGAAGGTAGGGACTCTACCGACTACGCCACGGCGACGGACTATCGAACTCGTAAGTTCATGGCTGCGCGGACGTAAGCTCCGCACACATCCGTAAGTTCATGGCTGCGCGGACGTAAGCTCCGCACACATCCGTAACCTGAGCTAATATTTCCCAATTATTCCCTCTATAATCTACTTCGCTCAAATCATAGTTAATGTTATTCTCCACCTCATTCTTGATCTACCAACCGGGCGTTTTCCCTCTGGTTTTCCTACAAGAAACTTTCATCAGCAGAACAGATGTTTCGTTTTTTTGTTGATATTGTAACTTATTCACTTCACATTATAAATGTGAAATATGGTATTACGTTTTGATGCAATCATTTTTATTTTTGTTATATTTTATGTGGTATATCAACTTTCTCTTTATGTGCCCAACACCTTAACGAAAAAAAAAAAACAACACATCTTGAATGTGTGGCTCGTCAAGGTTTTCCAAGAAATGAAAGGAAATTGTGGAATGTCAACATAGGCAATAACACTGGCATCTATTGGATTTTAACTGAACTTGTTTGATCCAGAGACTAACAAATTCAATACGAGGTCGATAATGCAGAAAAATGATTTTTGAAAACATTGGGTTGTCAAGTTTTTTCGCCTACACCAAGGCCTTAATTCTGCCAGGTAAAATAAAGTTGTTATTATTATTATTTAATCTGATAGTCTCTACTTTGTAGAGCAGTTTGATTTCTCGTCAGAAAATATTCCAAATACAATCATGTTTAAAAAAATACATAACTTATGATACAGTATCTATAGTTCTAGTTTTATTATTGTATCTGCAATAATTTCTTCTTCTTCTTAAACTTAATTTGTAGGATTTTAATCCTGTTTATTTCCAAAATCACTCCTCGGAGGAAGACATACTTGATGTGCATTCATTTGAGTGCAGAATATATTTCAAATATAAGTTTTTGTAATGTAAAATATTGAATATAATATTGATTTTTCAAGTAGAATTTTGTGAATCTTCTACAGAAGCTTCATAATATATGAGTAAATTATCATAAGTAATGCCACAAGTGATTTCCAATTTATCTAGAGGATTTGGAAATTAAGAGTGGCATTTGTTAGCACTATTTAACGAATACAATTAAGCTGTTTGCTCACAAATCATTATTTAAATGTAGTTATTTTAAAATATTTATATATTTAATGTAAACGGCGATGTCTGAAAACAAATGAGAAATGTTTGGTTATGTTTAATTTGTTCATCCACTGCAACTTGGACAAATTAGTTATTGCCAAATAGGATTGCAATATTGTAAGAATGCACCCTAGTGGAGAAAAAAACGAAACACACCAACTGTATATTATAACCATAATTATAGGTTATTAATTTATTTTCTTAGAAGACAACTCAGTAAATCAGTATTTTAAAACAACTATTGAACACATAATTGTGAAATTGTCAAATGTGTAGGTCGGAGGAATCTGTTCATTATTTGCTATATTCACTGCAAAATAATGCTCTGACCCGTTCTGAATATTAAAAAGGGGGAGCTTTCTTTATTTTGGTAATCAAAATTCGATAATTATTGAGGAGGATCACGACTGTGATTGGTTGTAAAACAAAATTCATTGAAACGTGATTGGTCATTGACTCTCATTTGGGGAATGAGTTAAATAGTCATCAAAATTCATAGCTGTATCTGGAACAGTTCTTAAGAAAAGTGTGCCCAAATTGGTGATTATTCAGGAGTTGCATAATAATTCAAGCTAAATTACACTGAGCAACAAAAAATAACTTTTTTTTTGTCTCAGAAAGAAAAATATGTGATTCTGATAGTATTTTTTCTCCTGAATTCAAATACGAGTATGATATCGGTATTTCTCCATCACGCAAGGTTTCCGAGAGACAGGAATTTATAATTTCAAACACTTTAATATTTTCTACATTCGTAACTACACAATATTCGAACATTCGGACTCACATAGAAAGAAAGAAAGAAATGACAATTTTCTGTTATATTTCGCCTGTGGAGCATCGCTCTTGATGGTCCAACAATAATCGGCCAGCATATTAGGATTCCATTTGCCTTGATATCTCTTTTCCATAGCTGAAATATCCTGAGCTAGCTCATTTAGTTTTATTTTACAATGGACAAATGGACGAAAAAACGTTTATTAAAAAAATACTGTGGGTGATGGAGAAATTCCGAATACATATTTGAAAACACGATAAAAAAACTGGATTAAGTCCAACCATTGGTATTCATGAGACAAAACCATGTTGACCAGTGTAATTTAAGATATCTAAAAAAAACATATTGGCCTCTACATTTTAAATCAAACAGAAAAGTAGAAACAACAAAGATGGAATTTTTAATCTGAATAGCGGGTTATACACTTGCAGACTGGTGAACATAATTAAATATTTTCAATATAACAGAAAAATGCAATGAATGGAGCATATGAAACAGGATGGAGAGTAGAATTCCTAAGTTATTATTCAGCATAAACTAGAAACAAATAGACACAAAGAAAAACGTGCACACACACACACACACACACACTCTTTTAGCTAATAACGTGATTTCCACGAAAACATTATTTGACATTGATTTACAAATACTCATTGGTCCTACTTATATATAGTGACACGTTGTAGTAGGGTCATTTAAAATGCGCGAGCCGGCGAGAGAAACCTCGCATTGGTGGACTGGATTTGCGAATAGCCAATCGCGAGTCGTGGCTACTAGCCAGAGAGTTCTACGAACATCTATTCCCCCGTTCGAGAAACATCGAAGACGAGAGGGTTCCATGTAGAATCATCTCGTTGATGGACCTGGAAATGTCCGTCTACTCGCCTATAAATATGTGGCGGGGTCGGAATGACCCCCAGTTGAGTGTTGGATCGCGAGAGGTCATTTGTGAGCGTAACTGTGAGGAAGAATTGTGTCTGCAACTGTGTTATAAGTAATTATCTTATAAACTGTCAAAGAAGAATAGTTGTTAAACTAAATTGTGTTTGAAGATTTAGTGATAATTGTGGAGAAGGAAATAAAGTGTAATTAAAATTTTACATAGCAACCGTGTACTTATATATGTCCAAATAAGTAAAAGGAAAACCCCGTGCTATCTAGGACAATATAAACACAGTATGTCTGTGAATGCTCGTTCAGCTCAATTTTGTTTTTCTTGAACGAAACTCGGCAAATAGCAATATATTATGAAAAGTAAGATCGAGTTCATTAACCAGCAAAATGAGACCATTAGGGAGTCGTGTTTATTTGAAATGAGTATTTAAACACCGCTCTAGCGTCCGCAGTTTTCGATTTTTTGCAACGAAACTCGGTAAATCTTATTGAAATAAAACGAGAAAGGCAATGTCCAAAAATCAGCGAAATCCGAACAATAAAAAGTGAAATTTTAACTGAAAGCCATAATTTAACATTTGCTGTAGCGTCCGCGACGTTTTTCTTACGACGTAACTCGATATATACACCATGTCCCATTCAAACTTCCCACACTTTAATTAATCATAACTCTCAAAGTATGCGGAATTATGTACTGAGGTTGGTATTAAAAGAAAAAGAAACTCAAACAATTTTTTTATTTCATTGTTGCAGTTAATTCATCTATCGCATGTTGAACAATAATGACATAAATCCACGTTCGCCAGACATAACTCCACTGGACTTCTTCCTCTGGGGTATGTAAAATACCGCGTGTTTGCGACTCCAGTACAAGATCTTCATGATTTACGAACCCGTATCCTTGACACAATTTCAACAGTACCAATGGATATGTTGGACAGAACGTAGCACAAATTCGAATACAGACTTGATATTGTTCGTGCTACTAATGGTGCACATAGAGGTGTTTTAGTGTGTGACAATAAATATTCTTGAGTTTCTGTTTCGTTTAATACCGGCCTCATTTCATAATTCCGCATACTTGTTAGTTATTATTAATTAAAATGCGGGAGCTTTGAATGGAACACTCTGTACTGTTTAATTAACAGAATAAAGATATATATATATATATATATATATATATATATATATTCCGTAATGAAGCAAAAATCAGACCATAAATTCATTTAATTTCCAAAATTACTGCGAAACGGACTTTTTGAATTACGATTTAAGCAGATTGACCTTCATAATATTTATAAGGGCATCCTTATTTCCGTGAACCAGCATGGCAATAGTCTTCTTCGGCTTTCCCCCACTTATAGATTTGCCGTCTTCAGTTTCCATTTATTTCTATCATTCAAATCTCCTTCTTCCAAATTCCTATCATCCATTATAGTTCTGACAATTTTTACATTTTCATCTTGGTCTGCCACGTTTATTTCTTCCAGGGGATGACCACTGGTATAATTTTTTTTTTTGCCATCTTTGATTTTCCATTCTTTTAAAAGTTTGATTTTCAATCCTCTTAACAACAAATGTTGTGTGTGACATTCATTTCTCTCCAAAGGAATTCATTTATTTTACCCTGTCTTGTTTTTAAAGGCATCTTCTAAGATAATCAAATTCAACTGTTTTAATTTTATTATTTTGTAATTCCGTCAACGACCAAGTTTCACTTCCATATGACAAAATATTATGTATTATGCTCTTATAAATTTCAATTTTAGTTTCATTTGTAATATTGCATAGCAATGGTAAAAACAAATAAACCAGGTATTATGGAGATACTTGGAATTCTTGCAAATATTATTAAAGTTAAGCTTGGATTGGGGATTGCAGATGCGAGATTCGAATTCAATAACAAACCAGCGCAGATTGGGCTTAACAACACCAGTATTACATTTCATGTACCGCACACTTTGTTTTAATCCAGCCTGGATTTGTCTGGTTTCCGCTTTAACTCTAATTCCAATCTCTGTCACAAACCGATGTACCTCCTCCCACCCCTCATGACATCACGATGCCTTATAAACGTTTAATTGTCCGGCCATTTTGTTTTAAAACACCATGAAAGTGAGTTTTGGGATTTACGCACTGCCAAATGACTTTACCCATAGTATTTACATAGTTATATTAAAATCCAGGTAAGCCTACATATCCGAGGTTAGCTAGAAAACCAATTCGATTAATTTTTCATAAGTAATGTCACGAACTGACCAGTGCATTTATCTAAAGGATTTGGAAATCAAGACTGGCATTTGTTAGGACTATTTAACGAATAAAATTAAGCTGTTTACTCAAAATTCATTATTTAAATGTAGATACCGCTATTTTAAAATATTTATACAGGATGAAAATTATTCAAACCGACGAACTCTGGGAGGTTGTAGGGGACACCAAAACAAATGTTTTTCCCTAATGTCATTTTTTCCTATGAGGATTATTTAAACCGGTAGAAAGCAAAAAAATTAAACATGGGCTGAATTCTGCAAATGCGTGCTATTATGCATTGCATATACTCTTGATGTCCCAACTCCTTTCAAAAAACGTTAAACTGAAAATATATAAAACTATTATTCTACCAGTTATATTATAAGGATGCGAAACATGGACTCTTGCATTAAGGGAGGAAATGAGATTACGAGTTTTTGAGAATATAGTACTTAGGAAAAGTTTTGGACCAAAGACAGATGAACAGACAGGTGAATGGAGAAGACTACATAACAATGAACTACATGGTCTTTATACGAAGCCAGATATAATAAGAACAGTTAAGTATCGTAGACTGCGATGAGCAGGACATGTTGCACGTATGCGGAATGAAAGACTTGCATGGAAGCTTCTTGTAGGAAAGCCAGAGGGAAAACGCCCAGTTGGTAGACCAAGAATGAAGTGGGAGAATAACATTAACTATGATTTGAGGGAAGTAGATTATACAGGGAATGATTGGAAAACATTAGCTCAGGATAGGGATGTATGGAGAGCTTATGTCCGCGCGGCCATGGCCCTACGGGTTCGATAGTGCCAGTGAGTGAGTAAGTAATTAAGAGGGCGTATTACGCTCTTCAGTTGTCATGACTGCAACTGCTGTTGATGGTAGTTGTTTTGTCCACCAGTTTAGTAGTGAATTGTATCTGTTTACTAATGCAGCGATACACCTGGAGTGAGTACACTGATATGTGTGGGCTGGTGTTGTTGGGTACTGTTTAATTGGGACATATCTTCTACCTAGGCCATTAAATGGCAGGCACTATTACAATTTTCCCGCCAGAGCATTGCGAGAATTGCTGGAAGACGTCCCGCTCCCTGCAAGACAACGCATGTGGTTCCAAAATGACGGGGCGCCGGCACATTTCAGTAGTCGTGTGCGTCGATTCTTGAACCAACGATTTTCAGAAAAGTTGATTGGCAGAGGTGGTCCTCTACCATGGCCTGCTCGATCCCCAGATATGACCCCTTTGGATTTTTTTTTTGCGTGGGGAGAGATGCGCAACTATGTTTACACAACTCCTGTCGCATCAGAAAGGGATCTGGTTGCCCGGATAGTAGCAGCAGCAGGAGCAATTAACGATACTCCTGGAGTTTTTGCCCGTGTTAGAGAGAACATGATCCGCCGGTGTAACCTTTGTTTACATGTAAATGGAGGTATTTTTGAACCTCTACTGTAATTTAAGCAATGGCGTTGTGTTAATGTGTTGTCTCTTGGTAATAAAAAATGCAAAAGTGTTTGTTGGTTTAATTAATTTGCCGCTAGAGAAATATTCCTCTACCGGTTTAAACAATCCTCATAGGAAAAAATGACATTAAGGAAAAATATTTGTTTAGGTGTCACCCACAGTCTCCCAGAGTTTGTCGGTTTACATAATGTTCACCCTGTATATTTAATGTAAACGGCGATGTTTGAAAACAAATCAGAAATGTGAGGTTATTTTTGTTCACTGCAACTTGATCATATTATTTATTGCCAAATAGGATCTCAATATTGCAAGAATGTACTTTATTGGAGAAATAATGAAACACATGAAAATGTATATTATAAGCAACATTATAGGTTATTAATTAACTTTTTAGTAAACAACTCAGTAAAATTAAGGAATCGTTTCATTATTTGCTACATTCAATGTATTAGTTGGAGAGTGAGACACTGCAAAATAATGCACTGACCTGTTCAGAATATTAAAAAGGAGGAGCTTTCTTATCACAAAAGCAGGAGTTTATAAAGAGAAATGGACAAAGAGCGAGATGAAACATGACTGTAATTGGTTGTAAAACAAAAATTCATTAAAACGTGATTGGTCATTAACTCCCATTTGGGACATGAGTTAAATAGTCAACAGTAATCTAACAAGAGTTTTTTTAATGAAAAAATCATGTGTGACAAATCCGCGAGTGATTTTGTCTAACGAAAAACTGAACCTCACATTGGATTTGGAATGAGTATTTAGCGAATAATACAACATCAGAAGCTAAAAATAATTATAATGTTTAATATTTACCAAATATGAGGTTATGTATTCCGATTTTACTTCCGGACGGTTTGTTAGCCGGCTGTATAGTTATAAATAGCATATATTTACTGTTAAATCTCTTTGGGCTTGGGGAAAATCAATAACAGATGATTGTATGAGAAATGACTATTAACAATAATGCAGATTCATTCTGCAACATTTAATACATTTTTTAGAGTAAAAGAGTAAAACCTTTTTCTGTTGGCAATTTTTCAAGTTCTTATCGTTTGACATTTATTGCTGTACCATGATGATCGTACATTGTTGAATCTATATCCTTGTCAAATAAGTTAATTTGCTGAGATATCTCTCATTAGGCGAACAGGAAGAGGCAAAATTATCGGTCTATGAGATATATAGTCAGTTTAATCCCTTATCTTATATCTTAATTAAATAATAAAACTTAGTTTTATTTGATTTTCATATTTATTAAGATATAATTCAGTGACAGCTGTTTCGGTACACTGTATCTTCTTCAGACATGTTAACAAAGTATCTTATTATCTTATCTTATAGGTACTATTACGTGCCACATGCCACCTGGGCCTCACAGTATAACATGATCTGCCGGGAGAGGGAATTTAACAATGGATTACACTTTTTTTGACCACCCAAGGATGTCTAACTCTAGACAACATAGCTACGGTATTTATTTACCTAAAATTCTAGTAAGTGTAATAATAATAATAATAATAATAATAATAATAATAATAATAATAATAATAATAATTATTATTATTATTATCTATGAGACTTTTAGTAATAAAGTATTTCCTCTGGGTACGTTACTGGCGTTCCGCAGAGTGAGATGTACGATGGAATTGCCATCTTAAGGCTAGACATCATAGCCCCCCCCCTTGTATGAACCACAAATGGAGGGCTGCCTCTTCCGCTGCAAAGTACCGTTGAGGACTTCTCCCTTGTTACCCCGGGAATGGGTCTCCACATTTTCCCCTGGAAAATGGGTGCCTTCTCCGCACATTTATTTCTGTCCTTTGAGGCCTTCACACGTTACCCTGTGCAAGGGACCCTTCGATCAGGTACTACACACCGTGCCAGTGTGACTGAAGCTCGCGAGGGAAGGGACGCTAGACCCTTTGATGAGACTGCCTCATAGAGGATTCTCATCAGCTACCCAAAGCTAACAGAAATAAACTGTGGAATATAATGAAAGAGAAAGGAGTACCTCAGCACCTAATAACTGAAATAAAAAGTCTATATGTAGAAAATAAAATAACAATAGAAACTGGAGGCAAACATAAAAACAATATAACAATAGAGGTGTAAGACAGGGATGTCCACTTTCATCCTCCCTTTTTAATATTTATATTGACGATATCATACATAATTGGCAGATAAATTTGGACTCACATTTCAAAATAAGAAATAAGATGTTAGATACCTTACTTTTTGCAGACAACCAAGTTCTAATATCTAGTTCAGAAGATGGTCTACATAAATCGCTCTTTCAGTTAAATAACATTATACAGAAATATAATTTCAAAATATCAATAAGTAAAACGAAAATCCTACCTTTTAAGGGATCAGATACTGTAAAAGCTAAAATAATTCTGGAGGAGAAACCCATTGAGCAAGTGAACCATTTTAAATACCTGGGTTATGAAATCTCCTATTTTAAAAATGAAGATCTATTTAACAAACTTAATAAATGCAATTATATATGTGGAACAATCAAAAGGATATTTAAAAGCACAAGAAAAGAAACAAAACTAAAATTTTATAAAGCAGTGGCAGTCCCCTTACTATTGTATGGTAGTGAATTTTGGGTTTTAACTAAAAGAGAAGAGAAGATCATAGAAGCAGCTGAAATGAGATTTCTGAGAAGTGTGGCTGGTTGCAAACTTCCAGATAAGAGAAGAAGTGAAGAAATTAGAAATGAGCTAAATATCGTTAAACTCTTAGATAGAATCAAATAATCTAGAAAAAATGGAAAGAACATGTTCAAAGAATGGAAGATGATCGCATTCCCAAAATTATACTTAAATACAAACCAAAAGGACGCAGGAACTCCGCCATTGCCGGTCCCAAGCCCGGATGAGAAAGGAGGAGGGGGAGGAGTAACACCTCGTAAAAAAAACCTTGGTTCAGCTGGCCCGGCTGATAGTACCATGTGAGGGCCCCTTACCAGGGAACGGTGAAGACCTCAACGGCAATGAAGGCGGAGAGGGATACCCTTAATACGGCAGATTTGGCGGAAGAGGCACGCTACCCTCACTCAGGGAAAGAGAGAGGAACCGCTGCCTTGCGGGCCTGTCCAAGAGGCAATGAGGTGGCAACCCCACCAATGGACTTACCCAACTATAGGCTGGTAACCTATAATGGGGAAAACTTTAAATACTCGAAGGACTACAAGAAATAAACAGGCGGATAATAAAACTATAACGACAGGCAAAGAACCTCGGAAGACCCTTCAACCGATGGAAAGATCAGTTTTTGTAGTCGCAGAACGGGCATCATCACCCAATACTGCATTCGGAAGAAGAAGAAGAAGAAGAAGGAGGAGGAGGAGGACGCAGGAATGTTGGTAGACCGAAGAAGAGATGGATCCAACTTTTGAATGAGAATCTATGAGACCGGAACAAGCCACATGGAATTAATCCGTGATTGTTGATTATTATTATTATTATTATTATTATTCCATTCATGTGATAGACCTAGTGGTCTGTTATGGTCTCAATCCAACATTTGAAGGGTCTGCCTAAAGATCTCTTGCCTGGTGGATTTGACGTGGTATTCTTGTTCTGCTCATTCTTCTTACGTGAGATTTCCAGATTAATAATAGATTAGATAGATCATCGGTTGATTAATGTCTTTGACAGGGTCAGATTCCTAATAGCCAATTTTGTCGGTCCATCCAATCTCCTGGTTGTAGATGTTTCTCCTTCATGTAACTCCACCAGGCTAAATAAATCTATTCTATTCTATCTATTCTATTCTATAAACATGGTCTTCCTCTACCTCGCCTTTCCTCAGGTTTCCATTCCAAAACACATTTGGTAGCCGATCCTCTTCCATTCGCTGGACATATCCGTACCATCTTAATTGCTGAGTTTTAATATATTCTAAAATAGTGTCTTCAATCTTCATTTTCTCCCTTCTAACCGAGTTCCTATTTTTTTCTCTTCTTGATATTCTTGCTGCCCTTCGTATAAAATCCATTTCCGTTGCCAAAAGATACTTATTTGTTTTTGCTGTTAATGACCAAAGTTCAATAATAATAATAATAATAATAATAATAATAATAATAATAATAATAATAATAATAATAATAATAATAATAATAATACTAATTATAGTATCAATATTAATAATAATAACAATAATAATAATAATAATAGCTTTATTTTACCTGGCAGAGTTAAGACCTTAAGGCCTTGTCTACCACTAAACCAGGTTAAAAAAATACAAAAATTATTTTTACATCTAATTAAAAAATAAATATTACATACTATGTCTACATTGTCCACCACTGTGTTCTCGAGGTAGCGTGCTACCTTGTCACGCAAGGACCCGGGTTCGATTCGCGGTCGGGACAGGCTCCTGGGTGAGTTTTTTTCGGGTTTTTTCCTCACCTGTAAGACAAATGTCAGGAAGCTTAGGGCCCAACGGTCCCCGAAAATCATCCGACCATCATCATCATCCTTCACCGGTGTGGAAAGCAACGGAAAGCTACCACACCTATAATTTCCTAGTAAAGCTGTAAAGCATAGCATGAAAATGCTATGATTGCAGTGAAAGACCTGCCCTCGGGCAGAATTACTATGGATGGATGCATGGATGTCTACAATATAATTATTATTTACAAAATATTTTGAATTTAATCTAGTTTGAACAAATGAAATATATAAAATATAGAAGACAGAAAAAAAAATGACAGAAAAAATTTAACTCTAGAGAAAATGTTATTATTTGACAACAGGTAGCTGTATAAGCGTACCTTAAAAGTGCCAAGTGTGCTGCAACCCCTCATATAACGAGGAAGGAAATTCCAGGGGCAGGCAGGGACTTACATGTTACATCAGGTAATGTACTCAACCTTTGAATTGGTATTGTGTTGTAAATGGAACAAGGTAGCTTGAAATGGTGTGAAAATACCTGTGTAGAAGCCACGTGACACCCTGTTGTGGCAATGTAGAGCACGGATTAGTTGACTTGAATGGTTTCAGAAAGGGGCTTCTTTTCAACTGTTCTCACTTCCCACATATTAAAAATAAATAGGCTACAATTCCTTACTCACGATAAGAGTAGCGGGGGGCTAAGGGGACGACAAGGATTTTAGATTAGATTAGATTTATTTAGCCTGGTGGAGTTAAGACCATGTGGCCTTCCCTTCCACTCACCAGGACAAACATATATTACATCAGAATATAACAATCTCAATTAACTCTAATATTAAACACTAAATGAAAATTTGATCAAAAAGATAATACATATTATATTACGATCTATAATGCAACCAGTTAATGTTAGTTAAAATTAAGACTTAAACTAATAATAAAATGTATACAAGCAAGACATATTACATTGTCCCTGTCTAATGTATATAAAAAGCAAAGGAAAATATGATATATATAGAAAACTAATTTTACGATTATACAATATATAAAATAAAACAAAAGAAAATATTTGTTAATCTTAATATTATTTTTATAAATAATTAAATTTATTAATTGTCTTCATCTTCTTCTTCACGGTTTAGGCTTATTTACTAGTCCGTTCCAGCTCCAAATTGCTGCCCTTTCATCTTTTCCTTGGTCTTCCCAAACTTCTTCCTCGTGGTGGATAGTAGTATGCTGCTTTTGGTATTCTATCCTCAGTCATCCTTGCCAAGGGTTCTTTCCAGTTTGTTCTGTATTTTTCTATTATTGTGTTTAATTCCTCTACTTTTAGTTGTTTTCTTATTTCTGTGTTATGTTTTTTGTCTGTTCTTTGATATTCTGCTATTGATCTGAGGGATCTCATTTCAGCAGCTTGTAATCTGGCAGATTGTTGTGTTGTCACTGTCCATGTTTCGGATCCATAAGTAATCATAGGCACTGCCATTGTCTTGTATAATTTCATTATAGAGTCTTTCCTGGCTTTATTTTTCAAAGTTCTTTTTATTGTTCCTGTTATATAATTAAACTTATTTAGTTTGTTGTTAAAAGAATACTATCAGTAAGATGTATAAGTTAGTTTGTTATTAAATAATTCGTTAGTTTGTTTGTGAAGGATGTTATAGTTTGACAGTCTCTGACATAGGGCAGAAGGGAATTCCATGTTTTGGTGAGACCGTAAAAGATAATGAATAATATACAGTGTGATGAGGAGGGATATAAAGGACAATTTGCTGATGGGGTCAAGTGTCAAGATTATGTGTGTCGCATAGTCTGATGAAGCTGCGTGATAAATAATTAGGCGATGATGTGTGAAATATTTTAAAGAGAAGGGATAGGGAATGGATAGTTCTACGATCTCTTAGACGAAGCCACGATAATTATTCCAGGGACGGCGTAACATGGTCAAATTTGCTAATACCACAAATAAAACGTGCGCAAGAATTATGAACACGTTGAAGTCTTTGATTTTATCCCTAAGTTGAGATTTTTTATGCTTATTTGTATTTTTTGTTGTAGAAACTAGTTAATTGTAGCACAGCTGATGCTGTCCATTCGTCCAATGGCTGATTGGCTCAAATTCGAGCTTTGGCCTCCCTTAATTTCTGCCTACCATCATTTCTATGTTGCGACACTGAAGAAGGTTTGCAACCGTGTTACTACTGGGGAATGAGCTGTCCCTCCTTTGCCTTCGTCGTTACATAATATACCGCAATATAGGACATCACATCACTCCATGTCATATACTATCTTCACTTCTCGCAACTGGAATTCCCTACCACAAGAAATAAGGGGCTGCCGGACATTGGCAACTTTTAAAATAAATCTAAATTTATATTTGCTCTAACCTGTACTTCATGATTACCCAGTGTAAGGTACATATATTAATTGGTGTTTCTCGTATAATTTATATTTCTATTATTATTATTATTATTATTATTATTATTATTATTATTATTATTATTATTATTATTATTATTATTATTATTATTATCATTATTATTGTAAGTATTGTCGGACATTGGCAACTTTTAAAAGAAATCTAAATTTATATTTGCTCTAACCTCGACTTCATCATTACCCAGTGTAAGGTACATATTATATTAATTGGTGTTTCTCGTATAATTTATCATATTTATACAATAATAATAATAATCATTATAACTTATTATTATTATCATTATTATTATTGTTATTATCGTATAAAATGTTGTTTGTACATGACATTTACATTGCTACATTTAATGTATCTTTAACGGTTTATAATTAGTATAGTGTATATCTATATTTGTCAAATATTTATTTGTATTTGTGCTGATTGAGTGGAAGAGAAGGCCTTATGACCTTAATTCTGCCAGAATAAATAAAACATTATTAGTCCTCCGGGAGGGACTTTAAGCCGTGGGTCCCGAGTCTGAAGATTTTCAGTCTCGTAAAAGATCCTTAAGCCTGAATGAAAAGGCCTCTAAGCAAAATTTACCGAATTTTTCCGTCCTAGTACTACCTTGGTTTCCTAGATAGGTGATACAATTAAATACGTACTAATAATAAATATATTTACTATAATCACATAAATAAGTGAATATATATATTAATTAATTATGTCAGTATGAGGCGGAACGCTGACCACGGACCACTCAAATGAATCTATACGAAAACAAGTGTAACTAAATTAGTATGGTTCAAATTCTTCCCTGTAGGGGAGAGCGCCTAAATCACTGTTAAGGGAAACATGGCCTTACAAGACAAAGATTATTATTATTGTTATTATTACATGTTGCGAATTCCCGTCCTCTGTGTTGTGTTGTGAGGTTGGTAATAGATAGATGACAAACACTGTGACTTTAAATGTTCCGAAATCTTCATCAGCCGTTGACTAAATGACTAATTTGACAACCATATAATGATAGTTCACATGCGTTCAAGAGTTCTGCCTTCCATAGAGAAGTAGTTTGTCGATTCTAGCGCTAACACATTTCCCCTCTATCCGTGCAGAGTAATATATGCCAGACTGGAAGTATCACAGGTCCTTTTCCCCTCAACAGTAAAGCAAGATAATATCACAGATGCAAGCGAACGTCCAGCTGTATTTCTGATACACGATACATATTTATTTAAGATAAGAAGGTACATTCAGTAAATCCTACACATAGATGTCAATTCTTTTAACGCGGTTTTATATTTCGTTATTCCATGTGAAAACCTGTAGAGCACATGCAAAATAGGTTTAAGTCTATCTTCTTTTCGTATTCGTCCTCTCGTCTGGTTGCTTGAATTCATTACTGAATAATTCACGTAAAATATACTTAGAATCTTGTCACGTGATATTGGCGTGTATAAAAATTCTCAGCACATGCCGTTCCTTGCAACTTCAAAGTGCAATGAAATGCACTTTCTATCAGAGAATTACAAAGGAATGCAGCTATTGAGGTTATGATCATCAAAATATTTTTGAAAAAATTACAAACTTTCATAATCCTACTTTCTAGACAAAAAAAAATGTCCTTTTTGCGCGATAGTGCGTTTTGTCGTACTTACAGCAATGGCGACCAATTATTGAAAGTTCAACTTCCTAAATTTCGGGGTTGCCAACCTAAATAATTATACTGTAATATTACATTTACACCCACGTGCGGGAAGTAAAACCACTGCCCTCTATGTATACTACGTACAATGTATATACACAACATATCCAAAAGGTAGTGTTAATATACATTATACGAAACAAATCACTGCATTTTAAATGAACTGAACTTTATTTGAAACAATATAAAACAATAAATACGTACTTGCGGCCGTGTTATCAATAATTGTTCTCAAGGCCTCCTGTTGTTTAAAATAATAAACATTGCCCACACTGTTAACGTTAGTCAATTGTTTATAATGAACGCAAATATTTCCAACAAATATGTTATTATTTTACTATTATTTTATTTTGAAAACACCATCGCGCAAAAAAAAATGTACTACGCACGTTTGTGAAGTGTTACAGAATCTCGGAAATTAAAAACCTTGCTATCGGTCGGTTTCTAAACATTTTTCCTCCATTCTGTAAAAACCACTTCCCAACCTTCTATCTTAATATACCATTTTGCATCATACTGCGTTCTGTCATACTTACAGGAATGAAAGTTCAATTTCCTAAATTTCAGGGTTGCCAACATATGAATACCTAAATAACTATACTGTAACATTACAAATTACCTACCTAGGGCGGGAAGTAAAACAACTGTCCTCTTTATGTATACTAATACAATGTATATACAAAAATATATCCAAAAGGTAGTGTTAATATATATTTACGAAAAAAATTACAGCATTTTAAATGAACTGAA
This sequence comes from Diploptera punctata, assembly GCA_030220185.1. Lineage (NCBI taxonomy): Eukaryota > Metazoa > Arthropoda > Insecta > Blattodea > Blaberidae > Diploptera > Diploptera punctata. The sequence continues at coordinate 2,141,635 of JASPKZ010000015.1, forward strand.
CTTTATTTGAAACAATATGAAACAATGAATTCGTACTTGCCGCCATTTTATGCCTGACTGGTGTAACGGCCTGTTATATTCTCAACTAAATTATTTTCAGCATTTACCGTATAAACATTGGCCAGACTGCTAACGCCAGTCAGTTGTTTATAATGAACGCAAATATTTCCAACAAGGATGTTATTATTTTACTATTTTTTTATTGTTTTGAAAACATCGTCGTGCATAAAATAATGTAGGCAATAACGCACGTTTGTGAACTGGTTACAGGAAATAAAAAAAAAACAAGGTCAATTCAATAACCAGCAAAATAGTTCAATTTTTTAAAAAATCGCTCTGCGTCCATAATCATAGATTTTTGGCAATAAAATAAAACGAAAAAAGGTATTCTTAAAAAATGAACGAAATTATGTTTTTGAAAAAGTGGACGTGATCTTTTTTTAGCCGTCAACCTTCTTTTGAATTCTGTTACTGCTTCAAAATTTTCCTCATTTGTTAACCTTGAAGATTTAATGAAGAACTGCTTCAGGAATACCGGAGGCGTAAACGTGGGAGGAAGAAGAATTAAGCGCATAAGATTTGCTGATGATATGGCTTTGCTAGCAGAAGATGCAATGACACTGAGGAACATGCTGAAGGACCTAAATGACAAGTGCGAGGATTATGGGATGAAGATAAATATAAATAAGACGAAGGCCATGATTATAGGAAGGAAACCAAGAAATATAAACACGACAATTAAAGATGAGGCCACTGAGCAAGTAGATAGCTTCAAATACTTGGGTTTTACTATCGGTAGTAACATGAACTGCTGTCAAGAAGTAAAGCAGAGGATAGCAATGGCAAAGGAAGCTTTTAACAAGAAGAGAAGGTTTTCCTGAGGACCTTTTGGCAAAATAATTACGGAAGAGGCTCGTGAAGTACTTTGTGTAGAGTGTAGCATTGTAGGGTGCAGACTTGGACATTACGACTGAATGAGGAAAAGGACTGGAAGCTTTTGATATGTGGATATAGAGAGGGATGGAGCGTATAAAATGGACAAACAAAATAAGAAATGAAGATGTGCTAGACAGAGTGGGTGAAGGAAGAACAATGCTGGAACTCATACAAAAAAAAAAAAAGAGGAAAAGAAATTGGATTGGGCACTGGCTAAGAAGAAAGTGCCTGCTAACGGATGCCGTAGAAGGAATGGCCAACGGAAAGAAAGTTAGAGGCAGAAAGATAAATCAAATAATATAGAATATTAAAATAAATTATTTGTATTGGGATACAAAGAGGAAAGCTGAGTTAAGGAAAGATGGAGAATGCTGAGTTTGCAGTGGAAGATCTGCTCTTGTGCAGAACACTAATGTACATGTTAGGTACTGATACTATTCATACATTGTTATTCGTTTAAGTAGGTACACAATAAGTGAGTGACAATATTATTCAGTACGAGGTCAGTTTGATGATAAAAAAAGGAGGACCACTGAATACAGCAGGAAATGTTTTACACGCCGGATTATAAGCTTGTGTAATAACTTATTACGCTGGGTACAAACCATCTCGAATTAGAGAACAGGGCATGGGATGGGAGGGGGGGGGTTCAAGCTCAGGGCTCGTGAGGTGAGGTGAGGGAGGAAAGAGGAGGGAGAAATTTGCATCAAATTTAATTTTCCACGAAGTATAACTTTTCAATTACTCTCTGGAAATTAAAATCCACAACACTTTCTGACGAACTGAAATTAACAATGTTCATAGCAATTCTAAAACGTAAAAAATATTACAAAAAAAACTAATGTTGTTGTATATGAGTTTCTGCTTTTATTTCTGGGTGGGAGAATAAATTAATTTGGCTTATGGTTGGATTTGAATTCTGCAATTAATTCTTTCTGCTTTTTTTGTATTGATTTACGATTATTAATTAAAATTACTGTCTTCAATGCATCTATTACTTAAAAAAACAATATCACATTCACAACAGCTCATGAATTAATGTTATGAGTAGGGTAAAGTTTGGCAATTTCGTAACTGGTTTATTTAATAAACTCAAGAGGCCCTTGGGGGAGTAGGAGGTTAAGGCTCCCACTTTTTTCCTAGACAATCGGCACTTGATGTCAGCCGGGTCGTCAGCCCTGCGTGACGGCCGCCTTTACCCCCAGAACAAGCGTCTGGTACTCATTTCCGTTAGAGGCTGATTCGACCCCAGGGCCATAGTGCCGCCAGAGGATTTGGGTCAATTTAAAAATCCTGACCCCACCGGGACTTGAACCCTTGACCTTCCGGCTCGTAGTGCCCCCGAAAAAGTTGCCAAAAGCACGTGGTGTTCCCAAGCGGTCACCCATCCAAGTACTAACCATACCCAATGTTGCTTGACTGCGGTGATCGGACGAGAACCGGTATTTTCAACATGGTATGACCGTTGACGGTTTATTTAATGATCATCATCGTCATCATCATGGTGGGCTCTCGACCTGTTCCGCTCTCAGAATTGATCTTCCCATCGTCTTCTAGGATGTCCCGCATCTCTATAGCCTTGGGGTTGGTACAACAGTGCTTGTTTTGTTAGCCTAGAAGAGTCCATTCTTAAAATATGTTCATGTCATTTTTGTTTACAGTTTTGTATTTTTTTCATTTAGATAAACAATTTTGAGTTCTTGCCTTATTGTTTCGTTAGGAATGTGGTCTCTTATAGTATATCCTGCAACGTATCTGAGGAACTTCATCTCTGATGTTCTAGTAATCTTCTGTCTGATCTATTCATGGCCCAATTTTCTGATCCATACGTCATAATCATCATCATCAATTGCAGGCATGGATTAGGCCATTGGCCTGTTCCGCTTCAGGATAGAAATTGATCCCTCCATCTCTTCTTAGGTCTTCCTGGGTCTCTTCGCCCTGTGGGTCTGTAGTTCAATAGCTGCAGAGGTAGTCCATTGTTTGGCGTTCTAAGAAGGTGTTCGTGCCAATTATTTTGATATTTTTGAATGGTTTCAGTTATTGCTGGTGTGTTGCGAGCTTCATTACGCATGTGGTCATAAAGTGTATAACCCGCTAAAGGTCTTAATAACTTCATTTCTGCAGCTACTATCCTATTTAATTTACCTGTAGTAAGAGTCCAGGTTTCAGAACCATAAAGTAGAGTTGGAAGAGCCATTGTTTTATAAAATTTTAGAATTGTATCTGGGCGTACTTTTCGGAAAAGAATGTTTTTTTATTTTTCCTATAAGTTTTTGAAATTTAACCAATTTTATGTCTACGTCTTTACATGTGTCGTAGGAAAGATTGCAGCTAAGATAAGTAAAGTTATTAACTTGTTCTATTATATTGTTGTTAATAACAATTTTAGTTCATATCGGTATTTTCCCTTGAAACGCGTTAGTTTTTGCCTTACCGACATTTGTAAATTATAATCTTGGGGTATATTTGACAATCTATGTACTGCTCTTTTTAGGTGATCTTGAGAAGTAGCCAATATTACTTGATCATCTGCATAATATTTTACTTTATTTCCCTCTATCTCTATCTATCTTCGGGTTTTTACAGCTGCTGCCGTCTTCCCGTGCCAAACCTCCAAAGCCTACGGTCTTGGGCATCTTCGATGCTTAGCCCTCTAGCTTGCATTACTGTCTTCATGTTTTCCTTCCATGTTAACCTTGGTCTTCCTCTTTTCTTCTTTCTGTTAGGATGCCATTCATATAGTTGCTTCGGCCATCGCTCATCTTCCATTCTTAAAACATGTCCTAACCACTTTAATTCCTTTTCCTCAATTCTTTCAATTATGCTTTCTTCTGCTTCCATTTTGTTTCTAATTTCCTTATTTGTGACACGTTCTAATTTAGACTTTCTGGCACTTCTTCGTAAATAATCCATTTCTAGAGCTATTAGTCTATTCTTGTAGTACTTATTGATTGTCCATACCTCACTTCCGTACATTGCAACAGATTCCACCAATGTTTTACCAATATATTTTTTTGTGTCTTTCCAAATATGCTTATCCCACCATATGGAATTTAATGATGATATTATTTTGCTACTCAATTCAATTCTATGTTTTTATGTTCTCTTTGCCTATACCTTCGATGTTATCCATAATCATTCCCAAATATTTAGTTTGTTTCACTTGCTTTATTTGGATTCCATCTTCCAATACTAAGTTTTCTCTTTCATTGCTATTTATTGCCAGATATTCTGTTTTTTGTAAATTTACTGTGAGACCCCATGATTCATATGTGCTTTTCAACCTTTTTATCATGAATTCCATATCAAAATTGTCTTGCGCTAAAACCAGTTGATCATCGGCAAATTGTAATGTCAGCAAAAATCTATTGCCTATTGGGATCCCCATACCTTTGCAGCTTTGTTTCCATTTCGTTAATATAAATTCTACATAAATATTAAATAAAATTGGTGATAGACTGCACCCTTACTTTATTTCCCTACATAAATAAGTAATGATTTTCTAAGTTCAGTTTCACTGCTTATATAAGATAAGCCTACATTATTTTCTCTTCAAACATGCTAAATAAATGTCAATTAAATAAACAGAATATTTACTTGGGGACTGGAAAGTACCGAGTTTCGTCACGATAGACATCGAACATTTTGGATTATTCAATTTTCTCATCAGATTTATGCCCACTCTTAATGGTTCGATTTTGTTGGTTAACGAACTCAACTTTGCTTTATTTAATTGATTCAACTAAGTTCGATTCAGCCATGTGAGTACCAACCGCTTTTCCAGGGGTCAAGAAGCCCGTCTCACAGTATCTAGTGCCGTTTGTCTAGAAAGTTAGTAGCTTTAACCTGCTACTACCCTAAAATCCTTTTCCTTACTACATTAATTGGAGGCCTCTTTATTACAATCTCATCAATTTCTTGGCTTGGGGCATGGATAGGGTTATAAATTAATTTACTCTCATTTATCCTCCTAATAACAAACCATAAAAATGTTTTTACAACAGAAGCCTCCTTACGGACCTTAGTGTGATCGCTTTACCTTTATTTGTTTTTTATTTATATACAGAATTTTAATGTTTATACATCTTTCTGTGCCTAAAGTTTTATTTTTCTTCTCCACTCGTCTCTCTCCATCCAATCCATGTCCTCCAGTCCTCTTGCTCTCATTCCAGTTCTTATTTCCTGCATCCACGAGTCTCGAGGTCTTCCTCTCTTCCATCTTCCAGGTGGACAGCATACCTTTATTTATACTGTAGATTATATAGCCTACATCTGTCATGGTCATTCCCGGTATCTAGTACTCTATTTGTATAGAAAGAAAGTCTCAGAAAGGAATGCGGCTGAGCCGAACGCCACGCGAGTCTAAGTTGTATTCTACACTTCGAAAACATAGCTTGCCAATGTGCTGTAAGTTGATATTTTGATGTAATCTCTTGCACCGGCTCATGGAGTAGGTGTACACACACTTTTAGTGCCAAATCTTTAAATGCAGCCTTATTATTAAAGAAAAATGTAAATGCCATCTGTCCTGTCAGGCATTATGTTTTGCAACAAGCTATGAAACTAGGTCTTCATAAATGCTAATCTAAATTTTGCATCATGCAACTAAGCACCAAATGTTTCCGCTTTTAGATTGTTGATGCAAAACTGTCAAACAAGGGAATAACTTGCAATAACCAGTATTGTTAGTTTCACTCTACAATAAATAGTGAAGATTGATTTAAACTTTAAATGTATTTTTCTCGAAACTTGCATAATGGTACATAGCTGGTTGATGCACAACACCTTCCAATTAAAAATTAATATCAACATCAATTGCAGACATGGATTAGGTCATTGGCCTGTTCCGCTTCAGATAGAAATTGATCCCTCTATCTCTTCTTAGGTCTTCCTGGGTCTCTTCGCCCTGTGGGTCTTTTAAAACTAGTGACGTCATGTGAATGTAATAATCAAATTAACACAATAAACCTGGCTCGATAGCAGGAATCTGTACCAATTAATCTGATTTGTTATAATAATAATAATAATAATAATAATAATAATAATAATAATAATAATGCTTTATTTTAACTGGCAGAGTTAAGGTCATAAGGTCTTCCCTTCCACTCAGCCAACGAATAGTAAAATTATACAAAAATTACAAACTTATTAAAATATAGACTAAACAAAAAACAATGATGATGTGATCTAATATTAGCTAATACTAACAAAATCATGGAATATTATAAAATTAAAATAACATACAATTAAGTAAGTAGAGGTTCTTAGATGATCATTTGTTGGTTTATGTGTTGTACAACGGTACAAAAATCTCCACGTCATCACTAGCCAATGGTATTCTAGGAATCCATCTGCATGTAAACTCAACGTATCCCCGTTCCGCATTAGACCGTCTTCCCCCCGCTGGATTTTATTTTGCTAGGAGTATAGTAAATGTACTGCGGGGTGATTTGGGATTTAATCTAGACAAATGGGAATGCATTTTTAACCCGTGCAATGTACATAATTTTATTTCACATTACATTGAAAGCCCTCTAGGAATACAGTAAGTACAACCAATGAAAAATTGTCAAATGTTTTCTACATCTAAAACAAAAATATTAGCTCTGAAAGAAAAATGTGCAATAAGAACAAAAATAATGATAAACAATGCAATTATAGACCAAGTTCAGAATTTTAATTATTTGGGATATAATTTAGGCAATGACACAAATTTAGATAAGCACACTAAAATACGATTCAAATATCTCGTATGTGGCACAATTAAACGCACTTTATTGAATAAGACTAGAAAAGAAACTATTTTGAAGTTTTACAAAGTAATGGCAGTTCCATCTCTTATCTATGGATGTGAAATCTGGACATTAACAAAGGCAGATAGTAAACATATAGAGGCTGCTGAAATGAAGATGTTGAGAGCCATAGCAGGATACCAAAGGACTGATAAAAAGAAAAACGAAGATATAAGAACAGAACTTAATATATTTAATCTCTGTGAAAGAAGAAAATGTAATCAAAATGCTTATCTTCAGCACGTATTACGAATGAATGAACAGCGCATACCAAGAAGAATGTATAATTATAAACCAAAAGGGACAAGCATGTTGGGAAGACCATTGAAGAGATGGAAGGACCAATTCGCCCTATAATGAGATCGGAACAAGCCATTGGGCTTAATCCTTGTTGTTGATGATGGTGATGTTTTCAGAAATATTATCATGGGAACAACCTGAATATCTACTTCCTTCCGAATTAGCTAAAAATAGTAGAATAAGATGTAATTAGTACGTATTTTATTTATGTATATTATAATGCGTTAGAAGATGTTGGAAACAGTTGAAAGAACTCATTAACGTTGTTCCAATGAAGTTTTACTTTTTAATCATCCCCCAAAGTTTAATTGCATTGGATTAGATTTGAAGTTTGAGAGTGGAGTCTGTTTTAATGGACGCCGACACAAGAAAGGGAACTATGTTGAGACGGAGGAGGGGATTATGGGTAAGATACTGGAAACAATTCCAAACTCCTACTACAGAATGACGTCACAACTACAGTGTGTTATATGTTTTATATCTTTTAATTCCTATCTCTTTGCAAAAAATAATTATCTTATATCTACGTCAGTATACTGCAGACATTGATTCTCCGGCCTCGACGTTTTCACGACAGTGTTGCCGATATGGATATTCAGTGCCGATTTATATATGCGGTTAGCAGATATACAGCTGACAACATCTCAGCAATTTCAAACCTTACTAGCGCGCTATAGGTGCATCAAGAGCAGAGATTGGTTTGATTGGTTGTGGCAGACATCTACTAACACTACAATCATTTTCTTCTTGGCAGTAGAGAACGATTTCTCCCTTTACCCCTCGTATAAGCTAAACTTCAGAGCCGGATATGGCGGTATAAGCACCTTTTAAAATTAATTATGGAACACTGGGGCCCGCCGTAGCGTAGTGGTTGAGGCAATATGCTACAAGCCGGAAGGTGGAGAGTGAGAATCCAGGGGGGGGGGGTCAGGATTTTTAAACTGACTCAAACCTTATAGTCTCACTATGACCCTGAGTTAGACTCAGCCTCTAACGGAAACGAGTACCAGACGCTTGTTCTGGGGATAAAGGCGACCGTCATACAGGACTGACATAAAGTGCCGACTGTCCAGAAAAAGTGGGAGCCTTAACCTCCTACTACTCCAAGGGCCTCCTGAGGCCTGTAGTGGGATCACTTTACCTTTTTTTTTTGGGTCACTATGTAAAAGTTAAAAAAAAAAAAGAACTAAAATTGTTTCTCGATATTCCAGTCGTCCCCACCTATATAAAATTCTGTGATATTCTGGTGGCCTTTCGAAAACATATTGTCACATGCAAGACCAAAACGACGTTGGAAGGACGACCTGCAATATATTGTGCAGCGGGGAGCGGAACGGGCCAATAGGCCAATAATTTGAAGAAAAAGAAGAAGGTGATGGTATTTATTATTTTACTATTAATATTTACGGGCATCTCAAAAGGATGACATCTGATAGAATCCCTAAAAGATCTTGGAATAACGAATAGATGGGAAAAGAGGATAGGGAAGGCTTAATGTTGGTTTGATGGATGGTGAGAGAATGGACTTAAAGAAGAGGATTTCAGGATTGATACAAATAGAGACGACAGATTTCTTGAGGGCGATGGAAAATCATTGTATTCTGTATAACATCGAAATAAAAATTATTATTGGAAACAATTGCAGCACGATACGGTTGGAGACACCATGCGGGAAGAAATGTTATCAGTAGAGTCCGGATGTTAGGCACTTAAAATGTTTAAAATAGGCAGGCAAAAGACACTAAAATCATTAATATATGCACTAAAAATCAAAATAGGCTCTTATAAAAATAGACCACAACAAATTTTTTACAGCCTTACGTAAAGAATATAAACATGTGCTATCAACAGCATACGAATATATTATTGATGATTTTGGAACTTGTTTTGCCTTTTTACAAAAAAGGCACATTTATGTTTTGCAGTGTGTTCGTGCTGCGAAACGGGGCACTTCTTCGCGCAATTCACTGAAATTTTACACACTTTGCAAAACAATACTGAACCGTCACTTGAGAATATTTCAGCACGAAATTGATCAGTTTGTCTTTTACTGTTGTCCGCTCTTTATGTATTGTAAAACAATTGTTCTAAAGATAAAAACAAATAAAAATAAATAAGCCACATACATTTGTCGCACCACTTTGTCTTTCAAGCACCTGTCTGTGAAAGAGGTCTACAGACTGAATTCAGTGTTATCAACATCAAAAATAATATTTCCAGTCAATTAAATATTTCTAAGCAATGATATGTGTCATGAAGTTTGTCCATTTCAATTAATTTCATTGAAATACTGACTTAATTTCGAGAAAAAATGGCAAATAGACATTTATGACATTGTAAGCTGAAATAGGCATTTATAGGCAAAATTAACTTTATGGAAAACAACTCTAGGGCCGTCGGTACGAACTTATATGAAGTTACTTTTACAATATCTATAATAAATAACTGTAGGCATTTTCCCTACAATCCGGTCTCTAGTTAACACGAACTTCGGTCATTATTAGGACCAGTGCTCACCCAGCATCGTGAGGAATTTGGGTAGTTAAACTACTAATAGGCATCAACAATGATATTACATTTGTATTGAACAGTCATAAAATGTTTAGAATTATGCAAAAACTAGCGAACCCGGCAGACGTAGTCCTCCCCGAACGTTCAATTCTCGTGTCATGGCCAGACGATAAAAATATAAGTTACTTTTTTACCATAAAATTCACTGATTAAGACATAATTACATATTATTAAATAAGTTCGCAAGAATACTCCTAACTGCCATCAATTGTGGCTCAAAAACCTGCATGATGTCACATTGTTTTCGCATGGAATATGTCGATAATGCAGATGACTACACATCTGACATAAAAAATCCTATAACCCGATCGCAACGTCATCTATTGAGTCAAATTGTGAATCTAAACAATCCATGGACTCACTCAAACACACACACAATTTAATCAAATCGGTTCGGTCATTTAGGCAGTTTTTAATTTCGAGTTTCAAGTACACCTTCACTTCTAATTGTCGGATTTGGCTCATTTTTGGATAATACATACCTTGATTTATTTTAATAGGATATACCGAGTTACATTTTGCAGATGATCAATTGTTAATTGCACAAGATTATGAAGATTTAGAATATATGACTAGAAAATTAAAAGAAGAATATGAAAAATGGGGATTAAATTTGAACATGAAAAAAACAAAATATTTATCAATTGGTGAACCAGAACAAAATTTAATTTTGGAGACTGGAGAAACAATAAAACCTTGTAGTGAGATCACATCCCTCCATGGTATCTTTACCTTGTCGTGGTGGAGTGGCTTGTGTGCTTAAATGATCCTGAGAGCTATGCCGGCGGTAGCATTGCTGCCGATAGGGTTACCCATGCCGGACTGGTCGAAGGTGATAAGCCAGACGAAAAAAGTACCTTGGGCGAAAGAGTGACGATCTTTCACCGTAAAAATACAACCGTCAAGAAATGCGGACATGGGTTCATCTGGGGTAAAATTTTCCGGAGGTCAAATAGTCCCCCATTCGGTTCTCCGGGCGGGGACTACTTCAGGGAACCCATGCCAAAGGCTCAAACACAGGGACATGTTCCTAGGAACATGGAATGTTAGGACTTTATACAATAGCGGGGCACTAGAGATATTAACGCGGGAATTGGATAAATCGCCCTTGGATATAGTCGCTTTACAGGAAGTTAGGTGGCCAGGAGAAGGTAGTCAGGAATCAGGAAGCTTTGCATTATACTATGGGGGTGCAGAAAGACCTGCATTTGGAACACGTTTTTTAGTCAGAAGGAGGATCCTATCCGCTATCCGAGATATTAAGTTTGTTAGTGATAGGATATCATACATAATTCTAAAGGGTAAACGACATGATTTTATAATTGTAAATGTACATGCCCCCACAGAAGATAAAGATGACAAGATCAAGGATGAGTTCTATGAAGAATTAGAATGCTTATTTGATAGCCTTTCACGATATCATATGAAAATTGTCTTAGGAGATTTTAATGCAAAAGTGGGGCGGGAAGATATATTCAAACCAACAATAGGCAAATTCAGTCTTCATGAAGATAGTAACGACAACGGGGTTAGATTAGTCACATTTGCCAGATCAAAGAATCTCATTGTTAAGAGCACAACATTTCAGCATAAGGATATTCATAAATACACCTGGACGTCCCCAGATGGAGAAACTCGGAACCAGATAGATCATGTATTAGTGGATAAACGCTGGCACAGTAGCATCATTGATGTTAGATCAGTTAGAGGGACAGACTGCAATTCGGATCATCATCTGGTCAGAGTGAAAATCAGACAACGGCTATCGCTTATGAGAGGAACAAACGCTAAAGATGATTCTGTAAAATATGAATTAAAAAACTTGAAAAATGATGAAATGCGGCAAGAATACCAAATCAAAATTGCTAATAGATTTGAAGTACTGGAATCTTCAGATGACAATGTGGCAAACGAAGAAGAAACTGATATAAATAAAGAATGGGAGGCTATAAGAGATACTATTAAATTGTCAGCATCAGAAAGCATTGGTTGTTTAAAAAAGAGGCAAAACAAGAAATGGTTTGATGAGGAATGTGCCGACATTGTAAAGAAAAGAAAGCTAGCAAAAATGAAATGGTTACACGAGCCAAATGAGGTAAATTTAGAGCAATTGGGTAGTGTTAGACGGGAAACCACCAAGTTACTAAAGAGTAAAAAGAGGGAATATTTGAGAGAGGAGATTAATGATCTTGAAATGAATGCAAAAAATAGGAACATTAGAGAATTATATCAGGGAATTAGTATAGAGAAGAAAGGGTTTCAGGCTAGAACAAACATAATTCGGAATGAAAATGGGGATATGATTGCAGATTCCAAGAGTATATTAAATAGATGGAAAAGTTATTTTAATCAGCTATTAAATGTACATACAGAACAGGACATTGAGGAGGATAAGTTACAGACAGCAGAAATGCTAGTCGCAGAGCCAAGTGCATTAGAGGTTGAAATGGCAATTGAAAAATTGAAGATGTATAAAGCATCAGGTTCAGATGAGATCCCAGCAGAACTGATAAAATCAGGGGGAGAAAAATTGATGGACAAGATACGCTGGTTGCTTAGTATGATTTGGGAAAAAGAAGCTCTTCCAGATGAATGGAAGGAATCAATTATCGTACCAATTTATAAGAAAGGAGATAAAACTGATTGCAACAACTACAGGGGCATCTCATTACTTTCAACTTCGTACAAAATTCTAACAAATATATTAGTAAGCAGACTTACTCCCTATATTGATGACATTCTAGGAGATCATCAATGTGCATTTAGAAGAAACAGGTCTACAACAGATCAGATTTTTAGTATAAGACAGATTTTAGAAAAGAAATGGGAATATAATGGTACTGTACATCAACTATATGTAGACTTCAAAAAAGCATATGATTCAATTAAGAGGGAGAAGTTATATAGTATCCTGCTGGAGTTCGGAATTCCTAAAAAGTTAGTTAGACTTATACGAATGTGTCTAAATGGCTCAACGAGTAGGGTGCGTGTAGGCAAACAGTTTTCAGACACTTTTGAAATCCAGAATGGGTTGAAGCAAGGAGATGCACTATCTCCTCTACTATTTAATTTTGTACTAGAGCATGCCATTAAATCTTTAGAGAATGAGGAAGGCTTACAACTGAATGGTATTAATAAGCTGTTAGTTTATGCTGATGATGTAGTACTACTGGCCGATAGCGAGGAGATACTAAAGGCCAACACGCACACACTATTGAGTAACACTAAGAAATTAGGACTGGAAGTAAATATCAGTAAAACTAAATATATGGTCACACGTAGAAATACATTATATAATGGAAATGGACAGCTAATGACAAATGAGGGAAATTTTGAGGAATTGGCTGAATTCAAATACCTAGGAACAATAATCACAAATAGGAATGAGATGCACAAAGAAATTAAACATAGGCTCAATTCTGGAAATGCATGCTATTATGCATTGCAGAGACTTTTGATGTCCCAACTCCTTTCAAAAAACGTTAAGCTGAAAATATATAAAACTATTATTCTACCAGTTATATTATATGGGTGCGAAACATGGACTCTTACTTTAAGGGAGGAAAGGAGATTACGAGTATTTGAGAATAAAGTTCTTAGGAAAATTTTTGGACCAAAGAGAGATGAACAGACAGGTGAATGGAGAAGACTACATAACAATGAACTACATGGTCTTTATAGGAAGCCAGATATAATAAGAACAGTTAAGTCCCGTAGACTGCGATGGGCAGGACATGTTGCGCGTATGGGGAATGAAAGACGTGCATGGAAACTTCTTGTAGGAAAGCCAGAAGGAAAACGCCCAGTTGGTAGACCAAGAATGAGGTGGGAGAACAACATTAAGTATGATTTGAGGGAAGTAGATTATACAGGGAATGATTGGAAAGCATTAGCTCAGGATAGGGATGTATGGAGAGCTTATGTCCGTGCGGCCATGAACCTACGGGTTCGATAGTGCCAGTGAGTAAGTAAGTAAGTAAGTGAGATCACATATTTACAAATAAAAATAAATAAAAATGGGAGTTATGAAGAGGAAATATGAAATAGAAACAAGAAAGGAAAATTGCAATTGCTTGCCTCAGTAGAATATTGTGGGATAAAAATATAAGTAATAAAAATAAAATGAATATATATCATACAATTGTTAAAAGCATTATTACTTTTGGAGCAGAACTTTGATCATTAACAACAAAAACAAATATGTATCTTTTGGCAACGGAAATGGATTTTATACGAAGGGCAGCAAGAATTTCAAGAAGAGAAAAAATTAGGAACTGAGTTATAAGGGAGAAAATGAAGATTGAAGACACTTTTTTATATTATATTAAAACTCAGCAATTAAGATGGTACGGACATGTCCAGCGAATGGAAGAGGATCGACTACCAAAATCTATTTTGGAATGGAAACCTGAGGGAAGACGAGGCAGAGGAAGACCTAAAACCTCCTGGAGGAGAAACATCTACAACCAGAAGATTGGATGGACCGACAAAATTGGCTATTAGGAATCTGACGATGTCAAAGACATTAATCGACCGATGATCTATCTATATACCGAGTTGTGACCGCTAGAGCGATTTTTAAATTTTCACTTCAGGTGAACTCCTACGTCTAATGGTTTTATAGAGTCCAATTGTGAATCAGACACACACAAAAAATGTAAAAAAAAAAGAAAAAAAGAGGATCCAGTCGTTTAGAAGTTCAGTAGCATACATACGAACAGAAGAATTACATTATATAAAGACGATATACCGTGCAACGCAATACATAACATAATCTGTGCTAAATAAAGTTTCGCATTACTAAAATAAATAATAGCTACATATTTGTTGGTCATGTTACGTAATATCTGTTAGATAACAACATAATTAAAAAGCAGACTAGTTCATGTTTTAAAAATAATTTCATTATACTTCTGGTAGCACATTCTTTGTTGACGGCATTTGACCTATAAAAGACTAATTAATTCATAATTTATTTTAGAATCATAAACTTGTTTTTCTTAATCGTGTGAGCGTGATATGTAAATAATAAAGACACTTAATTTAAAACAAAAATCTTAAAATGTTAATTAAAGGAGTTATAAAAAATCTTCACTTGCACAAACTACCTAATTACGCTAATGAATTTGGAATATGATACATTATTATTAATACACTTAATTAGACTATAAAATAAACCATTTTACACTTAAGAAATCTTACCAAGCAAAGTTACACATTTTTCGGACTTCTAACGTAATTACAAGGGAATTCAACATCTTTCAACTTCCACAGTGAATTACACTGAGCAATAAAAAAAAGTTGTTTTTTATCAGAAAGAAAAATATGTGATTCTGATAGTATTTTTTTCTCCTGAATTCATATATGATATCGGTTTTTCTCCATTACGCAAAGTTTTCGAGAGACAGGAATTTATAATTTCAAACACTTCAATATTTTCTACATTCGTAACTACACAATATTCGAACATTCGGACTCACCTACAAAGTAAGAAATTACGATTTTCTGCTATATTTCGCCTGTGGAGCATCCCTCTTGATGGTCCAACAATAATCGGCCAGCATATTATGATTCCATTTGCCTTGATATCTCTTTTTTTTTTCCTTAGCTGAAATCTCGTGAGTTAGCTCATTTGGTTTTATTTTACAATGAACAAATGGACGAAAAAACGTTTATTAAAAAAATAATTATTTAATTCCATTAATTGAAATTGAAATAAAAAAAAACTGTGGGTGTGGAGAAATTCCGAATACATATTTGAAAACACGATAAAAACTGCATTAAGTACAACTATTGGTACTCATGAGACAAAAATCATGTTGACCAGCGTTATTTGAGCATCGAAAAGAATATCCGTGCAATGCTACATTTTAGAATATTTCGGGATGCAATTGTCGCGCCTCGAAGATAGAGAAATTCTTTTACAAAAGCTTTGTAACTCCTTTCAAAAAAGCGTTAAACTGAAAATATATAAAACTGTTATTCTACCAGTTATATTATATGAATACAAAACATGGATTCTTACTTTAAGGGAGGAAAGGAGATAACGAGTATTTGAGAATAAAGTTCTTAGGATTTTTTAGACCAAAGAGAGATAAACAGACAGGTGAATGGAGAAGACTTCATAACAGGGAGCTACATGGTCTTTATAGGAAGTCAGGTATCCATCCATAGTAATTCTGCCCAAGGGCAGGTTTTTCACTGCAATCATAGCATTTTCATGCTATGCTTTGCAGCTTTACTAGGGAACTATAGGTGTGGTATCTTCCCGTTGCTTTCCACAGCGGTGAAGGATGGTGATGATGATGACGGGATGATTTTCGGGGACCGTTGGACCATAAGGTTCCTGACATTTGTCTTACAGGTGATTCGTGGCATTCTCTCATGACATTGGATATGACATTTTTCTATGAATTAGTTTCGAAATTCGGGTCTCAGCTATCATTTTTCCGTAACATCTCAAATCATCCTTCTTAATCCTTACATAAATAACCGTTATGTGCTGCTTAATTGAAATAGGATTCGTGTTGAATTTATTTTTAGAGAGCCTTTAACCGCAATTTGCAAGTGTATGGCTTTAACAAAAAAATTATCCCCTTTGTATAACCTATCATTCCTAAACATTTTCCGGCGAGTTTCTGCTGTTTCGGAGTCTTCACGTAGGCCCTACACATGGAAATTAAATTTACACTGCCGTCTGCTGGACACTTCAGAATCCACTAACGTATGTAATAGCATACGTGCCACGGATAACAAAGTTCTATCATAAAAACCTGGCTTAATTGTTTCAGTCCAACGAGTTAATTTGCATTCTTTTGAATTCCATTTGAATATTTATTGATTTACGAAGGTTGTACTGAAATTAATCCCTGTTCGATAACATCTGAAAACTCCTATATTTGTTAATTTAATTAATTTCTGCTTGTAATAGGGTCAAGTTTGGTAGTTAAGTCATAGCATTAAATTCGTAATAATTTAATTATTTTATTTTATCAGCTTTCACATTGCTTCACATCATCTTCCTCCTCCCAATTAAAATGTATGTCACTTTCCTCTACATTTCTGTCTTTCCAATTTATATTGCCCAATCCTCTTTTATTCTTGGACTATTTAAAATTGTATACAAAATTTCTAATTATAAGTCAAGATGGATGCAAAATGTTCATGGAATGGAAGATCACAGGATACCCAAACAAATGTTAAGTTAT
This sequence comes from Diploptera punctata, assembly GCA_030220185.1. NCBI lineage: Eukaryota > Metazoa > Arthropoda > Insecta > Blattodea > Blaberidae > Diploptera > Diploptera punctata. The sequence goes on from JASPKZ010000015.1 coordinate 2,158,445, forward strand.
CAACCTGCAGGAAGAAGAAAACCAGGACGTCCACTCAAAAGACATTTGGATGGTGTTTCTCTTGAGGCCGAAACAGGTCAACAAATGACCTAAATTCGTGAATGAACTATGATGATGATGATGTTTATGAAAATGATTGTATTATGACTAAAATATGACTTCATTACGAAACTGTTAAAAAATGATAGACCATCCGGATGGAATAAGAAATGTTGCAAGATCTAAAGCTAGGTGGATGGATGGAGTTTTGGAAGACGTCAAATGACATAAAATTCAAAATTGGAGGACAGTCGCCACAAATAGAGCGGTCTGGAGGAGAATACTTAGAGGGAGGCTATGACTGGACCCGGGTTCTCATGACAAATATGATGATGATTTGATTTCAGAAATTAGAACAAGAGTGACCAAAAATCTAAAAACATGAAAAACATTATTGGTGAGACACAATAAAAATCGATAAAACGCCATTAGAAGACTTGTATAAATGCTATTTGTTTTTCCCAATTAGTAGATTAAGAATGAGGTGAGAAAATAACATTAACAATTATTTGATGGAAGTAAATTATACAGAGACGATTGGAAAACATTACTTCAGGTTAGGATTGCATGGAGAGCTTATGTCTGCGCAGACATGAACCTAGGAGTTCGATAGTGCCAGTGAGTTATTATTATTCATACAAGTATTAAACCTTTTTGATTCGTTCCGGCTCCAAGCTTTAAAGTCCAAGATCCGGCTGCAAGATTACTACGTTCATCGAGTGTATGAACAAAATCAATTTTTTTCATAAAATTGTGAATTACTCAATACATTTTTGCCGAATTGCCTATTAAAATTCGGCCGCCAGTAAGTTCAATTAAAATATAATTTATTTATTTATTCGAAATAATTTGATTCACTTGATATTAAAATAAATTATAATCCTGTTCGCAGAAATCGATGTATAGATCTTGAAAAGTTTTAGTTGTCATTGCACACTTGGCCGTAAACCTCCTCGCGGCTACAGCAGGCAATGACACCAATCAGTAATTAGATAGCGGTAAGTACGTGTTTATTGTTTTACATTGTTTCAAATAAAGTTCAGTTTATTTAAAATGCTGTGATTTGTTTCGTATAATGTATATTAACACTACCTTTTGGATATATTTTTGTATATACATTGTACGTGGTATACATAAGGGGCAGTGATTTTACTTCCAGCTGGGAGGGAACAATATAAAACAATAAATACGTACTTACCGCAATTTTATTATTGATTGGTGTCACAGCCTGCTGTAGCCGCGAGGAGGTTACGACCAAATGTGCAATGGCAACAAAAACTTTTCCAGCTCTATACATTGATTTCTGCGAAATGGATTATAATTCATTTTAATAACAAGTGAATCAAATTACTTCGAATAAATAAATAAATAAATTATATTTTAATTAAACATACTGGCGGCCGATTTTTAATAGGAACTCGGCAAAAATGTATTCAGTAATTCACAATTTTATGAAAAAAATTGATTTTGTTCAGACTTTTCCTAGGTAATCTGTTGGTATCCATTATGCAAATATATTCATACCATTTTTTCCTATACTCTTCTATTTTATCTGTCAAACTGAATATTTGTAGTTCTTTACGAATATCTTCACTTCGTTTTTATCCATTAGATTATATGCTGCCATAAATCGTAAATATTTCATTTCTGCGGCTTCTATTCTTTTAATTGGGTGTTTATTCAGAGTCCATATTTCTGAGCCACACAATATTGCAGGTACAGCCAATACTTTATACAATTTTAAATGTCTTTTTTTGTCTTCCTTTCTTTCCCAATGTTCTTTTAAGGGTGCCACATAAATATTGAAATATTTGTAATTTATTATTTATGTATTTTTCTCTATTACAACTTAAATATACACCTAGATAATTGAAATATTTCACTTGTTCTAGCGTCTTGTGGTTTAGTACTATTTTTGTTCTTTCCACTTCTTTGCAACACTGGGCCATTACTTTTGTTTTTGTTGAAGAAATTTCTAGGTGTAATCTTGTGCAGTACTATTTAATTTAAAAATTGTTCTTTGTAAGTCATTCTCTGAAAAATGTTATTATTATTATTATTATTATTCCGTATCGGTGTACTTTTTTCGTCGCTATGTTTAATAAAGTGAAGTATCAAAGAATAAAATATTTGTTACAAAGTGTTATCACTGTAAATGGAAATGCTGTTCACATTTAATTCGTGCTGGATTGAAGGCGAGAATTGGACAGTTTCGCATTATTTCCTAACAGCGGATACATTTGATCGGATACCAGTTTCCAGGAACTATTATTTCGCTTAATCTTCGATGCTTCACCGACAAGTCCTATCCATTTCACAATACAAGGGAAATAACATTTCTGTGATAGGCTTATATTAAAACAGAATTTACCTGATCGCACAGAATTTGACAATGAGAAACGCATCATCCATCGACATTACAGAAATGCATTCGTATCATAAAAATTGTTTCAATTTATTGTTATCGATATATTTATCAAAAACATAGACAATACATTCATAAGCATGTAACTTTTTTTTAGGTCATAGTTCTATTTAGTATTTTCCCCCTACAAGGTTAGCAGCTTTACAAGAAGGGTTGGCTAAAGCACAAAATTTTAAAATTATATCAATAAATCAAAAATTTAATTTTAAGTTTAAGAAACTATCCTGACAGATTATTCTATTCAAAATGACAGAAAAATCACATTCAAAAATGTACACATATATACAGAGAGATTCAGAAATACGTTTCATTGCATTTTGTGATGAAAATATTATAATTAAAGGAAATATCATGTTATCATTGGAAAGGGAATTCTTCAAATTACAACAATAGAACAAAACAAATCACACAACAACACTAAGCAAGTCACTTTATTGCTTCAAACTGTTCGTCGTTTGCATCCAAGCATAATTGGCATCCGTGCTAATGCGAGGCCTTCCAGGAGGTTTGATTTGCTGCATCCTTCCCGTTTCCAGCAGACGTTTTCTCCACTTCTCCACAGTCGACGGCTGCAATGCTACGTTAAACTCACGTCTTGCGGCCTCACGATCATTAGCATACGTTATTGCCCATGCAGCAATTGTAATTTGCTGTTGCATATGCAACGCCATTTTGACTAATGATGTAAGTTCTACACTGTTTTGTTTTATTCCCTTGTTGTAATTTGAATAATTGCCTTTCCAACGGTAATTTCATATGTCATGTAATGATAATATTTTCATCACACAATGCGATCAAACGTATAGCCATATTTATGATTCACCTCGTGCTAGAGGTAAAGAATGCAACAAACAGGGTGTCCATAAAGTGCTGCTACCAAAACAATGTAACTTAGCACGTAAACGATTTAAGATAGAAACATGCCGTTTTTTGCAACGCATTCTACATCTCTCAAAGTTTTGTTTACATTTGTTGTAGATTGCGATTTAAACAACAATGACGACACCATAGGAAAATGCCCAATGTGTATGGTGGTATGTTGAGTCTGGTAAATCATCAGTAACCATATGGCGGTTAACATGTCCAGACACAAAGAAAGTAGCTTCATCAGAGAACATCACCCTCTGCAGGTACTCATTGCCTTCGTCAATTGCGTTCAGCATGGATTCAGCACGCACAGGGAAGTCAGTTGGCAGCAACGCTTGCGTAATTTGCACTTTATAGGCTTGAAGATGTATCCACTTATGGAGGACTTTGTCAATGGCTAAATTTGGTAAATGCTGTTCCCGCGAAGAACAAAGAACCGATTTTTTGAGGTCTGAGTTGAAAATCAAGTTGCACAGTGTCGATAGTTTCTTGACTCACACCTGGTCGTCCACTCAGTGGCAAGTCCATTACACTGCCAGTCGTTCGGGCCATCTAATTATGGATTATTTGGATGGAGGATCTCTTCCAAATTGCCGCAGGAAATTTCGCTGAACAATTACTGGTAATTTACCAGCCTCTGCACCCCACCATACACATTGCGAATTTCCCTGTGATGTCGTCATCGTCATTTAAATCACAAACTGCAATAAATGTAAACAAAACTTTGAGAGATGTAGAATACGTTGCAAAAAACCGCATGTCTCTATCTCAAATAGTTTACGAGCTAAGTTACATTGTTCTGGTAGCAGGACTTTGTGGGCACCTGTATAATTGAAGCATAGATTATGATGATGATGATGATAATAATAATAATAATAATAATATTTTTTTATTATTCCGGCTTTTACAATGAATATACATTTTTCCGGTACCCATGTTCACAGTTAACTACACATTTGTTTCAACACATTTTTCCATTCTTGTCTGTTCATCCATACACCTTCTTCTATTTCCCATTCCCTCTTAGCTTAATTGATTCCCTGAATACACGTAATAGTTCGTCTACTCTTCTTTTTCCTTCCCTGTGGTTCCCAATCCATGATTATCTTAGATAGTCTTCCTTCTTCCATCCTTCTAATGTGTCCGTACCAATTTAATTGTTTCTTCTTTATAAAATCTAATATTGAATTTTGTACCTGCATTTTTTCTTTTATATATGAATTTCTGATTTTATCCTTCCTGGATATTCTTGCAGCATGTCTCCAGTAGTCCATTTCAGTGGCGAGCAATTTTTTTTTTTTCATTTGTGCATTTAAATCCCACACATCATCTCCATAGGTAATAATGCTTCTGATTATTGTATTAAAAATATATTTTTTTTTGTTTCTTTGAAGATATGTTTGTCCCATACTATTCAATTTAGGGCAGATACAGCATACTCTCCTATATTGATCCTGTTTCTTATCTCTGTTTCTTGTTTTCCATCTTTAGTAATTTTAATTCCCAAATACTTATATTCTTCAGTGCATTTAATCGTCCCTAAATTTTCTTCTAGTATTAAATCTTGAGGAAGATCCCCTATTGTCATATATCTAGATTTATCCATATTGATCTTTAAACCCCATAAACTATATTCTTGTATTAATTTTCTAGTGAGGTATTCTATATCTTCAAATTCTTGAGCCAATATCAATTGGTTATCTGCAAACTGGAGTGTATATATTGTTGAATTACCATCTAGTGGTATTCCCATCGGTTTACATTTCTTTTTCCATTCTTCAATAGCTTTTTCAATATAAATCTTAATGTTGGCGATAATAATAATAATAATAATAATAATAATAATAATAATAATAACAACAACAATAACCTCAACAAGAGGTTAGCCAGGAAGGGTGACAATGCATTACCCATTGCCTTACTCTCCTGTTGATCATACAATTTCTCTTGATTTGAAAAATGTTTGTTTCATGGAAATTCGTATTAATTGCATATATTGTTTAATATATTGTCAATAATTAGTCTTGAAAATGATGACATCGCTATTGAAACAAGTTGCCTCTTTTAAATTTTAATTTGGTTTTTATTGATTATGTTTAATACAAAATTAATCTTAAATTAAATGCGATTTTTTGCTGAGCAAATCGCAGTTCCTGCGTGACGGACTTTTCGCGATTTAAAAATATCCATCAAGCAGTCAGATTTGAACCTGGGAACCAGAGATAAAGAAGGCAGCACGTAGGCTACAAGATATACTTAATGAAGTTTTAATGTCATTACAGGATTAATGTGGTCATTTCCTTATCAGCACAAAGTGCAGTTATGACGGATCACTTGAGTGTATCATAAATTATTTAGTTGAGGTGATAGGCAATTTCTGTCGGATGATATTGTTAATAAGCTAACATTTTATTGTGATGTTGTGGGCGACAGATGTGGCCCGTTTCCGTCCCAACAGATACCAACCTAACTTCTAAACTACAGTTACTTCTACAGACATGATCGTCTGTCACGGATTATACCCTGTCCGCTCTAAAAGTGATCCTCATCAAAATAAACCCATGTGACTGCTCGCATTTTCATTGGTTATGGACACCGACGTAGAAGCAATAAGTACGCGAAAAAAGTAGTGCCCTTCCATTAAATTATAAATTTCCTCTGAATATACTTGTTATTCTTCGTGAATAAAGCCTGACCAGACGCTGTAAGGTGGCAGCCCCATCACTAGTCTTGCCTTCCTATGGCCAGAAACCAATCGAAGGGACTATTATTATGCTTTCAATTTGCAACGGTCAATTTATTATTTCCAAAAAAAATAGCAGCCTAATTTAATATTGAAATATCAATTAACAAAACTAAAATTATGGCATTTCATGGGAAGGACCCCATACAAAGTAAAATCTGCCTCCAGAATAAAATTTTAGAGAGATCGAATCAATTTAAATATATTGGATATTATCTCTCTATCTGGGATGAAAAGGATATCCCTGTAAAAATTACTAGTTATAATAAAAGTTTGGGAATTATTAATCAAGTTACGAAACCATCCCTTGTACAAAAAAACACCAGATTACGTTTATATAACACTTTGGCTAGACCAGTGTTGACCTATGGTAGTAAAGCATGGACACTAAAAAAGACAACATGAAAGCAGAATAACGGCTTGTGAAATGAGATTCATGCGCAGAACAGCGGGTTACACCAGATGGGATCGGAAAAGGAACGCCGATTTCTTATAAGAATTGAAGACTACGCCAATTTTGGAATATATTAAACAGTACCACTAAATTGGAAACACCATCTTGAAAGAATGAGTTCAAATCGGATCCCCAAAGCTGTTTATAATTATATACCAAGAGGACAAATATCTCTGGGCGGTCCTATGAAACGCTGGAGTGAAAATCTTCATTAGGATCGTAACAGGCCTTGGCCTAATACTTGGAAGGAAGAAGAAGAAGATTCTTCATGAATGAAAATAATAATATTCAAACACATAAAATATTCTAAAATATACCTATTCAATAATTACAAATTAAAATAGTTTATTACATATGGATTATACATTTCAGTCAAGCTTCAGTCGATTCTGATGCAAAACAAAATGGCTAAATGTGTCAAGTCTTCCGTTGCTGTGTAGTCATCTACATTTGTAAAACACAAGTATGGCAAACCTTTGACTAGTGGTCAAAATAAGTTATTTTAAATGTATTGACTTAGGCTTTCACGACCGGAGTTGCTATGATGATCTTGTAGAAGATTTCCGGGCTGTAGGCTGTTGTCTTTGAGGCTTTAAGTTCCCCGACGGTTCGCCAGAGACTGCTTCTGGCATCCTCAAGGGTTGTCTTGAGACTGGCAATTTTGTCCACTGACTGTCCTATTTATACCGTTCACCGCGATGGTATAAATACGACAGACAGTGGACAAAATTGCCAGTCTCAAGAAAACCCTTGAGGATGCCAGACGTAGTCTCTGGCGAAACGTCGGGAAACTTCAAGCCTCAAGTCCACGGCCAACAGCCCGGAAATCTTCTTCAAGATCATTATATTTTAAATGTATTTCACAAGTTCAGTGAAAAATCTCACCAGTTTTCTTGTAATTTACTCCATTCAACAATCACATGTCTTATATACTTCACACGTGCTCCCTGTCAATGTGACAGTAATTGTGGTGCGAATGGCGGAAGGATACAATTGCGTTTGTTTATGTTGTGATCACACTAAGAGCGGATAATGTATAGGTATTTGCCTGGTATGATCTCACATCTGTTCAGGTCAGCAATCTTCGCCTTCCAAGATTAAACATAAATGTCATCTTTGGTACCCTATCCTCTGTCATTCCTTGCAGATGCTTTTTCCAATAGTTCCTGTGGTCTTCTATTTATTAAAGAAGCGGTATAGCGATGATGTAGTACTATTGGGCGATAGGGAAGAGATACTAAAGGCCAACACGCACACACTATTGAGTAACATTAATAAATTGGGACTGGAAGTAAATATCAATAAAACTAAATACACGGTCACATAGAAATAATCATATAGTGGAAATGGACAGCTAATGACAAATGAGGGAAATTATGAGCAAGTGGTTGAATTCAAACACCTTACTTACTTACTCACAGGCACTATCGAACCCGTAGGTTCATGGCCGCGCGGACATAAGCTCTCCATACATCCCTATCCTGAGCTAATGCTTTCCAATCATTCCCTGTATAATCTACTTCCCTCAAATCATAGTTAATGTTATTCTCCCACCTCATTCTTGGTATACCAACCGGGCGTTTTGCCTCTGGCTTACCTACAAGAAGCTTCCATGCAAATCTTTCATTCCCCATACGTGCAACATGTCCTGCCCATTGCAGTCTACGAGACTTAACTGTTCTTATTATATCTGACTTCCTATAAAGACCATGTAGTTCATTGTTATGAAGTCTTCTCCATTCACCTGTCTGTTCATCTCTCTTTGGTCCAAAAATTTTCCTAAGTACTTTATTCTCAAATACTTGTAATCTCCTTTCCTCCCTTAAAGTAAGAGTCCATGTTTCGCACCCATATAATATAACTGGTAGAATTATAGTTTCATATATTTTCAGATTAACGTTTTTTGAAAGGAGTTGGGACATCAAGAGTCTCAGCAATGCATAATAGCACGCATTTCCAGAATTGAATTCAAACACCTAGGAACAATAATCACAAATAGGAATGAGATGCACAAAGAAATTAAACATAGGCTCAATTCTGGAAATGCGTGCTATTATCCATTACAGAGACTCTTGACATCCCAAAAACATTAAACTGAAAATATATAAAACTATTATACTACCAGTTACATTACATGGATGTCAAACATGGAATCTTACTTTAAGGGAGGAAAGGAGATTATGAGTATTTGATAATAAAGTTCTTAGGAAAATTTCTGGACCAAAGTGAGATGAACAGACAGGTGAATGGAGAAGATTACATAACAGTGAACTAAATGTTCTTTATAGGAAGCCAGATATAATAAGAACAGTTAAGTCTCGTAGACTATGATAGGCAGGACATGTGGCACGAATGGGGAATGAAGGAGGTGCATGGAAGCTTCTTGTAGGAAAACCAGAGGGAAAACGCCCAGTAGTTTGACCAAGAATGAGGTAGGAGAATAACATTAACTATGGTTTGAGGGAAGTAGATTATACAAGGAATCATTGAAAACATTAGCTACGGTTAGGGATGTATGGAGAACTTATGTACGCGCGGCCATGGACCTACGGGTTCGATAGTGCCAGTGGTTAGTCTGTTCATTTATCTTTGGTCCAATTTTATGCCTAAGAACTTTATTCTCAAATACTCGGCTCTATCTATCTTCCGGGTTTTACAGCTGCTCTCGCCTTACCGTGCGAAATCTCGAAAAAAAATACATATATTGGTAAAACATGGTAGAATGTGTTGCAATGTATGGAAGTGAGGTATGGACAATCAGTAAGTACTACAAAGAATAGACAAATAGCTCTAGAAATAGATTATTTACGCAGAAGCGCCAGAAAGTCAAAATTATAACATGTCACAAATAAGGAAATTAGAAATATAATGGAAGCACAAGAAATCATAATTGAAAGAATTGAGGAGAAGGAATTAAAATGGTTAGGGCATATTTTAAGAATGGAAGGTGAGCGAAGGCCGAAACTACTATATCAATGGCAACCGACCAGAAAGAAGAAAAGAGGGAGACCAAAGTTAACATGGAAGGAAAACAGGAGAATCAAATACTCAATCTCTGTATAAATAAAATTATAATTATTATTATTATTATTATTATTATTATTATTATTATTATTATTATTATTATTATTATTATTATTATTATTATTATGGGTAAGAAAAGGAATGAAGATATAAGAAAGGAACTAAATATTTTCAAACTTACAGACCGAATAATTAAATACAGAAACGACTGGAAAGAACATGTTGATAGAATGCCAGAAGAAAGATTTCCAAAATTATTGCTAAATAATAAACCGCACGGAAGGAGAAATGTTGGACGCCCACACAGAAGATGGTCTGAACAATTTTAACAATTCCTAGCTTTCATGAAACCGGAACGAGCCAACAGGCTTAATCCCTGGATGATGATGATTATTATTATTTTTTATTGCGGATGAGCCCATGTAGGACTACCCAAAGTACTTAGAGGCGTTTCCTTGAGCCCAAATTTATTTAATTATTTTGCTATGAGCTTGTTTTCTATCATCTGTCCAAGTTATTCCAGTTTTTTTCTTCGGTTTATCCTCTTGGTCAACTTGCCACTTATTCACCTTAATTCTAAATATATCTCTGTTTGGGATATCTTCTTTAGTAATTCCTGCCAATTTTAAGTCCTTTTTGACTTCATCAATCCACTTCATAGTATCCACTGGAGCTTTACTTCTGTTTTCGTAGAGTTTCATTATGTGTTTTGTAAACCTATTTGAGTTCATTCGTTTAATATGGCCATAAAATTTTAACCTTAGTTTTCTAATATCACTATGAATGTCTGTATATATTTTTAATTCCTTTTTACTTCTGAGTCTAAATGCGTCACCTATGACTTGTGGACCTAAAACTTTTCTTATAATGTTGCATTCTTTTTTTTTTCACTATATTTTCGATATTTTTTTTCTGTTCAAAATTAATGTTTCTGCTCCATAGAGGCACTCTATTACAGTGTTATAGTGTCGTAATGTTGTATGTAAAGATATGCATTTTTTATTATAAGTGTTGTGTATTATTATTATTATTATTATTATTATTGTCGTAATCGTCAGAATGATGGGAGATGAAATGCATAAGAGCAGATTAACAGGGATGGTATAAATGGTACATCAATATAATTGATATTTAGGAAGCTATTAAACTATGCATGAAACTCCATCGGCTTTGTTTTGTGTGTGAGTGTATGTGATGGTACATTATTATCATCTGGCTATTAATTATGTAAATGCAAAGTGTATTTGTCAGATTTCATCTCATTGATTTCACTACTGCAAGCTTCCTGATTTTCCTCAACAGGATCTGCTATCGTGAGGCAAGAACCATTGGGATTTATCAGATTTTAATTGTTCAGGAAAGCGATGTAAAGATAGAACTAAATATGGGATAAAGTGTGCGTAGCAACGGTAATATCAATGTTAGTTATAAACTATATATATACTAGATGGCCCGGCGAACATCGTATTGCCTTTAAATATTTTTACGTTAATTTTTCCGATGTTTTAATAGTTATCTACTATTCGGGGCGGAAACAAATCCAACAAATCAAAGATCATAAAAATAGGTCCAGCCGTTCTTGAGTTATAAATAGTCTAACTAATCCGACTTTGTTTTATATATACATATATATAAGTCCCGGCCACGCGTTGCTGTGGCTAAGGTATACGTTAAATTATGTTGTTAGTAAACTAAGTGAGAAATCTAAATCAGAAAGTTTTTTGTTTTACACAATTTTTTAGTTCTGGTACGTTAACTACACCCGGTATAAATATGGGTGGTGGTTTATGTGGAAGTGGTTTTGTTGATTGAGATGAATTTATGTTGTCTGCATTCTCAGTATCATCCATAAGTGTGTCATAAGGATTATATGCATTTATTGATGGAATATTTTGAGGCGGCTTGCTGATTTCATTATACTTTCGTTTTTTTCTACGAACTTGTTGGCAGTTTGGATTCTCATCATCATCAAGAAGTCTCTGTATAGTAATATCATCTTGTGATATATTATAGTCATCTTGTTTTTCATTTAATTGAGGCATGGAGATTGTTTCTGTAATATTAGGCATATTATTATAACTAACAGACTTACTTACAGTTCTGTCATTCCGTTCCTTAGGACCTTCACATGTTTTTAAATTGACATTCTTCTTAAATGTAAGATTTATGTCACATAGGCCTATACCAATTTGCGGAAATTCACTTGATATCTTATCATTCATGGTCTCTAGAACTGATTCGCCACATCGTTCAATGTCCCTTCTCGGTCCAGTTAAATTTAAATTAAGTTGCTGTCTTTCAGCCAGATTACTTAAAACTAATATTTACACACGAAATTAATATTATTATCAATACATTGAAAATAAAATAAACATAAACAAACTTAAATTATGAAATAATCAATATTTGTAATTCAATTGAAATTCGCGGTTACAACAAAAAGCACAGCTACCTGGTTAAATAATAAACCAATTACCTTACACGGTCATCTGTTAGAATCGCATGGATCTCACAGATAATTATAACTCTTTATTAAATAACAAACAAATAATTTGCAATAAAAATGATGCGACTATAAATTTAGGTATAAACTTCCCTAAATCTCAAGTTGGATCAAACTGCATACAGTGTGCAAAATTGTATTAAAATCGATTCAGTAGTTTAGGATTCCATCGCGGACAAACAACGTGACACGTAATTTTTATATATTAAGATATATAATATTCAAGACAATTGAATTCATTTTTAAATTTATTAATAACATTCACAGAGGTATTAATTTCACAATGGAATTAGAAACAAATAATAGTATAAATTTCTTGGATTTATCAATAAAACACATTGATAATAAGTTTGAATTTTGTATCTTTCACAAACCATCTCATACTGATACCACTATCCATAGTTCTTCTCTTCACCCATATACTCATAAGATGGTAGTCTTTAATAGTTACATTCACAGACTTTTAAACATCCCTCTTTCACCCTTGGAATAGGCTATAATAATGAATTGAATATTATTAAACAATTAGCTATTAGTAATAACTACGACCCTAAAATTATAGAATATTTAATTAAGAAAGTTCATTACAAAAAAGCAATTAACAAAGTTTTTCCTTTACCCAAAGAAAACAAAGAAATATGTCGTAATGTCATACATAGGCGCAGTTTCAAATAATATAGGGCAGACTGGTAGACCTTTTATCTCTTGGATAAAGGAACACATGAGAGCATATAACAGAAATTTAGAATATTCCAAATATGCTAACCACCTATTACAATTTAATCATTGTTTCGATACAAATTTTGAAATTTTACATGTTTGTGATAAGGGTAAGAAGTTAGATCTTTTGGAGGCTGTAGAAATTAATAAACTGAAGAGTAGTAACACACTGTTAAATTCTCAACTTGATTTGAATGAATCCCCTTTGTTAAATTAAAAAAATTAAATAAATATTGTTGTATTGTTGCTTAGATCAGTTGGAACACAATTCATAATGTTTTAACATGTCTGAAGAAGGTACAGTGTACCGAAACAGCTGTCACTGGATTGTATAATAAATATGAAAATCAAATAAAACTACGTTTTATTTTTATTTAATTAATAGATATGGATTTTCATCAAGTAAACACAAACTCAATTGATAATAATGTTTTATTTACTCTGGCAGAGTTAAGGCCATAAGGCCTCCTCTTCCACGCAACCAGCACAAATGCAAATAAATATTTGACAAATATAGATATACACTATACTAATTATAAACAGTTAAAGATACATTAAATGTAGCAATGTATATTTTATGTACAAACAAACATTTTATACGATAATAACAAAATAATATTTACGATATTAATAATTATAATAATAATAATAATATAATAATAATAATAATAATAATAATAATAATAATAATAATAATAATAATAATAATAATAATATAATATAAACATGATACATTATACGAGAAATACCAATTAATATATGTACCTTACACTGGGTAATAATGAAGTCGACGTTAGAGCAAATATAAATTTAGATTTCTTTTAAAATATGCCAATGTCCGGCAGCCCCTAATTTCTTGTGGTAGGGAATTCCAGTTGCGAGAAGTGAAGATGGTATATGACATGGAGTGATGTGATGTCCTATGTTGCGGTATATTAACAAGAGACTATGTTGTGATCTTGTGTTTAAGTTATGGTTTGAGGATAGATACTGGAAACGAGATGATAAATAACTGGGAATCGAGGTATGTAGATCTTAAATAAGAGAATTAGTCATAAGTAATGCCACGAGTGATTTCCAATTTATCTAGATAATTTGAAAATCAAGAGTGGCATTTGTTAGGACTATTTAACGAATAAAATTAAGCTTTTTACTCACAAATCATTATTTAAATATAGTTATTTTAAAATATTTATATATTTAATGTAAACGGTGATATTTGAAAACAACTGAGAAACGATTGTTACGCTTCATTTGCTTATTTTGTTCATCACTGCAACCAGATCATATTATTTATTGCCAAAGGAACGCAATATTGTAATAATGCACTCTAGTGGAGAAAAAATGAAAGGCTTCAAACTGTATATTAATTCATTTCAGGCCCTATGATGTAAATATGACAATTATATTTTTCTGGAATGTTATTACCTGGAGAAAAAAAAATTAAGTGCAAACAGTGGTTTCTTTTTTGGTGGTATAATCAATTGCTACAAATGTTTTTATATTAACTCCCCACTTCCGCTATGTGTTGACATTCATGCACTATATATACAATCTGGTAGCCGTATTTCTTACAGAGTCAGTTAATGCAAAATAATGCTATGAAGTATTCAGAATGTTAAAAAGGAGGTGCTTTATTTATTATGACAAACTTTAGTTGGTAAATTTTAGGCGAAACACGACTGTGATTGGTTGTAAATAAAAAATCATTTGAAATGTGATTGGTCATTGACTTCCATTTGGGGCATGAGTTATATAGTCTCCACAAATTCACAATTTTGACAAAGACCGGCATGTAAATTGTAATGGTCATTACAAGGGGATACGAAAGTGAAAAGAGTTTTCCCACTAAAGCCACTGGCTGCAAGCTGTGTAGGCGCTGAATCTGGTTTTCTGATTTGAAAGTGAAAGTGCCCCGACATGTGGTTTGCTTCGGTTTAAGTTTTGGTTTCGATTGATCGATTTATTAGTTCACATGGATAGAGAAAGCCAAACACAGAAACGAGGAAGGAGAACGCGGAAAATAACGTGATGAGATAATTTAGTTTTGTTTAAATGTTATTCCAGATAGCGCGCAGATCGCGTGTCTTCAAACATCGTGACTAAAGCCAGTTTAATTAAAGTATTCCTTCAAACTGTCCTAACCGCTGAGCTATTAGCTGCAATTATCTTCCGCATGGATAAACCTGGTTTCGGTTACATGTCAGCAAACCAAGTAAACCCCAAAAGGAAGGATATTCATGGAATGGTAACATCTTTAATAATAAACTGAATTTCACCATCGTCATCATTAGAACTATGATTTTTAAGACCTAAAAATCACCGATATATGCAAAAAATATATGCAGTTATGACCTAAAATTTACAAAAAATATGCACTGTAACATAAAAATATGAGCTAATAATATTATAATTATGTAATAATTTCAGTTGTAAAATCAATTAGTAAATCAGTTTATAATAATTAACTATTTGTTTAAGAATAAAATGCAAGTGAGAAACAACTAAATTATGGAATTTTATATTGTAGCACGGTTTTTAGTTAGACTTATACGAATGTGTCTAAATGGCGCAAAGAGTAGGGTGCGTGTAGGCAAACAGTTTTCGGATACTTTTGAAATCCACAATGGGTTGAAGCAAGGAGATGCACTATCTGCGCTACTATATAATTTTGTACCATTATCTATGTCAGCGGAGTTGATAGAAGAGACGTCATTTTACTACCCCCACTACTGTAGGGGTGCATACAATAACTAGACCGAAGCTAGGAATGTAGCTGTTACCCTTTTTTCAGAGGATTTTTGTAAAAAAATATATGATATATAGTTTTTAATTCCTCACTTATTTTGTTATACTTTGAATTGATATTGATTTCTATAACTAATATAATACAAAACACACAGTTTTAGTTTGATAATTTGCGGGGTGGTAGACCAGCGGAGGGCCATCTATTGTTAATAGTGTATTTCAGTATTGACATTGTATTGACAGCACAAAAAACATTTGTCTTTCTCAGTAGACCGTTCTTATTTCTAGCCAGGGACACGGTGAAGACCTCAACGACAGATACAGTGGAGAAGGAGTCCTTCGGTACGGTGAACCTGACGGAAGAGGCAACCCTACATCTACTGCCTTGTAGATTAATGAACGGGCCATAAGCGGCGCTAGTGTAGAAGAACTAACGACAACTACATTTTTTCGATTTTTTCTGGTACTAATATGAAATTCAGCACCGTTTGGTGATAAAATTATGAATTATAATTATATAACGCCAGCTGGTGAATAATCATGGAATTGAATTTTATAGGAATAAAAAACATATTAATTAATGTTAAATTATGGGATTATTTGTACCCAGCCTCTCAGACCTAAAGCTTTTCTTTAATTATAACAGAAGGGAAGAATGGAACAAATAAAACATGTTAATTTATTTTCGTTTATTACAATTTAAAAAACGTGCACGTTAGTCCTGCAAAGACAACTCCGAAATAAAACGGGGCAGGGTGAGCTCTGGAGCTGGGTGAAGGCAATCGGCCTAGGGAGGAAACCCCGAATAATAAACCCGCCATGAAAACGGGCTAGCAACCCACTTCAAGGTGTATCTTATACATTGCTCGCAATCCTCGGAGATGAAATGACAATCAACTTTTAAAAAATTGAATGAGTTAACCAACAAAATGTGACCATTATAAGTGAGGGTTAATAATAATTATTTATTTTACCTGATGGTCTTCCCTTCGGTAAATTGTACATATATTAACAATTATGAATTATCTAAAACTTTATTAATAAACATAATAGGCAAGGCTACACAATACGCAGATGACAAAGAACAAAAATATTAAAAAATAATCTATAATTTTATTAAATAATAATTGACTTGGTAATGAAATTGTAAACTATAAAAGAACCAGACACGAAATTTAAAAAATATCTAAAGTGGTAGTAATCTTCTATTTTCCATAACGAATCTCAGTACATGCTCTTACAAATATATATATATATATATATATATATATATATATATCGAAATCCGACAATTAGAAGTGGGGGTTTACTTGAAAGTCGAATTTTTAAAAATCGCTCTAGTAGCCACCATGTTTATATATTCGTAACGAAACTGGATACATGCGATTTAATTAACAAAAGAAAAATATATTTTTAAACCAGAAAAATCGGACCAGAAATTTTATTTGCTGAGGAATTCGCTTAGTTCACGCAATTCCTGCGTGACGGATATTCTTGTTTGAGATCCTCTGATTCCAATCTAAAAATGTTGTCTGCAACTCTTTTAAAACCAAATAAATGTCTTCATTCTAACTCATTTAGATCGTGTATGATAAGTGTAATTTTAAGTAACTTGTGCTTGTAAGTTGTAAGATCATACAACTTTTTATTTTAATCCAGAATTGAGTGCAAAAGTGATATATATCTATAGAGTGGAAAAATGATCTAACACGTTTAAATAAAAATGATATAATAAGAAATACAAAATACATATTGAACACTGATCCAGTTACAAACATTTCCAACTTAATCAGTTTTTAGTATTTATTTTCCATTTAATGTTAATTCGTTACACTCGTTGTGTCTTTTTTATTTTCACTCAATTTCTCTAAGATTCGGATAGAATTCACATACCTATGGTGGAATGATTTATTTACACATGCGCAATAATTGTTTTTCTGCACTGCTGCTCATGTCTTGATTAACTGCTTCCGCCATTTTGTTACACATAGATCACTATTCGCTTGAAAGCCAACTTTTTAAAATAAATAAAACAGGTCTGAAAGAGACTAGCGATAGTTTTACATGCACCATGCCGGTGTATTCTCCAGATAGATCAATAATCCACTGAAACTCAACTTTCGAATTTTTGTTAGTTAGATCGAATGCGAAACACGGACTCTTACTTTAAGGGAGAAAAGGGGACGAGTATTTGAGAATAAAGTTCTTAGGAAAATTTTTGGACCAAAGAGAGATGAGCAGATAGGTGAATGGAGAAGACTGCATAACAGTGAATTGCATGGTCTTTATAGGAAGCCAGATATAATGAGAACAATTAAGTCTCGTAGACTGCGATGGGCAGGACATGTGGCACGTATGGGAAATAAAGACGTGCATGGAAACTTCTTGTAGGAAAGCCAGAAGGAAAACGCCCAGTTGGAAGACCAAGAATGAGGTGGGAGAATAATATTAACTATGATTTGAGGGATAGATAATACAGGGGATGATTGGAAAACATTGGCTCAGGATAGGGATGTATGGAGAGCTTATGTCAATGCGGTCATGAACCTACGGGTTCAATAGTGCCAGTGAGATAGTTTTAGTTAGATCTCTTTTCGGGGCGACTATTCAATTGTCGGCAACTATTGAAACCAGATACATTTCTTCGGTTTAATTCATTTAGGTCGAGTATGCTGAGTGTCACTTTAAGTAACTTGTGAATTTTAAATAAGTAGATTGTAAGTTATAAGATCACACAAAACGTAGAAATGTAATGTAAGAAAGTAAAGTAAAAAAAAGGAAGCACACACAATGGTAATAGAAGAAATAGAGCTGGGGAACGGGTCCAGAATGACAACTGCTGCTGGTAATCTGATCCTACAAGAGAAGCTTCTTAATTAGATTTGATCCGCCTTCCTCCCTCCGTGTTTATTCCAATTATGCAAATCCCCGTCATTCCAAAACTTAACTCTGTGCTGTACAAGTGAAACCATTTCCCCATCCCTTATATACATTACATTACTACTAGCAAAATCCTATCTTGTATGTAAATTTAATTCCAGAGCAAATCAAATTGATGTACTTTGGATGTTTATAAGTAATTATCACAGCCCTCCCCCTCCTCACACAAGTTTCTGTGGCGGATATATAATTATTTTGACAGACTTCCCTTTTCACCCCAAGAACACACCAAGACCCTTATGAGAATTCTACTTATATCTGAAGGTTTTTGCATATATTATTGAAAGGGGAAATACGCGGACTGGTACGCGAAAAGGTGAATAATAATATCAATGGCCTGTAATAAAGGATACGTATCTGAAATATCAATTTTTATATTAATTAAATGAAGATAAAACTTAGTTTTATTTGAATTTCATATTTATTAAGATATAATTCATTGACAGCTGTTTCGGTACTGTACCTTCTTCAGACTTACTTACTTAGTTACTCACTGGCACTATCGAATCCGTAAGTTCACGGCCGCGGGGACATAAGCTCTCTCATACATCACTATCCTGAGCTAATGCTTACCAATCATTCCCTCAAATCATATTTAATGTTATTCTCCCACCTCATTCTTGGTCTACCAACTGGGCGTTTTTCCCTCTGGCTTTCCTACAAGAAGCTTCCATGCAAGTCTTTCATTCCAAATACGTGCAACATGTCCTTCCCATCGCAGTCTACAAGACTTAACTGTTCTTATTATATCTGGCTTCCCATAAAGACCATGCAGTTCACTGCTATGTAGTCTTCTCCATTCACCTGTCTGTTTTATCTCTCTTTGTCCAAAATTTTCCTAAGTAGTACTTTATTCTCGAATACTTGTAATCTCCTTTCCTCCCTTAAAGTAAGAGTCCATGTTTCGCACCCATATAATATAACTGGTAGAATAATAGTTTTATATATTTTCAGTTTAACGTTTTTTGAAAGGAGTTGGGACATCAAGAGTCTCTCTGCAGTTAACAAATTAACATGTCAAATTTGTTAACATGTCTGAAGAAGGTACAGTGTACCGAAACAGCTGTCACGGAATTATTTCTTAATACATACGAAAATCAAATAAAACTAAGTTTTATTTTTATTTAATTAATACATATGGATTTTCATCAAGTAAACACCAACTCAATTTATTGATTATTCAATTTTTATAATTCAGTCCTCTCTTAAAAATTGGCAACAAAATGAGTAATGAATGATTCTTGTTGGGTTTGTCTTTCGGACTTAATGGCCGTGGTCTGCTTTTGTTAAAACTCAACGTTTCGTCTACTACTGCGGTAGACATCCTCAGGAGATTTTGCGTCCTGTATGAACTCCTAACTCTTCAACTGTCGGCTGCAGACCAATATTGCTTTCCAGAGTGTCTGGGAGTACCTTCTCGATGGTCCGGATTCGAGAAGAACGTATTTATCGAAAGATCGAGAGTGCCGTAGTTTCTGTTGACAGATCTTTCCAGAACCTTCGATGTCGGCTATAACATATATTAGCAAAACAGTTGGAAGTTAGTATTGGTCTGGCAAGCGACAATTGTAATGCAGGGAGGAAAAAAGTTAATTCAGATGATAGTCGGTATTCACAAGTGGATCTGCGAGGATAAACAAAGGAACTATAGTGGTTCTGTGAAAACGGCAAAGACTTGAAGAAAAACAATCATATGCGATTGTAAATAAAATTATTAACTAAATAAAAAAAAATAGTTAAACCAGCGTGTAGTTATTTAAATAAATTCTACTTGGCATAACGTCACCTCTACTAGTTGCAATGTAATAAATTGAATACCAGCAACAATTGCCATGTTCAAGCTCATCATTATATATATATATATATATTATATATATATATATATATATATATATATATATGAATAAGAAAGTTTTCTTGGGTTTTCCGCGTCTTAGATTCAAGTTCGGCCCCTGGCCACTGACTCCGACGTTTCGGCATGATCCACATGCCATTATCAAGGAATGATAAGTTCGAGTGTCAAGTTCGGCCCCTGGCCACTGACTCCGACGTTTCGGCATGATCCCACATGCCATTATCAAGGAATGATAAGTTCGAGGGACTCGAACTCGAATCTAAGACGCGGAAAACCCAAGAAAACTTTCTTATTCATACTTATATCCGCGAAAATCTGCAATATAACATATATATATATATATATATCTCTCGAGGTAGCGTGCTGCCTTGTCACGCAACGGGCCCGGGTTAGATCCCCGGTCTAGGCAGTTTTTCTGGGTGAGGATTTTATTGGGGTTTTTCCTCACCTGTAAGACAAATGTCAGGACAACTTTAAGGCCCAAGCGGTCCCCGAAATCATATGGCCATCATCATCATCCCTATCATTATCATCATAATCATCCTTCACCGGTGTGGAAAGCAACGGGAAGCTACCACACCTACAATTCCCTGGTAAAGCTGCAAGCATAGCATGAAAGTGCTATATATCTTAATATATAAAATTTCATGTCACGTCGTTTGTCCGCGATGGAATCCTAAACTACTGAACCGATTTTAATAAAATTTTGCACACTGTGGTCAGTTTGATCCAACTTGAGACTTAGGGTAGTTTATAACTAAATTTATAGACGCATTATTTTTATTGCATATTATTTGTTTATTATTTAACAAAGAGTTATAATTATCTGTGAGTTCCATACGATTCTAACAGATGGCGGTATAAGGTAATTGGTTTATTATTTAACAAAGAGAGATCCAGATGGATGTGCTTTTTGTTGCAACCGCGAATTTCAATTGAATTACAAATATTGATTATTTCAAAATTTAAGTGTGTTCAGTGTTTACTTAAATTCAATATTATTAATTTCGTGTGTATTAGTTTTAAGTAATCTGGCTGAAAGACAGGAACTTAATTTAAATTTGTAACGTATACCTGAGCCGTCTTCTCGTATATATATATTAGCAACGGGAAGCTACCACACCTACAATTCCCTAGTAAACCTGCAAGCATAGCATTAAATTCTATGATTATAGTGAAGGACCTGCCTTCGGGCAGAAATACTATATATCAATCCATAGTAAGTGTGCTCGAGGGCAGGTCTATCACTGCAATCATAACATTTTCACGCTATGCTTTGCAGCTGTACTAGGGAATTATAGGTGTGGTAGCTTCCCGTTGTTTTCCACACCGGTGAAGGATGATGATGATGATGATGATAATAAAGATCATGATGATGATGATGGCCGGATGATTTTCGGGGACCGTTGGGACCTAGCTCCCTGAGCCTGATCCGACCGGGAATAGAGCCCGGGCCCGCTGCGTGACAAGGCAGCACACTACCTCGAGACCACAGCGATGGCATATATATAAATAAATCAGGATTGTTTCTGTTCTGTTATTTACACAGGTATTCTAACCAAAATATAATTTTTTTTCTACACACTTCCCGGTCTTGCTTCTGTCATATTTATCTTTTTCATGTTGTCTTGAATTCCTTTTATCCACGTTGGCTTTGGTCTACCGCGTTTCCCTTTTCCAAGAGGTATCCATTTAAATACTTCTTCGTGTGTTTCTTCTCTGTATCTTCTTCTCATTATATGCCATACCATCTTTTGGATTTCTTCAATCTCTTGTACAATATCCTTTTCGACATTCATTATTTATCTTATTGTATTATCTCTTACTTTATCCAATTTTGGTATTCTTGCCGATATTCTTAAAAGTCCATTTCTGTGACTAATAATTTATGTCTGTGTTTTTGCTTCAACGTCCATGTTTCCTCAACATATAATAAAATACTCTTCACAATTGTGTTATATATTAATAATTTAGTCCTCTTGATTATATGCTCACACCATAAAATATAATTTAATATGTCAATGACTCTCTTTGTCTCTATTATTCTTTTTTCGGTGTCTAATTTAGATGATCTTTTTGAGTTATTGATCCCAAATACTTAAAATATGCTACTGTTTTAATCTTTGTTCGATTTATTTCTAATTCTTCGGAAAGATCTGTGCTCATATATTCTGTTTTATTGTAATTAACTGTTAAAACACCATCTTGAGTATTCTTCCTCTAGTTTCCTACCCATATATATATATATGTCTGTGTACGTGTGTTTGTCACTGTACTCCTCCTAGGCGACTGAACCGAGTTTGATGCATTTTTTTTGTGTGTGTGTGTCTGATTGGGGCCCTCGATGGTTTAGATTCACAATTGAACCCTCTAAAGCCATTAGGTGTAGGAATTCACCTGAAGTGAAAATTTAAATGTTGTTCTAACGGTAATAATTTTTGATGTTTCAAAACGAAACTAAGTATATCCTATTTAAATAAACAGAGGTAGGTATTATCAAAACTATGAGCGAAATCCGGCAATTAGAAGTGGATGTTTACCTGAAATCCGAAATTGCAAACTGCCTAAACGACTGGACAGATTTTGATGAAATGTTGTGTGTGTTTGAATGGGTACTTGGATGGTTTGGGTTCACAATTTGACCCAGTACGTGGCGCTGCGATCGGGTTATAGGACTTTTTTTAGTGTCAGATGTCGGCCGCGGTGGACTAGTGGTTATGCTCCTTGCCTCTGGTCCCGAGGGTCGCGGGTTCAAACCCGGCTGGGATAGATGAATTTTTTAGGACGGAAAAATCCAAGGAGCAAGTCCTCCTGGAGGGACTTTAAGCCGTGGGTCCCGAGTCTGAAGATTTTCAGGCTCGTAAAAAATCCTCAAGTCTGAATGAAAAGGCCTCTAAGCAAAATTTACCGAATTTTCCCGTCCTAGTACTACCTTGGTTTCCTAGATGTCGGTATGAGGCGGAACGCTGACCACGGACCACAAAATGAAATCTGTACGAAAACAAGTGTAACTAAATTAGTATGGTTTAAATTCTTCTCTGTAGGGGGATGTGCCTAAATCTCCGTAAAGGGAAAACATAGGCTTACAATACAATACAAAATGTCATCTGCATTACCAACATATTCCGCGGGACAACAACGTCATAATGCATGTTTCTTGAGGCACAGCAGATGGCAATGAGGAGTTTTCTTACGAACTTATTAATTACTGAATTTTATGGTAATAAAATTAACATTTTTTATCGTCCGGCCATGACACGAGAATTGAACACTCGGCAGGACAACGTCTGCCGGGTCCGCTAGACTATAATATAAATTATCTTGAATGTCTGAAAGGCTATGTGGTTGCCTATCCCCTCGTGACCCTGGGTTCGATATTAAAATTAATACAAACTCTACTATATAGTCGTATGTGATTACAGTCGACAGTTGTAACATAGGCTCATTAAATATGTGTACAATTTAGAGCATTTCCCCTGCCAGTGTTATGAGGAATATATTATGAAGCTCTAGAGTTTTATATAATTCTGGTGATTCCCCTAGAGTTTTCTAGGATTCTAATGCGTGGTTAAATTCAAAGTTTTGGATAGTTAGAATGACATTAATTCAGTATCAGGTATGCAAGAAATGTTGAGATTATTATCCAAGAAAATAAGAGAGAGAGACAAGTCTAGGGCTGTGAATCATTTATATTCAGCGCAGAGGATTATATCCGGGGGATTTATTATTATTAGTTTGGAAACTCGCAAAGAGATGCTTTGTTTTCATTGCAAGTTCACGCTAACTTCAAAATCACAGCTACGATAACTGTCTTTAAATATACAAGTATATTACTTCCCTCTAAGTTAAAATTCCTTATATATAAAGTGTTCTGAAATAAATAATGTTAAAAAACTAAAACAACACGCTTTATTAGAAAACCGAACTAAAAAATGAAAAATAATTTTAGTTTGCAACACGCTTGGGATAAAATTAAAGTGGTCAACAAAAAAAATCATCTCCAACACATGTAGAATAAAACTAGAGTTATCTACAACAAAAAAAATAATTTTACCATCAAAAGCGTGGGGTGCTCTATATCAATTAATATATTTGATAATAAACAGATATTAGTAAAAGTAAAATCTCTAAGAAGAAAACGTAAAACCATAAAAAGCACCGCACGCTTTTGATGGTAAAATTATTTTTTTCTGTAGATAACTCTGGTTTTTATTCTAGATGTGTTGGAGATGATTTTTTTGTTGACCACTTTAATTTTATCCCAAGCGTATTGAAAACTAAAATTATTTTTTCATTTTTTAGTTCGATTTTCTAATAAAGCGTGTTGTTTTAGTTTTTTTAAAACTATTATTGATTTTATTAATTTTTAGTTTAATTGATTGTCATAAACCGGAATCCCATGAAAATTGAATTGCTTAATACTCTTCTAAAAAAATCCTCCGGGCCGGATTTGAACCAGCGACCTATGGATTACTGAAATTATACACCACTACAGTCCACCGCTCTACCAACTGAGCTACCAGAGGATATAATATTAGTTTCTTACAACGATGGAATAAAAAGTCGATAAGTGCTCAACCTACTATGCCGGTCTTTATTTTTTGATGTCCTGATGACCTTGGCCAATATCTTAGAAAAAATAATGAAATTCTTGTATTGCCATTGGTCCTTTACAAGTATACAAAGTTTGAAGTCGATCCAATGTTAAGTGGGTGAAAATCGTGTTGAAAAATTCCGTTAGATACATAGATACAGGTCAAACTAATATAAAGCGTGTAAAAAGGTTCCAATAATTATGTTAACATGGCCTACAGACGGCTTGTCTGAGAATATTACTTTCCATATAAAGTTCTTAATTAGCCGAATGAGTGATCAGCTCAATGTGAGGCCCTCCTCCGAGACAACACAACATTAAGGTGAAATTCTATACAGAATGTTCCAAAATGATGGACGGGGTTTCAAAGTTCTTTAATTTGCCTTACATGACATATATAAGAACAAACTTCTTCTTCGAGTTTACATAACATATCTTATAAGTATTCAATGTGAGCACCTTTCGTTACACGGCACATATCTAGTCGATAGTCGAATTCCTCCCAAATTTTGGTCAGCATATTTGGAGTAATTGATTCAAAAGCAACAACAATCCTTCTCACGTCTGGAAGGTCGAGCGGAAGTGGTAGTACGTACACAGGATCCTTCACGTACCCGCACAGGAAGAAATCACAAGGTATGAGATCGGGAGACAGTGGAGGCTATGGGAATAAACCATGTCATCCGGACGTACGCGTCATTTGGTGTTCGGGGACGTCCTGTGCTATTCCTTTTACAGATAAATCTAGTTGTTTCTAACTGCTTATACCATCGACGGATACTCTTTATCTGTCGGAGAATCAATTCCAAATTGCCGTCGGAAAGCTCGCTGCACTGCAACAATGGAACCAGACCTCCCAAATTGCAATACGCAGAATGGCTTCTATGCAGGAATCGCCATTTTCACAAATTTAATACCGACGATGTAATAATGACAAGAAAAAAATTACTGGAAAGAGGATATGACTTTCACAGTTTTTCTTTCATTATAGCAAATAATCACGCATACAATTTCGTTTGTAAGGCTATACCAACTACTTAAAACCCTGTCCATTTCGGAACACGGTGTATTAAAGATGTCTGTGAACTGCAAGAGTGCCGGTCGGCCATCAACGCACCGTCAGAGGTGCGAATGAACGAAATGGATGAGTATGGAGAAATTGTGGAATGGAATTTGTGACAGGGGAAAACGGGAGAAACTCCGAGAAAAACCTGCCCAATCTACGTTTCGTCTATCATGAAAACCACATCTCGGAACTCCAGGGTTGCATCGAATATCTCTATTTAGGCCTATATACAGAGTGATTCAGAAATATGGCTATACGTTTCATCGTATTTTGTGACGAAAATATTATTAAAGGAAATATGATGTTATCGTTGGAAAGGGAATCCTTCAAATTACAACAATAGAACAAAACAAAACAAATCACTGCTCACGTGCAGCTTGGCGGGTTGATTTTTGTGGGCTAGTAACGAACGCCTCCACAATTATCTTCGTTGTTTCTTCGTCTGCGCTAATGCGAGGTCTTCCAGGAGGTTTGATTTTCTGCATCCTTCCCGTTTCCAGCAGTCGTTTTCTCCATTTCCCCACAGTCGACGGCTGCAATGCTACGTTAAACTCACGTCTTGCCCGTCTTGCTGCCTCACGATCATTAGCATACGTTATTGCCCATGCAGCAATTGTAATTTGCTGTTGCATATTCAACGCCATTTTGAATAAGGACGTAAGTTCTACACTCTTCTGTTTTATTCCACTGTTGTAATTTGAATAACGTATAGTCATATTTATGATTCACCCCGTATATATATATATATATATATATATATGAAACCATGTTGTAGGGGACTATGTATATGTTTATTATTCTTTTGTAATTAAAATTTTAATTATCAAGCCAATAATTTAACCGAGGAAATATTATTTTATTATTATTATTATTCTTTTATTTTTTTTTGCATTTTCCTTATCATTTACATATCCTGAAAGCCTAATATGTATTAATAATTCATCTGTACACAATTCGAAATTGTTAATGTCTGTCCTGTATAATTTAACCCTGTGAAGTGGAAGAGAGGACCTTATGGTCTTAACTCCATCAGGTAGAACAAATCATTAATAATATTATCATTACTGTCATTATCATTATTATTATTTTATTACTATTAGGTACGTATCAGAGAAGTGTAGTGCCAAGATGGAAAGCAATTAAACTAATTTATTGCATAATTAAATAAAACATGAATACTAAGGTAGACAATGTGTTTGAAACTTGTGTATCTGATAAATCAAGTCATAATCCATAAAAGGAATATAAATAAAACAACAAGGTTTCAGTTCTTAAACCAAGAGTACTGATTAAAATTACAAATCCCTTGGTCGATAACAGACCAGACTACGACCTTGAACAAAACAAGTTTTTAGAATTCTTAAGTTGTTTTTTTCTCTCCACTAGACTTGCTTTATGCTCGTTTACATAATTTTTATATTGCCAATTATAGTCAAGAACAATATTAAGCACCCAACACTCTCCCCAGTTCTAACAAACTGTAGCCTCATGGGGAATAACTGAATAAAACTTTATACATTACTTATGAAAACTGACCATAACTTCAATTCTGAAAGTAAATATTGAAGAAAGACCAAGTATTACAATGTTATAGACGTTATTTACGATATAAGGGTTTTTTGGCTTGCGCACTCTAAACTCGCGGATCCGTGACGTCAGTGTTGTACTTGGGGGAAACAAGAGGGGAACTAGTACTACTTACTGAATTAAAAAGAATATCGACTCGTCTGTTATTACTCACTTACTTACTTACTCACTGGCACTATTGAACCCGTAGGTTCATGGCCGCGCGGACATAAGCTCTCCAAACATCCCTATCCTGCTTTCCAATCATTCCCTGTATAATCTACTTTCTTCAAATCATAGTCAATGTTGTTCTCCCACCTCATTCTTGGTCTACCAACTGGGAGTTTTCTCTCTGGCTTTCCTACAAGAAGCTTCCACGCACGTCTTTCATTCCCCATACGTGCAACATGTCCTGCCCATCGCAGTATACGAGACTTGACTGCTCTTATTATATCTGGTTTCCAATAAAGACCATGTAGTTCATTGTTATGTAGTCTTCTCCATTCACCTGTCTGTTCATCTCTCTTTGGTCCAAAAATGTTCCTAAGTACTTTATTCTCAAAAACTCGTAATCTCATTTCCTCCCTTAAAGTAAGAGTCCATGTTTCGCATCCATATAATATAACTGGTAGAATAATAGTTTTATATATCAGTTTAACATTTTTTGAAAGGAGTTGGGACATCAAAAGTCTCTGTAATGCATAATAGCACGCATTTCCAGAATTGAGCCTATGTTTAATTTATTTGTGCATCTCATTGCTACTTGTGATTATTGTTCCTAGGTATTTGAATTCAGCCACTTCCTCAAAATCTCCCTCATTTGTCATTAGCTGCTCATTTCCATTATATAATGCGTTACTACGTGTGACCATATATTTAGTTTTATTGATATTTACTTCCAGTCGAATTAGTACTACTAATTGAATTAAAAAGAATACCGACTCGTCTGTTATTACAGAAGATATATTTTCAAATGTCAAGTTTGTACTTACAGTTAGAAGTGATTCTAAATTAAGCTAAACTTATAACTTAGAGCTCGGAAGTTGAGGAAAAACCCTTTTTTTCATTTTATGTATGAAGACGAGGCCCAACTTAATACATATACATTTTGGGTAATTGTAGGCCAAAAAATGGTGCGTTTTATTTGTCGTTCTTCGATTTTATTCACTTATTGCTCCTTTTTTTTAGTGCCGCGCCCCGCCCCGCCACACTACACCCCGCACTACTCAAGCAGGGATGTCCATCGCTTCGATTTCTGTGTCTTTCAATTAAAAGCGACAGATAATGTTTTTGGGCAGTTCACCGCTGTGGTCTCGAGGTAGCGTGCTGCCTTGTCACGCAGCGGGCCCGGGTTCGATAACCGGTCGGGACAGTTTTTCTGGGTGAGGTTTTATCGGGATTTTTCCTCACCTGTAAGACAAATGTCAGGAAAACTTTAAGGTCCAAACGGTCCCCGAAATCATATGGTCATTGCAATCATCATCATTCATATTCATCTTAGATTTAGCTTAGGATTAAGGACTCTCCTGGCGCACCACTATCATCATCATCACCCATCATATCATCGGGGTAATGTAACCCCGCCTTCCTGGCGCCCCAACCTCAGAAGTGGGTTACAAGTACGCCATGCCAGGAGAGAACACCAGGAATGTCGAAAGGTAATCTGGGGTATTTGGAACAAAAAAAATGTTTTTGGGCATGGCCTTGGTACATCATAAGTAGAGATCGGATGTTAGGGAAAATCCCTTATAGTTATTTATTATAGATATTGTAAAAGTTACTTCATATAAGTTCATATCGACGACCCTAGAGTTGTTTTCCATGAAGTTCATTTTGCCTATAAATGCCTATTTCAGCTTATAATGTCTATAAATGCCTATTTGAAATTTTTCTCGAAATTAATTCAGTTTTTCAGTAAAATCAATTGAAATGGACAAACTTCATGGCACAAATCATTTCATAGAAGTTTCGTGTTCTTTTTATAAATGTCCTTACAATATTTTAGGATAAGGGTGGCAATAACCCAATAACCCAGCAGGTAGACGGTTTCTCCCTCAATGCACTCCCGTTAGGCAAATATTGTATTTTTCAACCTCATGCACTCCCGTTAATCGAAATAGTCCTAAGCTATGCCCAATTGTATTAAGCTATGTCCATTGTATCTAAGGCTTGGAGAAAATTTCTTTCCTTCTTTTCAATACAAACATTGCTGAGTGACAAAGTGGGTTCTGTTCTTTTAAAAAAGGCAAAACAAATTCCAAAAGCATCTCTGATATCTTCGCATGCTATTGATAGCATATGCTTATATTCTTAGTGTAAGACTGTAAAAAATTATGTCGCTGTCCATTTTGTGTACGAGCCTATTTTGAATTTTTAGTGGCTATATTAATGATTTTAGTGCCTTTTTGGCGCCTATTTTGAATTTTTTATGTGCCTAACATCCGGACTCTCCGGAGAAATTTCAAGGTAGGTTACTGCATGTAGTGGCTGACTGTTCCCTTGTAAGAAGTTTATTCTCAAATATTCCTAATTTTTTTCTTGCCTTAAAATAAGATACATGTTTCGCATTCTTGTAGCGTATCTGAAAAAAATGACAGTTTATATATTTTTGGGTTAATAGGCTATTTCTTAAGATGTTAGGAACATAAAAGGCCCTGTAATTTTTAACAGCATGCGTTTCCAGAGTTGAGCCTATACTTAAATATACTTTTCCACTTCATTCCTCAATGTAATTATTGTTATCAAGGATTTGAATTCTGCCATCTCTACAAAACTTCCCACACTGGTAAAAATATTAAAACTTAAATTGACAATGTATCAATTGGTTTAATTTATTTAATATTTCTAATAAAACAGAAGAAAGCACATGAACAGAAATTACTAAAATATGTATCAAATTACACAATATACCTAATAATAACAGTTATACATAATTTAATTTTCACTGCGGTCCGCCACATTTAAATATCATCATCATCATAGTACATTCACGAATTTAGGCCATTTGTTGACTTGTTTCGGCCTCAAGAGAAACACCATCCAGAAGTCTTTTGAGTGGACGTCCTGGTCTTCTTCTTCCTGCAGGTTGATATCTTTAACATTTGTTTGGGTATTCTGTGATCTTCCATTCGATGAACATGTTGCATCCATCTTGACTTATAATCAGAAATTTTGTTTTCTAAAGATTCCATGTGTAATTCTTCTAAGATATCTTCATTTTTTTTGTGATCTAGTAGTGTGTATCCTGCAGTCCTCCGAAGGTATCTCATTTCAGCAGATCTAAGTCTCTGTATATCCTTCTGTTTCAACGTCCATCTTCGCTACCATACAAAAGAGTTGGAAGAGCCAGTGTTTTATACACTTTCAGTCTTGAATGCTTTTGGACTAACTGTGGCTTGAAGATAGAATTTATTAACCCTAAAATTCTTAAAAATTTAGATATGTTTGCATTTACATCATTTTCTTCTTCATATGAGATATTGCATCCTAGATATGTAAAATTATTCACCTGCTCCAAAATTTATTGTCCAGTACAATTTTACTTCTGACAGGATCTACACCTTGAAATGCCATAATTTGTCTTTTCTGTAGATATCTTTAATCCATATTCTTCTGTAATTTTGTTAAGTTCATACAGACCTTTCTGTAGATTATCTTCGGAATTTGCTATTATTATTTGGTCATCTGCAAACAATAGGGTGTTTAATTTTCTATTTTCTGATATTCTAATTCCAAATTTATATTTTTTGTTCCAGCAACATATTACTTCATTGATATAAATTGCAAAGAGTGTTGGGGATAGGGGGCAGCCTTGTCTCACACCACGATTTATAATTCCTTCTTCAGAAAATCTGTTATTTAATTTAATCTTTATGGTGTTGTCTTTGTAAATATTTTGTATGTTCTGCCGAAGTAAATTTGGTATATTTCTGTCTTCCAATATATTTAAGAGTTTTGATCTCTTGACTGTGTCGAATGCTTTATCAAAATCTATGAAAGCAAAATGTGTTTCTAAGTTGAATTCTCTTCTTTTTTTCAAGCAATAATTTAACAGAAAATGCTGAATCAATACAAGATCGTCCTTTCCTAAATCCATTTTGACATTCCATAAGGAATTTTTCACTGAAACGTTTCAATTTTCCATTTAAAATGTCTGCATAAATTTTGTAGCATGTGTTTAACAAACTGATTCCCCTATAGTTGTCCATTTTTCTCTTGTCTCCTTTCTTGAACAGGGGTATAACAATGCTTGTCTTCCATTCTTGTGGTATATCTGCATTTTTGAATACATTATTAAAGAAGGACAACAGTCTTTCATGGAACTGTTTGCCTGCATATTTGTACAATTCAGAATTCAAGCCATCTGTGCCAGTTGCCTTCCCATTTTTTAATTTCTTTAAACTATTGTTCAATTCTTCCAATGATATTATGGAATCTGTCTCATTATTATTTCGGAAAATTGTATCTTCATAGCTATTGTCAGTCCAAAGACTTTTATAATAATTGAAAAAATCTTCTTTTGTTACTCCGCAATTAATTTTGGTAGATTCTTTAATATCTTTATTCAAATGTTTTAATATTTTGAAGGCATTAGGTTGGAGCTTATGCAAATCTGATTCTAAATGTGTAACAAAATTTAACCATGTTTTCCTATGTCTCTTTCTTATTTCCCTCTTAACAATAGCTCTACAGCGTTTGAATTCTATTTCATTTTCTACTGTCTTTGTGTTCAAATATTTTTTATAAGCTGCATTTTTTTCTTCAATCAATTGTTTTATTTGATCATCCCAGATTTTTAGAGTTCTATTTCTTCTTTGTTGTATATTTACTTTTCCTAAAGTTTCATTAGCTGCATTTTGAATTATTATTTTAATGTTTTTCCATTCTTCTTCGACATCATTACTTTCTGGGGTTGTAGCCATATATTGCTGAATTCTTCTCGAATATAACCATTTAATGCTGTCATCATAAAATAATTTTACCTTGTACTTTTGTTCTATGCTCTGTTGTTGTTTCTTCTTTTTTAACCATCTTGGTGGAAATCTTATTTTTGCTTCTACTAGGTAGTGATCTGAACCAATATCATATCCTCTGTAGGCTCTGACATCGAGAAACAATTTAAAAATCTTATTATTTGCAATGAAATAATCAATGATTGATTTTGAGTCCTGAC
Source organism: Diploptera punctata (assembly GCA_030220185.1). Lineage (NCBI taxonomy): Eukaryota > Metazoa > Arthropoda > Insecta > Blattodea > Blaberidae > Diploptera > Diploptera punctata. The sequence continues at coordinate 2,191,162 of JASPKZ010000015.1, forward strand.
GATGCCAGGTATACTTATGTATGTTTCTATGATTGTAAAAAGTATTCGTTATTCTCAGTTCATTGCAGATAGCAAAATCAGTTTATCTTGTCCCATTCCTATTGCTGGTTGGTTCGCCAAATGTTCCAATATTATCGTTGACTTGAGCATTGCCCACTCTGGCATTTAAATCTCCTATTATGAGAATGTAATCATTTCTATTTATTTTGCTATAAATTTCTTGTAATATTTTATAAAATTCTTCATTGTCTTCTTCACGGCCTTCCTCTGGTGCATATACACCAAGAACTGTCAAATTACCTCTATTTATTTTCAGTCGAAGCTCTAATATTCTTTCATTCCAGTAAGTGTAGTGTTGCATTTTATTTCTTATGGTTTTATTAATCCAAATCATTACTCCAGCTTGTCCATGGATTTTCCTGTTGACACCGCTATATATTTGTACATAATTTTGTGTTTCTTTCGTTCCTTTAAGTTTCTTCTTAGTTTCTGTAGTTACTGAAATATCAATGTTTCTATTTTTAAATATACTGTCTAGTTCCTCTTCTTTTTCATGGATGCTTCGGACATTCCAGGTTGCATATCTTACAATATCATTGTGCCGTTTTCTTTTAACCATATTTCTTTGCTGTGGGTCGTCATATTTCAATTCCTTCTGGCTTTTTTCGTGTTGAGACTTGAAAGTAGTTTTGAAGTTCCTTAGGACAGGTTACTGGCCCGACGCTAAGTAGTCCAGTGGTAGGGCTGCTACCTTTTAGTCTCTGGACAGACATTAGGATACCGCATTTACTCAGTACCAGATGGAACTGGCATGAGAAATTGGTGTTTTGCCCATAGAGAAACTTCGAATAGAGGGAAAACTGAGTTCAGTGACATCTAAACAATTTCAGTCGTTTACGATGAACTACTCGTACAATGAGCAAACTACAATGGTAGCGCTGTTTCGTAGTAACAGAATATGTAACTAAATAAAACAAATGTAAGGCACACGGCGTGTTCACTCGGGATTATGGAAAATTAGTCATTTTGTAAATTTAAAATTTTTTAACTGCTATCCTTTCGTTCTATGTAGACGGTACTGTAAAAATTATATATTATCGAAAGTTAAAAATCATTACTTAGATTTTATTTTACTCTAATTTGTAAGTAAATTCAAACTTGTTTACATTTATAATGTGAATCTATTTTCAAAGATAAACAAACCTACTAGAAGTGATAAAATTCTAAGATTTGTTAGGTCAGGAAGAGTGATGTTAGTGTACAGCCATTTCTAATAAACATATTAAAAATATGACTTTATAATGAATTTCAGATGTACGACATGGCTAAGGTTCTTTAATAAATATTGTATAAAATATGTATGTGAGAATAAGGGGGTAGGTCAATTGTACATATTTATTAAAAGAGCTCATAATGTACGTTTTTAAAATGTAATAAACGAAAATAAATTAATATGTTTTATTTATTTCCATTCTTCCCTTCTGTTAAAATTAAAGAAAATCTTTAGGTCTGAGAGGTTGGGTACAAATAATTCCATAATTTAAGATTAATTAAAATGCTATTTATTCCTATAAAAGTTCAATTTCATGATTATTGACCAGATGGCGTTATATAATTATAATTCATAATTTTACCACAAGGCGGTGCTGAATTTCATATTAGTACCAGAAAAAAATTGAAAAAATTTAGATGTCATTAGTTGTTCTCCACTAGCGCCGCTTATGGTATGTACGCGAAATTTGTCCACTTTCTTCTCTGCTACTCTGTGGTTTTGCCAATTTAAGGATTAAAAAGTTAAAAAAAAACAATGATGCCGTTTAGGGAATCAAAGCTTGGCTGATCGGACCATGACTACAGAATTGTGAATGCCTGAACAGGTCTGACGATCAAACAAATGATTTCGTTGCCTCCGGTAGCAATTTGACTTCAACTTGGTCACTGCTAAAGTCAACATTCGAATCAAAACGGCATTAAACAAATATATGGTTAATAGCACCAACTTGAGAAAACTAAATACCCCTACCGATGTGATGGATGCAAGAACATGAGATTGGCAAACATGGATTTCGACTCAGTGGTCACAACTAATCCCCTTGAGCTAATTACAAAGGACAAGACCTATGTGTGCTCTCTACAGCTGTTCAAAAATGTAATTTAGTAACACGCTACCACTGCAACTCCTAGAGGAATTTCCTTACACTGTATACAAACTTGAAATATTTTCAAATGTGTGCACTTAGCAGTTTTATAAGAAGAACAAGAAAATAAATAACATTATAACGAATAAAATAATTTGGTCACACGTAGAAATATATTAATCGATAATGATTTCAAAACTAAAACACGGAATCAAAAAATGGATATAGAAAATTTTATTTTCTGCTACACAGCTAATGACAAATGAGGGAAATTTTGAGGAAGTGGCTGAATTCAAATACCTAGGAACAATAATCACAAATAGGAATAAGATGCACAAATAAATTAAAAACAGGCTCAATTCTGGAAATGCGTGCTGTTATGCATTCCAGAGACTCTTGATGTCGCAACTCCTTTCAAAAAACGTGACACTGAAAATAAATAAAAATATTATTCTATCAGTTAACATATATCGATGCGAAACATGGATTCTGACTTTAAGGAAGGAAAGGAGATTACGAGTATTTGAGAATAAAGTTGTTAAGAAATTTTTTGGACCAAAGAAAGATGAACAGACAGGTGAATGGAGAAGACTACTTAACAGTGAACTACATGGTCTTTATAGGAAGCCAGATATAATAAGAACAGTTAAGTCTCGTAGACTGCGATGGGCACGACATGTGGCACCAATGGGGAATGAAAAACGTGCATGGAAGTTTATTGTAGGAAAACCAGAGGGAAGACCAAGAATGTGGTGGGAGAATAACATTAACTATGATTTGAAGGAAGAAGATTATGCAGGGAACGATTGGAAAACATTAGCTCAAGAGCTGTAGTCAAAGCAACTGATCGAGGGGACGGAAAACCCGAATTCAAATGACCCGGCCCTCCAGGTTGGAGGTTGGACGTTAGGCCAGCTCCCTAACTCCGTAAGAAACAATTACTGGTTAAGAACCTCGACATAATGTAATCGGACGCATTATACAGGATAGATCCAGGTGGAGAAAAATTGCTGAGGAGGCCAAAACTTCAATGAGGTTGTAGTCGCCTACTAAAGAAAAAAAGTATGTATACTTCAATTACAATTTGAAAATTTTTAATGTATTTACAAAATGCATTTCATTAATTTCGAAAATTAATTGTCTGTATCACTTTGTCCTTGAGGCAATCCTCTTATGAGGAATGTTGTATATAATAAATACGTTCTGTTCATTTCTCTCTCATGTGCAGAGTAGGTAGCAATTTGTTGTAAAGAATTAAAGTTTTAGATTTCCATATGTAAAATTAAGAAATAAATAACTGTAATTGAAAAATAATAACTTACTCAAACAGAAAGAAGTAGGCACACAAGATGTGAGAACGGAAACATCACACATACCTGCAAACAGAGAAACACATATTACTTATATTTTGAATTATAATGCGGAAACTAAATACAGGGCAAGTCAAAATGTTGTGCAGGTTTTCAGAAATTTATTATGTGAAATGTAATGAACATATAATATCGTGAGACATATTGTATGAAAGGTAAACTCTCAAAGTTTAGTTGTCCACTTCTAAAGTTCCGCGTTCACCCGCAAGATGTCAACAGCAGAGCAGTAAAGGAAAATGGCGTTGACTGGGGATCAGAAGTCTTTGTGTGCTTGATTACCATGTAAACAACTCTGTGACTAGTGTTCAACGACATTTCCGTACCAGATACGATAAAGACCAGCCGGATGGGAGATCCATTCGTAAGTGGTACACACAATTTAGGGATTCAGGCTGTATCTGTAAACGAAAATCGACTGGCCGTCCGTCGACGAGTGAAGAGACAGTCGAACGCGTTCGCACATGCTTCGTGCGGAGTCCACAGAAATCCACCTACCGGGGAGCGACAGAACTTCAACTACCACAAAAAACTGTATGGCGGATTCTCCGGAAACGTTTACAGATGAAACCCTACCACTTGCAACTGGTTCAAGCCTTAAAACCCGCCGATTATGCTTTGCGAGCGTCCTTCTGTGTTGATTTTCTCGCATTAATGGAAGAGAATGAGTTCCATGAGAGGGTAGTTTACAGTGATGAAGCGACTTTCCACCTTTCAGGAAAAGTGAATAGACACAATGTAAGGATTTGGGGAACTGGTAACCCCCATGCAACTCTGGAACATCAACGCGATTCTCCGAAAGTGAATGTCTTTTGTGCCATTTCCCATGCAAAGGTTTATGGGCCCTTTTTCTTTCATGAACGTACTGTGAACGGACATGTTTTCCTTGATATGCTACAACAATGGCTCCTTCCGCAGCTTGAAGCGGATAGTCCAGATTTCATTCTGCAGTTGGATGGTGCCCCTCCACATTACCATGGCAGTGTTCGAGACCATTTGAATACGGCTTTAACCACAACGCTGGATAGGCCGTGCATCTCAGGGTGATCAACAACTCATTCATTGGCCACCTCGTTCACCAGATCTAACCCCGTGTGATTTCTTCATGTGGGGTCTTGTAAAGGATCATGTTTACGTACCACCACTTCCAACAACACTGCATGAACTGCGTGCCCGCATCACAGCAGCCATTGCTGATATCGACCGCGGACTGCTACAGAAAGTTTGGCAGGAGATTGAATATCGGCTTGACATCTGTCGTGTAACAAAAGGCGCTCACATAGAACATCTGTGAATATTTAAAAAAAAACTTTGAGAGTTTACCTTTCATACAATATGTCTCACAATATTATATGTTCATTACATTTCACATAATAAATTTCTGAAAACCTGCACAACATTTTGACTTGCCCTGTATATAATCAGATATAAATATAATATAAAATGGCAAATGGATTTTATAAGAAGGGCAGCAAGAATTTCCGATTTCCGATTGAGGGTCTTTCCACTTTTCAGCGGTTGCCCTTTTACCAGCCGGCTGCTGACCCTTCACATCCACATGTGTCAATCACAGAGGTAGATGATCAACAGCCAGTGTAGGGGTGGCATGTGGTTAGCATGTAGAGTCCCCCAGCCGTTATAGCTGGTTCCTCAACCTGGAGCCGCTACTTATTGTAGCTACCCAATTGCCTCACGATGCTGGGTGGGCACCGGTCCCATACTGGCCGAAATACCATGAGAACATTTCTTCCCCCATTGAGAGTCGAACCAGCGCAAGTCCCGTAGCTCTGCGCCAAGGCTTCCTACCTTAACTGCTCAAGAAGAGAAAAACATTTTAACTATCTTGGTTCAGATATAACATATAGCTATGATTGGGATATACATAATAAATTAAACTGATATCAAATGATGTGTGGCACCATAAGAAGAAACACTCCAAGAGAAAGTCAGCTCAGGTTTTATAAAATGATGGCTGTTCTTGTTCTTTTATATGGAACTGAATCTTGGATACTTACAAAAATATATATCTCGCACATTCAAGCCGCTGAAATGAAATTTCTAAGATCCGTAAAAGGATATACACGCATGGATAGATTAAACAATGAATCAATAAGAAATGAACTGGAGATATTTTCAATACTCGATAAACTAGAAGAGCACAAATACCAATGGAAAAAACATTTAGACAGATGAACAATACAAGATTACCCAAAAGGTCAACATCTACAAACCACATGGAAAATATATCTTTGGGACGGCCAAGGAAACGATTGACTTGAGACGGGAACAGGTCGCATTGAACTAATCCTGGAAAGAAAGAAGAAGAAGCAGAAAAAAATTCGGGAGTACTTACTCCTTGGATTTTTCCATTGTAAAAAAAATCAATCCACCGCGGCCGACATAGCTCAATTTAAAAATCCTGATCCCGTCGGAGGTCGAATCCGGTACCTTCAGACATGTAGCGCATTGCTATACTACGATGTGTCCCTATGGAAAGACTACGGCACTAATAAAAAAGGAAGAATGCGAAATACATTTCCACTTAAGAACATTTTCATCGATTTGCTTAAAGTCTATTATAAAAATAGAATTAAGATGGGAAGGAATATTGTCTACTTCCATTAAAGTTTTTATTCCAAGATAAATAAATCAGCTTTGGCGTAAAAAAATGAAAGCGTTACAGCGTAGCAAGATAAAAGAAAAACGCAAGAAATGGGAGGGAAGAATAAAGAAATATTGCATTTTATACACTGCATGAAAAACAAGTATAATTTAAAACACACCAGCTTCAAATTTATGAACAGGATAATATTTTAAAAAATTAATATTTTGTACATTTCCCCTCTCTGTAGCTATCGTACAAAACTAGTGGAATGTGAAATCAGAATAAAAACACAGATGATATATGATATTAATTCACAACCATAAAAAACATTTACAACTGCAGTTTCCTTATTTATAACGCGATCAAAATGAATTTAGAAATATAAAATAGGTGCTCAGTTGTCTTCAACTTTATAATGTTGTAAAATATCAAGAATAGAATATAATATACAAGCAGAAAATTGAACACAAGTTCCGAAAGGCCTTTTTCATATATATATATATATATATATATATATATAGACAGGTTGTTGCAAAGCACACACTACTGAGTAACACTAAGAAATGGGACTGGAAGTAAATATAATTAAAACTAAATATATGGTCACACATAGAAATACATTATATAATGGATATCAACAGCTAAAGAAAAATGAGGGAAATTTTCAGGAAATGGCTGAATTCGAATACCTAGGAACAATAATCACAAATAGGAATGAGATGCACAAAGAAATTAAACATAGGCTCAATTCTGCAAATGCGTGCTATTATGCATTACAGAGACTCTTGACCCCCTTTCAAGAAACGTTAAGCTGAAAATATATAAAACTATTAATCTACCAGTTATATTATATGGGTGCGAAACATGGACTGTTACTTTAAGGGAGGAAAGGAGATTATGAGTATTTGAGAATAAAGTTCTTAGGAAAATTTTTGGACCAAAGAGAGATGAACAGACAGGTGAACAGAAATTGAACCATTTAGTTACACTTGTTTTCGTATAGACGTCATTGGAGTGGCTCATGGTCAGCGTTCTGCCTCATACTGACATCTAGGAAACCAAGGTAGTACTAGGACGGGAAATTTTGTTAAATTTTGCTTAGAGGACTTTTCGTTCAAGCTTAAGGATCTTTTACGAGCCTGAAAATCTTCAGACTCGGGACCCACGGCTTAAAGTCCCTCCCGGAGGACTTGCTCTTTCGATTTCTCCATCCTAAAAAATCCATCGGCCCGGCCGGGTTTGAACCCGCGACCATTGGGACCAGAGGCAAGGAGCATAACCACTATTCCACCGCGGCCGATTATATATATATATATATATATATATACACGGTGATTACAAATGATTGGAGCGATTTCATGATTTTATTGTAGCGATCTTATTTGACATATCTTCACAGAACTTTAAAGTTATGTATAAAAACTCATAAGGTTTTTTTTTTGTTTTCTCTCGCAGCCGTGTTTCAGCTTTAAACCGAGAGAGCGCAGCAGTTATCAAAGATGGCGACAGGCGAGGAGAAAGCATATGCTGTGCTTGAATTTCATTCAACTCAATCTGTGATAACTGTGCAACGACACTTCAGAACGAAGTTCGAGAAAGATGCACCGAGTGCCAACTCCATTCGGCGATGGTATGCGCAATTTAAAGCTACAGGATGCCTCTGTAAAAGGAAATCAACGGGTCGTCCTTCAGTGAGTGAAGAAAAGGTTGAGAGTGTGCGGATGAGTTTCACACGTAGCCCACAGAAATCAACACGAAAAGCGAGCAGAGAGCTGAACATTCCACAACCGACCGTTTGGAAGATCTTGCGGAAAAGATTGAAGCATAAACCTTACCACTTGCAATTTCTACAAGCCCTTACGCCCATTGACAAAGTGAGTCGGTTTGAATTTTGTACACAAATGCAGCAGTTTATGGATGAGGATGGTTTTTGTGAGAAACTTGTCTTCAGTGACGAAGCAACATTCTTTGTGAATGGCAAAGTGAACAAACACAATGTGCGAATCTGGGGCACAGAAAATCCCCGCGTTATTGTGCAGGACATTCGCGACTCCCCAAAAGTTAGTGTGTTCTGTGCGGTTTCTCAGTTCAAAGTTTATGGCCCTTTTTTCTTCTGCGAGCAGAACGTTACAGGACACGTGTACCTGGACATGCTGGAAAATTGGCTCATGCCGCAGCTGACGACCGACAGTGAGACCTTCATCTACCAGCAGGATGGTGCTCCACCACACTTCCATCACGATGTTCGTGAATTTTTAAACATGAGATTGCCAAACCGATGGATCGGTCGCAGTGGAGAGAATGATCAGAAATTGTTGTCATGGCCTCCACGCTCCCCCGATTTGACGCCGTGCGATTTTTTTGTTTGGGGGTATGTGAAAGATTCAGTGTTTGTGCCTCCTTTACCAGTAGACTTACCAGAACTGCGAGCTCGCATAATCAATGCCTTTGAACAAATTAATAGGGACATGTTACGTCGAGTATGGGACGAACTTGATTACAGACTTGATATCTGCAGAATCACAAGGGGGAGCATATGGAGCACCTGTAACATCTCAAAAAAAACCTGGGAAGTTGCTCTATGTATCTGTAAAAGTTCGTGAAAATATGTCGAATACTACAGCTACCATAAAATCATGAAATCGCTCCAATCATTTGTAATCACCCTGTATATATATATATATATATTACAAATACAATCAAAATTCATCCATAAATTCAATTTGCTAATGAACTTTCTTGTTTATTATTTCTCCACAATGCAGTAATATTTCCCTTAATTATAACGAGGATATATAATAACCTATAGCCTATGTTTATTGGGACAGAAAACATAACTCGCTGAGGAAGATAAAATAAGACGCAGTACGTATTACTAAGCAAAATCTAGGTATTAGTACCTCTCAACAACTTTCTAATGGAGAGAAATTATTTTAACCAAGATATGTCTGAAAGTAATAAATTGTTTTAGACAGGTGTCAACGAAATTGTTAATTACTTTTTACACGTGCATGTGTGTGTGGCCGGGATCGAAGTTGGCCTACATACGCGTACATACAAGTGTCCTGGATAACCGATGAAAATATTTCTGCAAAAACAAAAGAATTGTTTCATTCACAAAGGATTAAAAATATATCCAGCCGTTATAACATCAATCTGTTGGATCGACATCACGTTTTGAACCCGGCCCCTGCCCAATAAGTCTCAAACACTACCGGTGGAACCAATTCGCTTCGTAAGTTCGAAGTACTATAAATTAATAATATAAAAAGTGACCACCGTCATGGGCTAGTGGTCATTGTTTCTGACTACGGTTCATGATGTCCCGGTCAAACCATAGGAATTTTTCCTTAAAAGGGAATTATTACTGTGATTGCCCATGGTCTGAAATTTAGGCTAAGAACTCTCCTGGCGCTTCATTATCATTTATCAGCCATCATATCATCGGGAGAACGTAACTCCACCTTCCAGATGCCCCAACCTAAGAAATGAATTAAAATTCCGCCAATACCAGGGCAGGAAACCAAAAATGAGAAAAGACAACCTGTTGGCATCAGACAAAAAAAAACATATTACGTTAAAATATATACCTTTTGACAGGTGTGGTAATCCTCAACTCCGTTAAAAAGTTTTATTTAAAATATTAACAGTAGGCCTTTCGAAAGTTAACTTCCATCACCAGCAGGATGAGTATGTGCTACTGACATCTTGTTTTACAACTTTTCTAAGACAATCAACGTCCACAACGCCGTTTTCTTAGAGAAAACAGCAATATACTCGATTAACGTTTCAACAATCCCGCCTTGGCAAGAATTTACTGCGAGGAACACCTCAATGTAATTAGCCATACGGTTTGAAGGAGGGGCAGGAGCAGATGGCACGAAAGGCCAACGAAGACTACTTGTGTTCAAGGTGCCGGAGATCTGCTACCCCCGTGCTCTATGATTTGCAACCAGTCAAATTCAAGGTTCGCTATATGATTGAAATAACGTAGTAAGAGCACTTTAGAACAGAAAGTAATATTTGTGAAGTCGTAGTAAGCAAAATAATGTTATTTGAAAAGTAGTATTTCTGCAAATCTTGCAAATACCATAAAACAACCTCTGCCCCTTTACATTTACTCTACTCACTGGCACTATCGAACCCTTAGGTTCATAGCCGCTCTCCATACATCCCTATCCTGAGTTAATGCTTTCCAATCATTCCCTGTACAATCTACTTCCCTCAAATCATTGTTAATGTTATTCTCCCACCTCATTCTTGGTCTACCAACTGGGCGTTTTCCCTCTGGCTTTCCTACAAGAAACTTCCATGCAAGTCTTTCATTCCCCATACGCGCAACATGTCCTGCCCATCGCAGTCTACGAGACTTAACTGTTCTTATTATATCTAACTTCCTATAAAGACCATGTAGTTCAATGTTTTGTAGTATTCTCCATTCACCTGTTTGTTCATCTCTCTTTGGTCCAAAAATGTTCCTAAGTACTTTATTCTCAAATACTTGTAATCTCCTTTCCTCCCTTAACGTAAGAGTTCATGTTTCGCACCCATATAATATAACTGGTAGAATAATAGTTTTATATATTTTCAGTTTAACGTTTTTTTGAAAGGAGTTGGGACATCAAGAGTCTCTGCAATGCATTATGGCACGCATTTCCAGAATTGAGCCTATGTTTAATTTCTTTGTGCGTCTCATTCCTATTTGTGATCATTGTTCCTAGGTATTTGAATTCAGCCACTTCCTCAAAATTTCCCTCATTTGTCATTAGCTGTCCATTTCCATTATATACTGAATTTCTACGTGTGACCATATATTTAATTTTATTGATATTTACTTCCAGTCCTAATTTCTTAGTGTTACTCAATAGTGTGTGCGTGTTGTCCTTTAGTATCTCCTCGCTATCGGCCAATAGTACTACATCATCATCATAAACTAACAGCTTATTAATACTATTGAGCTGTAAGCCTCCCCCATTCTCTAAAGAATTAATGGCATGCTCTAGTACAAAATTAAATACTAGAGGAGATAGAGCATATCCTTGCTTCAAGCCATTCTGGATTTCAAAACTGTCCGAAAACTGTTTGCCTACACGCAACCTACTCTAGTCTAACTAACTTTTTAGGAATTCCGAACTCCAACAGGATACTATATAACTTCTCCCTCTTAATTGAATCATATGTTTTTTTGAAATCCACGTATAGTTGATGTACAGTACCATTATATTCCCAGTTCTTTTCTAAAATCTGTCTTATACTAAAAATCTGATCTGTTGTAGAAATGTTTCCTCTAAATCCACATTGATGATCTCCTAGAATGTTATTAATATATGGAGTAAGTCTGCTGACTAATATATTTGTTAGAATTTTGTACGAAGTTCAAAGTAATGAGATGCCCCTGTAGTTGTTGCAGTCAGTTTTATCTCCTTTCTTATAAATTGGTACGATAATTGATTCTTTCCATTCATCTGGAAGAGCTTCTTTTTCCCAAATCATACTAAGCAACCAGCGTATCTTGTCGATCAATTTTTCTCCCCCTGAGTTTATCAGTTCTGCTGGGATCTCATCTGAACCTGATGCTTTATACATCTTCAATTTTTCAATCGCCATTTCAACCTCTAATGCACTTGGCTCTGCGACTAGCATTTCTGCTGTCTGTAAATTATCCTCCTCAATGTCCTAAACTATATGTACATTTAATAGCTGATTAAAGTAACTTTTCCATCTATTTAATATACTCCTGGCATCTGCAATCATATCCCCATTTTCATTCCGAATTATGTTTGTTCTAGCCTGAAATCCTTTCTTCTCTATACTAATTCCCTGATATAATTCTCTAATGTTCCTATTTTTTGCGTTCATTTCAAGATCATTAATCTTCTCTTTACTACAGTTTAATACTAAAAAACCAAATACAACAATTATTTACTTACTTTTAATAATGAAAATCAATTGCAGTAATTATTCACTAACTTTTAATAATAATAATAATAATTATAATAAACAAATACAAGAATTATTTATTTATTTATAAACAGGTTTACAATGTAATAAAAACATCTCCCTGTGACCAAATCATTTTAAATTTGTATCTTCTTTCTCCATTCTTCTCCATCTATCCATTTTAATTCTTCCAGACCCAGCTCCCTCATACCTCTTCTTACATCTACCATCCATTTAAATCTAGGTCGACCTCTCTTTTTGCTTTCCCAGATGGAATCCATTCCAAAGCTTGTCTGGGTAATTTTGTCTTTGGCATTCTACGTGTATGAGCAATTGACTATACCATTCTAATTGTCTGTATCTCACAAAATCTATTCCGAATTTTGAATTTTCATTTGATGATGTATTTCTGATTTTTTTCCAATTTTTTTTTTAACATTGGAAAAAATATAGAGTTAAAATTACTTTAGTCATATCTTATTTATTTATTTGTTTTGATTTTTTCGTCAATGACAACAATTTGATTGCCTACTTCATTTTGTAAAGCTTTTTTTTTCTTCTCTCACAGTTCTTTTATAAAAATCAGAGTTTTTCTTTTTTCAATTTTGGCTTTATTTCTTTTTCGGATAATTTATTTTTTGATCTAACTCTACGTTTTATACCTTGAATGAGCATTTCTCATTGAAATAAGCAACAATTTTTGTTCATTAAATTTTTAAGTTCACTGGTATCAACCATAGGATATTGAATAAAAGATGTATTCCCGCGTATTTCCCGGTTGCTTTCAAATTCCCGACTTATTCCCGGTTTTCAAGATTTTCCCGACTGCTGGACGCCCTGATCACAATACTGAATTTTATTGATACTGTCTTCAATTATTGTAGACAAAGAAAAAAAGCAAGCTCAGGTTTGAAAAAGACAAAAGGTTTTAAACATATGTTGATACGGAAGTAAACACAGCTACATATGTCTGGATGTTGATGAACGTCTTCACTCATTGTAATCAAGTTCTGTTGCCAACCTAAACTTTTTTTTTTATTTTTCTTGTCGAAGACATTATGTTGTATTTACCGCTACATCAAGTTTTACATTTAGCCCGTTCTCACGAACAGAATGCACAACGTATGACATCAACAAAAAAAACACATTGACGTCAACAATTTTATTTTTATCTACAAATACACAAGAAAAGTTTAAAATTAAATGACAAAAAGAACCTTTTATAAAAATCTATAGTCGTATTAAGATCGTAAGAAGATTCTGAGCTTCAGTAGAACCAATGAAAATATAAATAATATAAAATGACTGAATGTACATAATTCAACGTATTCTGAGGAGATGCACCTATAGAGGTTGTATCCTTGAATTTTTTTTAAAACCTTCACCTACGTACTAGGAGCCAAAACTGACGAATAAATAAAAAATTATAAATATTCAGTCGTTAAAAGTTTATATATATATATATATATATATATATATATATATATATATATATACAGTCGACCCAGTGCCTCATTGCATTCTTGATAACGTCGCAGCAACGATCGACGATCGGCCAGCACGGCCTATCATGGCACAATTCTTTTGACGTCGTTAAAACACTTATTGTTTGAATACTTATTATAAAAACATGTATTTTTCAATAAAATGATGCGTGTACAATTGTTTGTATTCAATTCCGACCCTTACGGATGCACTCCATCTGCGCATAACTCATAAACGACGTGTTTGCGACTATATGTTCCTTCACAAAAGATGATCCTCTCTATGACCTATCATCCCTATCATCTTGTCCGTGACGTCCTGTTACATCCTGTATATATATATATATATATATATATATATACACACACACACACACACATATTCCTAATATAGAGTATCTTTTACCAAAAAAGACATATATATGTACACATACTAGAAGTCCCGGCCACGCGTTGCTGTGGCTAAGGTATAGTTAAAAATTTAAATTAACTTGCTGTCTTTCAACCAGATTACTTAAACTAGTACTTACACACGAAATTAATAATATTGAAAATAAAATAAACACGGATAATTATGAACTAATCAATATTTGTAATTCAATTGAAATTCGCGGTTGTAACAAAAAACACAGCCATCTGGATCTCTCTTTGTTAAATAATAAACCAATTACCTTACCAAATTACCATACACCGCCATCTGTTAGAATCGTATGGAACTCACAGATAAATACACCGCCATCTGTTAGAATAGTATGGAACTCACAGATAATTCTAACTCTTTGTTAAATAACAAGCAAATAATTTGAAATAAAAAAATAATGCTACTATAAATTTAGTTATACACTACCCTAAGTCTCAAGTTGAATCAATCTGCACACAGTGTGCAAAAGTTTATTAAAATCGGTTCTGTAGTATAGGATTCCATCGCGGACAAACAACGTAACACGAAATTATATATATATATATATATATATATACCGTATATATATATATATATATATATATAAATTTTAATTATGTTTTATTTTGGCAATGGAAATGGATTTTATACGAAGGGCAGCAAGAATTTCAAGAAGAGAAAAAAATTAGGAACTCAGTTATAAGGAAAAAAAAATGAAGACACTATTTTAGATTATATTAAAACTCAGCAATTAAGATAGTACGGACATGTCCAGCGAGAAGAGGATCGAGTAACAAAATGTGTTTTGGAATGGAAACCTGAGGGAAGACGAGGCAGAGGAAGACCTAAAACCTCCTGGAGTCAGGATATATTTATACATGAAGGAGAAATATCTACAACCAGGATATTGAATGGACCGAAAAATTGGTTATAAGGAATCGAACGATGTCAAAGACATTAATCAACCGATGATCTATCTATGTATACATTCATAACAACTTGAGGTAAGACAGGCCTAAACTTAGATGCGACAATGTATTAGACGACACGAAGATAAGAAATTGGACTACTTGTGTTCGTGATAAGAAGCGTTGGGAAATAATCCTTGAGAAGGGCAAAGCGTTCAAGTAAATGAATCTGTAAAACCTGTGGGTATACTGTGAACTGGCGGACTCAAGTTTAGTTATTTTCGTAACCAAACTCGGCATATAATCATCAATTAAAAAAAAGAACAGACTTCGTTAATCCTTAAATTGGCGAAATACTAACTTCCCGTGCCAGTTATTAAAATGTTCCGGATCTCAGTGAAAACAAAAAGATTAAAAACTGTATCGTTATTGTACATTATTGGCAAATTTAAGTAATTTCTACTGATTTGTTTTAATATTGTTTTATAAACTATATTAAATAAATTAAATCAATCTAGGCCTATCTTATAGGATACATTGCCAATTTAAGGGTTAACTAGGAAAATCGAACCATCAGAAGTGGAGATTAAACAGGAAAATAGAAGTTTAAATATAGCTCTAAAGGCATGTTGTTTTTTTGGACCGAAACTTGATAAATACAATTGCAATAAAATGAGAAAGATATCGACATTCTAAAAAAAAAAAAAAATCAGTGAAATTGAATCATTACTTACTTACTCACTGGCACTATCGAACCCATAGGTTCATGGCGCGCGAACATCAGCTCTCCATACATCCCTATCCTGAGCTAATGCTCTCCAATCATTCCCTGTATAATCTACTTCCCTCAAACCATAGTTAGTTATTCTCCCAACTCGTTTTTGGTGTACCAACTGGGCGTTTTCCCTCTGGATTTCCTACAAGAAGCTTCCATGCAAGTCTTGCATTCCCCATACGTGCAACATGTCCTGCCCATCGTAGTCTACGAGACTTAACTGTTCTTATTATATCTGGCTTCCTATAAATACCATGTAGTTCATTGTTATGTAGTCATCTCCATTCACCTGTCTTTTCATTTCTCTTTGGTCCAAAAATTTTCCTCAGAACTTTATTCTCAAATACTCGTAATCTCCTTTCCTCCCTTAAAGTAAGTATCCATGTTTCGCACCCATATAATAGGCCTATAACTGGTAGAATAATAGTTTTATATGTTTTCAGTTTAACGTTTTTTGAAAGGAGTTCGGAGATCAAGAGTCTCTGCAATGCATAACAGCACGCATTTCCAGAATTGAGCCTATGTTTAATTTCTTTGTGCATCTCATTCCTATTAGTGATTATTGTTCCTAGGTATTTGAATTCAGCTACTTCCTCAAAATTTCCCTCATTTGTCATTAGCTGTCCATTTCCATTATATAATGTATTTCTACGTGTGACCATATTTTTAGTTTTATTGATATTTACTTCCAGTCCTAATTTCTTAGTATTACTCAATAGTGTGTGCGTGTTGTCCTTTAGTATCTACTCGCTATCGGCCAATAGTACTACATCATCAGCATAAACTAACAGCTTATTAATACCATTGAGTTATAAGCTTTCCTCATTCTCTAAAGATTTAATGACATGGTCTAGTACAAAATTAAATAGTAGAGGAGATAGTGCATCTCCTTGCTTCAACCCATTCTGGATTTCAAAAGTGTCCGAAAACTGTTTGCCTATACGCACCCTACACTTTGTGTCATTTAGACACATTCGTATAAGTCTAAATAACTTTTTAGGAATTCCGAACTCCAGCTATATAACTTCTCCCTCTTGATTAAATCATATGCTTTTTTGAAGTCTACATATAGTTGATGTACAGTACCATCATATTCCCATTTCTTTTCTAAAATCTGTCTTATACTAAAAATCTGATCTGTTGTAGACCTGTTTCTTCTAAATGCACATTGATGATCTCCTAGAATGTCACCAATATCGGGAGTAAGTCTGCTTACTAATATATTTGTTAGAATTTTGTACGAAGTTAAAAGTAATGAAATGCCCCTGTAGTTGTTGCAATCAGTTTTATCTCCTTTCTTATAAATTGGTACGATAATTGATTCTTTCCATTCATCTGGAAGAGCTTCTTTTTCCCAAATCATACTAAGCAACCAGCGTATCTTGTCCATCAATTTTTCTCCCCCTGATTTTATCAGTTCTGCTGGGATCTCATCTGAACCTGATGCTTTATACATCTTCAATTTTTCAATCGCCATTTCAACCTCTAATGCACTTGGTTCTGCGACTAGCATTTCTGCAGTCTGTAAATTATCCTCCTCAATGTCCTGTTCTGTACATTTAATAACTGATTAAAGTAAATTTTCCATCTATTTAATATACTCCTGGAATCTGCAATCATATCCCCATTTTCATTCCTAATTATGATTGTTGTAGCCTGAAACCATTTCTTCTCTATACTAATTCCCTAATATAATTCTCTAATGTTCCTATTTTTTGCGTTCATTTCAAGATCATTGATCTTCTCTCTCAAATATCCCCTCTTTTTACTCTTTAGTACTTGGTGGTTTCCCGTCTAATACTACCCAATTGTTCTAAATTTACCTCATTTGGCTCATGTAACCATTTCATTTTTGCTAGCTTTCTTTTCATTACAATGTCGGCACATTCCTCATCAAACCATTTCTTGTTTTGCCTCTATTTTAAACAACCAGTGCTTTCTGATGGTGACAATTTAATAGTATCTCTTATAGCCTCCCATTCTTTATTTATATCAGTTTCTTCTTCATTTGCCATATTGTCATCTGAAGATTCCAGTACTTCAAATCTATTAGTAATTTTGATTTGGTATTCTTGCCTCATTTCATCATTTTTCAAGTTTTTTAATTCAAATTTTACAGAATCATCTTTAGTGTTTGTTCCTCTCATAAGCGATAGCCGTTGTCTGATTTTCACCCTGACCAGATGATGATCCGAATTGCAGTCTGTCCCTCTAACTGATCTAACATCAATGATGCTACTGTGCCAGCGTTTGTCCACTAATACATGATCTATCTGGTTCCGAGTTTCGCCATCTGGGGACGTCCAGGTGTATTTATGAATATCCTTATGCTGAAATGTTGTGCTCTTAACAATGAGATTCTTTGATGTGGCATAGGAGACTAATCTTACCCCATTGTCGTTACTATCTTCGTGAAGACTGAATTTGCCTATTGTTGGTTTGAATATATCTTCCCGCCCCACTTTTGCATTAAAATCTCCTAAGACAATTTTCATATGATATCGTGAAAGGCTATCAAATAAGCATTCTAATTCATCATAGAACTCATCCTTGATCTTGTCATCTTTATCTTCTGTGGGGGCATGTACATTTACAATTATAAAATCATGTTGTTTACCCTTTAGAATTATGTATGATATCCTATTACTAACAAACTTAATATCTCGGATAGCGGATAGGATCCTCCTTCTGACTAAAAAACCCGTTCCAAATGCAGGTCTTTCTGTACCCCCGTAGTATAATGCAAACCTTCCTGATTCCTGACTACCTTCTCCTGGCCACCTAACTTCCTGTAAAGCGACTATATCCAAGGGCGATTTATCTAATTCCCGCGTTAATATCTCTAGTGCCCCGCTATTGTATAAAGTCCTAACGTTCCATGTTCCTAGGAACATGTCCCTGTGTTTGAGCGTTTGGCATGGGTTCCCTGAAGTAGTCCCCGCCCGGAGAACCGAATGGGGGACTATTTGACCTCCGGAAAATTTTACCCCAGTTGAACCCATGTCCGCATTTCTTGACGGTTGTATTTTTACGGTGAAAGATCGTCACTCTTTCGACCAAGGTACTTTTTTTCGGCTGGCTTCTCACCTTCGACCAGTCCGGCATGGGTAACCCTATCGGCAGCAATGCTACCGCCGGCATAGCTCTCAGGATCATTTAAGCACGCAAGCCACTCCACCACGACAAAGTAAAGATACCATGGCGGGGAAATTGAATCATTAGGAGGGAAATTTGAACCTTTCTCTAGCGGCCGCCATGTTTGTTCTTCGCAACAAAATTATAGTTCCAATATTTTTAGCGATCTAGTGACAATTGTTTTTTGTGACAACACAATATGGTATTCTATTTAATTATCAAAAGATATATTCCAAAGTAAATATATTTCACAAATTGAATTTTCTGAGGAATTCATCTATATTCTGTCCGTGAAATATGTAGAGAAGCAGTTCGAAATAAGCCATCTACGCAATATGGCGGATAAAAATGCACGCCCAATGAGGCTGCGGATGGAAGTGAAGGAGGGAGAACAGATCACGTGACTACTAATTTCGATCTTGAGATTCAAGCAAAAAAGATGTGTAATCGGAAAGCTGGCGAAATTCTCTACACGTCCCACGGACAGACTACAGTTCCTATGTGAACGACTTACGATAAAAACAATAAGATATATGTGTTTGACCAAATGATTTAACATTTGTCTATACAAGATGCTCTAAGAAATAATGCAAAAATGATGAGTGATTTCACTTGTCTTTTTTTACCATTAAAAGTTAGTAAATAGCACTGGTTAACACGATTTTTTGTCTCATGAGTGCCAATAGTTGTACTTAATGCAGTTTTTTTTATCGTGTTTTCATACATGTATTCGGAATTTCTCCATCACCTATAGTTTTTTTTATTTCAATTAATTGATTTAAATAATTATTTTTTTAATAAACGTTTTTTCGTCCATTTGCCCATTGTAGAATAAAAACAAATGAGCTAACTCAGGAGATTTGAGCTATGGAAAAGAGATATCAAGGCAAATGGAATCCTAATATGCTGGCCGATTATTGTTGGACTATCAAGAGGGATGCTCCACAGGCGAAATATAGCAGAAAATGGTCATTTCTTACTTTCTAGGCGAGTCCGAATGTTCGAAATTGTGTAGTTACGAATGTAGAAAATATTAAAATGTTCGAAATTATAAATTCCTGTCTCTCGGGAACCTTGCGTGATGGAGAAAAACCTATATCATATTTGAATTCAGGAGAAAAAAATACTATCAGAATCACATATTTTTCTTTCTGAGACAAAAAAAAAGTTTATCTTTTGTTGCTCAGTGTAATTGTTGCATTTGTTTATCTCCACTTTTTAGTTAGAGCATCTTGAGAATCCATCCATAGTAATTCTGCCCGAAGACAGGTCATTCACTGCAATTATAGCATTTTCATGCAATACTTGCAGCTTTACTAGGGAATTGTGGGTGTGGTAGCTTCCCATTGCTTTCCACACCGGTGAAGGATGATGATGATAATGGTGATGGCCATATGATTTCGGGGACCGTTTGGGCCTTAAAATTTTCCTGACATTTGTCTTACAGGTGAGGAAAAACCCCGGTAAAAACCTCACCCAGAAAAACTGCCCCGACCGGGGATCGACCCCGGGTCCGCTGCGTGATAAGGCAGCACGCTACCTCGAGACCACAGCGGTGGACTTGAGAATAACGGGTAACAATTACATTACTCTCCAATGAACACTGAAGGTAAAAAAAGCTTTAAGAAAACATAATACAAATGAGGTTGGCGAAATTGTCACCTACATTTATGGGTTAACTGTAAAGCGAGGAAATAAATATTTGAAATTCCTTAAGTAAATTTAAACACCTGCAGACGTGTATATGACAACCCCCCTAGGAGAGGTCATGACACGTGACTGATTGTACTTGTAGGTGGATTCTGGCCTAGGGCACTTCACCTCTGCAACTAACCTACATCTGGGTGGGGCAACTTTTTGATTTCTTCCTGTATTCGCGGTTCCGCGTGTGTATTAAAAAACTTGTTTACTTTTACTACCAGTAATTGTCCTTTAATAAACAGGTGTCTTTTAATTTTTGTTCATGGATCACGAACTTTCGGGAAACAAGATATTTAATGATGCGTGTACCCAGAGACATAAGCGGAGTCTTTGTGAAGAGGGATATATATATATGGTATGATAAGAAAAATAAATGCCTGGACGGGATTCGAACCCGGGTTCGAATCCCGTCCAGGCATTTATTTTTCTTATCATACAATATTAAGCTTGCATTGCTCAATGTTAAATATTTAATCATAACATATATATATATCACACACATACACTATAAATAAATTTAATCTAATGTATCTTACTATTAAGAGAACCCTTAAAAACACAAGAAAGAAACAAAAATTAAATTTTATAAAGTAATGGCTGTTCCTGTATTGATGTATGGATCAGAATGTTTGACGATCACTAAAAGAGAAGAACAAAGATTGGAAACAGCTGAGATAAGATTTTTAAGAAATATAGCAGGATATACTCTGCTGGATAAGAAAAGGAATGAAGATATAAGAAAGGAACTAAATATTTTCAAACTTACAGACCGAATAATTAAATATAGGAACGACTGGAAAGAACATATTGATAGAATGCCAGAAGGAAGATTTCCAAAATTATTGCTAAATTATAAACCGCACGGAAGGAGAAATGTTGGACGCCCACACAGAAGATGGTCTGAACAATTTTAACAATTCTAGCTTTCATGAAACCGGAACGAGCCAACAGAGTTAATCGCTGGATGATGATATATACACACATACACACACACTCTTTTTCTGATTAAACTTTCCTGGGAAATAATTCGTTTAAGAAAATGCAAACAGTGGTTTACTTTTTTTGTGGTATAATCAATTGCTACAAATGTTTTTATATTATCTCCCGCAAGCACGTTCAGCTGACATTCCTGCACTAGATATACAATCTGGTAGCCGCATTTCTTACAGAGTCAGCCACTGCAAAATAATGCTATGACCTATTCAGAATGTTAAAAAAGGAGGAGCTTTCTTTAATATGATAAACTTGTTTGATAAATCCGAGGTGATTGGTAGTAATTAAAAACTAATTGAAATATGATTGGCCATTGAGTCACATTTGGGGCATGAGTTAAATAGTCAACCCAATTATGTTACTATCCCCAAATCCTTGCTTTAAATATTAACACGACTATGAAAACGGACTATATCACTATGTAACGTAAATTTATATGTTCTCTTGAAGACAGACTGTTTGGTACAATAGTGAAGAACATGTGCGCAATAAAGGGACTGAACACAATGCACCCTCTCCTCGGGCATTATATTAATTGACAACAATCACGATTAATGTTCCTACTACCCTCTCTTTAACATGCGTCATCTTTTGTCATTATCTGCAAACAAATTACATGAAAAGATTTGTTACTAGGGGTATGGGGTTGCTTAATGTGAACTCCCCCCTTTTCTCTAGTACAGTAAATCCACTGAAACTGTCAACTTCAATAAAACTAAATTTCAAGCGTTCTCCAACTTCAAAGCTAAAGTAAAGATGAAAGTTAAAAATTATATTGTACCTGTTGGTAGGTGCCATCGTCCTCAACTTTGTTAATACATTGTATGGCCCTGGGGTCGACGCAGCCTCTAAAGGAAATGAGTACCAGACACTTGTTCTGGGTGTAAAGGAGGCCGTCACGCAGGGCTGACAACCCAGCTGACATAAAGTTCGACTGTCTAGAAAAAGTGGGAACCTTAACCTCCTACTACCCCAAGAGCCTCGTGAGGCCTGTAGTGGGATCACTTTACTTACAATACCGAAATCTGGGAAATTGAACTTTCAATCATGGTCGCCATTCCTGTAAGTAAGATAGGACGCACTATCGTGCAAAAAGTATCTTTGCTTTAATACTAGTGAAATTCATATCAAATTCCGTTGAGGTGAAGTCATGTGATGAAAGTTAAAAATTAAATTGTACCTGTTGGAAGGTGCCGTCGTCCTCAACTTTGTTTATATACAATATATTGTATATTGTTTATATTGTATATACTTTGTTTATATATTGTATATAAACAATATATTGTATATAAACAAAGTTGAGGACGACGGCACCTACCAACAGGTACAATTTAATTTTTAACTTTCATCATATGACTTCACCTTAATGGAATTTGATATGAATTTCACTAGTATTAAAGTAAATATATTTTTTGCACGATAGTGCGTCCTATCTTACTTACAGGAATGGCGACCATGATTGAAAGTTCAATTTCCCAGATTTCGGTATTGTAAGTGAAGTGATCCCACTA
The DNA here is from genome assembly GCA_030220185.1 of Diploptera punctata. Lineage (NCBI taxonomy): Eukaryota > Metazoa > Arthropoda > Insecta > Blattodea > Blaberidae > Diploptera > Diploptera punctata. The sequence goes on from JASPKZ010000015.1 coordinate 2,214,119, forward strand.
CAGGCCTCCGGAGGCTCTTGGGGTAGTAGGAGGTTAGGACTCCCACTTCTTCTAGACAATCGGCACTTTGTGTCAGCCGGGTTGTCAGCCCTGCGTGACGGCCTTCTTTACCCCCAGAACAAGTGTCTGGTACTCATTTTAGTTAGAGGCTGAGTCGACCCCAGAACCATAGTGCCGCCAGAAGGTTTGGGTAAGTTTAAAAATCCTGACCCCCACCGGGACTCGAATCCTCGACCTTCTGGCTTGTACCGTAGTGCCCTAACCACTATGCTACGGCGTTGCCAATCTATAAATAACTAAATAACTATACTGTAATATTACAAATTACCTACCCAGGGCTGGAAGTAAAACTACCGTCCTTTATGTATACTACGTACAACGTATATACAAAAAATATATCCATAAGTTAGTGTTAATATAAATTACATGAAACAAATCACTGCGTTTTAAAGTAACTGAACTTTTTTTGAAACAATATAAAACAATAAAAGCTATAATAATATTTTTGTTCGAAATAATTGCGTTCATTATAAACAAATGACTAACGTCAACAGTCTGACCAATGTTTATTCGGAAAATGCCGAAAATAATTTAGTTCAGACTACAGCATGCCGCAACAACAATGAGGCATAAAATGGCGGCGAATATGAATTCATTGTTTTATGTTTCAAATAAAGTTCAGTTAATTTAAATGCAGTGATTTGTTTCGTATAATGTATATTAACACTACCTTTTGGATATACCTTTGTATATACATTGTACATAGTAGGGCCTAGACATAAAGGGCAGTGGTTTAACTTCCCACACTAGGTAGGTAATTTGTAATATTACAGTATAGTTATTTAGTCATTTATAGCTTGGCAATCCCGAAATTTAGAAAACTTTGAACTTTCAATCATGGTCGCCATTGCTGTAAGCACGACAAAACGCACCATCGTGCAAAAAAATAATAACAGACCCATAATCTTGAATCCCCAACTAAATAAAATACGGTATATCACACTAAAATACAACGATTCAATTATCTATGTGGCACAATTAAACGTACTTTATTGAATAAAACTAGAAAATGAACTATTTTAAAATTTTATAAAGTATTGGCAGTTCCATCTCTTATATATGGATGTGAAACCTGGACATTAAAAAAGGCAAATAGTAAACAAATAGAGGCTGCTGAAATGAAGATGTTGAGAGCAATAGCAGCATAGGACCGATAAAAAGAAAAACGAAGATATAAGAACAGAACTTAATATATTTAATATCTGTGAAAGATTGAAATACTATCAAAATGCTTACCTTCAGCACGTATGAATGAACAGCGCATACCAAGAAGAATGTATAATTATAAACCAAAAGGGGAGAAGATTGTTGGGAAGACCATAGAAGAGATGGAAGGACCAATTCGACCTATAATGAGATCGGAACAGGCCATTGGGCTTAATCCTTGTTGTTGATGATGATATCACAAGAACGTAATGTTGGTGTAAGGATGATAAAATTAAACAAATCATTTAAGAAATTAAAACCAAGAGTTAGTGAACGAGGCCAAAAACTCGTGAGGTTTGTAGAACCGCGGAAGTAAACCTAAGTCCAAATCAGCATTCTTTTTCATGATCTTTGTACGAGGAATCGACTTTTGCAAGTTTCTTTCACCCGACAATATTTACTCTCATCAAATTCCAAACTGCGAGTAGGTCAGTGCAGCCAACTAAAAGTTTAACATCAAACTTTCCCCCAGTTTGTTGGTGAACTTCATTCTATTTCCAGCTTTCAATTTAGTTAGGAAAATCCGTAGTTCAATAGTCAGCAACGAACATGCTGTTACACATTTGGTCACCTCTACCATTCACTGACATCAAGGATAAGGTCCATTTATATCATTTTAAATGTGTTTTGATAATATCTAAATGTATACTCATATATCCCTATGTGGAAGATACTCACTTCTTCTTCCAAGTATTAGGCCAAGGCCTGTTACGATCCTATAGAAAATGTTCCCTCCAGCGTTTTATAGGACGGCCCAGTGATCTTCGTCCTCTTGGTATATAATGATGAACACCTTTGGGGATCCGATTTGAACTCATTCTTTCAAGATGGCGTTTCCAATTTAGTTGGCACTGTTTAATATATTCCAAAATTGCGTAGTCTTCAATTCTTTTAAGATATCGGTGTTCCTTTTCCGATCCCATCTGGTGTAACCCGCTGTTCTGCGCATGAATGTCATTTCATAAGCCGTTATTCTGCTTTCATGTTGTCTTTTTAGTGTCCATGCTTCACTATCACAGGTTAATACTGGTATTGTTGTTGTTATTATTATTATTTATTATTATTATTGGAGCTTGTAAGTATTTTTAAATATAAACGTAATCTGGTGTTTTTTTGTACAAGGGATGGTTTCATAACTTGATTAATAATTCCCAGACTTTTATTATAACTAGTAATTTTTTCAGGGATATCCTTTTCATCCCAGATAGAGAGATAATATCCAAGATATCTAAATTGATTAGATCTCTCTAAAATTTTATTCTGGAGAAAGATTTTACTTTGTATGGGGTCCTTCCCATGAAATGCCATAATTTTAGTTTTGTTAATTATTATTTCCATAATACTCAATTACTAATTTATTTAAGCTAACTTTGTTCCTTACAGATATCAGCAAGTGACAAGTGGTTAGCTCATAACCATAAAGAGACACTCAGTAAGCAAATAACATAATACTTGATTGCGAAATGATTAAAATCTGATAAAAGACTCTAATTTTAAGCTTGAGGTTCTTTCAGGAGCCCAAAAATCTTCAGATTCGTGTCCCAAGAGAAATTGTCTCTAAGATTTTTCGATCGTAAAATGTCGACACCGAATGGGTCTTAACCTGGGACTCTCGTGATCAGACAGATATCAGCGAGTGACAAGTGGTTAGCTCATCACCATAAAGAGACACTCAGTAAGCAAATAACATAATACTTAATTGCGAAATGATTAAAATTTGATAAGAGACTCTAATTTTAAACTTGAGGTTCTTTCAGGAGCCCAAAAATCTTCAGATTCGTGTATCAAGAGAAATTGTCTCTTAGATTTTTCGATCATAAAATGTCGACACCGACTGGGTCTTAACCTGGGACTCTCGTGATCAGAGAGATGGGACTTAAACGGAAGACCTTTGAAACTGATGAAATATGTTTTCTTATTATTCTTTCATCTTCTTCACGGTTTAAATTCTAGACCTGTCCCGCCTTTACAGCAAACTTTTCATTTTTTGAAGAGTCTTAGACCTATGGGTTTATAATTACAAACTCATTATTTGCATCATGTCACACTCCACACTCTTTATTTCTGTAAGTAGTGTAGCAAATATAGCAGTGTTCATGAAATATGATACATCAGACCGCTAACTAGTAGTGCTAATAAATAACTACGTACTAAAAGGTCTACTTTTATGAAACAGGTTTCTCATACAATTATTCCTCCGCTACAATTTTTTTCCAATCGTAAAGTGTTGAAATGAATGAGACTAAATCCATCTATATAAATAAAAAATGTAATTTTTGTTTGTTCAAAATCTTAAATCTCCGAAAGTTTTGCACTGACTGTAATGAAATTCTGACAAAGTTGCATTCGAGTACACGCCTGTTTTTTATATACAGATTATATATGTCCTGCCCACGGGCTACACCTTGTCGTTGTGAAGGGGCTCAGTATCTAACGACCCAGACGACTAAATAGGGAGTCTGGTTTTTAACTAGCTTCCTATCTAGTAAGAGGAGAAGGGAAGCAAACTAGCTCCAACGCGGGAACCTCAACGGATTTAGAAGCGGATGGAGAAAATTGTTCTCAACGTTAAAGAAGGCGGAAGAGGAAACCTACAAGCCAAGGGGTAGATGGGACTCCAAAGCTTTGGTTAGCAACCCGTCTAGGAGAAGGAAACTCTAAAATAAATCCCCGATCCACTAGGAAGGTGGTTGTGCGTCTGGGCTGGTAACCCGACCAAACTCATCTCTCTCACAGTGTTCAGCCGGACGGATTTAATGGACGACATATGAAACTGTCCAAATTTCAAATAATATGCGGAACTATACATAAAACATTAAAGAATAAAACAAGAAGAGATACTAGATTGAAGTTCTATAAAACATTGCCAGTTCCTGCATTACTTTATGGGAGCGAAACTTGGGTAATGACCAAACAATTGCAAAGTAGAATACAAAGCGCAGAAATGAACTTCCTTAGAAGAACAAAAGGCTGCACAAGATTGGATCGGATAAGGTATGAAGATATAAGAAGAAAGTTAAATATATATCCATTGAATGAGAAAATCACATGTGGAAAGAATGAATGTAACAAGATTACTAAGAGCAGCATTCAACTACAAGCCAAGAGGTTCAAGGAAGGTAGGAAGGCCAGTGAAAAGATGGACAGAACAACTGTGAGGCGGAACAGGCAATTTATGGCTAGCCCGTAAAGTGAAGACAAATGTCAGGAAAACTTTAAGGCCCAAACGGTCCCCGATATCATATGGCCATCATCATCATCATCCTTATAATTATCATCATCCTTCACCGGTGTGGAAAGCAACGGGAAGCTACCACACCTACAATTACCTAGTAAAGCTGCAAAGCTTAGAATGAAAATGTTATGATTGCAGTGAAAGACCTGCCCTCGGGCAGAATTATTATGGATGGATATATGCCCATCTGTTGGACGTAAGCAACACTTGCTATATTATTAGATTAGATTAGATTAGATTTATTTAGCCTGGTGGAGTTAAAGCCATGTGGCCTTCTCTTCCACTCACCAGGACAAATATATATTACATCAGAATATAACAACCTGAATTAACTCTTAATATTAAATACTAAGCAAAAATTTGATCAAAGAGATAATATCTATTATATTACGATCTATAATGCAACCAGTTAATGTTAGTTAAAATTAAGCCTAAAACTAATAATAAAGTGTATACAAGTAAGACATATTAAATTGTCCCGGTCTAATGTATATAAAAAACAAAGAAAAATAATGAGATACAGAAAACTAATTTTACGTTTGTACAATATTTAAAACAAAACAAAATAAAATACTCGTATTTGTTAATCTCAATATTATTTTTATAAATAATTAAATGTATTAATTGTTAAAAGAATACTATCAGAGAGGTATCGCCTCACTATGAAGGTTGTCCGGCTATATAAATGCTTGACAATGATTAACATGCGGAATTATCATAGTGGCGGTGGTAGGCATCTCTGTATTTAATTATATATAACAGCTGGGGGGAAACAAAGCAAGGCACTTGACGACCATTATAGTAAGGCTATAGAACTAAATATTTTACGGCAATGAACCAACACGCACACACTACTGAGTAACACTAAGAAATTGGGACTGGAAGTAAATATCAATAAAACTAAATATATGGCCACACGTAGAAATTCATTATATAATGGAAATGGACAGCTAATGAAAAATGAGGGAAATTTTGAGGAAGTGGCTGAATTCAAATACCTAGGAACAATAATCACAAATAGGAATGAGATGCACAAAGAAATTAAACATAGGCTCATTCAAGTCTGGAAATGCGTGCTATTATGCATTGCAGAGACTCTTGATGTCCCAACTCCTTTCAAAAAACGTTAAACTGAAAATATATAAAACTATTGTTTTACCAGTTATATTATATGGATGCGAAACATGCATTCTTACTTTAAGGCAGGAAAGGAGATTACGAGTATTTGAGAATAAAGTTCTTAGGAAAATTTTTGGACCAAGGAGAGATGAAGAGACTGGTGAATGGAGAAGACTGCATAACAGTGAATTACATGGTCTTTATATGAAGCCAGATATAATGAGAACAGTTAAGTCTCGTAGGCTGCGATGGGCAGGACATGTGGCACGAATGGGGAATGAAAGACGTGCATGAAAGCTTCTTGAAGGAAAGCCAGAGGGGAAACGCCCAGTTGATAGACCAAGAATGAGATGGGAGAATAACATTAACTATGATTTGAGGGAAGTAGATTATACAGGGGTTGATTGGAAAACAGTGGGATAGGGATATGTGGAGAGCTTATGTCCGCGCGGCCATGAGCCTACGGGTTCGATAGTGCCAGTGAGTTAGTTTTATTGAATAACATTTCCATTTATCCAGACTGAGCCACAACGACGCGTGGCCGGGTACAGCTAATTTTAGGTAAAAATGTGTAGTTATTGTCTATTAGGCCTATTGATATTTGTTAATTACATTGCTATTATTATAATTGACAATAATAAGACGTGATTTAAGGCACTGATTGATGTACAGTATTAGATTGTTCTTTGCTTTTTGAGTTGGGAAGTTTAATTGCTAACAATAAATATTACCACGACTGTCATAAATTACAGCTGATATCTGGCCCCAGGGATCGTCTGCTCGGCTGCACACAACAATCTCATTAATGACCATCTTAAGAGTCCTGGCATCGACTGCCATAAGTTTCATTTTTCCCAGATCATTCTTAGAGTGCTTTTGCCGTTATCCATTCATGCACCCATCGGCCATTATCATTCCACCCTTTCTTCATATTAATATCCTGGTTTCTAGATATTTTATGCAAATGCCTCAGGTTGTCTTTCGACATTCCTGGTGTTCTCTCCTGGCATGGCGTACTTGTAACCCACTTCTGAGGTTGGGGCGTCTAGAAGATGGGGTTACGTTGCCTCGATGATATAATGGGTGATGATGGTAGTGGTGCGCCAGGAGAGTCTCTAATTCTAAGCTTAATCTAAGATGAATATGAATGATGATGATGATTGCGATGGCCATATGATTTCCTGACATTTTTCTTACAGATGACGAAAAACCCTGATAAAAACCTCACCCAGAAAAACTGTCCCTACCGGGAATCGAACCCGGGCCCACTGCGTGACAAGGCAGCACGCTACCCCGACGTTTCTACAAATATAACATAAAACAAATCATTCTTTCTTTCTTTCTTTCAACTTGGGAGTATGTAGGAACTAATTGTTTGATGTTTCTTTGTTTGAGAGGTTAACAGACGGCCGCGTTGATCTAGTGATGCTCTTCGCCGCTATTCCCGAAGGTCGCGGGTTCAATTCCGGCCTTGGTTAATGGAGTACAAACTAAATTGGAAACACCATCTTGAAGGAATGAGTTCAAATCGGATCCCCAAAGCTGTTTATAATTATATACCAAGAGGACGAAGATCTCTGGGCCGTCTTATGAAACGCTGGAGGGAAAATTTTCTATAGGATCGTAACAGGCCTTGGCCTAATACTTGGAAGGAAGAAGAAGAAGAAGAAGACCCTCTTAATGTATTTGTATAATGTTAAAATAATATATTGTAAAAAAATCATTCGGCCATCATCATCCTTATGATTATTATTTCAACGGTGTGGAAGGCAAACGGGAAGCTACTACACCTATAACTCCCTACTAAAGCTGCAAAGCATTGCATGAAAATGCTATGATTGCAGTGGAGGACCTGACCCTGTGCGGAACATTATGGGATAGAATATTACTAGGTATGATCGATGAAGGTAAACCATTTTTAAAAAAATATTTTTATAAGATTAATCTCAATTCCTTCGTAATTCGCTGAAATTTGATAAATTGACCCTCAGTTACATAAAAATATGTGATATTGTTTATAAAGTTATAGGCCTACCTGTTTTATTGTGCGCTGTCATTTTTGCAGCTGTTGACAACAATAGAGAGAATATAATTACAGTTGTTTGACGTTAAAAACTGGAAAGCGGAAGGTAAATGTTACATTACATCGCTCTCACAATAAAAATGACCCTAAAACTATTAATGAGTCTACAGGAAACTGTAGCTCATCGCTCTTCTATTTAAATATCAACTGTTTGTGTAAATTATAATAATGTTTCATTTTAGAGTTGCATTCCCTACCTCCTTGACGTCTTATACTCACTTTATCAACTTCCACGTACAAGAAGGTGTACATTCAATTTACTTTATACTTGGGACGAGTTGCAAGTACATATTTCTTAATTCATTAGACGCTAACTGCCAACAACTATTAAAATGCGTTGCAAGAAACATCATTAGTACTAAATGAACACTTAAACTTATAAATATAAATTCCATCCATAGTCATTCTGCCCGAGGGCAGGTCTCTTACTGCAATCACAGCATTTTCATGCTATGCTTCGCAGATTTACTAGGGAATTAGAGGTGTGGTAGCGTCCAGTTGCTTTCCATACCGGTGAAGGATGATGATGATGTCCGGATGATTTTCGGAGACCGTTGCGCCCTAAGCTTTCTGACATTTGTCTTACAGGTGAGGAAAACCCCCGAAAAAAAACCTTACCGAGGAGTCTGTCCCGACCGGTAATCGAACCCGGACCCGCTGCGTGACAAGGCAGCACGCTACCTCGAGAGCACTGCGGTTAGATATAAATAACTTCCTAAAGTACGTAAAGTGATCCCACTACAGGCCTCAGGAGGCCCTTGGGGTAGTAGGAAGTTAAGGCTCCCACTTTTTCTGGACAATCGGCACTTGATGTCAGCCGGGGTGTCAGCCCTGCGTGACGGCCGCTTTACCCCCAGAACAAATGTCTGGTACTCATTTCCGTTAGATGCTGAGTCGACCACAGTATAAATATGTATTGGTCAATTCTGGAAATGCATGCTATTATGCATTGCAGGGACTCTTTGTCTTCCCAAACCTTTAAAAAAATGTTAAACTGAAAATAAATAAAACTATTATTCTCCCAGTTATATTATATGGATGTGAAACATGGACTCTTACTTTAAGGGAGGAGAAGAAAGAAATTACAAGTATTTAAGAATAAAGTTCTTAGAAACAATTTGGGCCAAAAACAGATGAACAGACAGCTGAAAGGAGAAAACTACATACTAGTGAGCTACATATTATGTATCGGAAGCCAGTTAAGTCTCCTAGGCTGCGATGGGCAGGATATGTACCACGTACTGGGGATGAAAGAGAAGAGGTGCATGGAAGCTTCTGGTAGGAAAACCAGAGGGAAAACGCCCAGTTGTTAGACCAACAATGGCGTGGGAAAATACATTATCAATGATTAACGGAAGTAGATTATACGGGGGATGATTGGAAAACATTAACTCAGGATAGGGTTATATGAAGAGCTTATGTCTGCGCGGTCATGAACTTATGGGTTCCACAGAGTCAGTGAGTTAGTTAAATATTTAAAGGTCATTAGAAATCCATACTAAATGCAATCCGCTAGAATAATAATATGTTTAGGAGTATTCCACAATACAGTGTTTCACCTTCAACCCAAAGTGATTTGTCGCCAGACTTTCCTGTCTAAAGCATCTTCTTCCCTCAAATCTCTAGCTTCCATACTTATCCTTACTATATAATTATAATATAGTTTTTTTTTATGTCGCTTTGTGTCAGTTTAGATTATGTACAGTGCACGCTAATATTTCTTAATTTAAAATAATGAAATTAGGGATAATATGAAACAAAACTTCGTACATTGAAGAATTATTGTAAAATACAGTTTTTGCACGATAGTGCGTTCTGTAGTAGGCTACTTACAGGAATGGCGAGCATGATTGAAAGTACAATTTCCTAAATTTCGGAATAGCCAACATATATATATATATATATATATATATATCCAAACAGGTATACTGTAATATTACAAATTACCTACCTAGGGCGGGAAGCAAAACCACTGCCCTTTATGTATACTACGTACAATGTACATACAGTGCGATCAATATAGCATTGGACAGCAGACGCAGGGTTTGTGCTGAGCGGTGACGAAGGCTTACACGTGCAGACACGGGACTAGAAATGTGCGCAGACTCAGCAATATACAAGCACATCCCACGCATTCACGATCGCAGTCAGATTGTATGCTTCAAGTGGATAAGGTGCTGGCTCGCTTTACCTTGTGTACTGAATGGCGTGTGTATACGTTATTTCAATTTTAAAATTTGTATCTTATAAAACATAAGTGTAAACTGAATGACGTGTGTATAAGTGTAAAGTGTAAACTGTATAACTTAATGGCTAATAATTTTTCTACTGAACAACGTGTATTTATTTATGATCAACATTTGTTAACTCAGTCTGCCAGCCAAGTACGAAGACTTTTTGAAACACGATTCCTGGGAGTAAAAATTTCGTCATGTTCAACAAGGTTGAACCATAAACTGAATCTGCAATTGTAAATGGGGCCTCAAAGTACTCAAAAGCTTGAAGGGCTGTAAAATATAGGCCTAAAATAACTGTTAGGAATAGTCCTTGAAGAGCTCGAACAGTTCCGTAATCTGTACAACAAATTTTATAAAGAGGTGTCAAAAAATGTATGTACAGCGAAGGTGAAGAGTTCCAGAACCTGCTTCAATGAAGTTAGTAAATACGACAATTTGTAAAATAGTTACGAGATTGTGTTGTTGTATCACCGCGATCCTACGCTGTCCGTTCCCCGCCGCGGAGTGCGTCAGCAGTGCATAGTGAAATCCCCGTGTCTGCTGTCCAGTGCTACACTGATCGTACTGTAAAACAATGTATCCAAAAGGCAGTGTTAATATATGCTACTTTATACGAAACAAATCACTGCATTTTAAATGAAATAAACCTTATATGAAACAATATAAAACAATCAATTCGTACTTGCCGCAATTTTATACCCGATTGGTGTCACGGCCTTAGTAGTGTCAACTAAGTTATTTTCGGCATACAGTGCGATCAGTATAGCATTGGACAGCAGACTGGGTTTTCTGTCTATAAAAACTAAATACCAAAAGCAGACGTGACAATGTATCTTTCCAATATTCTCTAGAATAGGAAACAATTCTCAATTAAAGAAATATGCAGACATAATAACATCGCAGAGCACAAACCTGTGTCTGCTGTCCAATGCTATACCGATCGCACTGTACAATGGCCACACTGGCTAACGTCAGTCAGCTGTTTATAATGAACGCAAATATTTTTCAACAAAGATATTATGTTACTATTACTTATTATTTTGAAAACACCATCGTGCAAAAAAATAATGTAGAACACACGTTTGTGAAGTGTTTTGCAGAATCTCGGAAATTAAAAATATCGTTATCGCTCGGTTTTAATCATTTCCTCGCTTCTGTAAAAACCACTTCCCAATCTCCATTTTACTATTATAATACCTTTTGGAAATTTCAGGATTAGCTCATTTCAACTCAACAGTAGAATTCCTCTTTCAGTCCTTGTAAGATAAATTACCAGACCATTATTTTTAGTTAATTCGGAGAGTATGTTAATGTATTCCATTTGGTACCCGGGCATCTCGTAAAATGTAACAATTCCGCCCTTCCCCAGTTTTTTTCATTAATAATTCTGGACAAAAAATATAGTTGAAATATTAAACATGTTTTTGACGTGTGTCAAATGGTCCGTCAGTTGTAATTAATGCAGCCCCTTCTCCTGCCTTTAATAAATAATTCGTTAATCAATATACATGCCTACCTGCCTATTAAAAAGTTAAATTCTACAATCCTACAAAAATGTACACAAATATAAATTGTACATTATGTCAGCATAAATCGCTATGTTTCATTTACAAATGTCTATTCATTCAGCAAAGTGGCTTCGTGGTAATTTACAGAACTCTATTTTGGAGATACACACCTTCAATTCCAGGATACGACCAATTTGTTTACCGGTTATCCGACCGTTATTGTCAAATAGTTGCAGACGAAAGGCGAGTTGAGGAAGTTCGGAAAATGTGAACACTTATGTTTGAGTGGACCCTGTTAGTATCTTCTTTAATTAGTGCTGCTCTCGAACAGAAACTATTTTAACTTCTTCCCATCATCAACTTTGACGGGTTCTAGGCCAGTTCTTTTATACTTTGTGAGAAAAAGGGTCTATTTGTGATATTTATGAAAACGACAATTTTAAAAGTTTTTCAAGCTAAGAATTAATTCTTAATTTCTGCTATTGAATATTATAAATATTGAAAAATCTCCTAAATATATTATATTATGCAGATCACATTTTAATATACTACGGGTTTGGTTTGATATTATGTAACATGACTGCTATATAAAATAAGTAAACATAACAAAGGAATTCGGTTAATGTAGACCCTCCACGAGGCGTTGACTTGGGTCCACTTTACACGAATACATATATTTTGTCAATGATGATATCATCAGTAAAAAGAAATGCACTTAATTAATGCTATTTCATATCTTCAAATGATTATTTATCTATCTTCGGGTTCTTACAGCTGCTGCCATCTAATCTCCAAAGCCTTAGGATCTTGGGGAATTTCAATGCTTAGCCCTCTTGCTTGCATTAATGTCTTCATGTTTTCCCTCCATGTTAACTTTTGTCTCCATCTTTTCTTCTTTCTGGTCGGTTGCCATTGATATAGTTGCTTCCATTCTTAAAATATGACCTAACCACTTTAATTTCTTCTCCTCAATTCTTTCAATTATGCTTTCTTCTGCTTCCATTATGTTTCTAATTTCCTTATTTGTGACATGTTCTAATTTTGACTTTCTGGCACTTCTGCGTAAATAATCTTGTAATTTTAAAAAACCCAAAGACCGTCGCTGTCTTCATATGAATCATATGTGAATGTTATGATCAACAATAATTTTTCAAAACATTAAATACATAACAACGCTTTTTCATTGCGATCAGTCATAAATATTTTCAGGTTAATCTGAGGCTGTCTGTATAAATTAATAGAGTAAGCAAACTAAGTAACTCATTAATAGGTTCGTTTTTACTGAGTAATGTATTACAGATTGTCCACCGCTGTGGTCTCCGGGAAGCATGCTGCCTTGTCACGCAGCGGGCCCGGGTTAGATACCGGTCGGGACAAGTTTTTGGGTGAGGTTTTTTTTTTCGGGGTTTTTCTTCACCTGTAAAGACAAATGTCAGGAAACGTTACGGCCCAAACGGTCCCCGAACATCATCTGGCCATCATCATCATAAGTAATGCCACGAGTGATTCCCAAATTACCGATAAATTCACGACTCACGAAATGAGGAGTGAATTTATCTAGAGAATTTGGAAATCAAGAGTGGCATTTGTTAGGACTATTTAACGAATAAAATTAAGCTGTTTACTCACAAACCATTATTTAACTATAGTTATTTTAAAATATTTATATATTTAATGTAAACGGCCATGTTTGAAAACAAATGAGAAACGATTGGTACGCTTCATTTTCTTTCATTTGTTCATCAGTGCAACCAGATCATATTATTTATTGCCAAAGGATCGCAATGTTGTAAGAATGCACCCTAGTGGAGAAATTTATAACCAACGATATATGTATTAATTAATTTCTGATGTCCTATGATGTAAATATGTCAATTATATTTTTCTGCAACGTTATTTCCTGGAAAATAATTCGTTTAAGAAAGTGCAAACAGTGGTTTCCTTTTTTTTTTTTTTTTTTGTGGTATAATCAATTGTAGAAATGTTTTTATATTATCTGTCGCATGCGCTTTCGGGTGACATCCAAGCACTATATATACAATCTGGTAGCCGTATTTCTTGCAGAGTCAGTCACTGCAAAATAATGCTATGACCTATTCACAAAGTTAAAAAGGAGGTGCTTTTTTTATTATGATAAACTTTAGTTGGCAAATTCTAGGCGAAACACGACTGTGATTGGTTGTAAATAAAAAATCATTGAAATGTGATTGGTCATTGACTCCCATCGGGGGAATGAGTTTAACAGTCATCATTAACATATTCATTAAGTTTAGGATTAAGGCCTCTCCTGGCGCATCATTGCCGTCATCATCGCCTATCATATATCATCAGGACAGCACCCAACCTCAGAAGTGGGTTGCAATAACGCTATGCCAGGAGAGATACCAGAATGTCGAAATGAGAACGTGATAGCATTGAACAAAAAAAAAGTATTAGAGATATGTTGGACGCTAATTCTGATACTGTTCATAGCGCACTATTTTTTGTTATTACTCTCTGTAAAATAGAAGTCTCGTTCTAAAATCAAGCGGTTCAATAAGGTTGGAAAGTTTGACAAGTTTAGTAGATTGCAAGTTTTCTCTCTAGCATATAAATCTAATTCGCTTCCAAGTTAAAAATGATTTGCTCCAGTGAGCCTTTCCAGATGTACGTAATTTAAAGAAGGAACGGCTGTTATTTGATTAAGCAAACCACATAATTACCTTCCAACCATTAAAAATATCCCTCCTCCATAATCATCATATTTAAAACTCAGTACCTAGTAATTATTGAAACCCAAATTTTTATACACAGTAAAGCATAGCAGAGAAAGAATCAAGAATGTAGAAATAAGCCGTTCAATGAATAAAGAAAAATATGTAGTTCAGACACTTTTTAAATAACACCCGTCAACATGATTTTTGTCTCATGAGTACCAATAGTTGTACTTAATGCAGTTTTTCACTGTGTTTTCAAATATGTATTCGGAATTTCTCCATCATCCACAGTTTTTTAAATTCAATTTCAATTAATGGATTTAAATAATTATTTGTTTAATAAACATTTTTTCGTCCATTTGTCCATTGTAAAATAAAACCAAATAAGCTAACTCAGGAGATTTCAGCTATGGAAAAGAAATATCAAGGCAAATGGAATCCTAATATGCTGGCCGATTATTGTTGGACCATCAAGCTCCTCAGGCGAATATATACGTAACAGAAAATCGTCATTTCTTACTTTCTAGGTGATTCCGAATGTTCGAATATTGTCTAGTTACGAATGTAGAAAATATTAAAGTGTTCAAAATTATAAATGCCTGTCTCTCAGAAATCTTGCGTGATGGAGAAAAAGCTATATAATATTTGAATTCAGGAGAAAAAATAATCACTTTTTTTTCTGAGACAAAAAAAAAAGGTTTATTTTTTGTTGCTCAGTGTAATTCACAATGGGTTAAATCAAGGAGACGCACTATTTCCTTTCTGTTCGGGGACCGTTTGGGCCTTAAAGTTTCCTGACATCTGTCTTGCAAGTGAGGAAAAACCCTCATCCAGGAAACTTCTCCCGAGCGGGAATCGAACCTGGACCCGCAGCGTGACAAGCCAGCACGCTACCTCGAGACCACAGCGGTGGATATTAGACACGACTATTATAAATACAATAGGCGTATCACACAGTTATACAGGGTGTTCTAAAATTCCTCTTACAAACTTCTAGGACTTATATCGGGGACTGAGTTGATAATATTTAGAATTGGAAATCATGTCCGGAAACTTATCGTTTCCGTGCTACAGCCGTTTGAAAACAAGCATTGCCTGAACGTACGTCACGTGTCCCAACAAGTAATAGTTTCGCGATTCGTCTAAATCGAAAATTTAGCTATCGAGTATTCCAAGACTTGGTGTTTTTTTGAAATGTCAACTTTTTTGGAAATTTTGAAAACTGTAAAAAAATGATTGTGGAGGGATTCAGTTTCCATTTTCTTTGTTTGGTTATTAATGAGTAGGATTGTAAAACAAGTGATGTTCACGCCTCATAAGAAATTAGTTGTAAAAGTGGTCGCGTTAAAAACATGTTTTTAAACGGGTGTTTTAGGGAAACGGTAAGTTTCCGTACATGTTTTTGAATACTAAATATGATCAACTCAGTCCCATCTACAAGTCCTAGAAGTTTGTAAGGGGAATTTTAAAGCACCCTGTATAATATTATTGCATGATCATATACAGAGAATATCATCATCATCATCATCTTAAGGCACGACAACTTCAAAAGTGAAAGTTTTGGCCTTCTCAACAATCTTCTCCCATGCCAATCTGTCTCTTGCCATATTCAAATTAGTCACTTTCATTTTCCTTAGATCGTTCATTGAGTCATCCTCCCATCTGATCTTCGGTCTTCCTACAGCTCTGCCTCCTACAGGTTTCCATTTGTAGAGTTTTTTGACCAGTCTCTGATCATCCATTCTTATCAAATGCCCAAGCCAACCAATTCTGAGAGATCTTATATGGTTTACTATGTTCTGATTTTTTATTAATTTGTTTATTTCGTTATTTGTTTTGATTCTCCGACATTTATCAATTCCTCTATTTGGTCCAAATATTCTTCTTAAAATTGTTCTTTCAAAAATTATTAAATTCTGTTTTATTGTTTCTTTTAGGACCCAAGTTTCACAAGCGTATGTAACTAATGGTTTAATGAGTGTTTTGTATAACCTTATTTTGCAGTTTTTTATATTAATTTGCTTTTAAATAAGGTTCTATTTGCAAAATAAGCTTGATTCCCATTTACCAATCTTTCTTTAATTTCCTATTCTAATGTATGATGTCCATTTACTTTGGTACCTAAGTATTTGAATGATTCTAAAGTCACCGAACCGAATTGCAACAATACCGGTATTATACAACTACAGATAATTTTACGAGTTGTGAGCGGCCAAAACGATGATGAAGTGACCAGAATTTCAGTCAAAAGTTGGCACGTTGCATGACAGATGGTTTATGATGAACTATATGTGGACATACAAATCTGCGGTACAGCTTGTATTGGGGACTGAATTCTTAATACGGGTCTGTGTACAGCAGTCAAAGCCACAAAAGGAATATTAGCTCAAAGAAATAGCAGCTTTGTGCATAAGTGACGAGTGGCGCCATTGTCACATGAAGCTGCAGTTATGTGTATTAACAAGATCATACATCCTTTGTCAACTCTCCGTTAAGTTAATTTCAAAATATTATAGGCTTAGTTATGTCCAAATTAAACTCAATGCTGTTTAATACATCGGTGAGCCAAGATGCAGTTTCTACACTCTGTATATCAAAATAATAATAATAATAATAATAATAATAATAATAATAATAATAATAATAATAATAATAATAATTATTATTATTATTATTATTATTATTATTATTATTATTTAACCTTACCGACCACGATGACATAGGATATATGGCTAATAAATTAAAAGGAGAATATGAAAAATGGGGACTTCATATAAACATTGAGAAAACTAAATATCTGTATATAGGAGAAGAAATGGAAAATACAAATTTCAACAATGGAGAGGAACTAAAACCTAGTATTGAATGCACTTATTTAGGAACAAAATTAGTATTTTCAGGCGATAACACAGTGGAATTTAAAAATTGAATAGCACAAACAAAACAATCAAAACAATCAATAACTGATTTAAACTCTGTTTGGTGGAGCAAAAATATTACAAAACATAGAAAATCACAAATATATCAAATCATAACTCAGAGCATTATAACATATGATGCTGAAGTCTGGCAAATTCCTAGCAGGGAAATGAAAAGAATTTTAAGTACAGAAATGGATGTTTTAAGAAGATCAGCTGGAAAATCTAGAATGAATTGAATACGGAATAAAGAAATAAGGGAAATTATGGGTGTACAAGAGGAGCCGGATATCATAGACATTATAGAAAAGAAAATATTACAGTGGTATGGCCATGTCAAAAGAATGCCAGAACAAAGATTGCCAAAAATTGTTATGGAATGGATCCCAATGGAAAGGAGGAAGAGAGGAAGACCGAAGAAAACTTGGATGGAAGGGGTACAAGCAGCTATGAATATCAGAGGAATGGAGGAAGATCAATAGATGGACAGAGAGGAATGGCGTTTGGTTTCCGTAAGACGGCGGCAGCTGCCATGATACCGGATTATTATTATTATTATTATTAATCATACCCCTCAGATGTAGATCAATAAACAATTCCAGATAACCAACAGTGTTTTATCTTTAAAAGAGGCAAACGAATGTAAATAGGAAAGAAAAAAGAAATAACACTGAGCAACAAAAAATAAACTTTTTTTTTCTCTCAGAAAGAAAAGTATGTGATTCTGATAGTTGTTTTTCTCCTGAATTCAAGTATGATATCGGATCTTCTCCAACACACAAGGTTTTCGAGAGACAGGATTTTATAATTTCAAACCCTTTAATATTTTCTACGTTCGCAACTATTCAACATTTGAACATTCTGGACGCACCTCACCTAGAAAGTAAGAAATGACGATTTTCTGCTATATTTGGCCTGTGGAGCATCCCTCTTGATGGTCCAACAATAATCGGCCAGCATATTAGGATTCCATTTGTCTTGATATATCTTTTTCATAGCTGAAATCTCCTGAGTTAACTCACTTGGTTTTATTTTACAATGGACAAATGGACGAAAAACGTTTATTAAAAAAATAATTATTTAAATCCATCAATTGAAATTGAAATAAAAAAAAAACTGTGGGTGATGGACAAATTCCGAACACATATCTGAAAACACGATAAAAAACTGCATTAAGTACAACTATTGGCACTCATGAGACAAAAATCATGTTGACCAGTAAAATCGACCGCGGATCAAACCCTACGCCTTGTGTATAAGAAGTAAGCACTCTAAAACTGAACTAAATGTTGCATTCTCGTTTCGTCAATGAACGGGGGCATTTCACTGAAAACAACAGCTTAGCATTACGGCGTTGGGTCATATAATTCGTACTCTTGTGAACTGCGCAGAAACTTATTCTTCTTCTTCCTTTCCAGGATTAGGTCAATGTGACCTGTTCCGATCTCAAAGCCCATCGTTTCCATGGCCGTCCCAAATAACTGTTACATGCGGTTTGTAGGTGTTGATCATTTTGGTAACCTTGTATTGTTCATTCTGTCTCAATGTTCTTTTCATCTGCATTTGTGCTAAAACTCGTGTATTTTAACAAAAATAATTATAATTTATAACACGAATATATTATTTGAACATGAACTATATTACGATAAAACTTTGCAGACAAATTACTTCATTCACATTTTTTTATCGTTTGATTTTTTTCGTCAATGACAGCGATTTTTTTAATCGCCACATTTTGTATTTTTTTTTAAATTTTCTTCCAGTTATTTTATTAAGAACTTTTCTTAGATTTATGGCACGCAAAATGACATAAAACCTGATAAAGAGGCCTCTCAAAAATTGTCGCCACGTTTACGCCCAGATTTGAACTACGAACGTAAATAAACATGAATGTAAATATGGGATGATAATTATTTCAAAATAAAGTGATTTAACTAAAGCGTTAATAATAACATAACAGTGAAAGCTAGATTTCTGTAAAAGAGAATATTTCATCACTTCATGTGGATGTAAAGTACAGAATGAAATCTTTGAAGAATTCCAAGTTAAAGTAAATATATTATTAGGCGAACAAGTTCTATTTAGTTCCACTCTCTCCTCCTCCCCTTCATGTTAAGCTACTAATTAGATGTATTCATTTAAACAGTCATTTTCTTTTCAGTTCCAGACAAAGTTTTCATACAATCTAAACAAACTCAGAAATTAGCTATGTTCCTAGAGAACACAACTCTTATTAAGTCATCGCCATAATATAAGGATCTACTTCTTCTAATGGCTACAGCCCAAAGCGGGCCCGGGTTTTCTTGATGCGAGACCTCCACTTCTCTATCCAATGCTCTCTGTTGTCAGTTCCTACAGTTCAGGATTTGATGACAATCTTCCTTCACTGATCAACACTTTTAAAATTCATATTAAAGCACCGTTGAGGTTATATAATAAGATGTAACGTATAAAATTGGGACCTGGTAAGTCAGTCGTCCTCAACTAAATTATTAAATACTTCCAATATGGAGGCAATTCAAAATCAATGTTCCATCTTCTGTTTAAATTCTCGTAGTAAACTGCTAACTGGCTGTTAACTTGTGTGATTTTACCGTAACTATGTATCTGAGTAAATAATTTATAATTGGTTGATGTTATATGTAGAGCAGCTCACCCATTTGCTGTTGTCATGGTATATTTCAGGACTAGGGATCGGATTTGTATGTAATAAAAGGTAAGATTGCAATGCAGATAGTATATACACTGCTCAAAACAATTAGAGGAACACTATGAAATATGCAAATATTTTTTCATTGGATAAAGGTACAAACATGAAATTAATAAAGTACATTATTTGTGGTTATTTATTTATTGCTCATGTCAGTAAAAACAAATGAATAACGCTGTCAATTAACTTTTCAAATAATTCCGCTATGTAAGCAATGGAATCTTGTGCTTATTTTTCAAAGTTAAACACTCGTTATATAGAGTTAGTATCGTGTATGGCCTCCACGACATTCGATGACACTTTGGCACCTTCGTGGCATGCTCCCAATAAGATTCTGGATTTCCTCTTGCGGGATATTCTCCCATTCCTCCTTCAGAGCATCTCCAAGTTGCTGCAGAGTTTGTGGAGCTTGATGTTGGTTCCTGACCTTCCTGTCTAGAAGATCCCACAAGTGTTCAATAGGGTTGAGGTCTGGGCTGACCGCTGGCCACTCCATTACCTCAATTTCATTCCTCCTCAGGAAATCCCTGGTGACAGCCGCAGAATGTGCCCTGGCATTATCCTGCATAAACAGAAATCCAGGGCCTACTCCAATGGCAGTAGGTACTACATGCTCTTCCGGAACGTGCTCGATATACCGGACAGCATTCAGTCGCTGGGGAACAAGTACAAGGTCCGTACGATTGTTGTACATAACTCCGGCCCACACCATTATGGAACCTCCTCCGAATCTATCAATTTTCTCTACAGCCTCTGCAGAAAATCTTTCCCTGGCCGTACCCACACCCTCAATCGACCATCACAACGTGTAATACGATACCTGGATTCGTCCGAGAAGAGCACAGACTCCCACTGGTTCAGGTTCCAATCACCATGGTTTTCAGCATACGTCCGTCTTGCTGCCTTATGCCCATTTGTTAAGCGTGGTTTTAAACGGGCCTTTTTGGACGAATATTCTCTTTCCTTAATCTGTTCCTTATGGTTTGGTCTGAAACTCGGATTCCGAAAGCCATATGAAGGTCATTCTGCAGGTCTTTTGCAGTTTTTGTACGCTGTCGAAGAGCAGAAAGAACAACATATCTGTCATCCTGGGGGCTTGTTTTAAATTTACGGCCCTGGCCACGTCTTCTACAATACTGATCAGTCTCTCTGTGCCTGTTGCGTAACCTGGACACCACGGAAAGAGAAACCCCAAGCTCTCTAGCCACTTGTCGCAGTGATTGACCTTGTCGTAAAAGATGTAGAGCATGATACACTTCAAACTCATTTAAATGCCTCATTTTGCCAGAGACTTCAATAAACAAGGCAATAATCAACATTCGTCACTATAGCAACATCAGGAAGCTTACCAATTAGAAGTGGCCAGTGCCTTCCAAAATAAAAAAAATTCTCTATATTTGTTATTTGAGGTAATTTCTCTGTATTTAGGCCATGGATCTTTAAAATTTGTATCCAATGATAAAATTAATAATTCAATTTACATATTGTCCAACTTTCAGCATCACAGCTTTAAAAAACAATTACTTATTCAATTTATTACAAGTGTTCCTCTAATTGTTTTGAGCAGTGTATTATTCAACTGTTTGTGTGTGAAACAAGATAAAAGACAGTCAGAAGTCTTACTTCTCATTATATTATTCAACTGTTTGTGTGTGGAACCAAACAAAAGACAGTCAGAAGTCTAACTTTCTTATTATACTTTCAACTGTTTATGTGTGGAAACAAAACAAAAGACAGTCAGATGTCTAACTTCTTATTATACTATTCAACTGTTTGTGTGTGGAACCAAAACAAAAGACAGTCAGAAGACTAACTTCTTATTATACTATTCAAGAGTTTGTGTGTGGAATCAAAACAAAATAAAAGTCTAACTTCTTCATTATACTATTCAGAAACCAAAATAAAAGTCAGAAGTCTAACTTCTCATTATACTATTCAACTGTTTGTGTGTGAAAAAAAACAAAAGACAGTCATAAGTATAACTTCTCATTATACTATGTTGCAATCTTAACTTTTAGCACATAAAAATCCGCCCCTAACCATGACTTACTATATTTGTCGTAAGGTTTTATCTAACACGTTTGTAGGGCAGAATACCTGAATATGTCACCCACAGTAGGTGATGAAACGTCAAGAAGACAACACATCAAGAACACGACCCAAAATCCCGAAAAGGTATTTTAGAGTAAATATCGTAAAACCAAACTTTTGCATGCTAAAATACGATTGTAAAAATAATGGCTATTCTTTATTTTTAAACAGCTCTCGTATAACAAATGGACAAGTTACGTGAGCTATTATAGACTATAGACTCTAGATATTAAAAAATCTTTTGATCATCCATTTTTTTATAAAACAACCGTCAACAAGATTTGCGAACGTTTAATGTTCTAAAAGAGGACAATTTCAAACAACTTTGAGGATCCTTGTTTCATCCTCCTGATTTCAATCATTAAATTAAAACCCTTCTAAAAAAGAAATGGAAAGGGGGGATGTTTCATTTGTTAAAACAAGAAGATAAAAAAATGATGTCAGTGAAGTGGAAGAAAATACGACAAAGTGATCTGAAAATAACCAGAATGTATTGGAAACAATTCACGCGGACGGATACAATCTGTGCTGAAGCGTTACCACATCAAATGGTTAAACATTTTTATGCAAAAAAGAAATAAAGTTCAAAAGCTCTAATTAAGCATTAAATCAATGCTACTTCCTGTATCAGCCAGGAAAAAAAGAGAGTTTTCTTCTTTAATGCAGAATTATACTTTCAAACAACACAACAAAAAAGGAGAAAACAATCGGTAATTGCGACGATAATGCATTCGAAAGTGGTTATTAAAGATACAGCTACTGTTATTTAAGCCAGTTCTTTGGTTCTAATATTAAGAGATTTTGGATATGTAGCCGTGGTCCATGACTGGTGTTTGTTTCAGAAGTTTCTTCCTCAATTGCGGACGGAATTTTCAATGAGAGTACTTCCACAATTACCTAGAAGTTCTCGATACAGAAGATGTCCTCCGCAGTCGAGGGAGAAACGTCTGGAAGAAATACCATGGCTACATTGCACGTAATCTTTTAATATTATGATTACCGACCGTGAAAGTCTGCATTCGAAGTTGTTTGTTCCGTTAGTTCATCGGTTAGTTAGTTCCTTACTTTTTTAGTTCGTCAGGCAGTTTGTTATTTCTAAAGCATGGGCTTCATTGCAGACCACAGCAAGGGCTAATGTTAACAGTAGTTGAAGCACTGTGGCTGTATTTATTGATAATTAAAGACCGGATTATATGCAACATAACAAGCTAGAAATATACATGTAAATATGCATGAAAAATGCTTACAATATGCATGAAAATGCTTACAATATGCATGAAAAATGTTTACAATATGCATGAAAAATGCTTACAATATGCATGAAAAATGCTTACAATATGCATGAAAAATGCTTACAATATGCATGAAAAATGCTTACAATATGAATGAAAAATGCTTAAAATATGCTTGAAAAATGTCAATATATGCAATATCAAATCTTCTTGTAATCTTGTAAGCCCATGTTTCCTTTAACAGAGATTTAGGCGCTCTCCCCCTACAGGGAAGAATTTGAACCATACTAATTTAGTTACACTTGCTTTCGTATAGATGTAATTTGAGTGGTCCATGGTCAGCGTTCCATCTCATACTGACATCTAGGAAACCAAGATAGTACTAGGACGGGAAAATTCGGTAAATCTTGCTTAGAGGTCTTTTCATTCAGGCTTAAGGATCTTTTACGAGCCTGAAAATCTTCAGACTCGGGACCCACGGTTTAAAGCCCCTCCCGGAGGACTTACTCCTTGGATTTTTCCATCCTAAAAAACCCATCGACCGCGGCCGGGTTTGAACCGGCGACCCTCGGGACCAGAAGCAAGGAGCATAACCATTAGTCTACCGCGGCCTATATAAGAAGCTCGAAATATGCATGAAAAATGCTTAAAAATATGCGTGAAAATGCTTAAAATATGCATGAAAATGCTTAAAATATGCATTAGTTTTTTTTAAATATGCTTGAAAAATGTTTTTAAAATCTGCTTGATAAATGTGAATATATGCAATACCAAATAATAAACAAAAACAAAATAATCATTACATTATTAGATATTTTATTTCTAAATTAACATAATAATTTGTATTTTATTATATATTTAATAATATTAGTTATCAATCAGTATCAAGCACAACAAGTAATTTAACAAATTAAAATATTCTACATTTTGCTACTGTTGTAAACAGAAACGATGAGGTACTGTACCAAATGTTCGCTAGTAAGGTTATGTCTTCGATCGTTCAAAATATTTTTATGAACAGAAAAGGGCCGTTCTACGTCAACTGAAGTAACTGGGCAGTATTTGAATTTGGGTGCTATTTTGGCACTTATTTCTGGCAAAACCTCGCCAGTCCCATTTATAAAACTATTAATTTGACACAAAAGTTCAAAACCTGGGTTATCGTTCAAAATTTTTTCAAACTTTTTCCTCAAGTTTGCTTGGGAATACCTCCTGCAATAAGGAGTTTACTTGACGGATTATATAATTAACTGAATAGATTCAATCAATGCCGAAGCTTGAGTTTCAAGCTTTATAATATATGGGGAAAATGACTGCTAATCACAGCTATGCTTTTTATAAAATACCGGAATCGTTAAATGCTTTCTTGTACTGACAAAACTGCCAAAGTCTCTGCACTGTCGAAATCGTTTGCTACACTTCGAACTGTAAAACAAACACAGCTTTTTAAAATGTTGTAAATATAACGCGAAAAATATGCGTTATCACTAGTTTTTAGTTAAACTATGCAATAACAGGCGAAAAAGGTGTAAATATGCAAATGCATATGCAACATGCAAATGCATATAAACCAATCTCTATTGATAATATTCGTACACAGCGCGGGCCGTTATTACAGACAGTGTAACCTTTACTTAACTCCACTTGTTTCGGCTCCCTCAGCAACAAAGAAGACAATGTTATTTACTTCGCCAGATAGATATTTCGTTAATACTTTAGTTCGTCCGAAGAATTAAAATATTGTTCTTTATATATGGAGTTTAAATCCATTGAACTACACTATAATTCAACCCAGGAAGTTACCACAGACCTTATTGGCTATGTCAGTGTTCCCCTACATACAGGGGTAGATGTTGCCAAACTCATAATAACGGCATTTGTTTGTTTAGGGAGGGGTGGAGGGGCAAGATGAGCAGAACTTTTTCCAAATCTATGTACTATACATTAAAAACATAGTTTTTTCTTTTACGGCATGCAGACTAGTCTTCTTCTTCTTCTACTTCTTCACGGTTTAGACTTATATACTAGCCTGTTCCGGCTCCAATTTGCTGCTCTTTCCATCTTTTCCTTGGTCTTCCCAAGCTTCTCTTCCTCGTGGTGAATAGTTGTATGCTGCTTTTGGTACTCTATTCTCAGTCATCCTTGCCAAGTGTTATTTTCAGTTTGTTCTGTATTTCTCTATTGTTGAATTTAATTCTTCTATTTTTAGTTGTTCTCTTATTTCTGTGTTATGTTTTTTATGCACACTAGTTTTATAGTAAATATGATTTCTGTGTTGTTTTTATGCAGACTAGTTTTATAATAAATATGAGAGTCAACACTTTCACACAGGGTAGTACAGGTCTGCACGAGTTCTGTGACAAGTGGTAATTGTTTTTTTTTTAAGAGGGGGTGGCTTGGACGGCTACAACTTACAACCCTGTACCTGCTGTGTTGCATACTTCAGTTTTATTTAAGGATTTCTCTCAAGAAAATACTGTTAAAATGACAACCCAGTTCCCTATTCCAAACACACAGTAACTTCCTGAGTTGAATCTCACTGTAGTCTGACACATTACAATTGGTGGATTTTAGCATTCGAAAATCCGGAAAAATGCACAAAATATTTTTAAAAAATTGTTTAAAAATCGAGATTTTCGAACAAGTATAACAAGTTGGCTCGAATGAAATTCCAGGATCGAATCCTGACGGCTCCAGAGGAGTACTGGTAGTGGTTCGTACAGGGATTTTCGGAGTTTCATCTTACCAACACTATGAAATACCACTTCCCTTCACTTGATGCCAATTCATTTCTCATTCATTGGCTTCATACCACTCTTCACCTTATCTCATGTTAGGGGGAAAAATAGTTTGGTTGGCAATCCACAGGTGTTGAAAATTTACGCATGCGGGGATCTAGTGGGTACCAACCAGGTTGTTGTCTCATGACTCCAAGCCTGAATAATAAAAAATGGACAGAAGGGGCTAAAGGAATGCTCATTATATAATGCAATTTCTACTAGATTTGAGCATTTTAGGAAATATAATTGGTCAGAGAGTATAAACAGATCCGTCTGCACGGCGCGACAGCCCTAGAAGCCCCTTTTCTTTCAGTCTCTCCTGGCCTTGTGTTCATCAGAGCGGTGGACGATCCAGTATAGGAATCACATGTGGTTAACATACCTAGATCAAGTCTAGAACACTGTGCCTTTTTTTTACGAACCGCTAGGTGAGAAAATGTAACTTATAAAAACATAATGAGAAACGAAATTATAACTAATTATTTATATTTAAATTGCATTGTATGTTGTGTGTGTGCTTTATCTTACTGTAATCATTATTTACCGCTATCTAATTGTTATTAGTTATATGAAATAATCTAGATCGTGTTTTAGAGGTAATAAGAATTAGATCAGCAATAACTTACTATTTCCTTGTTCCAGTTTCACATAAAAATCATCAGATGTTCCGTATCAAGACCGGTCCTGGAGAAAGTTACAACAGCAACCTTATTGTGCATTTTGTTAAGGGGAAACAGTTAAAAAGAGCTGTGAACATACATCGTAAATATATTTATGAATAAATGGAAATATAATGATACTGTACATCAACTATATGTAGAATTCAAAAAGGCATAGATTCAATTAAGAGGGAGAAGCTATATAGTATCCTGCTGGAGTTCGGAATTCCTAAGAAGTTAGTTAGACTTATACGAATGTGTCTAAATGGCACAAAGAGTAGGGTGCGTATAGGCGAACAGTTTTCGGATACTTTTGAAATCCAGAATGGGTTGAAGCAAGGAGATGCTCTACTTCCTCTACTATTTAATTTTGTACTAGATCATGCCATCAAATCTTTAGAAAATGAAGAAGGCCTACAACTCAATGGTATTAATAAGCTGTTAGTTTATGCTGATGATGTAGTACTATTAGCCGATAGCGAGGAGATACGCACACATCATTGAATAACACTAAGGGATTAGCACTGGAAGCAAAGATCAGTAAAACTAAATATATGGTCACACGTAGAAATGCATTAGAATATAATGGAAATGGACAGCTAATGACAAATGAGGGAAATTTTGAGGAAGTGGCTGAATTCAAATGCCTAGAAACAATAATCACAAACAGGAATGAGATGCACAAAGAAATTAAACATAAGCTCAATTCTGGAAATGCGTGCTATTATGCATTGCAGAGACTCTTGATGTCCCAACTCCTTTCAAAAAACCTCAAAACTGAAAATATATAAAACTACTAGATGGCCCGGCGGAACTTCGTATCACCTTTAACAATTTTTACGTTAATTTTTCCGCATGGTTTTGTTGATTGAGATGAATTTATGTTGTCTGTATAGTCAGTGTCATCCTAAGTGTAACATAAGGATTATATACATTTATTGATGGAATATTTTGAGAAGGCTTGCTGATTTCATTATAATTTCGTTTTTTTTTCTACGAACTTGTTGGCAGTTTGGATTCTCATCATCATCAAGAAGTCTCTGTATAGTAATATCATCTTGTGATATATTATAGTCATCTTGTTTGTTATTTATTGAGGCATGGAGGTTGTTTCTGTAATATTAGGCATATTATTATAAGTAACAGACTTACTTACAGTTCTTTTATTCCGTTCCTTAGGACCTTCATATGTTTTTAAATTCACATTCTTCTTAAATGTAAGATTTATGTCACATAGGCCTATACCAATTTGCGGAAATTCACTTGACATCCTATCATTCATGGTCTCTAGAACTGATTCGCCATATTGTTCAATGTCCCTTCTCGGTCCAGTTAAATTTAAATTAAGTTGCTGTCTTTCAGCCAGATTACTTAAAACTAATACTTACACACGAAATTAATAATATTGAAAATAAAATAAACACTGAACACACTTAAATTATGAAATAATCAATATTTGTAAATCAATTTAAATTCGCCGGTTGCAACAAAAAGCACAGCCACCTGGATCTCTCTTTGTTAAATAATAAACCAATTACCTTACACGGCTATCTATTAGAATCGTATGGAACTCACATATAATTATAACTCTTTGTTAAATAATAAACAAATAATTTGCAATAAAAATAATACGACTATAAACTTAGTTATAAACAACCGTAGGTCTCAAGTTGGATCAAAAACAGCACACAGTGTGCAATATTTTATTAAAATCGGTTCAGTAATTTAGGATTCCATTGCGGACAAACAACGTGACATGTAATTTTTATATATTAAGATTGTTCTACAGTTATATTATATGGATGCGAAACATGGACTCTTACTTTAAGGGAGGAAAGGAGATTGCGAGTATTTGAGAATAAAGTTCTTAGGAAAATTGTTGGACCAAAGAGAGATGAACAGACAGCTGAATGGAGAAGACTACTTAACAGTGAAGTACATGATCTTTATAGGAAGCCAGATATAATAAGAACAGTTAGACTGCAGGACATATGACACGAATGGGGAATGAAAGAGGTGCATGGAAGCTTCTTGTAGGAAACCCAGAGGCAAAACGCCCAGTTGGTAGAATGAGGTGGGAGAATAACATTAACTATGATTTGAGGGAAGTAGATTATACAGGGGATGATTAGAACGCATTGGTTCAGGATAGGGTTGTATGGAGAGCTTATGTCAGCTCGGCCATGAACCAAGGGGTTCGATAGTGCCAGTGAGTTAGTTAGTGAGAGCATAACTCCTGCAAAAATAAAAATATTTCAATAACATTTGGAACGTTTTTACTTTAAGCTACAGTTATTAAAAATGTATATATGTAGGTATATATCAAAGTTTAAATATGTAACAATTTCATATCCACATATTTATTAAAACAATACAATTTAAGCTAATTTTAAAAGTTTGCTAATTAACATCCTATTTTTAAAACGAGTTATTAAAATTCTGAAAAAAGTCCAATTCTAGTCTGTCAAAATCTTAAAACGTTGAATTTGACAGTATTTTTTATTATTAAACTAGTTGATTGTTACCCGGTCTTGCCCGGGCAATTTTTCGTTTTAGGTGAACTTCTACACGTACTGGTTTAGAGTATAATAGAAAGCGGCTCAACACTCGCCGTGCCTGAAAACCTGTATCTACTAAGGCATATACTGCGATAAATCAAACAACGCGGTTCTCAGAGTAAATTTTTAATTTCGGATTTCAGGCTATTTGGCATTACTAACAGTCGAATTTCGCTGATTTTCTCAATAATAACCACCTCAGTTTATTTTATTAATATATACCGAGTTTCATTGTGAAATTCGGAAACTACAATCGCTAAAGCGATTTTTAATTTTTGTTTCAGGCGGACTATAGTTAGGTTTTAGAGCATAAGAGATAACAGCTAAACATTCATATTATTTTGAAAACCTATATGTTCATTTATATCGGTTAAGTGTATAAACGACAAACATTCACACATTATGTAAGATTGTAGACTTACACGGCAGGTATTTTGATTCATGTATTTTATATCTTTCGGGCTAAATGGCGGTGGTCTGGTTTTATTAACACTCAACGTTTCGTCTACTACTGCGGTAGACATCCTCAGGAGATTCCGCTTGCTCTTTGACCTCTTAACTCTTCAAATGTCGGCTGCAGACTGACTGTGTGTTGGAAAGCCCGAAATACATAAAATACATGAATTCACACATTAGTTTATATTATATATATATATATATATATATATATATATATATATATATATATATATGTTTATAATTAAATGTTTAACATTGAGCAATGCAAGCTTAATATGGTATGATAAGAAAAATAAATGCCTGGACGGGATTCGAACCCGGATCTCTGAGTCTGTACCTCAGCGTGATATCCATTACACTACCAGGCGAATCCAATTCAAACACTTATTTTTCTTATATATGTATTATACTCTCCATTATGACTAGATGTCGCGAGAACACTGTCTTCACTGCCATCTAGTAGCTGACTATAACAAGTAAGCAAATTAAAGAGAATATTTATTTTACTTTATAGCAGTGACGCTTTATCGATGTTATAATTAAATGTTTAACATTGAGCAATGCAAGCTTAATATGGTATGATAAGAAAAATAAATGCCTGGACGGGATTCGAACCCGGATCTCTGAGTCTGTACCTCAGCGTGATATCCATTACACTACCAGGCGAATCCAATTCAAACACTTATTATATATATATATATATATATATATATATATATATATACCGGGCTTCCAATATAAACCCGGACCGGCCTCACAGGGTTTCACCCGTCAGGCAGTGCTCTCTCCTCGCCCGCATTTCACTCTGCCAGCCGCTCGTCCTTGAACTAGTCAGTTTACTATCGTTCGACAAGATGAGACGTCAGCTGACATTAGAGCAGCGCATTTATGTGTGTAAATGTTATTATATATACGAATCAGCTCGTCGCGTTCGCGAGGAATTTATTCGGAACTTCCCTGGACAATTACCTCCTTCCAGATCGACAATCCACGGTCTTGTGACTAAATTTATGCTCATACAACAGAGGAGTCCATGAATAAAATTAGGGAAGTGTTTGAAGATAGAGTGATTAGTGCTGGTGTATGGCCCCCTCGCTCCCCAGATCTAACAGTGTGTGATTTTTATTTGTGGGGTAGCCTGAAAGATAAAGTGTACAAAACAAATCCGCACACATTGGAAGAACTAAATAACAACATAAGAAATGAAATCAGAAACTTGACAGTGCCCGAACTACAGCGTGTCAATCTAAATGTGTTTACTCGGTATAATGCCTGTTTAACTGCGGGAGGACAACATTTCCAACATTTTCTATAAGGTAAGAAACAGTTCAAGGACGGGTGGCAGGCAGGGTGAATTGCGGGAGGAAGAGACAGCACTGCGTGCCGGGTGAAACTCCGTGAGGCCGGTCCGGTTTTATATTGGAAGCCCTTTATATATACATACATATATATATATATATATATATATATATGTCATATTGTAAATTTTCGCGGATATAAGTATGATTAAGAAAGTTTTCTTGGGTTTTCCGCGTCATGAATTCAGGGTTGGCTTCTGATCACTGATTTCGGCATCACCTCACATGCCATTATAAGGAATGATAATTTCGAGTTACTGGTTTAAGTGTATATATATAGTTAGTCCACCGCTGTTGTCTCGAGGTAGCGTTCTGCCTTGCCACGCGGCGGGCCTGGGTTCGATTCTCGGTCGGGACAGACTCCTGGGTGAGATTTTTTCCTCACCTGTAAGGAAAATGTCAGGAAGTATAGGGCCCAACGGTCCACACAAATCATCCGGCCATCATCATCATCATCCTTCGTCGGTGTGGAAAGCAACGGGAAGCTACCATATCTATAATTCCCTAGTAAAGCTGCAAATCATAGCAAGACATGAAAATACTACGATTGGAGTGAAAGACCTGCCCTCGAACCTATCATTCCTTGATAATCGCATGTGGATAATGTCGAAATCGGAGGTCAGAGGTCAACCTTGAACACATCACGCATAAAACCCAAGAAAACTTTCTTAATTATATAACTTTTATATGTACGTATGTATGTATGTATGTATGTATGTATGTATGTATGTATGTATGTATGTATGTATGTATGTATGTATGTATGTATGTATGTATGTATGTATGTATGTATGTATGTATGTATGTATGTATGTATGTATGTATGTATATACTACGGTGAACTAGTTGTTATGCCCCTTGCCTCTGGTCCCGAGGGTAGGATGTTCAAACCCGGCCGGGGTCGATGGAATTTTAAGACGGAAAAATCCAAGGAGCAAGTCCTCCGGGAG
The DNA here is from genome assembly GCA_030220185.1 of Diploptera punctata. Classification (NCBI taxonomy): domain Eukaryota; kingdom Metazoa; phylum Arthropoda; class Insecta; order Blattodea; family Blaberidae; genus Diploptera; species Diploptera punctata. The sequence goes on from JASPKZ010000015.1 coordinate 2,245,978, forward strand.
GGACTTTAAGCCGTGGTCCCGAGTCTGAAGATTTTCAGGCTCGTAAAAAATCCTTAAGTCTGAATGAAAAGGCCTCTAAGCAAAATTTACGTAGTACTACATTGGTTTCCTAGATGTCAGCATGAGGCGGAACGCTGACCACGGACCACTCAAAAATGACATCTATACGAAAACAAGTGTAACTAAATTAGTATGTTTCTAATATTTCCTTGTAGAGGGAGAGCGCCTAAATATCTGTAAAGGGAAAACATGGGCTTACAATTTCTCTAATGCTAAGAAAAGAAAAATTAATAACACCTTGATACCGCTAACTTTTAACGGAACTAAACAGATCATAAAAAGGACAGAAAAAATAACATTCAAAGAAAAGATACTGAGTCATTCAATTTCACATGGAAGTGCCAACTCACGATTCTAGATTGAAAATGTTTAAAAAAATCGCATTAGTTAATTGCGATGTGTGAACCCAGAGTAAATGGAGTTCAGTTACAAATTATTTATATGAACATTAACAGATTTACAGAGGATAAAATTTAATTTATCCACTTACATAGCTGACGAGATACAATTAGAAACACAGGTATCAGAGAACTGCTTGGCATTAAACCATTATTATCTTCATCATCTTCAAGGTACGGGCCTATTGACCCGTTCCGCTCCCCGCCGCACAAAATGTTACAGGTCGTCCTTCCAACGTCGTTTTGGTCTTCCTACATTTCTTCGGCCTTCAGGTCTATAATAAAATATGTTTTGATAACCGATTACTTGGCATTCTTTGTACATGTTCAAACCATTTATATTTATTTCTGTATATTCTCTCGTTTATTTTATATACTAGCCAATACCCGGCGTGCGCTGCTACGCCTAAATAAATTATGTGTATTTGCAATTAGTTGAATAAATAAAAGGAAAACATATTTATAAATTTATATAATTATTATTTTTAGATACCCCGTGCTGATTACTCGACTTTGCCCGAGAATCTACGTATCCCGATGTACTTGACATAAATAAGCTGAAAGACAAAATTCGTTATTTTGAGTTATCCATAAAAGAATACCCCCCGTGCGCAGCTATGCTAGCCCGGGAATCTACTTATCCCGATCTTGTTGGCATCAATGAAAGACAAAAATGGTTATTGTGAGTTATCCTTAAAAGATAAACATTTGGTGTCTTGGACTTTTCTGTAGAGTTTTTTGAGATATTCAATTCTGTGTACAATAATTTTGTGTATTTGTTATGGTTTAGGCAGCTTAAGCCATTAAGTGTAAAAAAGGGACTTTTTCACGTTTTTCACTAGAAAGGGTGTGTTTTTATGGGTGTAGGAGTTGAGTACCTCAACTGTCTTATAGCCTATGTTCATCCCGAGAATCTCCTGAACATTTTGCAAAAAAAGAAAAAGCCATCACAATCGGATCAACAGTATGACCGCGGATAAAGTACCTCTCTCTCTTGTTGACAGCTATTTGTGCTGTCCAGTGTGCCTTTTATTGGGACTCTTATTTGTCCCTTGACGGCGAATTCGCGTGAGTCTATACAGTATTGTGCTTAGCTGGTTGGCCCTAGCCTACACGGCGATTGTTTGGGGATTTATTATATGGTATCATGTGATATTGATATTAATATAATGTGGATGTTTGATGCCAAGGCAAATAGATCTCGCTTGACTGGGGCATCGGAAAACGTGTCGCTGATGAGCTCGGCACTTTCAGGACCAGAGTGAGCCACGCCAATCTGTTCTGACCTTTCTGACCTTGGTTACTTCATGCTGAGTACTATAGGTGGTTGCATAAAGTAGAAACAAACAACATTTTTATATATTATATTTGTAATTAATCTCTGATATCTTGACTTCTCTTTTGATCTCTTAAGATACACCTGCAACGGATCTAAAAAATCTCATTTCTATTGTCTCAATTTTATGTTTATCAGAGATCGTTATTACAAGAATAATTTTAATTAAATACAAGGGTGATTCGAAAAGTAAGTTCAGTTCCCCCCCACAAAACATTCCTTTGCGGTAATGTTTCTTACATATGAAAAATACATTTCAATTATGTTTCAAATTTAACGTCCGTTTACATTCATATATTTGACTTAACACTTCACAAGTTTCGAACTTCCTGCTGCGTGAACCTCGGCGCCTCATCCTTTTGATATTCTGAAACGGCGATTCTGTCTACTTCAACTACTATGACAACAATTTCATCATTCACATCTTGGTCTTCACTTCTCTCGATTTCCCGAAAGTTTCTATTGAATAATTATTTTAGGAGGCTACCTGCCATCTTCCATTCTCACAAGATGTAAAAAAACCATTTGAGACTCTCGTTGTATCAACATATTTGCAGACATACAAAAAAAAAAAAAACATACGGGAAATGTTAGTCGAATCAGTTTCGCCCTGGGGGTGTGAAATACGGATAATGGGAATGAGTAAAGCCACAAGTCATAGAAGCGCAAACATGTCCACAGTTCCGTCTTATATACTGGTAATCTTTTCTCCGCTCATAAAGTAAGAGCCCATGTTTCGCATCCATATAACTAGAAGAACAAGACTTTTACACATAACATTTTAGAGAGGTTGCGTTGACAATAATTATTTAATGCATAATAGCATGCGTTTCCACAGTTGAACTATTTAAAATTTATTTAAGTAACATAAATGTTCATAAAATAAACCCCAAATCAATGGATTACTATTTTACGATTTTTTTCTACGGCTGGGGGACTCGACATGCTAACCACATGTCACCCCCTACACTGGCTGTTGATCATCTACCTCTGTGATTGACACATGTTGATGTGAAGGGCCAGCAGCCGGCTGGTAAAAGGGCAACCGCTGAAAAGTGGAAAGACCCTCAATCGGAATCGGAATTATTTTTCTGCACCTCATTCCTGTTTGTAATTATTGTTTCTAAGTAGGCCTATTTTGATTCTGTCACTTCAAAATTTCTTTCATTTGTTAAGGGTAAATTCCTATTTATAGTGTGTCTGGCTTAACTTGGCAAAGAGAGAGATGGAGATATAAGGGTAGATCTTTGACAGCTTTCGCTCAGTCACAAAAGAAAGGACGCAACCTGTTGTCAGTTTTCGTCTTCCCCCTTTCCCTATTAACATCTGGTGAAGAAAACTGACAACACTGGTGCGAGTGAGAGGTGGCCACAGCTGTCTCTTTCAACAATTTTATTGCACAATTAAGCCAGAGGAACTATAATAACGGATTATGTCATGAAGCTTGAAAGCATAAAAGCCAGATTCCTAAAGCGGGCTCTCTCAATTTCAAGATTCACAAGACATAGCTATAATAGACATAATAGCAAAGGAGTCTTACTTAATATAAGACATCAGAAAATACTTCGGACTAGCAGAGACATAGGCATACAAAACAGTAATCGAGGAGAGACAGAGAAAGCCAGGGAGTTTCCAAACGAAATCATGGAAATGGAAGCGTTAAACACAGACGAATGGAAAGGACCAAATTTTCGTCTTCGCCACTTGTACACACGTTTCGCCGCCCACTGGCTTCCATGGGAAAATATGTCACAAACAAAGGTACCATGAACCCGAGGAAGACTGTGTCTGCAAACTCTGTAACAAACCGTGCCCCAAGTATCACCTGGTGAAGTGCGATCAAACTGTAAACCAATTAATAGCGAAATGATGAAAATATAATGTATATCATATGTACTGTACACATTACGTCCAATAAATGTATTATTATATATTGGGGCACTGCGCTACAAGCCGAGTCCCGGTGAGGTCAGGATTTTTAAACTGACCCAAACCTTCTGGCGGCACTATGGTCCTGGGGTCGACTCAGCCTTTAACGGAAATGAGCACCAGATGCTTGTTCTGGGAGTAAAGGCGGCCGTCACGCAGGGCTGACACCCCGGCTGACATCGAGTGTCGATTGTCCAGAAAAAGTGGAAGCCTTAACCTCCCACTACCGCAAAGGCCTCTCGATGAATCATTTTATTATTATATATTTCGTTGTACAGAAATTTACTTCCAATCCCTAATAAAAAAAGTAATAAATTTGTGACTTACCATACAACACACTTAAAATTTTACCAAACTGAAAGCAGAAGATGAGACTTAAGCTATCGAAAGTTCTCCTATAAAACTACTCTGTTGATTATTGAGGATGACTGTTTTATATTTTTGACACGCTTGATCTCTATCCTATCTATGTAAGGAATCTTTCAACGCGATTTTCACCCACTGAAAATCATTGGATCGACTCGAAACTTTGTATACTTGTAAAGGACCCGTGACAATACAATAATTTCATTTTTTTAAATCCTGGCCAGAATCATCAGAAAATCAAAAGAAGTGTCTTTGTATCTATGTAACGGAACCTTTGAACACGATTTTCACCCACTTAGAAACATTGGATCGACTTGAAACTTTGTATACTTGTAAAGGACCCATGACAATACAATAATTTCATTTTTTAAAAATCCTGGCCAGAATCATCAGAAAATCAAAAGAAGTGTCTTTGTATCTATGTAACGGAAACTTTGAAAACGATTTTCACCCACTTAGAAACATTGGATCGACTTGAAACTTTGTATACTTGTAATGGACCCGTGACCATACAATAATTTCATATTTTGTTTCTAAAATCCTGGCCAGAATCATCAGAAAATAAAAAAAAATGAAAACTGGTATAATAGGTTACGGACTTGTCGACTTTTTAGTCACTCGTTGTAAGAGCTCAGTTGGCAGAGCGGTGAACTGTAGTGGTATATAATTTCAGTAATCCATAGGTCGCTGGTTCAAGTCCGGCTGGGAGGACTTTTTTTTTTAAGAGTATTGCTTTTAGCTCATACTACACTAATATCGAATTTAAAGATATTTATATTTTTATCTTATTCTGTAAAATATTAAAACTAAAAAACTAAAAAAATAAATAATAGTTTTAAAAAACTAAAACAACACGCTTTATTAGAAAACCGAACTAAAAAATGAGAAAAGAAAATTTAATTTCCAACACGCTTGGGATAAAATTAAAGTGGTCAACAAAAAAATCATCTCCAACACATCTAGAATAAAACTAGAGTTATCAACAAAAAAGAAACTCATTTTACCATCAAAAGCGTGGGGTGTTTTTATGATTTTTACATTTTCTTCTTAGAGAATTTACTTTTACCAATATCTGTTTATTATCAAATATATTGATACAGAATACCCCACCCTTTTGATGGTAAAATTATTTTCTTTTTGTTGATAACTCTAGTTTTATTCTATATGTGTTGGAGATGATTTTTTTGTTGACCACTTTAATTTTATCCCAAGCGTGTTGAAAATTAAAATTATTTTTCATTTATAGTTCGGTTTTCTAATAAAGCGAGTTGTTTTAGTTTTTTAAAACTATTATTTATTTTAATTTTAACACAGTGATCTCAACGGAGTTTCGTAAAGTATTTTAAAACTCTTGACATACAAGCCTACTGGATAAATCTTAAATCCCTATATTAAAGCTTCCATAAATAATGACGTCTACATATAAACACATATTTTAAAATATAACCTAATACATAATGAAGTATAAATCAAATTGAAAATAGATCTGACAGATGTGTCATTTGAAATCAGAAGTAACATGATACCTATAATAAGAATTTTCCATCTCCCCCCCCCCAACATTTCACTCAGCAGCCATGTTCGATCTGTTGGTTTGAATAGAGAATACATTCGTTATTGATCTACATAGAACGCCGCTCTTCCATTGTTATTTTAAAGCTCTTCCCTTTTGTTTTGGATCGTATATATAAAGGTAGAGGGGGAAGGGGAACGTAGGGGGGGGAGAAGAGAAACTGAATAATAATACCATTGCTTCTGGCTCTAAACTTTGACTATAAATTACAAACATACATAACCAATTTTCTTCGCTCCAAGACTTTACCCATAACAGAAACTATGGAAATAGATTTCAGTTAGAGTTTTAGAGAAAGATGAAAAGGTTTTGGTGGCAGAAGTGGGATGGTGGATGAAGTATAAAGACAAAATTATTCTCATTATTAAAAGCGGATCGCATTAAGCCTGAATATTCAATGAATACAGGATAAATATTATACTCGAATAACCCATTCTCTCCCTCCTCTCTCTCTCTCTCTCTCTCTTACATTTTACATACCTGAAAACTTTTCAGCTAGATTTTACTTCTCTAAAAGCATCTTTCATAAAAGTTTAAAATCCAAACTCGGCAGATAATAGGTATCATCCTTCAGCTTCGAATAGCTTTCACAAACCACTCATTGTTCTAGCAACCATGTTCCAACTTAACATTCCGAAATATTTTACATTCCATCAATGAAATGCGGTCGTTAGATATTAGTTTTAACTTAAAATCGGTACTCTACATGGAGATTTGCCTGAAAGTAGAAATTGAAATATCACTCTAGCGGCCGCCATGTTTCATTCACTCAATGAATCTTGTATCTAAAATTTTAATAAGAAAAACAATATAGAGTTTGTAATCAGTAACATCGGACCAATAAGAATTCCGGTTAATTTGAAAACTGATATTTTCTTTTCTCGCAATGAAACTTGTTATATACGACGCAATTATCATAAGTAATGTTACGAGTGATTTCAAAATCATCGATAAATTCACGAGCCAAGACGTGACGTGTGAATTTGTGTAGATTATTTGGAAATCAAGAATGACATTTGTTAGGACTATGAATAAAATTAAGCTGTTTACTTAAAATCATTATTTAAATATAGTTATTGGTATTTTAAAATATTTATATATTTAATGTAAACGGCAATGTTTGAAAACAAAAAGAAATGTGTGCTTATAATTCATTTGTTTGTTCACTGCAACTAGATAATATTATTTATTGCCAAATAGGATCGCTATATTGTAAGAATGCACCCTAGTGGAGAAAAAATGAAACACATCAAACTGTATATTATAATCAAAACTATAGGTTATTATTTATTTTTTTATAAACAACTCAGTAAAATGATTATTTCAAAACACAATTATTGAACACACAATTGTCAAATATGTAGTTCAAAGGAACGTGTTCATTATTTGCTATATTCAATGTATTTTTTTGGAGTGTCACTGCAAAATAATGCTCTGACCTGTTCAGAATATTAAAAAGGAGATTTACTTATCACAAAAACAGGAGCTGGTAAAGAGAATTCGATAAAGAGCGAGGTGTTATTGGCTGTGAAACTAAATTCATTGAAACGTGATTGGCAATTGACAACCATTTGGCACATGAGTTAAATAGTGAAACTATAGATAGGCGAATATTCGGTAAACTAACAAAATCGAACCATAAACTAGATTTGCTGAAGAATTTACTTTTTAAAAACATTTTCAAACAAAAATAATTAATCACATGGTTGCTTGAAGAATATATGGATGTAAACAGATACCATATTTTGAGAAATGCAAATCAGATTTAGTTTTGACATCCCCTTTGTTTTCTGAGAGAACAACAAGCGTTTTCTTTGCAAACAGAGATGAAATTTTAATATGAGCTCACCCCAAGTTGGCAAAACTGTATTCAAGAAGGGTAGAAGTGACAGCTCTCAGACAAATGGACGAGCATTTGTTACGAGAAAATGTCATAAAAACCATTTTAAGAAACTTCAGATAACAGTCATAATGGAGACAACACAAGTACGTATAAATGCACCGCTATCATTTGCAAATAACAAAGGTATTATAACTTTTAATATCGTATCTAATTAAAAACAGTTTCTAGGAAATTTAATTTTTAGAATAGGGATATATTAAGAGATTATTACCAGGGTGCCATAAAACTATGAGTTTGATAGTGCCAGCGAGCTATTTAGGTAGGAAATTTCATAATAATAATAATAATAATTGTATTGTATTGTAAGCCTATGTTTTCCCTTTTACAGAGATTTAGGCGCTCTCCTCCTACAGGGAAGAAGTTGAACCATACTAATTTAGTTACACTTGTTTTCGTATAGCTGACATTTTGAGTGGTCCGTGGTCAGCGTTCCGCCTCATACTGACATCTAGGAAACGAAGGTACTACTAGGACGGGAAAATTCGGTAAATTTTGCTTATAGGCCTTTTCATTCAGGCTTAAGGATTTTTTTACGAGCCTGAAAATCTTCAGACTCGGGACCCACGGCTTAAAGTCCCTCCCGGAGGACTTGATCCTTGGATTTCTCCGTCCTAAAAAAATCCATCGACCCCGGCCGGGTTTGAACCCGCGACCCTCGGGACCAGAGGCAAGGAGCATAACCAATAGTCCACCGCGGTTATAATAATACAAATAATAATAATAATAATAATAATAATACAAATAATAATAATAATACAAATAATAATAATAATACAAATAATAATAATAATAATAATAATAATTCATTCTGAGAATTCTCCGCATCATTGAGGGATTTCTCCAACCAATCTTAGTAATTAACATGAATTTAAATATATTTAAATATATATAAATGACTACGGGATTATAGACTATCAGTTTGTAACAAACATTCACAAATTTCCCTTAATTAAAGTTCTCCATCGTTCTCTTTCCTCTGTGTCTTCATCTGTTACACCATTTCCTCATTGAATTTTGAGTGTTGTTCTTCCAGGTCGTTCTTGGTCTTCCTTTTCTGTTCTTTCTTTCAATTATCCATGCATAGACGGCCTAATAATAATAATAATAATAATAATAATAATAATAATAATAATAATAATAATAATTATGGCCTAATAATAATAATAATAATAATAATAATAATAAAAATAAAAATACAAAACAGCGTATCATGCTAAGAAATCACATCTTGGATGCAGATTAACCAGCAAGAACTATTGAGTAAGAATGTACCAAACTTCAACGACTTAAGCCTGTGAAGTCTTAATGTTGAAAAAGTCTGCTTAAACTGAGAGAATTCCTCAGCAGGTTGAATTTACGGTCCCATTTCGCTGGTTTATCGAATATATACATTTATTTTGTTAAATTCCTGATGCCAGATTACATAAGAGTCGGATTGCAGTGAAAATAAATCATGCTTAACCCAAGATATTACTTACTTACTTACTCACTGGCACTATCGAACCCGTAGGTTCATGGCCGCGCGAACATAAGCTCTCCATAAATCCTATCCTGAGCTAATGCTTTCCAATCATTTTCTGTATAATCTACTTCCCTCAAAGCATAGTTAATGTTATTCTCTCAGCTCATTCTTCGTCTACCAACTGGGCGTTTCCCCTCTGGCTTTCCATGCAAGTCATTAACCTAAGATATTACATAATTGAATATTGTTGTAAAATTTGACACCAATTTAAACAATATATATCTATGTATAAACAGGTTTACAATGTAAAAAATCTTCCTGTGTCAAAAGCGTTCTAAAATTTTATCTTCTTTCTCCATTCTTCTCTATCTTCCCATTTCGATTCTTCCATACCTATCTCCTTCTTACCTCTTCTGATATCATCAATCCATTTAAATCTAGTCCAACACTCTTTTCCTTTCCCAGGTGGAATCCATTCCAAAGCTTTTCTGGATAATCATTATCTGACATCCTATCTATATGACTAAACAATACAATATCTATAAGAATGTCAAAACTACGTTAATGGAATCGAATAACTGGAAGAATAACAGTTGTACGTATTTTTAGTTTAACATTTTTCGATAGAGCTTGGGATGACAAGGATCCCTTGTAATGCGTAATAGCATGAAACTCCAGAGTTGAGCGAATGATTAATTTCAATAGCTATTGAGTGTATTTACATGTCATTGCACGCACCGAGAGTGTGGGAAAAGTTTGAGGTTTATAAGGTAGGTATTGACTCTACACACTAGCAATTTCGAAAATATGAGAGTTCACAATTGTTTTATCGCTAGAGAAACAAGACCTGTTTACACGTGTAATAAGCGACCCTACGCTAAACAGTAAATAAAACATAGCCCCACACGCCCTAACACCATGCGACAACAGTACGTTTAATGTCCCATAAACTAAACGCACCAAGATTTCACACTCATGAACATAATTCATTTTCAAATCTATTTAATGGATTATATTCCATTGTAAGGGAGATGAGCAGGAAAGTGAATGGAGAAGACTACATAACAGTGAACTACATGGTCTTTTATAGGAAGCCAGATATAAGAACAGTTCAGGACATGTGGTACGAATGGGGAATGAAAGACTTGCGTGGAAACTACTTGTAAGAAAACCACAGGGAAAACGCCAGTTGAGGTTGGAGAATAACATATGATTTGAGGGAAGTAGATTATACAGAGAATGATCGCAAAAGATTACCTCAGGGTAGGATTGTATGGAGAGCTTATTTCCGCGCGGCCATGAACCTACGGGTTCGATAGTGGCAGTGAGTTAGTTATTTATTGGATTGTTTTCCATTGTAAGAGAGATGAACATACCAGTAAATGGAGAAGACTTCATAACAGTGAACTACATGGTCTTTATAGAAAGCCTGATATAATAAGAACAGTTAAGTCTTGTACATTGCGATGGGCAGGACAAGTGGTACGAATAGGGAATGAAAGACGTGCGTGGAAACTTCTTGTAGGAAAACCAGAGGGAAAAGTCCAGTTGGTAGATCAAGAATCAGGTGGGAGAACAACATTAACTATGATTTGAGGGGAGTAGATTACACTGACAACAATAAATAAACTTTTTTTTTTGTCTCAGAAAGAAAAATATGTGATTCTGATAGTATTTTTTCTCCTGAATTCAAACATGATATCGGGTTTTCTCCATAACGCAAGGTTTTCGAGACACAGGAATTTATAATATCAAACACTTTAATATTTTCTATATTCGTAACTACACAATATTCGAACACAAGTAAGAAATGACGAGTTTCTGCTATATTTCGCCTGTGGAGCATCCCTCTTGATGGCCCAACAATAATCGGCCAGCATATTAGGATTCCATTTGCCTTGATATCTCTTTTACATAGCTGAAATCTCCTGAGTTAGCTCATTTGGTTTTATTTTACAATGAATAAATGGACGAAAAAACGTTAATTAAAAAATAATTATTTAAATCCATCAATTGAAACTGAAATAAAAAAACTGTGGGTGATGGAGAAATTCCGAATACATATTTGAAAACACGACAAAAACTGCATCAAGTACAATTATTGGTACTCATGAGACAAAAATTATGTTGACCAGTGTTATACAGGGAATGATTGCAAAACATTAGCTCAGGATAGGGATGTGTGAAGAGCTTATTTCGGCCCAGCCATGAATCTACGGGTTCGATAGTGCCTGTGGTTTATTTATTTTTATTTTATTCACCTATCAATTTATTAGATGATCATTACATTAAGTCAAACTGATAAACATGCCGCTCATTTGCGAGAACAGGGACGTAACTAAAAAAATACCGATTTTGAGTTATTGGCACTACATGAAAGACAAAACTCAATTCTATATTCTGGAAGAACAACATAAGCGATTCTATAAATGAGTTTGTACAATAATTTGATAATTATGACAAATAGAGGTAAAGTTCTATTGATTTCAAACCTTTAAAAGCTTAAAAAAAAAACTCCACGCGCGACAGGCCTACAAGGCCCTAGAAACCAGCCGGCTGCTGATCTCACGTCCACATGTGTTAATCGTAGACGTAGACGATCATAAACCAGTGTAGGGGTAACATATGGTCAGCATGTCGGGTCCTCCTGCCGTTATAGCTGGTCTTCTGAACCTGGAGTCACTACTTATTGTAGCTACCCAAATGCCTCACGATGCTGGGTGGCCACCGGTCCCATACTGGCCGAAATTCCATGACAAAATGTTTTCCCCCATGGAGACTCAAATCAACGCAAGTCCTGTCGCTCTGCGCCAAGGCATCTTGCATTAACCATATATTCTTCTTCTTCCTTCCAAATATTAAGCCAACGCCTCTTACGATCCTATAGAAAATTTTCGGTCCCGCGTTTCATAGGATGGCGCAGAGATCTTCGTCCTCTTGGTATATAATTATAAACAGCTTTGGGGATCCGATTTGAACTCATTCTTTCAAGATGGTGTTTCCAATTTAGTTGGTACTGTTTAATATATTCCAAAATTGGCGTAGTCTTCAATTCTTTTAAGATATCGGTGTTCCTTTTCCGATCCCATCTGGTGTAACCCGCTGTTCTGCGCATGAATCTCATTTCACAAGCCGTTATTCTGCTTTCATGTTGTCTTTTTAATGTCCATGCTTCACTACCATAGGTCAACACTGGTCTAGCCAAAGTGTTATATAAACGTAATCTGGTGTTTTTTTGTACAAGGGATGGTTTAATATATATATGTATGTGTGTGTGTGCTCATCCCTTCTGAATTCGCTAATATAAGAGGTACATAATTATTTTCAACAGAATCCCCCTTCCACACCTAAATGCATCCCTACTAAAACGGCAGAACAAAATAAACGATTACCCTCAATGACGTCACATAACACGTGAAATTTGGGGCTAATTATTAGGCTAGCAGCAATATCTATAAATTCTAAAAGAGATGATACATGGCCATTTAAAATATCGTTTACGTTAACATTTGAGCATGATTTTCATATTAAATCGCGCAGCAATTTATAGGAACTACCATAGAGAATATTATTATACAGGCAATCCCATTAATATTTTGAATTTAAATTAGATACTATAGAAGAGAAAACACCGTAAATTTTACAGCGACGGTGTGGGAGGAGAACCACCAGCTTTTTAGTGCAATGTAAAATAACTCTGGTCTGTAAATCAAAACAATGAAACCTACAATACATGGCCATAACGAATGAGGCAATAAAAGCTACCAAATAACTCGACTGTTCTGAGCCAGAAAAAAAAAAATTAATATCCTACCTCCATAGAATCCGAATTACATTTAATATGGCGAAGGCCGGCGGTATGTAAATAACAGCGAAATCATATATACGTCGGTTTTTTTTAGAGTATGCAATTTTTAGTGTTTACAAAAGCATCATAAAATAAAAACTAGAAGTTTTTGGCTGCCACTGGGATTTTGTCATGATATATACAAGCAAATATGTGGAAGTTTTTTTAAACCATAAAGTGGGAGAGATAGATGCATATAAAAATCTGTTTTTGTTTGTAGTGTGCGTGAATTATTGCATCCATTATATGCTAACTTCATTAACACATGACAACAGACAGACATACGTGTAAATACTGTGTATAAGCCGGGATAAAAACGGTCGACTACTACAGGAATAGAGCCATCATTTTTTGGAAAGAAAAGAGATTAGAGAGGGATGAAATTAAATCGAAATTTAAAAAATCTATAGCGCGTGAATACTTAACAAAACTAACCCATTAAGTCTGTTTGAACATGAGGGTTCATAGATGGGCGAACATTAGCTTTCCACACATTGCTATCCTCAGCATATATTTTGCAATCATTCTTTCTATAATTCACTTCTCTCAAATCATCGTCTATGTCATTCCCTACTTGGCATACCTACTAAACGCTTTCCCTCTCGTTTTCTACAATTTTTTCCCACGTCGCGCTTTCACTCCTCATTCGTGTTTAATAATAATAATAATAATAATAATAATAATAATAATAATAATAATAATAATAATAATAATAATAATAATAATAATAATAGCAGGTTTATGTTACCTGGCAGAGTTTTTTTAAAGACCACTCAACCAAGATAGATGAAATTACAGTAACTACACTTGACTATATTGCAATAAACATGAATGATTACAACAATTGAATTGCACTTTTTAGAAAGGAACTAAGTAAAAATTTGCTACTTCCGGAGAGCATAAAAACTTACTTTCAGGAACAAATAGAGAAATAAAATATTTATGTTATATATTATATAAACATAACATGGGACGAAAATCATCCTTAATTTAGATAATTATTCCAGAGAAGAAATTTTAATAAATCAAGGAGTTCGACAAGGGTGTACATTGTTTACCAGACTCTATTATAATCTCAAAGTCTCAACTTCAAAAAACTAAAATTATAGCTTTTCAGGGCAAAGTGCCAGTCAGAGCAAAAATAGTAATCAATAATGAAATAATAGAACAGATAGCACACTTTAACTATCTTGGTTCAGATATAACATATAGCTATGATTGGGATATACATAATCAATTAAACCGATATCAAATGATGTGTGGCACCATAAAAAGAACCCTCCGAAACACTCCAAGAGAAATTCAGCTCAGGTTTTATAAAATTATGGCTGTTCCTGTTCTTTTATATGGATCTGAATCTTGGGTACTTAAAAAAAAAACATATCTCACACATTCAAGCCACTGAAATGAAATCTTTAAGATCCGTAAAAGAATGTACACGCATGGATAGATTACACAATGAATCAATAAGAAATGAACTGGAGATATTTTCAATACTCGATAAACTAGAAGAGCACAAATACCAATGAAAAGAACATTTAGACAGAATGGACAATACAAGACTACCCAATCGCTACGAGATATCAGCCATTTGTGAGCCCTGCGTGATGTCCGCCTTTTCCCCTAAAACATATGTCAAGTACTTATTTCCGAGAGGCTGAGTCGACCCCAGGCAATAGTGCTGACAGAAAGTTTATGTCAATTTAAAATACTTCTTAACCTACAGGGACTCGAATCTGTAGCGTATTGCCTTAACCAACTATGCTACAACATGCCCCTAAATATTGAGTATAAGCCGGAGAAAGGTTGACAACTATAAAAAATATAGTTTTTTTCCCCTCCAGAGGAAAATATATATAAGAGAGGGCGAAATTAATCGAGACATAAAAAATCGATAGTACGGTATAACTACCAGCCATGTGAAATAAATTGCGAATATAAATAATTTTTTACTTGTGGGTACTCAATGCTGTCATGAACTTTAAAAAAAAAGCTAATGTAGAAATTAACGCTCTTTATCTAACCCTTTATTGAGCCTTTCTTTTATTCCGTTTCACCCTCTTAGAGGTAAGTTGGATCAATCTTTTGTTCCTTTCTTAGCGCTCAGAATTGTTTCATTCTTTCTGACCTTCATTTCCTCTCTTCTGCCGAGATAATAGGTTTGGATTTTTGTGTAGATTTATCTTGGAACTTTATGTTTTCATACTGAATAAATAAATAAGTTTTTCGATCGATTAGTGAATTTTCTGTAATATTTAATTGTATTAGGTATTTTTCCAGTTTCTTTAAACAAGATGGGGTTTGTATTGTAGTCACGGAAACAATCAAATATTTCTTTGGTTAATCTGTTAGGATTTCATTCTGAGATCACTGTTGCCAGAATGGTTATTTATGACGGACAAGTCACAGTAGACAAGTCAGATTGAAACAGATACTTAGGTCGAAAGAGTGACGACTTTTACTGTAAAACTACTGTCTGGCAACTCGGACATGAGTTCTACTGAAGTAAAATATTCGATGCATAACAATAAAAGCGATAGAGCAGATTTTTATATATATCATCACTACTTGAAATTAAAACCAAACTTCTTTCATTAATATAGAAGATGGAAAAAAATGTACTACATAAGACTTCCATCATAATTCCAAATGAATCCAGTCAGAATGGTTCAAGATATCTAAAAATAAAACTATTTATACACACACAACACACACAATACATAATATATATATATATATATATTTATCCATCCATCCATAGTAATTCTGCCAGAAGGCAGATCCTTCACTGCAATCGTAGCATTTTCATGCTATGCTTGCAGTTTTACTAGGGAATTCTAGGTGTGGTAGCTTCCCGTTGCTTTCCACACCAGTGAAGGATGATGATGATGGTCATATGATTTCGGGGATCGTTTGGGCCTTAAAGTTTTCTCGCCATGTCTTATAGGTGAGGAAAAACCCCGATAAAAACCTCACCCAGAAAATCTGCGCCGACCGGGGATCGAACCCGGGCCCGCTGCGTGACAAGGCAGCACGCTACCTCGAGACCACAGCGGTGGGCATATGTATAATTGTTTATATATAATATTTTATATAGGTAAATATTTCATAATTTTATATTTTAATTTTATATAATTGTTCTGTACGTGTGTTTGTCACTGAATTCCTCCTAAACGAGTGGACCGATTTTTATGAAATTGTGTGTGTGTGTCTGATTGGGTCCTCAGATGGTTTAGATCAACAATTGCACCCTCTAAAACCATTAGGTATAGGAGTTCACCTGAAGTGAAAATTGGAAATTCGATCTAGCGATGTTTCACGACGAAACTCAGTATCTCCTATTAAAATAAATCAAGGTATGTATTGTCCAAAAATGAGCGAAATCCGACAATTAGAAGTGAAGTTTACTTGAAACCCGGAATTAAAAACTGCCTAAAAGACTAGATCGATTTTGATGAAATTTGTAGTGTGTGTGTATGTGTGGATGGTTTAGATTTATAATCAGATCCTCTATAAGCATTAGGTGTAAGAGTTCACCAGAAGTGAAAAATTAAAAATAGCCCTAGCGGTCACAAATTTCGATTTTTCACAACGAAACTCAGTATATCGTATTAAAATAAACGGAGGTAGGTATTATCCAAAAATGAGCGAATTCCGACAATTACAAGTGGAGCTTTACCTGAAATTCGAAATTAAAAACTACCAACCGACATGTTTGGTTCTTCTCAGCGTATACCATATAATTTAATTGACGTTTAATATGTAATTTAGGCATAGCAACGCCAGTTTGTTAAGGAGGGGTGGAGGGGCAAGGTTAGCAGTACTTTTTCCAAATCTATGTACTATATATTTAAAAAACATAGTTTTTTTATGGCATGCAAACTAGTTTTATAGCAAATATGAGAGTCGACACTTTCACACAGCATAGTACAAGTGGTAACTGTTTTTTTCTTTAAGAGGGGGTGGCTTGGACGGCTACAACTTACAACTATGTACCTGCTGTGTTGCAATCTTCAGTTTTGTATAAGGATTTCGCTCAGAATATACTGTTAAAATGGCAGCGGAGTTCCCTATTCCAAACACACAGTAACTTCCTGGGTTGAATCTGATATATATATATATATATATATATATATATATATATAACATGATAAGAAAAATAAATGCCTGGACGGGATTCGAACCCGGAACTCTGGGTCGGTACCCCAGCGTGTTATCCATTACACCACCAGGCGAATCCAATTCAAACATTTATTTTTATTACATATATATATATATGGTATGATAACAAAAATAAATGCCTGGACGGGATTCGAACCCGGATCTCTGAGTCTGTACCTCAGCGTGATATCCATTACACTACCAGGCGAATCCAATTCATACACTATTTTTCTTATATATGTATTATACTCTCCATTATTACTAGATGTCGCGAGAACACTGTCTTCACTGCCATCTAGTAGCTGACTATAACAAGTAAGCAAATTAAAGAGAATATTTATTTTACTTTATAGCAGTGACGCTTTATCGATGTTATAATTAAATATTTGACATTGAGCAATGCAAGCTTAATATGACACAAGAAAAATAAATGCCTGGACGGGATTCGAACCCGGAACTCTGGGTCGGTACCCCAGGCGAATCCAATTCAAACACTTATATATATACCAACGAAGTTGAGCTACGTTCCATCCCTAATGGAGGTCCGAAGCAGTTTCACTACAGCCTTTATACAATTTTAGTGCTGGATTATGAACATCAATTATATAAATGTAAAGTGATCCCAGAGGCGAGTAGGGTAATCACTTCTCCAACTGGGCCGACACTTATAGACTAGGACACCTTGGGACTGCCGTGGGAAGGAGTACAATTAAGATTTTAGTGAAATAATCTCTGCTATTGATGGAGGCAGCAAGCGATTGACTACTGTACTTTCCAACACGTGTCAAAAGTAAGAAAAAAGCTAGAAGTTGTGACTGTTGTCGTAAAGTTTGAGAAAACAGCAAAACCTATTCAAAGTTTTACGACTTTGGTTCGTTTAGTTATTTATAGCGAAGCTGTGTTGTATATTTAATACCAATCGTACAGCTTGGACCAGTAGCTATTCGTGTAAATTGAATAATAAATCAAACATATTATATTGCTACTGGGAATGTACGTACATTTGTTTTAACGTACACTTTTTTAAACACATTTTTACAAACAATTCTTAAAAATTACATCTAACTTAATGGCACTGCAGAATTCCGGGGATTCATGAGCTCTTCACCAATTTCTATCACGAGCTGTTTCACAATAATTTCCACCTACGAGAGAGAACTGATATGGGAGAAACTTCTTGTTGTTTTCAAATGCTGGGCCTTGGCAACGAAGCCATTAGCGTTCTTGCTCTCCAAATCATGGATCCAACAGGTAATACTTCACAGGTTTGTAGATGTTCTTCATTCATTTCTTCGTCTTTATTGCATAGAGGACAATTTGGATTCGTGTAGATTCCTACTTTATATAAATGATTGGCCAAATAGTCATGTTCTGTAAGCAGTCTAAATTTTGCTACTGTAGTTTTACGTGGAATTTCTGGAATAATATCTGGCTTCTTTACTAAAATATTCAATTTTTTGTCTTTGGCTTTATTACATTGGTCTTGGTTTTGTTTGATTTTATAATTGTTTTTAATTATTCTTTTTATGGATGTGAAAGGTAAGCTTTTACTAGTATTCTGAATTAGATTGGAGCCTTTTTTTGGCAAGAAAATCAGCAGTGTCATTTCCAGCAATTCCACAATGTGCAGGTATCCATTGCAATTGAATTCTTTTCTCTAGTTTTTGGAGTTGTTGAATCATTTTGTAGCACTCTTTTAATTTTTGTATTGACTTCATTTTGTGTGAATATATTGCATATATTGCTGCCTTAGAATCAGAGTGTATGACAGCATTTTGAAATTGATTTATTCTGTATAGTAATTGTTGGGAGAAACTATCGACCAGCGATTTGGAGAGTTAGAAAAAGTGAAAGCAAGATACATCAAAAAGGCATTAGGTGGCAAGCATATACACACCAAATAGAATGGCCTATATGCTAGCCAGAGAAACCTACTTCCTAGAGGACCTGAGACAAAGGATATTACTGCCAGCAACAGAGCAATATAAGAAAGTGACGGAAAAAATAAACAGAAGGAAAAATATATCGACGAAGAGTTCTACGCCTCAGACGCCATGGTGAACAGGAAGTGGACCGGAAGCAACCAACCACAATCATAGGCCTAGCAACACATGGATATCACCATCCATCCATCCATCCATCCATCCATCCATAGTAATTCTGCGCGAGGGTACATATTTCACTGCAATCACAGCATTTTCATGCTATGCTTGCAGCTTTACTAGGGAATTCTAGGTGTGGTAGCTTCCCGTTGCTTTCCACACCGGTGAAGGATGATGATGAAGATGATGGCCATATGACTTCGGGGACCGTTTGGGCCTTAAGTTTTCCTGACATTTGTCTTACAGGTGAGGAAAAACCCCGATAAAAACATCTCCCACAAAAACTGCCCCGACCGGGGATCGAACCCGGGTCCGCTGGGTGACAAGGCAGCACGCTACTTCGAGACCACAGCGGTGAACGATATCACCATAAAATGTGGAAAAATACGAAATTCCATCAACCGAGTGACTCTTGTGAATGCAAGATATGTGAAAAAAAAAATACGAGCGATACCATTACAAACAATGGGTGAAGATGGACGGGATCGTTGAACGAACTCATAAAAGATAAATCATAAAACTAAAATTTAATGCTCTTTCGAGTGCCATTAACTAATTATTATTAATAATAATTTCCTCCATAATTCATTCATCTCAAATCACGGTTAATTTTATTCTCCCATCTTGTTCTTGACGTAAGTACTGGAGTTTTCCCAGAAGAAATATCCAAGCTCCTCTAGCATTCCTTCTTCGTGCCCATGGCAGTCTATGAGACTACACTCCTCGAATTACATCAAGTGTCTTCTCGACTGTAGTAAGCAGTTTACTACGACTATTTAACTCATGTCCTAAATGGGAGTCAATGACCAATCACATTTCAATGACTATTTAACTCATGTCGCAAATGGTAGTCAATGGCCAATCACGTTTCAATGAATTCTGTTTTACACCAATCGACAGTCGTGTTTCCACCTCGCTCTTTATCGATTTATCTTTATCAGCTCCTGCTTTTGTGATAAAGAAAGCTCCTCCTTTTTTAATATTCTGAACAGGTTAGACCATTATTTTTCTCCAGCAAATACATTGAATATAGCAAAAAATGAATAGATTCAGTGATTTTACTGAGTTGTCTATTCAAAATATAAATGATTAAACTATAATGTTGATTATAATAGTTTGATGTGTTTCATTATTTCTCCACAAGAATGCATTCTTACAATATTGCGATCCTATTTGGCAATAAATAATATGATCGAGTTGCAGTGAATATACATAACCTCACATTTCTAATTTGTGTTCAAACATCGCCGTTTACATTAACTATATAAATATTTTAAAACACCGGTAACTATATTCAAATAATTATTTTTTAGTAAAGAGCTTAATTTTATTCGTTAAATAGTTCTAACAAATGCCACTCTTGATTTCCAAATTCTCTAGATAAATTCACTTCGTGAGTCGTGAATTTATCGATAATTTGAAAATCATTCGTGGTATTACTTATGAAAATGTACACAAGCAAAATCTCTTGAAAATGTCACTCACAGAAGGCGACGAAACGCTGAGAAGACAACACTACAAGACACGGCCAAAAATCCCGAAAGGGTTATTAAAATACATAACGATAGCCGTGAAACTCTTAACCAATTTATGTACGTACAGTTAATTAGTACATACTCTATGTTGGCTGCACTGGAACACGTATGTACTGTTGCATAGAATATTCCTTTGTATCAATATGGCTGCCACATCTTTATGCTACATATGTAATTAAATAGTATAGAAAATATATTGAAAATAATCGTTAGAAAAATGTAAAGTCATTGTAAATAATTTGAAAAATGAAACTCCAAGAATTAAATTTGATAGTTTATATAGCAATTAAAAAAGTCGCGTCACATGTTGTAAAATTTAGCCTATTATTATTACAGTCCACCCGCTGTGGTCTCGAGGTAGAGTGCTGCCTTGTCACGCAGCGGGCCCGGGGTTCGATCCCCGGTCGGGGCAGTTTTTCTGGGTGAGGTTTTTATCGGGGTTTTTCCTCACTTGTAAGACAATTGTCAGGAAAACTTTAAGGCCCAAACTGTCCCCAAAGTCATCATCATCATGATCATCCTTATCATTATCATCATCACCATCATCATCATCCTTCACCGGTGTGGAAAGCAACGGGAAGCTACCACACCTACAATTCCCTAGTAAAGTTGCAAACATAGCATGAAAATGCTATGATTGCAGCGAAGGACCTGCCTTCGGGCAGAATTACTATGGATGGATTTATTACAGTCGTTACAATCGGTTTTATCTCCATTGCTATAGACATCATTTTCTTATCGTGTCCTCTTTCGGAAAGTTCGAATCCAAAAATGCTTCTAACCATCTCTATCTTCCTAACTATTTGTTCTTTTTAGTTCTTCCCAGTTGTATCATCTCTCTTGTAAACTTTTCTTGGTTAATCCAATCTTTCTCGTGATCTAACCTCGTAGTCGTTTTTCCTTGTATATTGAGATTTAGCAGTCTTTTGTGATAGTATTTCCTTTTTACATTATTTTTAAATGTCCAAAAACATTTTAGCCTACTTTTTTCTACGTCTGTTGTTAATTTTTTCTACACTTCATGACTCCCTGATTTTGTCATTCCTTATTCTATATAGGAAGAACAATGCGTGGAACTCATAAAGGAAAGAGGAAAAGAAATTGGATTGGCCACTGGCTAAGAAGAAACTGCCTGCTGTGACGGATGTCCTAGAAGGGAAATGGTCAACGGAAAGAAAGTTTAGAGGCAGAAAAAATACATCCAGATGATAGACAATATTAAAATAAATGGTTAGTATGCGCATACAAAAAGGAAGGTTTTTGAGTTAAGGAAAAGAGTGGAGTGGAGAATTGCTCGGTGTGAAGTTGAAAAACCTGCTCTTGGCAGAACACTATGAATGAATGAAATTCTATCTCTCCTTTTTGTATGCACGTAAGAATTTCATTTCTGTAGCTTGGATTCTGCTAAAGTCCTTCTTTGTATATGCCCAAGTCTCAGCTGCATAAGTTAGAAAAACTGGTTTGAAATAAGTTTTATACATTGCCCGTTACTCTAATATAATAATAATAATAATAATAACATAATAATAATAATAATGATAATAATAATAATAAGCTTTATTTTACCTGGCAGAGTTAAGGCCTTACGGCCTTGTCTACCACTCAACCAGGTTTAAAAAAAATACAAAAAATAGTCTTACATCTAAATTACAATATACCATAAAAGATTACATGTTATGAATACAATACAATTAATATTTATAATGTATTTTTATTTACTACTAAATTTAACGAATTAAATATATAATATGTACAAGAAATATAAAAAACGAGGAAAGGATTAATGACATATATATAAAATTAAATAAATAGAGAAAAAATTAATTATTAGACAACAGGTAACTGTATAACGCTTGACTGAAAGGTGCCAAGTGTGCGGCAACCCCTGATATCTTGAGGAAGAAGATTCCCAGGAGCGGGCAGATGGGTAATATCTTTATTCTAGATTAATTGTTTAGTTAAATTATAAAACTTTTTTCTATTATCTTACTGACTCCAGTCTGTTATTTTCATAGTTGGCATTGAATATAATATATATATATATATATAATATATTGCACACGTCCGTGGGGCCTGTCCGTTTGGAGAATCACTGAGAAACATTCGGCATCACACTATTCGAAACTGATGGCAGAAGCCTTGCGAGATAATTGATACACAGTTTATGAGGAAGTTCATGGCGTGGCCACTAATGGAAGTAACAGACGAATAGATATTATTGTATTGTAGACCATCTTCTAAAAATTGATATGATATTAGATCTCCACAATCCATCTTGGAGACTCATAGTTAGCCAACCTGAGGAAGTTGACTGTGAAAAGAAAGCCCATATATGAGCCAACAATTGACTATTACAAAGATAAATACCAATTAAGAATAGTATAACTGTCACAGGATTGATGATAGTGGCAAGAGGTACTAATACCAGGATTCTTAAGCTAAGGTTTTGCAATTCCCTAGATTTGGAACAGAGTGCATCTTCTAAAATTGCCATCGCTGCCATTAGAGGATCAATTTCAAATTTTAAGAAACCATATTGAAAAAAATTCTACTTTATAGTAGGTAATACTTCAACTACAATTTGAAATGTTTTAATAATCATCATCATCATCCAGGGATTAACCCATGTTGGCTCATTCCGGTTTGTTCATGAAAGCTAGAATTGTTAAAATTGTTTCAGACCATCTTCTGTGTGGGCGTCCAACATTCCTCCTTCCGCGCGGTTTATAACTTAGCAATAATTTTGGAAATCTTCCTTCTGGCAGTCTATCAATATGTTCTTTCCAGTCATTCCTAATATTTAATTATTCGGTCTGTAAGTTTTGGAAAAATTAGTTCCTTCTTATATCTCTTCATTTCTTTTCTTATCCAGCAGAGTAATACGCCTGCTATAATTCTTAAAATCTCATCTCAGCTGCTTCCAATCATTTGTCTTGTATTTCAGTGATCGTCCCAACATTCTGATCCATTACATAAATACAGGAACAGCCATGCTTTATAAAATTTCATTTTTGTTTCTTTTCTGGTGTTTTTAAGGGTTATTTTAATAGTGCCAAACATTAGATTAAATTTATTTATTTTGTTCATTAATATCTTCATTTTAACATATGATAAATTGAAACCCTAGATATTTTAAAAACTGTTCCACTTGCCTCTAAAATGTTCATTATCAATTACTATTTTTGCTCTTAAGGTATCATGTCCTTTAAATGCTAAAATTTTAGTTTTATTTTTTTAAATTTTTAAATTTTAATTGGCACTTATTTTTTCCAAATTGCTCTTTGTAGATAATCTTCTGAACTGGAAATCATTACTTGATCACAGCAAATAATATTGTAACCAACAGTTTATTATTTATTTTAAAATGTTTATTTAAATTAATCTGCCACTTTAACATAACTTCATTTATATATAAATTAAAAAGAGAAGGTGATAAAGGACACCCTTGTCTGACACCACGATTTATTGTTACAATTTTTTGTCGTTTAGATTTAAAAACCTGTCTATTACAATTTTATTATTTACATATAAATTTTGTACAGCCATAATCAAATGTTGTGGAATACCTTTATTTGTCATTATTTTAATGTATTTGCAAAATGTATTTCATCAATTTCAAAAATGAATTGTCTGTATCACTTTGTCCTTGAGGCAACACTCTAATGAAGAAAGTTATATATGTAAATATATATATATAAATATATATATTAATTCTAGCCACAGTTTCTTTGTATTAATACAAAGTGTATGTTGGATAATTACTATTTTAATTTTCGAAAACAATTGAATTATTTCACAATTCTCAAGTTTTCTCTCTATCAGCGCTGTGACACCAAAACTGGGAATGAATGCACAGGCATGTGTGGATATGGCAATTAACAATTGATTGGATGGAGATTCTTTCTCCTCTCACATACACATGTAATGTACACATATCCATTAGGTAATTTTGCTAGCAGTGAATTTATGATTCATTTATAACTGTGAAATCAGTCCAGATTGCCAGAGGTACAATATCTCTCACATAGAGTTAATCATAATCTGTATTGTGTTTTCCAATATGTCAACATAAAACCGTGATAGCTTCACGCACTATTTGATGTTTTGTTAAATGCAACTCCAGCTTATAGTTTTCATTGGATTAGCGCCTCTGCTGGATAGCTATTAACCACTCATGCAGTTGTTTACAATTAATTTTGTTTACAATTATAGGTGTACTGGTAGCTCAGGTGAAAACACCGGATGTAAACTCATAGATATTATCCCGTTTCGAGATTATGACAGAAGGGTATTCTGACCTAAATCTGAAATACGTAGCTTCTACTTTAGTTCGTATTTTGTGTTTACTGGGAGTTCAATGCAATAAATAATAGTTTAGAAAAACTAAAACAACGCGCTTTATTAGAAAACCGAACTAAAACATGAAAAATAATTTTAATTTCCAACACGCTTGGGATAAAATTAATGTGGTCAACAAAAAATCATCTAAAACACATCTAGAATAAAACTAGAGTCATCTACAAAAAAATAGTTTTACCATCAAAAGCGTGAAGCGCTTTTTATCAATTAATATATTTGATAATAACAGATACTGGTAAAAGTAAAGTGTCTAAGAAGAAAACGTAAAAATCACACACCGTGTCTCATTCAAACCTCCCACATTTTAATTAATCATAACTCTCAAAGTATGCGGAATTATGAAATGAGGTTGGTATTAAAAGAAAGAGAAACTCAAAGAATTTTTGTTTTAATTATTGCAGTTAATATTCATCCGTCGCATGTTGGACATAAAACAAAATGGCGACTCCTCAGCAACGAGCACAAACTGTTTTCTGGTATGCAAAGACGAAGTCAATCATTACAGTGCAAAGAAATTACCGGCGAGAATATGGAGAAAATGCACCTGCTTGGAACACCTTTCATGCATGGCTTGAGAAGTTTCTGGAGACTGGAAGTGTTAAATAAGAATCAGGAGGTGCTCGTACACGTGTTTCAGAAGAAAAGATTGAAAAAATTAGAGCAGGATTTCAAAGAAGTCCACAAAAATTAATCTGGCAGTTCAAATTCTTCGAGTTTCTCTTTCGTTTAATACCGGCTCCAGTACAAGATCTTCATGATTTACGAAACCTGATCCTTGACACAATTGCAACAGTACCAATGGACATGTTGGACAGAACGTGGCACGAAATCGAATACAGATTTGATATTGTTCGCGCTACTAATGGAGCACATATAGAGGTGTTTTAGTGTGTGGCAATGAGAATTCTTTGAGTTTCTGTTTCGTTTAATACCGGCCTCATTTCATAATACCGCATACTTTGTTAGTTATGATTAGAGCGAAGAATCATATGAAGAAAATTACACGAAAATATGAAATCGTAAAGAGAAAATATGAAAATTATGACACAAAAATATTATGAAACTACTGTTTTCTAAACTTTTTACATACATTTATATACATAGGCCCACTATAACATATAAGTATACATACCAGCAAATAAATGAGACAAACAGAACGTATTTATAGCTGAAGAAATCAAAATGATCACTGTATTTCGATTGTAATTAGATTTTTCATTAATTCTGACCCAATATAAAATATATTCATGATCTGAAACAATTTTAATGGATCAAGGAAACGTGGTATAAACAGGAAAGTCGTGGGTTCGAATGTCGATATGATCAAGATTTTTCGCTGGATCAGACATTCTGGTGGCTTTGTGAACTCGGGGTCGACTCAGATCCTAATGGAAGTGAGTAATAGATGCATGTTCTGGACACAAATGCGGCCGTCAGGCAGATCCGACAACCCGGCGGACATCTCGTTCCTATTGTCGAGGAAGATGGGAGCTTCAACATGCCACTACTCCAAAGGCCTCCCAAGACTGTAGTGGAATCACTTTACCTTCATAAATCAAAACTGAGAGGTTATATATAATACAGTTAATTAATGTATTGAATGATAATATTAATAATGAAATCCAAACCATATACCAGAAACAAAACATTGCAACCAAAACAAACAGGTTTCCATGAAATATAGCACTAACAAAGTTTAGAGCAGGTATAGTTTTGATTATTGTTATTTTTACATTGCATAAAGTTATTAAATTCCTGTAGATACAAATCTAACACTGCCAATCTGTGATTCCTCATCCAATTATTTGCTTTTTATAAAATGTATCTATCTTGATCAGAAGGGATACTGAAGAATTTTCACTTGTCTACCACATTACACTGTCAAAATTACATAAAATACATTCATTTCAAAAATATTTTAATGAATTCCTAGAACTTTATAAAGAAAAACATAGACAGAAGATATTGAATTAGTTGAAAAAATAATGAAAGCAGTATGAAAATTTTCACTAAAGTATGAACATTTTGATTCGGCCGCGATGGACTAGTGGTTATGCTCCTTGCCTCTGGTCCCGAGGGTCGCGGGTTCAAACCCGGTTTGGCTCGATGGATTTTTTTAGGATGGAAAACTCCAAGGAGCAAGTCCTCCGGGAGGGACTTTAAGCCGTGGGTCTGAAGATTTTCAGGCTCGTAAAAGATCCTTAAGCCTGAATGAAAGACCTCTAAGCAAAATTTACCGAATGTTCCCGTCCTAGTATTACCTTGGTTTCCTAGATGTCAGTATGAGGCGGAACGCTGACCATGGACCACTCAAAGGACATCTATACGAAAACAAGTGTAACTAAATTAATATGGTTCAAATTCTTCCCTATAGGGGGAGAGCGCCTAAATCTCTGTTAAGGGAAACATGTGCTGACAAGATTACAAGAAGATGAACATTCTGCTAAAATATTATGAAATCTGAAGTATTTTGTTGGTCTTATTTGATTCCACATATCATAAAATGTAAAGATACTTTGTCTCAGCGCTCTGTGACAAATAGTTTAAAACATGAAATTTCATAAAATTCCTCGCTCTAGTTATGATTAATTAAAATGTGGGAGGTTTGAATGGGGCACCATGTACATATTATACGAAATAACAGTAAGAAACTGGAATTGGAAGAGAAAATACGTACGTAATTATTTTAATAGTAAATGCTGAATAAATTTATATTTATGTTGTAAGTACTTCAATTTACAAACAGCTACACACATATATATAAAAAAGTCTTTACCAATTTAAACTAAATAATGAAGCTAATATAACCAATTGAATTATCTTAACAAAACCTAATTGAATTACATTTGAATACGCTTAATTAGTGGTTGTATTTACAGAGAATTAATTAGCACTACACATGATGCATGGTACAAATTGCCAGTTTTTACACTTTATCTTCTATTCAAGTGGATCAAAAATTTGTTTTAAACCGCGTCGAACTTTGTTTTATTAATTCGTTAATTATTTTGATGCGGTTATTGGCAGATACTGCCTAACACATGCTAATTGTTATAAATTGTCGCCATATTAAAATCACAACTATTTTGTAAATATTATTAATTATTTTTCACTTTTATCGATAATTGATATTGTATTGAACAAAAATGTATTACATACAGACTGTAGCATAATTCGTGTAGCACATTTCAAGGAGAGAAAACAATTTGAAGGGGAAACAACCGGTGCTCAAGGATGCGGATTTAGACCAGGACGTCCAAAACTACGGCCCGCGTGCTGTATACCGCCCTCCATCACTTTTTATCCGGCCCCTGAAGGCTTGTAGCATTCATATAAATTAAAATTTACGATAGGTATGGTAGGGCCTATAAAATTAATAAAATTAGTTTATCAGTAATGGAACAAGAACTTGTAAAATATGTTATAATGACATAACAAGAAAAGTACAAAATCGACACACGCTTATAATATTAACAACAACAACAATAATAATAATACTTATTATTATTATTATTATTATATTATTTTGTTAGTACTGGAAGTAAATATCAATAAAGCTAAATATATGGTCACATGTAGAAATACATTATGGCCTATAATTGAAATGGACACCTAATGGCAAATGAGAGAAATTATGAGGACGGGGCTGAATTCAAATACATAGGAACAATAATTACAAATAGGAATGAGATGCAGAAAGAAATTAAACCATAGGGCTCAATTCTGGAAATGCGTGCTATTATGCATTACAGAGAATTTTGACGCCCCCACTCCTTTCAAAAAACGTTAAAATGAAAATTATATACTAAACTACTATTTCTACCGTTATATTATATGGATGCGAAAACATGGAGTCTTACTTTAAGGGAGGAAAGGAGATTACGAGTATTTGAGAATAAAGTTCTTAGTAAAATTTTTGGACCAAAGAAAGATGAACAGACAGATGAATGGAGAAGACTACATGAACAATGAACTACATGGTGTTTATAGGAAGCCAGATATAATAAAAAAAGCTAAGTCTCATAGACTGCGATGGGCAGGACATGTGGTACGTATGGGGAATGAAAGACGTGCATGGGAGCGTTTTGTAGGAAAACTAGAGGGAAAACGCCCAGTTGTTAGGACCAAGAATGAGCTGGGAGAATAACATTAACTATGATTTGAGGGAAGTAGATTATACAGGGAATGATTGGAAAAGCATTAACTGAGGATAGGGATGTATGGAGAGCTTTTGTCCGCGCGGCCATGAACCTCCGGGTTCGATAGTGCCAAGTGAGTTAGTAAGTAAGTAAGTATAATTCCACAATATAGAGGTGTTTTCTCCTTCAACACGAAGCGGATTTGTCGCCAGAGGTACCTGTCTGAAGTTTTTCTTCCCTCAAATATCTAGCTTCCATACTTCTCCTCACTCCATCTATCCAACTTTTTCTTGGTCTGCCTCCTCCACTTCTTCTATTAGCTTTCCAATCAAGGATCTTCTTTGGTATTCTCATCTTCCATTCTTATGAGGTGTCCATACAATTTCAAACGTTTTTCTTCCATTTTTCTAATACTTTTTTTTCAACTTGCATAATTTCCCTTATAATAATAATAATAATAATAATAATAATAATAATAATAATAATAATAATAATAATAATAATAAATGTTCATTTTAATATATTTCACATGTTCCTGCCCCTAATTCTGTCATTCTCCACCATATCTCTCCGTCATTCCAATCTTCATCGTCCAATATTTTTCTCCTTCATGTTGCTCAAAATGTCATCAATCCACGTCTGATACTGGTGTAATTTTAACCCACTTCTGAAGTTGGGGAGCCTGTAAGGTGGAGTTACGTTATCCCGATGATACGATACGTGACAAATGATAATGAAGAACTAGAAGAGTCCTTAAACCCAATTAACTTAATGGCGCCAACAAGTCTAAAAGTTCCTTGGCCTACCAGTCGGATACCGGTCGCACATCCCTAAAAACGAGAGATAGATGATGATCCAGCCAGTGTATAGGTAAAACGTGGAGACATTAAACTAGGAATAAAAACGGATGTTATAGCCGATACTAATGTATTGTTAGAATAAACGTGCAAGATTTTTAACGATGAGATAATAAAATATTAAATCGGGAGAGAAACTTAACATTCAGAGAAGTGGAATGGGTTTGAACCGAGTTGACCGGCGGACGAGGTACCCAGCCCGGCGACAATGTTATAATTAGGGCTCGCAAGTTGAAACATATCTCTCTAAAATATAATTTAAGAATATTTACATCTAAAACAAACGAAAATGTGTAATAAGAGCAAAAATAGTGATAAACAATGTAATTATAGACCAAGCTCAGAATTTTAATTATTTGGGATGTCATTAAGGTAATGACAGAAATTTAGATAAACGCACTAAAATACAACGATTCAATTATCTATGTGGCACAATTAAACACACTTTATTGAATAAAACTAGAAAATAAACTATTCTAAAATTTTACAAAGTATTGGCAGTTCCATCTCTTATATATGGATGTGAAACCTGGACATTAACAAAGGCAGATAGTAAACAAACAGAGGCTGCTGAAATGAAGATGTTGAGAGCCATAGCAGGATACCAAAGGACCGATAAAAAGAAAAACGAAGATATAAGAACAGAACTTAATATATTTAATCTCTGTGAAAGAATAAAATATATTAAAAATGCTTACCTTCAGCACGTATTACGAATGAATGAACAGCGCATACCAAGAAGAATGTATAATTATAAACCAAAAGGGAGAAGATTGGTGGGAAGACTATTGAAGAGATGGAAGAACCAATTCGACCTATAATGAGTATCGTAACAGGCCACTGGGCTTAATCCTTGTTGTTGATGATGATGATGATCATTTTTTATTCTACTTTTTTTACTTTATGTATATATATATATATATATATATATATATATATATATATATATATATATTTGGTAACTGTAGGTCAGAAAATAATAGTTTTTATTTGACTTTCTCGTCCTTTTTGAGTTTTTTTTTTTTTGCTTATTGGTCCCCTTTTTTTAGTTTTTTTAGGTCTCGACGGTTTTTTTTTGCAACTTTACCTTCTTTTGTCTACTTTTGTACCATTTGTATATAATTCAAGAATCCACAGAGTCTAGTCTCAATTCCAACTTCTTTTAAAAATATTATCTGGTTTTACTTTCAAAACACTTTCGCATTCCAAACTTTTTTTTACTGCGAGAAACTACAAAATACCCCGTTATTTTTAACCGCCAGTCTATTGACCTCCTAAACTATTGCATTTCGACTTCAAATTATCTAAGAAGTTGCACTTTTTTAAAATTACCTCCAGCTGAGAGTGAAGGCAACGAGGTTGTCTTTATCCACTCGTTAACTACTGTCCTTTTTTCAGTTTTTAGGTCTTTTGTAGGATATATTTACGTCTTTTTAAATTATTTTGTAGGTCCTCAACTCCCGAGCCATAATTATAATATTTGTGGACCCCTATAAATATAATTCTGTGAAGAGTGCAGGCACAGCGAGTATCCCCTGGAGTCTGCGTGTGTATCGAATTTTGCAGTCTGTGTAATCCGAGAGAACGTAGCTCTAATTAAAATTAATAATTCACTGTCTTAATTAGTTACTGGAAACATTCTTATGTTACTATCAAATACGTCATTCCTTTGGCACCGTTTTCAAAATAATGGCTACATGATCAGACATTCATACTCGAATTACAGGTAGAATATTCGTTTACAACACAACGTATCCCTAAAAAAGAGTCAAAATTTAGTAATAGCATATTACGATGCGAGGTTGGGAAGTGGTTTTTACAGAAGCGTTTTAATTTTCGAGATTCTGTTAAACACTTCACAAACGTGCGTTGTATATATATTTTTTTGCACTATGGTGTTTTCAAAATAATAATAACTTTTGTACTGACTCAGGCTTTCACGGCCGGAGTTGCAATAATGATCTAGAGACAACTCTTGAGCAATCTCTGGCGAAAAGTCGGGGAACTTCAAGCCTGAAGACCACGGCTTACAGACCGGAAAACTTCTTCAACATCATCATAATAATATCTTTATTGGAAATAATTGCGTTCATTATAATTAATTGAGTTTTTTTTATAATTGTATAACTTTCCTCATTAGAGGATTGCCTTAAGGACAAAGTGATACAGACAATTTTTTGAATTTATGAAATACATTTTGTAAATACATTTAAAAAAATCAAATTGTAGACCTAATTGAAGTATACATACTACAAAGTAGAAATTTTGTAAATATGGATTCTTAAAATTGATATTGATCCTCTAATGGCAGCGATGGCAATTTTAGAAAGATACACCCTGTCCAAATCTAAGGAATTACAAAATTTGGCTAGGAATCCTGGTATAGTACCTCTTGCCCCAATCATCAATCCTGTGTGGGCAATGTTCAATAGCTGAAACTACAGGAGACCGTGATACAAATAAGTATTAAAATGGCGGAAGTACTTATTTATTGTTTTATATTGTTTCAGATAAAGTTCAGCTCATTTAAAATGCAGTGATTTGTTTGGTATAACGTATATTAACACTACCTTTTGCTTATGTTTTCTTGTATATACATTGTACATAGTATACATAGAGGGCATTGATTTTACTTCCCATACGTGGTTTGTAATATGTCACATTACCGTATAGTTATTTAAGTTGACAACCCCGAAATGTAGGAAGTTGAAATTTCAATCATGGTCGGCATTGCTGTAAGTACAACAAAACGCACTATTGCGCAAAAATATATTTTCAAACAATCCTACCCAAGCTGAAGTTTCAAAGCTCATATGATGCACTTGACAATACCGCTTTTTTTTTATAGAATTTTTCTCTGTTAACCGCATTTCATGCCGTACGATGTAACCCACAGTAGGTGATGAACCGTAGAGAAGCAGAACGAAGAACCTAGATGGAAAACAGTTACCGGCTCTGATTAAGACACGGCTTAGAATCCAGCAAATATACTTCGCAAATGTATTTAATTTTCCTTGTTAAGATATTTCATTGTAATATTTTACATTTTAATATTTTATTTGCTGATGATGTTATAATGCAAAATACAAAAAACGATTTACAATTCTCTCTACACTGTTTAAATGGAATAAGAGAAGAGTACGATTTTAAATTACTCAGCGAAGAGACAAAAATAACATTGGTCAAACATGAGTTGTGTCGTCAGGAGTACCAATAATTGTATTTAATGCAGTTTTTTTTATCGTGTTTTCAAATATGTATTCGGAATTTATCCATGACCCACAGTTTTTTATTTCAATTAATGAATTTAAATAATTATTTGTTTAATAAAAGTTTTTTCGTCCATTTGTCCATTGTAAGATAAAACCAAATTAGCTACCTCAGGAGATTTCAGCTATGGAAAAGAGATATCAAGGCAAATGGAATCCTAATGTGCTGGTCCGAACGATATTGTTGGACCATCAAGAGGGATGCCCCACAGGCGAAATATAGCAGAAAATCGTCATTTATTACTTTCTAGGTGAGTCCGAATGTTCGAATATTGTGTAGTTACGAATGTAGAAAATATTAAAGTGTTTGAAATTATAAATTCCTGTCTCTCGGAAACATTTGCGTGATGGAGAAAAACCGATATCATATTTGAATTCAGGAGAAAAAATACTATCAGAATCACATATTTTTCTTTCTAAGACAAAACAAAAGTTTTTTTTTGTTGCTCAGTGTAATGGCCCTTTTAGGAAAGTCGCCCATAAGGTCGAAAATAATAGAAAATAAACCTCTATCACAAGTATTAAATTTTAATTATCCAGGTTGGGAATTGCCTTCTGGATATGGAACAAGAATGATACAGACAATAAATTATCAACATTTCAAATGATATGTGGCACGATTCATAGAACACTAAAACATAAAACAAGGAAGGATACAAGATTGAAGTTTTACAAAACAATGGCGGTACCGGTACTTTTATACGGTAGTGAATCCTGGGTAACAAATAAGAGGAGTTCGAGTAGAATACGAGTACAAAGTGCAGAAATTACCTTTCTAAGAAGGACCAAAGGATTCATAAAATTGGACCACATAAGAAATGAAGAAATAATTCAACAACACCGCGTCGGCTGGAAACAGCATGTTCAGAAAATGGAATAAACAAGAATGACCAAGATAGCATATCGTTATAAACCAAAAGAATTGAGGGACGTAGGAAGACCTGGGAAGAGATGGAAGGAATCATTGTGTATTCGGGAACAGGCGAATCGCCTAAACCTTGAAGTGAAGAAGAGGAAGAACATATTTTATATTTGGTACATTTCAGAATGTATTATAGTACACATGCACTCACATAAAGCCAGACTTAATTTCTTGGTCTCGCCCTCTGACCGCACGTGATGTAAATATGAATGTCTTCCTCGGGTGATAACTTCCCAAGAATTAACAGCACACAAAACTTTTTATTATGTACTTTTTAGAACTAAGATAATAGCCACAAACTCGTTATTAAGCCGCATAACAAAGAAATATTTAAATAATAGGTCGCTGACCGAGAGAGAGATACTCTACAGTGAAGCCTCCAAAACATGTTAGAAATATTAAAACATCATTAAAGTTGCAAAACACAAGATAAATAATAAATTCATAACCGCCATCAAATTTGTCGATGAAATTGATTTCCAAAAATGTGTGTCCTAAAGTCCTTTCAAAAAAACTTTAAACTGAAAATATATAAAACTATTATTCTACCAGTTATATTATATGGGTGCGAAACATGGACTCTTACTTTAAGGCAGGAAAGGAGATTACAAGTATTTGAGAATAAAGTTCTTAGGACAATTTTTGGACAAAGAGAGATGAACAGATAGGTGAATGGAGAAGACTGCTTAACAATGAACTACATGGTCTTTATAGGAAGCCAGATATAATAACAACAGTTAAATCTCGTAGACTGCAACGGGCAGGACATGTTGCACGTATGGGGAATGAAAGACTTGCATGGAAGCTTCTTGTAGGAAAACCAGAAAACCGCCCAGTTGATAGACCAAGAATGAGGTGGGAGAATAACATTAACTATGATTTGAGGGAAGTAGATTATACAGGGAATGATTGAAAAGCATTAGCTCAGGATAGGGATGTATGAAGAGCTTATGTCCGCGCGGCCATGAACCTACGGGTTCGATAGTGCCAGTGAGTAAGTAAGTAAGTATGTTCTAATGCACTGCACTTTTCGTGCTTCGGCTTCTTGCAGGACGGGTAGATGCAATTAATGTAGCCTGTTTTTAATTTTACGCACCACTTCGACAGATTACATCTTCTTCGTCGCGGTTTAGGCTTTTGCTAGCCTGTTCCGGCTCCAAATTGCTGTTATTTCCATATTTTCCTTGGTCTTCCCAAACTTCTTCTTCCTCTTGGTGAATAATTGTATGCTGATTGTGGTATTCTGTTCTCAGTCACCTTGCTAAGTGTTCTTTCCAGTTTGTTCTGTATTTCACTATTGTGTTTAATTCCTCTACTTTTAGTAGTTGTCTTATTTCTGTGCTTTTGTCTGTTCTTTGATATCCTGCTATTGGTAAGACAAATTTCATTTCAGCAGCTTGTATTCTGGCAGATTGTTGTGTTGTCACAGTCCATGTTTCGGATCCGTAAGTAATAATAGGAACTGCCATTGTCTTGTATAATTTTATTATAGACTCTTTTCTGGCTTAATTTTTCAAAGTTCTTTTTAGTGTTCCTGTTATATCCATCCATAGTAATTCTGCCCGAGGGCAGGTCCTTCACTGCAATCATAGCATTTTCATGCTATGCTTTACTAGGGAATTATAGGTGTGGTAGCTTCCCGTTGCTTTCCACACCGGTGAAGGATGATGATGATGGCCATATGATTTCGGAGACCGTTTGGGCCTTAAAGTTTACCTGACATTTGTCTTACAGGTGAGGAAAACCCCCCAATAAAAACCTCACCCAGAAAAACTGCCCTGAACGGGGATCGAACACGGGCCCGCTGCGTGACAAGGCAGCACGCTACCTCGAGACCACAGCGGCAATTAAACTTATTTAGTTTGTTGTTTATATCTGTTTCCGCTGTGTATGATATTTCGCAACCTAGCAAGTTATACCTTACCACTTGTTCTATCGGTTTACTTTGTAATATTATCTTTGTCCAAACTGGTTGATCGCCCTTCAAAGCCATTGTTCTTTAATTTTCTGATGATAATTCCATGTTGTATTTTTTTATATTTCGTTTAGTTTATATAGCATTCATTGTAATTTGTCTTCTGATTTTGCTATTAAAATCTGATCACCTGCAAAAGCTAATGTCCACATTATGCATATTATGTATTTTTGAATAATAATGAGAGTTTAAAACTTATGTCAACTAAATTGGGGGGAAAAAATCAGAAATACAATCATCAGACAACAAATGAAAGTCCAAAATTCAATATTAAATTTTGTGAGATACAGACAACTAGAATTGTATGGTCATATACGTAGAATGCCAGAGACAAGATTGCTCCGAACAGCTATGGAATGGATTTCATATATATATATATATATATATTATATATATAATAAAATAAGTGTTTGAATTGGATTCGCCTGGTGGTGTAACGGATAACACGCTGATGTACAGACTCAGAGTTCCGGGTTCGAATCCCGTCCAGGCATTTATTTTTCTTATCATACCATATTAAGCTTGCATTGTTCAATGTTAAACATTTAATTATAACATATATATATATATATATATATATATATTATATATATATATCATATTTGCCTTCATTGCCAAATGTCAAAAATATAGTAATAACATCTAAATATACAAGCGTTACTGCTATAAAGTAAATATTCTCTTTAAAAATTTGTTAGCCACTAGATGTCAGTCGGAACGAATTTCCGCTACCTCTTGTGTGAATTGAGAATGCTACATATATAAGAAAAATGTATGTTTGTGTTGGAATTATTGGGTAGCTCAGGTCGTTAGAGCGCTAAACGAACAGAGTTTAGAGGCTCTGGTACACACCCCGACATAAGCATTCATTTTTCTTTTCAGATCATATTTGCCTTCATTGCCAAATGTCAAAAATATAGTTAGGCCTATAACATCTAAATATATATATGAATGTTTGTTTGTTTGTTCGTACTTTACGCGCGGTCATACCGTTGATCCGATTGTGAAGGGGCTGTTGTAAAATGTTCAGGAGATTCCCGGGATGAACATAGGCTATAAGAGAGTTGTGATACTAACTCCTACACCCTTAAAATTGTCCTTTGTAGTGGAAAACGTCAAAAAAAGTAGCTCTTTGGACGCTTAAATGGCTTACGCTGCCTAAACACTTAACAAATACACATCATTAATGTACACAGAATTGAATACCTGAAAAAGCTCTACAAAAAAGTCAACCAGAGCATATGTTTATCTCTTACGGATAACTCACAATAAACCATTTTTGTCTTTCATTGATGCCAAGAAGATCGAGACAAGTACGTAGGTTCCTGTGCAAACATAGTAGCACATGACGGGTATTCTTTTACGGATAACTCACAATAACGAATTTTGTCTTTTACCTCATTTATGCCAAGAAGATCGAGATAAGTAGATTCCCGGGCAACACCGGGTAATCAGCACGGGGAATCTTAAATAATTACGATATACATTTATAATTATTTTTCATTACACTTATTCAACTAATCATAAGAGTACATTAATTTTTGTCTTTCAGCTCATTTATGCCAAAAAGATCGGGATGAGTAGATTCCCTGACAACGCTGGGTAAACAGCACGGGGTATCTAAACATAATTAC
Source organism: Diploptera punctata (assembly GCA_030220185.1). Taxonomy (NCBI): domain Eukaryota; kingdom Metazoa; phylum Arthropoda; class Insecta; order Blattodea; family Blaberidae; genus Diploptera; species Diploptera punctata. Next base: position 2,283,805 of record JASPKZ010000015.1, read on the forward strand.
GGTATAAATTTTTCCTTTTACTTATTTGACTAAACATAAAACACATTAATTTTCGTATTTCAGCGCATTCACGTTAAGATCAGGATAAATAGATTCCCGGGCAACGCCGAGTAATGAGCACGGGTATCTACAAAATATAAATTTATAATTATGTTTCCTATTACTTAATCAACTAAACATAAAAGCACATTAATTTTCATTTATTTAGGCGTAGAAGCTTACGCGGGGTATTAGCTAGTATTAGCTATTATATATATATATATATATATATATATATATATATATATATAGAGAGAGAGAGAGAGAGAGAGAGAGAGAGAGAGAGAGAGAGAGAGACGAGAGAGAGAGAAGTGAAGGGATCCCTGTACATTTAACTATGATGGGACAGAACCTGGATCTTCCAGCTCCAGTATTCATGTTAATATATTTACCTGATGTATATTTATAGCAGGTTGGTGCGGTACCAACGTTGAAAATTAAATTAGCTCTCGTTTGTTTGCTCAGGTTTAATTAAATTTATTAATTTCAGTAATTTACAAGCTGAGAAGGTGGTATCTGGTTGGTTAATTAATAAATTCCAACTGTCTTTGTTGCACTGCACCGATAAGTACATTAACTTCACTTACAATGTGCCCATCATAAACAGAGTTAATTAAAACATCCTTTAAACAAAAATTCACTTTTTACTGCATTCCATATTCAATTACAGCTATTTTAGTGTTCTATTCCTAACTCAATTATGTGTTTAAAACATTTCAAAATATTGTTATATAAATTACATTAATTACTTTATTTTAAACCAGTTCTAACATATGCAGCTGAGACTTGGACATATATAAAGAAAGACTTGAGCAGAATCCAAGCTGGAGAAATTAAATGCTTACATGGAATGGTACACAAAACAAGGAGAGATAGAATAAGGAACGACGAAATCAGGGAGACATTAACAGTATTACTAATAAAAATCTCTTATACAAGGTTTCATCAGTTGTTTAGTTATACAATGTATAAGCCATATATAGATCATGTATAATTTCCTTACTAATAAACGTTGTACAGGAGATATATATATATATATATATATATATATATCAATAGAACGCTTATACATAATACGTCAAATATTCATCATTATGCAATCAGAACATATTACGCGTAGTTTGTAACAGAAAGAAAACATCATCAACTAGTGATTCTGTAAGAAATGAGAATTTTCTCACAAAAATATTCTTGAAAATATGTCTACGAATCTTCATCGACCGTATACGGTAGACACCTTAAAATGACCATCGCTAATAAATAAATAAATAAATAAATAAACCATCATCGTCATCATCAGTGGCGTGCATTCAACCCCAGTAATTCCAGCACTGCTGGGGTAATTAGTATGTTAATCATTTCTGATTAAAATCAAATAATATATTTGCCATGCTTCATTCAAATCAATTGCGCGTAAAATTCAAAATTCCCGCCGCGCCAGCAGACTATCACATTCGGTTTGACGGAGCCTTGTGCGCATATCTCCATAGAGGAACACATAGAGTGTTTCCTAGAGTCCTTTCTTAAAAGTATGAGAACAAGTTTCACATGGAATAATAATAATATAATAATAATTTTATTATGTATCATTTTAGTTTAACTTTTTTTAGAAACATTGTGATGACAAATGTCACCGTAATGTTTAATAATACGCGTTTCTACAGTTTTAATACAGAAATTATATATTCATTGGTAGTTACATGAAGAATATACTAACCTGGTAATTAATGCTGTAGTTTTTATCGCTTTGACTTTCGCTGTATCTACAATATCCAAAAGGCATGTTACCACTACAAGAACACAGTTGTAAACGAACCCATCAACTGATATAACAATACCACACTCTAGCGGCGACAGCTGGAAACATCTCTAAAAAAACAAGTGACTCTCGGCCACCGGCATTTTCAAATTGAAAAACTAATCACAGATAATCTAACATCATTATCCTTGTTACTTCCATTGTCTGGTTTACAAATAAACAGATGTCCTATTATTACCATATTTATAAAAATAACATAATTTCTTTACATACGTTATGTTCATGCATCTTCATGTAGAAACCCATCCTTTCTTCCTTACCTGCAAATAAAGAAAAAAGCAATTAGGATATTACTGTATAATGTTTACCAGAAAAATTGGGTATTCTAGCGCCTAACGGCACCAGCATAAATTAAAATAAAAACGAAAAAAAAAAACACGTTTTAATACTGCGTTATTTGAATAATTACCAGATATATATATAAGAAAAATGAATGCATGGACGGGATTTACACCCGAACCTCTGGGTTGGTAACCCAGCGTGCTACCAATACAAACATTTACCTTTCTTCTTTAATGAATCCTCCCATCTAGTAAATGGGCGTCCAACATTTCTATGTCCTATTGGTTTGTACTTTAGTAACAGCTGAGGGATTCTATCTGTAGGCATTCTCTTGACATGTTCATACCAGTTGTTTCTCATGTTGTCAATTCTATTTGTTAAATTGAAAATATTTAAGTCCTTCCTAATATCCTCACTTCTATTCTTGCCCAAAATTCTCACACCTGCTACTGAACGTAGGAATTTCATTTCTGCAGTTTCTTTTTTCCTTCTGTCTGAACGGTTAAGAGTTCAATTTTCACTTGCATATGTTAAGACAGGCACTGCCATAATTTTGTAAAATTTTAGTTGTGTGCTCCTCAAAGTTTTATTTTTCAGTGTCCATCTTATAGTGCCACACATTCTGTAAAATCTATTTAATTTAATATTAATATCTTCCTTCTGGCAGTATGATACTTTGCATCCTAAATAATTAAAATTGTTTACCTGTTGTATTATACTGTTATTAATACTGATTTTACACCTCATATGGTCTTTCCCGTTGAATGCATTACTTTCGATTTACTTTCAGAGATTGTCATATTAAATTTATTTGCTATTTCGTTTAATTTATATGCTGCTATTTGTAAATTGTCTTCTGAAGAGCTAAGGATTGTCTGATCGTCTGCAAACAGTATGGTATTTAGAATCGTACTGCCAACTTTAAACTCTGTGGTTAAATTTGATTGCCATTGTACAATGATCTCGTCTATATATATACTAAAGAGTGCAGGAGATAGCGGGCATCCTTGTCTGACCCCTTGATTAATTTCTAATGTATTATCGCTCATTGTACATATATATATATATATATATATATATATATATATATATATATATATAATAGCGGTGTGGACTAGTGGTTGTGCTCCTTGCCTCTGGTCCCGAGGGTCGCGGGTTCAAACCCGGCCGGGGTCGATGGATTTTTTTAGGACGGAAAAATCCAAGAGAAGCAAGTCCTCCGGGAGGGACTTTAAGCCGTGGGTCCCGAGTCTGAAGATTTTCAGGCTCGTAAAAAATCATTAAGCCTGAATGAAAAGACCTGTAAGCAAAATTTACCGAATTTTCCCGTCCTAGTAGTACCCTTCGTTTCCTAGATGTCAGTATGAGGCGGAACGCTGACTACGTACCACTCAAAATGACATCTATACCAAAAAACAAGTGTAACTAAATTAGTATGGTTCAAATTCTTCCCTGTAGGGGGAGAGCGCCTAAATCTCTGTAAAGGGAAAATACAGGCTTACAATACAAATATATATCAATATATATATATATATATAATATTCGCTATTATTACCAGATGTACCGACAACTCGGTCTTCACTACCACCTATCAATGGATAGCACGCTGAGGTACCAACCCAGAGGTCCGGGTTCAAATCCCGTCCAGGCATTTATTTTTCTTATCATGTCATATTAAGCTTGCATTGCTCTATGTCAAATATTTAATTATAAGATCGATGAAGCGTCACTGCTAACTAACTAACTAACTAACTGGCACTATCGAACCCGTAGTTCATGGCCGCGCGGACATAAGCTCTCCATATATCCCTATCCTGAGCCAATGTTTTCCAATCATCCCCTGTATAATCTACTTCCCTCAAATCATAGTTAATGTTATTCTCCCACCTCATTCTTGGTCTACCAACTGGGCGTTTTCCCTCTGGTTTTCCTACAAGAATCTTCCATGCACGTCTTTCATTCCCATTCGTGCCACATGTCCTGCCCATCGCAGTCTACGAGACTTAACTGCCCTCATTATGTCTGGCTTCCTATAAAGACCATGTAATTCACTGTTATGCAGTCTTCTCCATTCGGCTGTCTCTTCATCTCTCTTTGGTCCAAAAAATTTTCCTAAGAACTTTATTCTCAAATACTCGTAATCTCCTTTCCTCCCTTAAAGTAAGAGTCCATGTTTAGCATCCATATAATATAACTGGTAGAATAATAGTTTTACATATTTGAAGCGTCACTGCTATAAAGTAAAAATATTCTCTTTAATTTGCTTACTTGTTATAGTCAGCTACTAGATGGCAGTGAAGACCGAGTTCTCGCGACATCTAGTAATAAAAGAGAATATAAATATATATATAAAGTGATCCCACAACAGGCCCGGAGGCCCCTGGGGGTAGTAGGAGGTTCAGGCTCCCACTTTTTCTATACAATCGGCACTTTATGTAAGCCGGGTTGTCAGTCCTGCGTGACGGCCGCCTTCACCCCCAGAACAAGCGTCCGGTACTCATTTCCGTTAGAGGCTGAGTCTACCCCAGGGCCATAGTGCCCGCCAGAGGGTTTGGGTCAGTTTAAAAAATCCTGACCCCAACGGGACTTGAACCCTCGACCCTCCGGCTTGTAGCTCAGTGCCTCAACCACTAGGCTATGGCGTCCCCCTTATAATATATATATTGATTTTTCCCTAAAAAGAATGACAGAAATGCCTTAAAATGAAGTGAAAGTTTCAGCTGAAGCTAATCTATAATTACAGTATTTACAATGCAACATTCGTATTATTTATTGCTCAAACAAAGTAGCCAACTTATCACAAAAACACGCCAACAAACAACAAAACGTGATCACAAAAACCAACTTATGAATCACGCAAAAAGAAATTCTCATTAAATGAAACACGCTAAAAATTATTTCCTCCGGTCACATTTACCAAGTCGCAACAAATGTTTGTAGAATTTGTAGAATTTAATATCTGAAAACTAACCTAACGTAATTAAATTATCTCTAACTTGTAAAATTAACAGAGAGGGTAAAATTCTGACATTAAACGCAGTTAAATACAGAGGAGGACGATCATCCTTACTGTGTAGGGGTGGCATCTTATTAGAACGCAGGGTCTCTTAACCTAGTACTGCTACTTACTATAGCTACCAAAATTCCTTGTGAAGATGGGTAGACAAGAGTTCACTACTGGTTGTAAAGTTATGAGAAAATTCTTCTTCCATGGATACTCGAATCTTCATTCATTCATAGTGTTCTGCTCAAGAGCAGGTCTTTCACTGCAAACTCAGCATTCTCCACTCTTTGCTTGACTCAGCTTTCCTTTTTGTATCTGCATACAAACCATTTATTTTAATATTGTCTATCATCTGATGTCTTTTTCTGCCTCTAACTTTCTTTCCGTTGACCATTCCTTCTAGAGCATCCTTCAGCAGGCAGTTTCTTCTTAGCCAGTGGCCAATCCAATTTCTTTTCCTCTTCTTTATGAGTTCCAGCATTGTTCTTCTTTCACCCACTCTGTCTAGCACTTCTTCATTTCTTACTTTGTCTGTCCATTTTATACGTTCCATTCTTCTCCATATCCACATTTCAAAAGCTTCCAGTCGCTTTTCCTCATTCCGTCGTAATGTCCACGTCTCTGCACCATATAATGCTACACTCCACACAAAGCACTTCACTAGAAACTATAACATTAGAGTGTCAATCTAAAATAATCTTGTATTGATATTCTTCTATTACTTACTCACTGGTACTATCGAACCCGTAGGTCCATGGCGCGCGGACATAAGCTCTCCATACACCCCTATCCTGAGCTAATGCTTTCCAATCATTTCCTGTATAATCTACTTCCCTCAAATCATAGTTAATGTTATTCTCTCACCTCATTCTTGGTCTACCAACTGGGCGTTTTCCCTCTGGGTTTCCTACAAGAAGCTTCCATGCAAGTCTTTCATTCCCCATACGTGCAACATGTCCTGCCCATCGCAGTCTATGAGACTTAACTGTTCTTATTATATCTGGCTTCCTATAAATACCATGTAGTTCATTGTTATGTAGTCTTCTCCATTCACTTGTCTGTTCATCTCTCTTTGGTCCTAAAATGTTCCTAAGTACTTTATTCTGAAATACTCGTAATCTCCTTTCCTCCCTTAAAGTAAGAGTCCATGTTTCGCACCCATATAATATAACTGATAGAATAATAGTTTTATATATTTTCAGTTTAACGTTTTTTGAAAGGAGTTGGGAAGTCAAGAGTCTCTGCAATGCATAATAGCACGCATTTCCAGAATTGAGCCTATGTTTAATTTCTTTGTGCATCTCATTCCTATTTGTGATTATTGTTCCTAGGTATTTGAATTCAGCCCCTTCCTCAAAATTTCCCTCTCTTCTATACTTCAAATAATACCGCTAAGTTGGTTAACCCTTTATAGATTCTTTATAATCGTACTAATGGTTTTCTCATAATTACAAAGAATGTGTGACAAGAAAACTAAAACAAGAACATGAAAATAGGGACTTTAATAAAGTAATAATACTTATATTATAAGTATAGAGAAAAATAGATACCTGTGTATAGAAGAAAAGGAAAATATAAATTTGAACAATGGAGAATAACTAAAACCTAGTACTGAGTGCACTTAGGAAAAATACTATTCGGGCGATAACATAGTGGAAATTAAAAATAAAATCGTACAAACAAAACAAGCAATAAATGCTTTAAACTCTTGTTTGGTGGAGCAAAAATATTACAAAAAAATTAAAAATTCGTATATCGAACCATATATTGACTTAGGCTTTCACGGCCGGAGTTACTATGATGATCTTGTAGAAGATTTCCGGGCTGTTGGCTGTGGTCTTGAGGCTTGTAGTTCCCCGACGTTTCGCCAGAGACTGCATCCGGCTTCCTCAAGGGTTGTCTTGAGACTGGAAATTTTGTCGACTACCTGCCCTATTTATACATTTATTCGCGACGTTCTCTGCGCGATCCACAAACCATGATTCAGAGCATTTTAAGATATGGTGGTGGAGTTTGGCAAATTCCTACCAGGGAAATGAAAATAATATTAAGTACAGAAATGGATGTTTGAAGAAGATCAGCTGGAAATTCTAGAATGGATAGAATACGAAATAAATAAACAAGGGAAATTATGGATGTACAAAAGAAGCCGGACGTCATAGACATTATAGAACAAAAAATTACAGTGGTATGGCCATGTCAAAGGTTGCCAAAACTTATTATGGAATGGAACCCAATGGGAAGGAAGAAGAAAGGAAGACCAAATAAAACCTGGATAGAGGGTGTGCAAGCAGCTATGATTATCAGAGGATTTGGAAGATGCAATGGATGGACAGAGAGGAATGGCGTTTGATTTGTGGAGGACAACGGCAGCTGTTCATGATACCGGATGATGATGATTTTCTCATTTATAAACTATTATACTTTCACCCCACAACCATTTTTTGAAAATAGAATTAAGTTCTATAAGCGCGTAACCCGCAGCTCTACGGCAATTCATGATGCCTTGAGCCACTCGGCTGTGGCGCAGAACTCTTATTAAACTACAAGCACGAATTACATCATTAATATTTCATTATGAATTATCACGCGTTAAACGCACATTTTTTAACACATGCGTTTTCTGTTTATTTACAGAAGATTTACAACTTTGTGAATACGTAGAAATTCCTCGCGTGTTTTACTTCGTTCCAAACACAAAGAATATTTTTTATGTGGTCAGTCTGATGCAATCTAAAGAATGGGAATACATTTCCTTTTGAAAGGAATTTATCATTTTATCTCTTTTCGATCAAGAAATACAAACCTGCTCGGTGTTTAGCGTTGACCATAAATACTTCTCAGGACAACCAGTATTTATTTATCTATACTGATTATTCCATTTCATGTAAAACTGTTTTACCGATGGATTGGATCAGATCGTACTGTTTCAGGTATCCCTTTTTTAACTTACGAATACATGTTCTATATACTAACAAAATATATGATAAAGACTAGGGTTCCGAAGTTAAGGACCTATAAAATGCCTATAAAACTGGAAAAAGGAAGTAAAAAGTGTTGCAGTTGCTAACGAGTGCTTAAAGACAACCCAGTTGCCTTCACCCTCTGCTCAAGGTAATTTTGACAAAGTGGCAACTTCTTAGAAAATTTGAAGTAGAAATGCAATAGTTCTGGTGGTTAAAAATATCGGGGTATTTTGTGAGGCTGATATTGACAGTCTAGAGACTGGAATGGGTAGGACATGTGTTGCGGATGGAATAAGAAAGAGGTGCAAGAAAGATTTTAGAAGGGAAACTGGAAGGAAGAAGAAAGGTTGGAAGATATAGATGGTTAGAGAAGGTTGAGGAAGACTTAAGACAACTGAAGGTGAAAAGATGGAGACAGAAAGCTAGTAATAGAGAAGAATGGGCAGTTGTTATGGAGGAGGCCAAGGTTCTTAGAGGACCGTAGAGCCAAAGGAAGAAGAAGAAGATTTTGTGAGGTTTTAATAGTTCCTCCCAGGATAAAGTGTTTGGAATATGAAAAGCCTTAGAAAGTAAAGCTAGATAGTGTTTTTAAAAGAAGTTGGAAATGAATTATAAATACAATCAAAGTCTATGTATCCCCAACATAAGTACTTCATAAGCAGCGGGGCCAGGGTTCGATACTCGGTCGGGACAAGTTTGCTGGGCAATTTTTTTTCGGGGGTTTCCTCACTTGTAAGCAAATGCCAGGAAACTTTAAGGCCCAAATCATCCCCGAACGTCATTTGACCATAAACATCAATGTATAGCACCATATTTAGCACAAATATATATAATATATAAGAATTGTGCTCAATGTGCAAAGTAGCCTATATTATATTTTATTTTAGGAAGTGATATTTTGAGGTTATTTTAATTAAATTGTTTTTAGTCTGTTCATCTTACCTCAATTTTAATGTTGATGTCCAAGAACAAATCAACATTAATATTGAGGTAAGATGATCAGACTAAAAATAATTTAATTAGCCTATATGGTTTAACTTTTACAGGAATTAATCACTATGAGGTTTAATTTGTGGTAAAATTAAATGTTTCTTACATCTCCTCATACAAATCTTCTAAGTAGATCGCGATTTCGAGACTATAACGGTCTCATCTTCAGTATGTTTTTGGCGACTTATGTTATGTCGATCGAAAAGGAAGAGTTTCTTCCGATCGACAAAACATCAGTCGCCAAAAAAGTACTGAATATGAGACCGTTATAGTCTCAAAATTGCGATCTACTTAGAAGATTTGTATGTGGTGAGGTAAGAAACATTTGATTTTACCATCGCCTAAATGAGTTCATTCGCTGCATAACTGTGTAAGTGAGATCGTTCTCTGAGGGCACCAATATGCATGGTATCTGTCGCACACCATTTCACATAGTTCACACACAAATACTGCTTACCTACAAATTATAAATACACTAAAAGCTCCTTTTGCGCGGGGTAAAACATTGCGACACAGTTCCTGTATTCGCGGCTAAAAAATTATTTATTCGCGGATCCAGTCGGTATATTAGTAGGATTAGTGTTCTTTATTAATCATCCGTAGTTTTTTTTTTTTACTGCAAGCAGGTGCCAAGGCGGCTTTTACAAATATTGATTCAAACCAAATGGACAAATAAATATCAAAACAAAACAAACCTTATTGTCACTAACCTTAAAGTTCATTGTTAAAAGCTGTTGTATTTCACCTGCCGATATGTACTTTGATAAATTCCTCCATCGCCACGATCGTAATATTATTGTTTCAACTTCTCATTCTTTGCAATAATTTTGTTTGAATACCTTGTGCTTTATTCCCAGTTAATAATGTCGAGTAAAAGGAAAGAAAAATTAGTACCAAAGAGAAAAACAAATAGTGTTGCCGCTCAAAGTAAACTCAGATATGCTTGACCGTTTATACGCGTTGGCGAGTCGTTTGCGTCTATATCACGCTGTTACAATGTTAATGAATCAAGAAATCCGAAGACAAATAAGGAATTCTATCACAAAATTCACAGCTGAATATCAATCTTAATTGGAATAGCTACCATTTAAAAGGGGCAAAACAGCAAACAATTATTAAGCTCTTTAAGCCCTTCCCTAAACCTGACAGTAATAATAGAAATTGTTCAAAATCTATTATGAATTGATTTTATTTTGATAATTTTTATTTTATTGTGTAACCTTGGAACGTATCCCCTCGCGGTTTCTGTATTCGCGACATATTTACGGAACATTACCACGCGAATAAGGAGCTTTTACTGTATAATTTTAATGAAAGTGGTGAGTTTTCTTTTTGAAATAGGGATCTGTAAGTAACACAAGGACTGTGTTTTGACTTGAATACAAGACCAACAAGTAAGGTGCAGACAGACAGCGAGAGGGGCAGGTGCTCGAGAATCGCCGCACACCTGTTCCTTGGGATACCAACAGATGGCTCATAAAGCGCGTGTCTTCATGGGTGTCAGGATCGAATCTCAAAACAACTGAAGCCCTACAAAATCCTCTGCGCCATTTCGTTATAAAATAATACATCATAATATGAAACTGTCGAAATTTAAGAACAAAACAAGAAGAGATACTAGATTGAAATTTTATAAAACACTAGCTAATACCCGCAGTCCGCTGCTACCCCTAAATAAATTAAAATTATTGTACTTTTGTCTTTATTTGGATGGGTAGAAGGAAAAATTATTATAAATTTATATTTTTAGGTACCCCGTACAGATTACCCGGCGTTGCCCGGGAATCTACTTATCCCGATATTCTTGACATAAATGAGCTGAAATACGAAAATGAATGTGTTTTATGTTTAATTAAATAAGTGGAAGAAAAAAATACATATAATTATTTTTAGATACCCTGTGGTGTTTACTCGGCGTTGTCCGGGAATCTACTCATCACGATGTTTTTGGCATAAATGAGCTGAAAGACAAACGTTTATGTATTTCTTAAGAATAGTTGAGTAAGTAAAATGAAAAATAATTATAAATGTATATCGTAATTATTTTAAGATTCCCCGTGCCGATTACCCGGTTTTGACTGGGAATCTACTTATCTCCATCTTCTTGGCATAAATGAGCTAAAAGACAAAATTAGTTATTGTGAGTTATCCGTAAAAGAATACCCGCCATGTGCTGCTAATGCTTGCACAGGAATCTACGTACTTGTCTCGATCTTCTTGGCATCAATGAAAGACAAAAATGGTTATTGTGAGTTGTCCGTAAGAGATAAACATATGCTGTCGCGTAAATTTTTGTAGAGCTTTTTGAGATATTCAATTCTGTGTACATTAATTTTGTGTATTTGTTATGTTATGTGTATTGTAACCCATTTAAGCGTCCAAAAAGCTACATTTTTTCACGTTTTCCACTACAAAGGCCGATTATTAAGGGCGTAGGAGTTAGTATTACAACTCTCTTATAGCCTATGTTCATCTCGGGAATCTCCTGAACATTTCTACAAAAAGCCGATCACAATCGGATCAACGGTATGGCCGCGCATAAAGTACAAACAAACTTCCATTTTTTATATATTAAATTATTATTTTAATATTATTATTATTATTATTTATAGTAGTAGTAATGTCCACCTTTGTGGTCTCGAGGTAGCGTGCTATCTTGCCACACAGCGGGCCCGGGTTCGATTCCCAGTCGGGACAGGCTCCTGGGTGAGGATTTATTTTTCGGGGTTTCCCTCAACTTTATGACAAATGTCAGGTAGCGTAAAGCCCAACGGTCCCCAAAACTCATTGGACATCACCATTATCATCACTATCATCATCATTAGACCGGTATGGAAGGCAACGGGAAGCTACCGCACCTATAATTCCCTAGTAAAGCTGCAAAGCATAGTAGTATTTCACAGATTTATTTTAAAATACATTAGGAAGTAACATTAAAAGGTTTGTTTAATAATTAAAACATTTTTGTCTGTTCATTCTTACCTCTTAACAGTTGTTTTTGTTGAACATATGTTTCAGAGCTTCTTAGTAATCGCTGACGATGGGGCTAAGAAGCTCTGAAACATATGTTCGACAAAAACAACTCTAAGAGGTAAGAATGAACAGGCAAAATGTTTTAATTATTTCACAGATTGTTAAACTGGCGTTATTTTTGGTCCCAAATTCCAATTTCTCGTAGACTGTGATGGGCAGGACATGTTGCACGTATGCGGAATGAAAGACTTGCATGGAAGCTTCTTGTAGGAAAGCCAGAGGTAAAACGCCCAGTTGGTAGACCAAGAATGAGGTGGGATAATAACATTAACTATGATTTGAGGGAAGCAGATTATACAGGGGAATGATTGGAAAGCATTAGCTCAGGATAGGGATGTATGGAGAACTTATGTCCGCGCGGCCATGAACCTACGAGTTCGATAGTGCCAGTGAGTAAGTAAGTAAGTAAGTAAGTAAGTAAGTAATTCCAATTTCTTCAATCTAAGCGTTTTCCTACAAGATGCTTCCATGCACCTCTTTCGTTCCCCATTCGTGCCACAAAACAATTGTATAAGAAATTTATGATATATGCACTATGAACCATGTTTACAAAACATACTGTAGCAAGTTGAAATATGGAATTTTTATGGTTCTTTGTGAATTTCTCTTTTACAGCCTATACCTGACCAGACAATGGGACCGGAGGATCATTGACCCGCTACATTTTTACCAAATATGTTGTCAATCTTATCAGTCCATACTTTCACCGAATTGTCCGCTCCTCAGTTTTCAGTTGTTATAAGTTCGATTCTGGATTATTCGTAATTGTTAATCGGATTTTTAAAGCATGGCGGCTAAATAAAGGAGTTCGCATCATAGAAGAAGTAGAGAAAAGTGTTGATAAGTTAAGACTAGGCGCTTGACATAAAAAGAAAAGATGCTAATAAGCAAATAAAAATTAACGATTATTTGTTGAAATAGTTCAATGTTCTGCAAATGAAGATGGTTAAATTTTACTTATTATAAATAATGTTTGAATATATACAAATGTTATGAATTTTATTACGGGTATTCGTATCAAACATTTATTTTAAAATCTCTGAACACTGAGCAATAAACTTTTTTTTTCTCAGAAAGAAACATATGTGATTCTGATAGTATTTTTTCTCCTGAATTCAAATGTGATATCGGTTTTTCTCCATCAAGCAGTGTTTTCGAGAGAAAGACATTTTTAATTTCAAACACTTTAATATTTTCTACATTCGTAACTGTACAATATTCGAACATTCGGACTCACCTAGAAAGTAAGAAATGACGATTTTCTACTATATATCGCCTGTGGAGCATCCGTCTTGATGGTCCAACAATAAACGGCCAGCATATTAAGATTCCATTTGCCTTGATATACCTTTTCCATAGCTGAAATCAGCTCATTTGGTACCTGTCCCATATAGGTCAAAATTCCACGAGAAATGTGAACTCGACTCAAAACAAGTCCCGTAGCTAGCTTCAAGGCATCATGGCTTAAATAGCTCTGCTACGGACTGATCCTCAGTGGCGTAACAAACTGTTAGTAGTAGAAATTAATTTTTGGATTGGATGCGATCGACAAGAATTTCAAGAAGGGATAGAGTCAGAAACAGCACAATAAGGGAAATAATGCAAGGTGAAAAAAAAAACACACATTGGAAAAAAATAGAAGAAAAACTTTTGAAGTGGTATGGACACCTTATAAGAATGGAAAAAGATATAGTACCAAAGAAGATCCTTGATTGGAAAGCTAAAGCAAGAAGTGGAAGAGGCAGACCTAGAGAACGTTGAATAGAAGCTAGAGATTTGAGAGAAGAAAATGCTTTATACAGGAAGCGCTGGCGACAAATCACTTTGCGTTGAAGGAGAAACACTGCATTGTGCATATTCCTAATAAAAATATATTTGTTTGAGAATACTGGCGTCAGGGATTTTATACAGGTCTATTAGTTTTAAAATACAAAAAATATAAAATATTGTCCAGCCGCTGGGTGTCCGGCCCTGACGTTTTCACAACAGCGTTGCCGATATGGATATTCAGTGGGACGCGCCACTTTATGTACCACAGGGAATAACAAATCATGACGGTTACCAGGAATACAGCTGACCACATCGCATAAATTTCAACCTTAATAGCGGCGTCAAGAGCAGTGATTGGTTGTGAGAGACGACCACGCCCACTTCAACGTATTCCATATTGGCGGTAGAGGGCGAGTTTCTCCCTTTAACCCTCGTACAACCTAAAAGTCAGGGCTGGAGACTCAGCGGCTGGCCTGTAGTACCTGATAAATTAGTTGTCCTCAACTAATGAACTTCTATTACAAAACTTCAAGTAGTTAAAATATGCTGACCTTTCAAAACAATGTTTCATCTTCTGCATTTCAACTGGTAATCGCCTATTAGTTTTTGTTACAATTCTAATTTATTGATTTGGATTTTAATCTCTATCAGCTTTGAGTACAATCATCGGGCAAATGTGAATGAATGAATGAATAATAGTTTTAAAAAAACTAAAACAGCACGCTTTATTAGAAAACCGAACTAAAAAATGAAAAATAATTTTAATTTCCAACACGCTTGGGATAAAATTAAAGTGGTCAACAAAAAAATCATCTCCAACACATCTAGAATAAAACTAGAGTTATCTACAAAAAATATACCATCAAAAGCGTGGGATGCTTTTTATGGTTTTTACGTTTTCTTCTTCGATACTTTACTTTTACCAATATCTGTTTATTATCAAATATATTAATTGATATAGAGCACCCCACGCTTTTGATGGTAAAATTATTTTTTGTAGATAACTCTAGTTTTATTCTAGATGTGTTGGAGATGATTTTTTTGTTGACCACTTCAAATTTATCTCAAGCGTATTGGAAATTAAAATTATTTTTCATTTTTTAGGTTCGGCTTTCTAATAAAGCGTGTTGTTTTAGTTTTTCAAAATATTATTTATTTTTTGTTTGGTTTTCTAATAAAGCGTGTTGTTTTAGTTTTTCTAAACTCTTATTTATTTTTTAATTTTTAGTTTAATTGATGGTCATAAACCGGAATCCCATGAAAAATTATTTGCTTAATACTCTTCTAAAAAATCCTCCTGGCCGGATTTGAACCAGCGACCTATGGATTACTGAAATTATATACCACTACAGTCCACCGTTTACCAACTGAGCTCTTACACCGATTGACTAAAAAGTCGACAAGTCCGCAACCTATTATACGGGTTTTATTTTTTTGATTTTCTGATGATTCTGGCCAGGATTTTAGAAAAAAATTATGAAATTATTGTATTGTCATGGGTCCTTTACAAGTTTCAAGTCGATTCAATGTTTTTAAGACGGTGAAAATCGTGTTCAAAGATTCCGTTACATAGACACATACAGGTAAAGCTAAAAAGAGCGTGTAAAAATATAGAAAAACAGTGAAATTATGTTATATACTATGCGAACAGGTGTGCGCTTGGTTATGTTCGGGAACAATGTTCTGAATGACTTATGTTGTCAACATTTAAACAGGTGTTACACGCCTGAAGGGTGTCGCCACTGTTGTAGTTCCCCTAGCTTTCAATATTCAGTGATCCATTATCTCGCATCTCATTTCCGATATTTCTATTATAGTCCTCATATCAGAGGGGTATGTTTAGCTCACTACATTATTCTTGTATTAAACTTACTACAAATTGCACAGACTCTTGATGTACCAACTCCTTTCAAAAAACGGTAAACTGAAAATATAAAACTATTCTACCAGTTACGTTATGGGTGCGAAACATGTACTCTTACTTTAAGGGAGGAAAGGAGATTACAAGTATTTGAGAATAAAGTACTTATTTGTATTCAATCTCCAATAATATGAACCCTATTTTACCATCCGGTATGTTAGGGTTTTAGTTACAATACAATTAATTATTTACAATAATTTAGAGTATAGTTAACTTTAAGGGAGGAAAGGAGATACGAGTATTTGAGAATAAAGTTCTTAGGAAAATTTTTGGACCAAAGAGAGATGAACAGACAGGTGAATGGAGAAGACTACATAACATGAACTACATGGTCTTTATAGGAAGCCAGATATAATAAGAACAGTTAAGTCCCGTAGACTGCGATGGGCAGAACATGTTGCGCGTATGGGGAAATGAAAGACGTGCAGTGGAAACATTCTTGTAGGAAAGCCCAGAAGGAAAACGCCCAGTTGGTAGACCAAGAATGAGGTGGGAGAACAACATTAACTATGATTTGAGGAAGTAGATTATACAGGGAATGATTGGAAAGCATTAGCTCAGAATAGGGTTGTATGGAGAGATTATGTCCGTGCGGCCATGAAACTCACGGGTTCGATAGTGCCAGTGAGTAAGTAAGTAAGTAAGTAAGTAAGTAAGTAAGTAAGTAAGTAAGTAAGTATAGTTAATTTATAACGTATTATGAACAAATAAATAAATTAATTAAGAAAAAAAAAAACTAACTCAAAGTCTCTTAAAAATATGATGGATAAAGTCACACAGCTTTCTATAGCAACACTTTTTACATAAAATATTTGACAAAGGCAGTTGAAATCTATTATGGCAATAACTTAATTTTTTAATAAATTCATGTCTTTTGGAATAAAATGCGGGACACTCAAATAACAGGTGTAAAAATAAAGCACTTAGGAAAATTTTTGGTCCAAAGTGAGATGAACAGACAGATGAATGGAGAAGAATTCGAAACAGTGAACTACATGGTCTTTATAGGAAGCCAGATATAATAAGAACAGTTAAGTCTCGTAGACTGCGATGGGCAGGACATGTGGCACGAATGGAGAATGAAAGACGTGCATGGAAGCTTCTTGTAGGAAAACCAGAGGGAAAACACCCAGTTGGTAGACCAAGAATGAGATGGGAGAATAACATTAACTATGATTTGAGCGAAGTAGATTATACAGGGAATGATTTGAAAACATCTCGGGATAGGGATGTATGGAGAGCTTATGTCCGCGCGGACATGAACCTACGGGTTCGATAGTGCCAGTGAGTAAGTAAGTAAGTACAAATAACACTTAAACTGTCAACGTGTCCTGTGAGATACATTGGTTTAATTTATTTAAGGGGACCGACTGGTGAATTCCATTTTTTCATCTAAGTGTTTTGAAAATTTATCACATGCATTATGTTCTTATAGAAGTGTTTGTGTGAAGTTTGGTGTTTATAAGTAGAATAGTTTCAGAATTATGATTTTATATAAATATATATATTTTTTTTTTAAATGCTCCTTACATTGCATTTTTAAATATTCTCTCATGAAATTTGAGATTCAGTCTTTATGATTCCACTAAACGCAGATGCTATGTAAAAAAGAAATCATAAAAGGAGAATACTGCTCATTGTTCATTTTTTGCAAAAAAAATCTATTCTTTTATCCACTCTCAAACATTTCCATCTCAATTCAAAAGAACACATGTGTCTTAGACTAGTAACTGCATAGCAAATTTCAATTAGCATATATTGGAGAGTCTAACCACCAAATTTCATTGTGATAGCATACAAATTACATCGTAAGGAGCATTTTAAGTTTTGGAAAATGTCAAAAAAAAAATGGAAACGGAAAAAAACATAGTAAAGTTTTAAGTAGTAATGCTAGAAAAACGAAGATATAAGAACAGAACTTAATATATTTAATCTCTGTGAAATAATAAAATACTATCAAAATGCTTACCTTCAGCATGTATTACGAATGAATAAACAGCGCATACCAAGAAGAATGTATAATTATAAACCAAAAGGGAGAAGAATGTTGGGAAGATTATTGAAGAGATGGAAGGACCAATTCGACCTATAATGAGATCGGAACAGGCCATTGGGCTTAATCCTTGTTGTTGATGATGAAGTAGTAATGCTGACCATACGTGTAGGGGTATTTAAACTCTTACGTCACTGACTCAATTTTGCTCTACAATAAACTAATACCCGACGTGCGCTGCTACGCCTAAATAAATGAAAATGAATGTGTTTTAATGTTTAGTTGAATAAGTGAAGTGAAAGATAATTATAAATTTATATTTATAGATACTGATTACCTAGCGTTACCCGGGAATCTACTTATCCCGATCTTCTTGGCATAAATGAGCTGATATACGAAAATTAATGTGTTTTACGTTTAGTTAAATAAGTAACGGGAAACATTTATATCGTAATTACTTTTAGATACCCCGTGCTGTTTACCCGGAGTTGTCCAGGAATCTACTCATCCCGATCTTTTTGGCATAAATGAGCTGAAAGACTAAAATTGATGTACTTCTTATGATTAGTTGAATAAGTATAATTATAAATATATATCGTAATTATTTTAAGATTCCCCGCGCTGATTATCCGGTGTTGCCCAGGAATCTACTTATCTCGATCTTCTTGGCATAAATGAGCTAAGAGACAAGATTCGTTATTGTTAGCTATCCGTAAAAGAATACCCGTCATGTGCTGCTATGCTTGCACAGGAATCTACGTATTTGTCTCGATCTTCTAGGCATCAATGAAAGACAAAAATGGTTATTGTGAGTTATCCATTAGAGATAAACATATGATGTCGCAGACTTTTTTTGTAGAGCTTTCTGAGATATTTAATTCTGTGTATTTGTTATGGTTTAGGCAGCATAAGCCTTTTAAGGGTTCAAAGAGCTACTTTCTTCACGTTTTCCACAACAAAGGGTGATTTTTAATGGTGTAGGAGTTGAGTATCAGAACTCTCTTACAGCCTATGTTCATCCCGGGAATCTCCTGAACATTTTGCAAAAAACCCCATCACAATCGGATCAACGGTATGGACGCGCATAAAGTACGAACAAACATACAAACATATATATTGGATATATATGAAAATGATCCTAAAGAACCATATTTATTAAAAAGCAAATAAACAAAAAATACATTTTTTTTTGCCATTTTCTCAACAGTTTCATCAGTCGGTTCCCTTAAGCACAGCTTGTTCCAGGTATAGTTTTTCATTACACTATTATTATTATTCATCATCATCATCATCCGGTATCATAGCAGCTGCCGCCGCCTGCAGGAAACCAAACGCCATTCATCTTTGTCCATCCATTGATTTTCCTCCATTCTTCTGATATTCATAGCTGCTCGTACCCCTTCTATCCAAGTTTTCTTCGGTCTTCCTCTCTTCCTCTTTTCCATTAGGATCCATTCCATAACAAGTTTAGGCAATCTTTGTTCTGGCATTCTTTTGATATGGCCATACCACTATAATCTTTTCTTTTCTATAATGTCTGTGATGTCCGCCTCCTCTTGTACACCCATAATTTCCCTTATTTCTTTATTTCGTATTCTATCCATTCTAGATTTTCCGGCTGATCTCCTTAAAACATCCATTTCTGTATTTAAAATTCTTTTCATTTCCCTGGTAGGAATTTGCCAGACTTCAGCACCATATGTTAAAATGCTCTGAATTATGGTTTGATTTATTTGTAATTTTATATTTTTTTGTAATATTTTTGCTCCACCAAACAGAGTTTAAAGCATTTATTGCTTGTTTTGTTTGTGCGATTGTATTTTTAATTTCCACTGTGTTATCGCCTGAATGGTCTAAATTTGTTCCTAAATAAGTGCATTCAATACTAGGTTTTAGTTCTTGTCCATTGCTGAAATTTATATTTTTCCATTTCTTCTCTCTATACACAGATATTAAGTTTTCTCAATGTTTATATAAAGTCCCCATTTTTCATATTCTTCTTTTAGTTTTTTAGCCATATATTCTATGTCATCGTGGTCTTGTGCTATTAATACCTGGTCATCTGCAAAATTTAGTGAATATACATGTGTATTTTGGATGGGTATGCCCATTTTTTGACATTTTTCCTCCAGTCTCTTAGTACTCGTTCGAGATAAATTTTAAATAGAGTTGGAGATAAACTGCAACCTTGCCTTAAACCTTTTGTAATAGTAAATCCCTTTGTTATATGATTTCCTACTTTTATTTTCGAAATAGATCCTTTGTATAATGCTTTTATAGCTTCTACTAATTTCTTGGTAATGTTAGAATCGTCTAAAGTTTCCCATAACATTTTTTGGGGAATACTATCATATGCTTTGGTTAAATCGACAAAAATCAAATGTAAATCTCTGTTAGTAGCTCTTTTTTTTTCCTATCATTTGTGTTATGCAAAATATATTATCTGTGCATGACCTACCACTTCTAAAACCAGATTGTTCTTCCATTTCTTTATCCTGGTATTCTATATCAACCATTTTACTTAGTATACGTCCATATATTCTACTTAATGTACTCGTTACTGATATGCCTCTATAATATTCACACTTTCTCTTGTCTCCCTTCTTATGTATCGATGTTTTAATAGCGACTTTCCACTCTTCTGGCACTTCTTCGCCATTTATTATTTTATTAAACAGTACACTGATCATTTCCAATAACTTCTAACTGCCACTTTTAATCAATTCTATAGCAATATTTCCTGGGCCGGCATTACTACCATTTTTCATTCCCATAATTTTCTTTTTTACAGTAAAGTAAAGTAAAGTAAAGTAATCCCACTACAGGCCTCGGGAGGCCCTTGGGGTAGTAGGAGGTTAAGGCTCCCACTTTTTCTAGAAAATCGGCACTTGGTGTCAGCCGGGTTGTCAGCCCTGCGTGACGGCCGCCTTTACCCCCAGAACAAGCGTCTGGTACTCATTTCCGTTAGAGGCTGAGTCGACCCCAGGGCCATAGTGCCGCCAGAAGGTTTTGGTCAGTTTTAAAAATCCTGACCCCACCGGGACTTGAACCCTCGAACCTTCCGACTTGTAGCGCAGTGCCTTAACCACTACGCTACGGCGTGCCCCCTCTTTTTACAGTATTTATATCAATTTCGATTATGTTTCCTGTTTCCATCTCTGATAAATCGTCATTTTCACCCAAACATTCTTTTCAGTCCTCTACTAAAAGTTTTTTGTAATATTCTTCCCATTCATGAATCCCTATTAGATTGAGAAGATTCTTATTTCTATTTGATGAACGTATATTTTTTATAAATTTTCATGATTCAGAACTCTTCTTGCTTCCTAAATATGTTTGTATTTCTGTACATTTCTTGTCCCAAATCTCGTTTCTGTGTTTAGTTAGCATTCTTCTCACTTTTGCTTGTGCTTTTTGATATTGTATTTTGTCGTTCTGGTTCTCTGTACAAAGCCATTTTAAAAATAACTGTTTCTTATTCTGTCTTTCTTTCTCTATTTCGTCGTTCCAAAACAGTGCTGTCCTTCCTCTATAGTCGTCTTTCTCACCCAATGCTTCATAGGCGGCTTCATGAATGCACCTTTTTAGGTACTGATACATTTCTTCTGTATCTCTGAATTCACTGTGTTAATTTTTTATTCAATCTTTGTTGATATAAATGCTTTACACTTTCGTTTTGTAGGCTTTCAACATTATATTTTCTTTCCGTTTCTGTTCTAACATTTTCTTCTTTTTCTGCGTGGTTGTTTTCTTTATTAAGAATGCAAGGAAATACAAATTTTCCAATTACTAATTTATGATCTGTCCCACAATTGGTCCTCTATAAGATCTGACATCTTGTATTTTCATTTTTGAATTTTGTTTTGTAATTATGTAATCGATAATGGATTTTTGATTTAGTGTTGGACGTTCCCATGTGTATTTATGGATATCTTTATGACTGAAAAAGCTATTATTATTATTATTATTATTATTATTATTATTATTATTGGTAGTAGTAGTCGTAGTAGTTGTCATAGAAGTAGTAATAGTCATAGTATTAGGCTAGTATGACTGTGGTAGGATTAGTGATAGTATGGTGGTAGCGGAATTGTTACTTGGGGCCCGCGCTTCCATAGACACCTGTCAGAGCGCCCTAGTGCACAAGAAAGTTGGACAGCAACTGCTGAAGAACAAACCCGGGCGTCTAGATACTCACTTTGAGCGCGTCTCTCTTTTGTGTACAGTTTTGAATCCCTTAGTTGCATACACAAACGGCATAAAGTCTAATCATTGTATATTACGTCACAAGTACATTTCTACCACAACCAAGTTTGCAATAATTGGAAACATATGAACTGATTAACAAAAGAAAGACGTATTTCATAAACGAGCAAAATCGAACTGTAAATTCGACGTGCTGTGGAATTCTCTTAGTTTACGCAATACCTACTTAATGTACATTTCTAAAGTATGAATTGTTATATTAAAAGGTTAGTAAAATTATTTGACATAGTTGTGTGTAGAAAGACAAAATCTAATTGAAAACACAAGAGCGTTTCATCAAGATGAAATGACGAGATGTACCAACTGCTCTGTTGACTCTACACCCCCCTCCCTTGTTTGAAACGTATTTTTAATTAGCATAAAATGCTGAGCTGTAATTTCCTTAATTAATTTTACCACAAAGTACAATCGTACATACAGTACCTTCCATCAAAATAACAGAAACTTATTAATACATTACACTGAATAAGAAAACCTCAGATTACACTGAGCAACAAAAAATAAACTTTTTTTTTGTCTCAGAAAGAGAAATATGTGATTCTGATAGTATGTTTTCTCCTGAATTCAAATATGATATCGGTTTTTCTCCATCACGCAAGGTTTGCGAGAGACAGGCATTTATAATTTCAAACACTTTGATATTTTCTACATTCGTAACTACACAATATTCCAACATTCGGACTCACATAGAAAGTAAGAAATGACGATTTTCTGCTATATTTCATCTGTTGAGCATCGCTCTCTTGATAGTCCAACAATAATCGGCCAGCATATTAGGATTTCATTTGCCTTGATATCTCTTTTCCATAGCTCAAATCTCCTGATGTGTTCCCCATTTTATTTTGCAACGGACAAATGGGCAAAAACACGTTATTAAAACAATAATTATTTAAATCCATTAATTTAAATTGAAATAAAAAACTCTGGGTGATGGAGAAATTCCGAATACATATTTGAAAACACGATAAAGAACCGCATTAAGTACAACTATTGGTACTCATGAACAAAAATCATGTTGACCAGTGTTATCATTTATTTCAATTAAAACTCTTACATCACGCAGAAACCTATTGTGACGCAGCGAATTGGCCGCAAAATGACGGCGCTTTTCCCTCTTCCGCGCACAATGCGTCTAGTCCACACTCAACGTAACTAATTCTTTGATTCTCTATCTATCGAGTGGTGTAATTAAATTCTATAAGATGTTAATTATATATCTTTTTTACCTGGTAAGTCAGTCGTCCTCAAATAAATTATTAAACTTCTCCAAGTTAGTCTAATATGGAGGTCTTTCGAAAACAATGTTTCATCTTCTGCGTTTTAACTGGAACTGATGGTGTTATATAGGTTGTATAACGGATTTATGTCCGCGGTTATGTTCTCGTTGAGTACGTCTTTATTCCTTGCTTCTTTTAGAATCTCTATGTCTTCAAGGGTCCACCGCTGTGGTCTCGAGGTAGCGTGCTGCCTTGTCACGCAGCGGGCCCGGGTTCGATCACCGATCGGGGCAGTTTTCTGGGAGAGGTTTTTATCTGGGTTTTTTCTGACCCGTAAGACAAATGTCAGGAAAACTTTAAGGCCCAAACGGTCCCCAAAATCATATGACCATCATCATCATCCATATCATTATCATCATCATCATCCTTATCATTATCATCATCATCATCATCCTTCACCAGTGTGGAAAGCAACGGGAAGCTACCACACCAACAATTCCCTAGTAAAGCTGCAAGCATAGCATGAAAATGCTATGACCGCAATGAAGGACCAGAATTACTATGGATTGTCTTCAAGGATGCTGATCCTGTTGTTATTATACTCTCTGTGCAGTATTGACATAGATATCGATTTTTTTTTCAAATTCTATATGTAGATGATAGATATGTAGCTGCAACACCAAACTCTATCCCCGATTTTGTTATCATCACTTTTCTGAATTGCCTCCCACTATGGACGCAAATTTAAAGGCAAATTCACGTCAAAAAACTTGAAGGACCAGAAGTTCAACCCTGGCTGCTTCATTAACGTTATAGAACATATAGCCAAGGTTAAACCCACTAAACAAACAAGCATTTGGACTATAACCCGGGACATCACAGGTCAGAGTGCGCAGAAAGCTTCATGATAGATTAAATGGAATAATTTCAAAGATGCTATCTCATAAATTTCAAAATACGAATATGTTATTAGAACGTCAGTCAAAACTCAAGATGCACATCACAGTCAATAAATTACATCAGCACGAGGAATGAGTAGGTGGGAACCCCCCAGGATTAAAATCCATCTCCTCATTGTACAGCGTGTTCTAAAAAAATTGAGCCACGCAGCTATTACAAATTTCACAACATACATACACACACACACACATATATATATATATATATATATATATATATGGTATGTTAAGAAATATAAATGCCTGGACGGGATTCGAACCTGGAACTCTGAGTCTGTGTTATCCATTACACCACCAGGCGAATCCAATTCAAACACTTATTTTTCCTTATATATGTATTATATTCTCCATTATTACTAGATGTCCTGAGAACTCGATCTTCACTGCCATCTAGTAGCTGACTATAACAAGTAAGCAAATTAAAGAGAATATTTCTACTTTACAGCAGTGACCCTTTATCGATAACACATATATCCATCCATCCATAGTAATTCTGCCCGGGGGCAGGTCTTTCACTGCAAACATAGGATTTCCATGCTAGGCTATACAGCTTTACCAGGGAATTATTGGTGTGGTAGCTTCCCGCTGCTCTCCACACCGGTGATGGATGATGATGATGGCCGGATGATTTTCAGGGACCGTTGAGCTCTAAGCTTCCTGACATTTGCTTTCAGGTGAGGAAAAACCACGAAAAAAACCTCACCCAGGAGCCTGTCCCGACCGGGAATCGAACCCGGACACGCTGCGTGACAAGACAGCACGCTACCTGGAGACCAACAGCGGTGGAATATATATGACATGATAAGAAAAATAAATGCTTGAACGGGATTTGAACCCGGACGTCTAGATTGATATTCCTGTGCGCTACCAATTACGCTACCAGACAAATCTAGTTCAAACATTCATTTTTCTTATATATATATATATATATATATATATATATATGATCTCGAGGTAGTGTGCTGCCTTGTCACGCAGCGGGCACGGGTTCGATCCCCGGTCGAGGCAGTTTTTGTGAGTGAGGTTTTTGTCGGGAGTTTTTCCTCACCTGTAAGACAAATGTCAGGAAAACTTTAAGGCCCAAACGGACCCCGAAATCATCGTCATCATACGTATCATTATCATCATCATCTTTCATCGGTGTGGAAAACAACGGGAAGCTATCATACCTACAATTCCCTAGTAAAGCTGCAAAGCATAGCATGAAAATGCTATGATTGCAGTGAAGGACCTGCCTTCGGGCAAAATTACTATGGATGGATATACACTCTATTATTACGAGAAGTAGCGAGACCTTGGTCTCCGCTGCCATCTAGTAGGTGCTATACCAAGTAAGCAAATTAAAGAGAATATTTTTACTTTATAGCTGTGACGCTTTATACAGCCCTACCTAGTTGAGTTCGAAACAGGTCAACCTAGGGCTATATTCATGAATGGTGTTTGATGATGATGATGATGAGTAGGGCTACAAAGTTGAGGACCAATAAAATGCCTATGCATAACCTTAAAAAAACTAGAAAAATGACTAAAAAAGTAGCAGGTACTAACGATTGAATAAAGACAAAATAACTGACTTCTTAGAAAATTTGAGGTCGAAATACAATAGTTCAGGGGGCCAATAAGCTGGTGGTTAAAAATAACGGTGTATATATTGAGGGTTTAATAGTTTCTCGCGGTACAAAACTGTTTGGAATGTGAAAAGTTTTAGAAAGTAAAACTAGATAGTGTTTTTAAGAGATGTTGGAATTGAAACTAGACTCTGTGGATTCTTCAATTATACAAATGTATAATGTAGTCAAACGAAGGCAAAGTTATAAAAAAAAGGCCATTAAAACCCAAAACAAAGGCCAAAAAAGGACTAATAAACCTAAAATCGTTGAAAAAGGACGAATAAAATCCACTATTTTATGGCTGTTAGTTTATGCTGCTGATGAAGTATTGTTGGCCGATAGTGAGGAGATACTAAAGGACAATACGCACACAGTATTGAGTAACACTAAGAACTTAGGACTGGAAGTAAATATCAATAAAACTAAATATATGGTCACACGTAGAAATGCATTATATAATGGAAATGGACAGCTAATGACAAATGAGGGAAATTTTGAGGAAGTGGCTGAATACCTAGGAACAATAATCACAAATAGGAATGAGATGCACAAAGAAATCAAAAATAGGCTCAATTCTGGAAATGCGTATTATTATGCATTGCAGAGACTCTTGATGTCCCAACTCCTTTCAAAAAACGTTAAACTGAAAATATATAAAACTATTATTACCAGTTATATTATATGGATGCGAAACATGGACTCTTACTTTAAGGGAAGAAAGGAGATTACAAGTATTTGAGAATAAAGTACTTAGGAAAAGTTTTGGACCAAAGAGAGATGAACAGACAGGTGAATGGAGAAGACTACATAGCAGTGAACTGCATGGTCTTTATAGGAAGCCAGATATAATAAGAACAGTTAAGTCTCGTAGACTGCGATGGGAAGGACATGTTGCACGTATGGGGAATGAAAGACTTGCATGGAAGCTTCTTGTAGGAAAGCCAGAGGGAAAACGCCCAGTTGGTAGACCAAGAGCGAGGTAGGAGAATAACATTAACTATGATTGGAGGGAAGTAGATTATACAGGGAATGATTGGAAAACAGCTCAGGATAGGGATGTATGGAGAGCTTATGTCCGCGCGGCCATGAACCTACGGGTTCGATAGTGCCAGTGAGTAAGTATTTTATGGCTTGAAATAACAAAAACATGTAATTATATTATGTTGGGCAGATATAAATAAATATAAAGATAGTTCCTCAATTCCAAGCCCTAATGATGATATATACAAACACAGATACATACACGTACACTCACATTTTCAGGGTAGGCCTATACTAAGTCGCATCGATAAAGTTATGTACTTTTTTTAAAATCTTTTTTCATAAGAAAACCTTTAAAGGAGTAGCTACATGCCGGCACCGGGTTTCACCTTATCCTCTCTACTCATATCATCATACTAGACACTACACAAACACAAATCATACCCTCACTATACATTTTCTCTGTACATTTTCTCTGTACATAAAACAAGAATACAATTGCCTATGTAAAGTGGTCTGCGAAAGTGATGTGTACTAGCCTATATTGAAAAAAAAAGCGCGACAGACCTAGAAGGCCCTTGACCTAGCAGCTGACTGCTGGCCTCAGATCCACATTTGTTAATCACAGAGGTAGACGATCATCTAGCCAGTAAAGGGATAACATGTAGTCAGCATGTCGGGTCTCCCAGCCGTTATAGATGGTTTTCTCAACCTGGCTATATTAAAAGTAAACAATATTAACGTCATCTTTGTGTCTAGCGAAACGAGCGAAAGAACCAGTTGTAATAGCTGGGAGACCCAAAATGCTGACCGCATGTCTCGCCTATACTTGCTATACGATCGTTTACCTATGTGATTAACGCATGCGGATGTGAAACCAGCAGCAAATCGGTAGGCTAAGGATCTTCTAGGCCTATCGCGCCGTTTAAGTAAGAAAAGTTATAGTGGGTAGTATTAGAACACACACACACACACTTCATTCCTTTGGAATTCGATAAAAAGCCATGAGTAGTGTAATTTTAATAACATTCGTAGAGTGTTCCTTCACACTGAATTTGGAACTAGCTAATACCCGGCTATAGCAGGATTTGAATTATCTTCTTCTTCTTCTTCTTCCGAATGCAGTATTGGGTGATGATGCCCGTTCTGCGATTACAAAAACTGATCTTTCCATCGGTTGAAGGGTCTTCCGAGGTCTCTTTTGCCGTTAGGGTTGAGGTGGTAAATCATCTTTGGTAAACGGGAATTTGACATTCTCTGGACAATTATAATAAATATAAAAGTTAAAGTTAATAAGTTTGTATTTGAAAATTCTTTTAATATTTAAATATAACTTCAATAAATAAAATTATCTAAATAATTCATTGTTGGTTATTGTTGAATAAAAACGTCTCGGTAACAATTAAAGAAGTTGTATTACATAACAGTTTTGTAAATAATGTTTTTAACAATTTTTTAAGCCATTGTTGTCAAAATTGTAAAGCCTTCTATTAAAACTGTGAGCTTTCTGTTATAACTGTAATAAGAACACCTGCCTAGCTTCATATTCTTAAATGAAAGTAAACTAAACTCTGATTGGATGTAAGAACACTTAATTTACGTATTTAACAAATCAATTTAAACCTTATATTTAAAGAACTATTACCCATTGAATTTAAATATAACACCATGTGATGTAATATTGTTCTTTAAAATTATAAAAGAATTATACTAGTCATTCTGCATACAACTATCAACAAAGATAGAAGCAAGAAGAGCTCTCCTGATAAAATTTAATATTTAAATACAAGAAGAATAATTGATTCAAGAAAAGAAAATACTTTAATTTTAATTAACGGTGAAGAATCATACCAGCTACATTTACTTAATCTGCTGGGAACTTTAAGAAGTGAATAAATGTGAAATGATTTCTACAACACACATTTTTAGTAATTGTGAAGTGTTTTTCTACCCAGAGTACCAACTTCCGACCCTAAGAAGAGAATCCGGCTCTACCGAAAATTAAACCCAACCTGAACCAGTAATTCTTTTCGGGACCCAAATCCGTCTTCAAAATGTTACAACACAACATCGGGCATGAAGAGGATTACTTCTTCAAAACATCGCCACAACGTGGGACAAATCAATTCACTTCTTCACGGCTTGCGTTGCTACGCCTAAATAAATTAAATGCATTTTTATGTTTAGTTGAATAACTAACCAAGATTTTTAAAATACATTACGAAACTCCGTTAAGGTTACTGTGTTAAAGTTTTAAAAAATTGCAAAACAGTACCTGATATCTCAGTCGTCCTCAATAATCAGCAGTGTTGCTTTATAGGAGGCCTTTCGAAATGAAACCAGAAGATGATATTTAAGTTATCCAAAGTCTCCTATAAAACAACACTACAAATTATTGAGAACCGACTGAGATATCATGCACTGTTTTACAATTTTTTTAAAAATTTGAATAACTAAAAATGTCCCGCGCCGTAGCCGAGCGGTTAAGGTAGGAAGCCTTGGCGCAGAGCTACGGGACTTGCGCTGGTTCGAGTCTCCATGGGGGAACAAATTTTCTCATGGTATTTCGGCCAGTATGGGACCGGTGCCCACCCAGCATCGTGAGGCAATTGGGTAGCTACAATAAGTAGCGGCTCCAGGTTGAGGAACCAGCTATAACGGCTGGGGGACTCGACGTGCTAACCACATGTCACCCCTACACTGGCTGTTGATCATCTACCTCTGTGATTGACACATGTGGATCTGAAGGGCCAGCAGCCGGCTGGTAAAAGGGCAACCGCTGAAAAGTGGAAAGACCCTCAATCGGATCGGAATAACTAAAAATAAAAATAATTATAAATTTATAACGTAATTGTTTTTAGATACCATGTGCTGATTACCCGGTGTTGCCCGGGCATAAATTAGCTGAAAGACAAAAAATGGTTACTGAGATTTAGGGGCCTATCCGTAAAACAACGCCTTCTGTGCGATGCTACGCTTGCCCGGGAATCTAGTCATTCCGTTCTTCTTGACATTAATGAAACATAAAAATGGTTATTGTGAGTTATCCGTAAAAGATAGATATGCTGTCGAGAACTTTCCTGTGTGTGTATATAAGTTATATATATATATATATATATATATATATATATATATAGGGGCACGCCGTAGCGTAGTGGTTAAAGCACTGCACTACAAGCCGGAAGGTCGAGGGTTCGAGTCCCGGTGGGGCACTATGGTCCTGGGGTCGACTCAGTCTCTAACGGAAATGAGTACCAGACTCTTGTTCTCGGGGAAAAAACGGCCGTCACGCAGGGCTGACATCAAAAGCCGATTGCCCAGAAAAGAGGGAGCCTTAACCGAGGCCTGTCGTGGGATACCTTTAACTTTATATATTTATATATTCAATTCTGCGTACATTAATTTGGTGTACATGTTATGGTTTAGGCAGCATAAGCCATTTAAGCGTCCAAAAAGTTCCGAAAAACACGATTTTTCTCTACAAAGATAGATTTTCAAGGGTGAAGGGGTTGAGAATTACAACTCTTTTATGATCTAAAACCATCCCGGGAAACTCCTGAATATTTTGCAAAAAGCCCGATCTTAATCGGATGAACGATATGGCAGCGCATAAAAGACATACATACATTTGAGTGAGCCGAAAAAAAAAACATTTTTTTATTTCGAAGTTGTAATAGCGCGGAAAAGTTGCGAATTATATAGCTAAAAAACAAAAGAAAAAATTATCAACATCGGTTGACATCTTCCGGTCGCGCAAAGGCTCTGAAGTTTGGCAAAATATGAAAAAAACTTCATTTTTGCAATTTTTTTAAAAATATAAAGTAGGTATTGCTGATCTTTGCTAAGCACGTTTATGTCTATCTGTGGGATCTGACAATAAATACTCTGGAAGTTATCAAATACCAAAAATGCGTAAAAATATAACTTGGTCATTACTGTGGCAAATTTTGGAGCTTATGCGCGACCAGAAGATATCAACTGATCTAAACCAAATTAAAACATAATGTTTTTAGGCTCTATTTGAAGACGTTACAAACTATTACATTACGAAAACATCTAATTAAAATATTGAAGAAATAATCTCAAAAATGAAGTTTTTTTTTCATATTTTGTCAAACTTTAGAGCCTTTGCGCGACCGGAAGATGTCAACCGATTACTTACGTACTCACTGGCACTATCGAACCAGTAGGTTCAAGGCCGCGCGGACATAAGCTCTCCATACATCCCTATCCAGAGCTAATACTTTCCAATCATTCCCTGTATAATCTACTTCCCTCAAATCATAGTTAATGTTATTCTCGCACCTCATTCTTGGTCTACCAAGTGGGCGTTTTCCCTCTGGCTTTCCTACAAGAAGTTTTCATGCAAGTCTTTCATTCCCCATACGTGCAACATGCCCTGCCCATTGCAGTCTATGAGACTTAATTGTTCTTATTATATCTGGCTTCCTATAAAGACCATATAGTTCATTGTTCAACCGATTTTGATATATATTTTACTTTTATTTTGTGTATATAATTCACAATTTTCAGCGCTATTAAAACTTAAAAAAAAAATTAGTTTTCGCCCACCCTAACACACATACATACATACATACATACATACATACATGCATATACATACATACATGCATATACATACATACATGCATACATACATTTATTTATTCATTTTTAATATAAATGTATGAATTTAAAGGCTAACTTGAAAGTAATGATATATTTAGAATGATACCTTTAGCAGTTCACGTAGAGTTTCTTACAAAGCCTGGTGATCCGGAAAGGAAAACAGAACAGCACGAAATAGAATAATAACTCAAAGCCTTTATTGCTGTTCTACAGAACGTTGTGAGGTCAAAGGTTGCCAGTGCCCGGGGCGAATAGAGACCAGCTGTTAATTGGTTTTGGCTAAAGAGAGATAGAGAAAGCTAAGTAAATCAACCTAAATGACCCACGAAATTATTTCCTAACAACTACACGCCATCTATTTGCATATTCTAATGTTCTGCCCACTCAATGATTAATACAAACAATTTCTGAGAAACATGATTATTATTATTATTATTATTATTATTATACTTACTTACTTACTCACTGGCACTATCGAACCCGTAGGTTCATGGCCGCACGGACATAAGCTCTCCATACATCCCTATCCTGAGCTATACTTTCCAATCATTCCCTGTATAATCTACTTCCCTCAAATCATAGTTAATGTTGTTCTCCCACCTCATTCTTGGTCTACCAACTGGGCGTTTTCCTTCTGGCTTTCCTACAAGAAGTTTCCAGCACGTCTTTCATTCCCCATACGCGCAACATGTCCTGCCCATCGCAGTCTACGGGACTTAACTGTTCTTATTATATCTGGCTTCCTATAAAGACCATGTAGTTCATTGTTATGTAGTTCTTCTCCATTCACCTGTCTGTTCATCTCTCTTTGGTCCAAAAATTTTCCTAAAACTTTATTCTCAAATACTCGTAATCTCCTTTCCTCCCTTAAAGTAAGAGTCCATGTTTCGCACCCATATAATATAACTGTAGAATAATAGTTTTATATATTTTCAGCTTAACGTTTTTTGAAAGGAGTTGGGACATCAAAAGTCTCTGCAATGCATAATAGCATGCATTTCCAGAATTGAGCCTATGTTTAATTTCTTTGTGCATCTCATTCCTATTTGTGATTATTGTTCCTAGGTATTTGAATTCAGCCAATTCCTCAAAATTTCCCTCATTTGTCGTTAGCTGTCCATTCCATTATATAATGTATTTCTACGTGTGGCCATATATTTAGTTTTACTGATATTTACTTCCAGTCCTAATTTCTTAGTGTTACTCAATAGTGTGTGCGTGTTGGCCTTCAGTATCTCCTCACTATCAGCCAGTAGTACTACATCATCAGCATAAACTAACAGCTTATTAATACCATTCAGTTGTAAGCCTTCCTCATCTCTAAAGATTTAAGGCATGCTCTAGTACAAAATTAAATAGCAGAGGAGATAGTGCATCTCCTTGCTTCAACCCATTCTGGATTTCAAAAGTGTCTGAAAACTGTTTGCCTACACGCACCCTACTCGTTGAGCCATTTAGACACATTCGTATAAGTCTAACTAACTTTTTAGGAATTCCGAACTCCAGCAGGATACTATATAACTTCTCCCATTATTATTATTATTATTATTATTATTATATTATTATTATTATTATTATTATTATTATTATTATTATTATTATTATTAAGCTAGGTTTGGAAGAATTGGAATGGGAAGATAAACAAGAGTGGAGAAAGAAGATAAAATTTTTAAAAGCTTTGGGCAAAGAAATAATTTGATTACATTGTAAACTAGTTTATAAGTAAATACATGAATGAATAAATAAATAATAGTAATAATTAAATAAAAACAAAACTTAGTTTTATTTGATTTTCATATTTATTAAGATATATTTCAGTGACAGCTGTTTTTGTACACTGTACCTTCTTCAGACATGTTAACAAATTATGAATTGTGTTATTATAGTACATATCAACTGATCTAAGCAACAATAGAACAATAATTTATTTAAATGTTTTAATTTAACAAAGAGGATTCATACAAATCAAGTTGAGAATTTAACAGTTTATTACTTCTTCTTCTTCTTCTACTACAAGGTTTAGGCTATGCAGCCTGTTCCGGCGAAGTTGAAAGTGGAGTCCATCTTCTGCGTGGTCGGCCAACATCTCTTATTCCTCTGGGATTATACAGGAAGCTTCTTTTTGGTATTCTTTCGTTGTTCATTCTCATTAAGTGTTCTGTCCATTTCTTATTATTTTCGCTGATTTTATCTTCAATTTTATATATATTTAATTCTTCTCGTATAGTTTCGTTCCTTATTCTATCCGCTCTTGTGCATCCTTTCACATTACGTAAAAATAGCATTTCCGCACTCTGTATCCTGCTTTCATCCCTTGATTTCATTATCCAATTTTCACTTCCATACAACAACAAAGGAACAGCCATTGTTTTATATAATTTAAGTTTCGTATCTTTCCTTGTTTTCCGACCTAAGGTTCTTTTTATGGTTCCACAAATAGCCTGAAATTTACTTACTTTATTTTCTATATCTTTATTTTTTCTACAATTTATATCACATCCTAAATATTGGAAATGTGATACTTGTTTCTATTATTTTGTTATCCAGTTCAATTTTTGATCTAATTCCATATTTACCAATAAATGTCATTACTTTTGACTTATTTATTGATATTTTACAATTATATCTATTGGATATTAATTTAAATTTATATGCTAACATTTGGAGCTCATTTTCAGATTCTGCTAAAAGTACAACATCGTCAGCGAATAATAAAGCATTTATTTTATCTTTATTATCAATTAATATTCCTTCATTAGTTAAAACATTCTTCCATTCTCTTAGGATATCGTCCATATAAATATTAAATAATATAGGTGACAGTGAACACCCTTGTCGTACTCCTTGGTTTATTTGAAAAAAAATGTCTTATTTTTAGTCAACTGAGGGTCAATACAAATATTTGTACCATAGTACAACAAGCTCTTAACAGTTTCTATAATCTGAATAGGGAGGCCTTTTTCTTTTAGGATATTCCACAATATTTCTCTGTTTTTCTCTGATCGCAAATGCTTTATCTAAGTCTATAAATAACAAATGTGTTTCTAGGTTTTTTTTTGTCTTTTGTTTATTATCTGATTCAGGGCAAATACTCCATCGGTACAAGTTCTTCCTTTGCGGAACCCGTTTTGTTCTTCTGCTAGTGTTACTTCAGTAATTCGTTGTATTCGTTTTGCTATTATTCTAGCATAGATTTTATATCCACTATTTAGGAGGGTAATGCCTCTGTAATTAGATGGTTGGTTTCTTTCTCCTTTCTTGTATAATTGGTTTTTACTATACCTTGCCTCCATGTTGCTGGTATATTGTGATTCTCCCAACACATATTAAGAACATTCAAGAATCTTAATTTAAAGAATATATCTGCATATTCAATTAGTTCTGAATTAATGTCATCTGGGTCGCTAGCTTTACTATTATTTGTTAATTTGAGCGATTCTTCCAGTTCTTCCATTTGTATTTTATCTACGTTCAAATTCTCACATTTTGATTCTTCTTCGTTTTCATTCTCGTTGTACCACAGGTCTCTGAAATATTCTATCCAATGTTCTTCTGATATTGATGTAGGTATATATGCAGCTTCTTTTTCTGATTTATTTAAATATTTAATTGTTCTATAATCAGTCCCATTGTCGTCCATGTAGATCATGTTCTAGATTAGATACATATCGATCCTAACTGTCTTGGTGGGATTTCCTAACAATTTTCTTTGCTTCCTTTCTTTTGTTATAATAGATTTCTTTTGTTTCTTCAGTTTTCTTTTGTAAATATTGTAAATATGCTTTCTTCTTTTCCTCTATAACTGTTTTAATTTCGTCATTCCATATTCTTAATCCTCTCTTCTTACAATTTTTCCCTCTTAATCCTAGAACTTCATATGCTGCTTTCTTTAGAGCCCAATCGATGTTGCTCCATTCTTCTTCTATATTATTATTTATTTCTCGCTGTAATATATTGAGATAATCTATTTGCATACAACTTTCTTATATTTTCTTCTTGTAATAAATTCACTTTATATGTTTCTTCATTGTAAATTTTTCTTGTTGTTAGTTTCCTCCACCTTTCTAATAATTTTATATTACATGTCAAGAGAAAATTATCTGTTCCTACATCGAAACCTCTATATACTCTTACATC
Organism: Diploptera punctata; assembly: GCA_030220185.1. Lineage (NCBI taxonomy): Eukaryota > Metazoa > Arthropoda > Insecta > Blattodea > Blaberidae > Diploptera > Diploptera punctata. The sequence continues at coordinate 2,319,421 of JASPKZ010000015.1, forward strand.
TGTGACCCAGGGTATCAATTTTCTGTTTACCAAGAAATAATCAATAATTGATCTTAATCCTCTAGCCGACCAGGTGTACTTATGTATTTCTTTCTTTCTAAAATAGGTATTAGTAATTCTGTATCCATTAAATATTGCAAATTGTCGCAGTTCTTTCCACTATCATCAGTTTATTACTACTTTTCAATTTATGTATTTATTTAAATAAACATTGTTGTATTGTTGCTTAGATCAGTTGATATGTACTATAATAACACAATTCATAATTTGTTAACATGTCTGAAGAAGGTACAGTGTACCGAAACAGCTGTCACTGAATTATATCTTAATAAATATGAAAATCAAATAAAACTACGTTTTATTTTTATTTAATAATAGATATGGATTTTCATCAAGGAAACGCCAACTGAATTGATTAATAATAATAATAATAATAATAATAATAATAATAACTCTATATTATTATTATTATTATTATCATTATTATTACTATTAACAGAACGAAACAATTGATTTAAAAGTCCATACTAGAAAGTATAATGTTAGATGGATCGGAGGTTTGTACAATGACACAACAACATGTCAACAGAATAACTACAGTTGAAATGGTGTTTTGGAAAAGAGCTGCCAGAAAATCTCGATTGGAAATAATTAGAAATACAGAAATTAGAAAATGGATGAATGCAGAAACATATAATGGATGAGATAGAACACAGAAGGCTAAAATAGCATGGACACGTAAGAAGAATGCAGGATGGAAGACTACTAAAGGCCGTCCATACGTGGAAAATTGAAAGACGAAGCAGAAAAGGAAGACCAAGAAAAATAACATTCAACAATCAATGAGGCCATTAGGTGTAACGGATGAAGACAAAGAGGACAGAGAACAATGGAGAACTTTAATTAAGGGGAATTTGTGTATTACGAACTCAGTCAATGCACATCCAACACGTCTTCCTTCGAGCAGTTATTTTGGAAATAAACAGGATGGAAGTCCTACAAAGTATGATTAAGAAGAAGAAGTATTACAAACTGATAATCTGTAAGTCCGCATTATTACGATTGGTTCGAGAAAAACCTCAATGACGAGGAAAATTCTCACTGAATAATAATAATAATAATAATAATAATAATAATTATTATTATTATTATTCTCTTTAGAATAAATAAACAAATGTAAGTTTATTATATGGGTCCGAAATCTTGACAGTAAGTAGAAAACAAGCCAACAAGCTGCTAGCAGTAGAAATTGATTTTTGGAGGCGAACGACAAGAATTTCAAGAAGGGATAAAGTCAGAAACTGCACAATAAGGGAAATTATGTAAGTTAAAAAAAAAAAAGAAAACCGTTTGAAATGGTATGGACACCTCACAAGAATGGAAGAAGATACAATACCAAAGAAGATCCTTGATTGGAAAGCTATTGGAAGAAGTGGAAGAGGCAGATCTAGAGAACGTTGGATAGATGGAGTGAGAAGAAGTATGGAAGCTAGAGATTTAAGGGAAGAAGATGCTTTAGACAGGAACCTCTGGCGACAAAACACTTTGGGTGGATTTCTCAACCGAAGTCTAAACCACGACCGCGGTTTTCCGATTATTTATTGTTTCCATAACACCTATAAAATGACTGAAAATTCACAGAAATTATTATGAAACCATAGACATGATTCAGACATTTGTTTTAGGAATTAACAGCCGTAGATTTTCAGTTTTTATGGTTGTTATGGAAACAATAAAAAATCGGAAAACCGCGGTCGTGGTTTAGACTTCGGTTGAGAAATCCACCCTTTGGGTCGAAGGAGAAACACTGTATTGTAGGATATTGCTAATAAAAAATATTATTATTACCGAAAATATGTCCATAATGTGGTCTCAGGGTAAAGTCGTGTTGCCTCGTACCCAGCTGACCCGGATTCGATCACAGGCAAAGACAAGTTTCTTGGGCGAACTTTTTCTTTAAGTCAAATGTCGGGAAACTTTAAGTCCCAAATGGTCCCCGAACATCATCTGGCCACCATAATTATCCAGACCAGATTGTAATGTTTAGTATGAATGACTAAGCGAATGGTTGCGTCTCTCATAAAATGTTGTTATCTCGGAGATGACCCTGCCTTGAGCTGATCACTCATCCAGGGAGGACCTCCATGTTCTTGTGTAGTAACAAAAAAAAATGTGCATGATTCAGAGTTTTAAAACGGTCTGCCACCAGGTCGTGTAGGGTCCAATGATTCTTACAGGTGAGATAAAACCCCGAAAAAAAAACTCACCCAGGAAACTTGTCCCGATCGGAGATCGAACCCGGGCCCGCTTCGTGACAATGGCAGCACGCTACTCGAGACCACAGCGGTGGACGAAAACAGAAATATAAAAATTTAAAACTCCTGCCGCGACAGACCTACAACCCCTTAGCCTGCCTTCCGGCTGCTGGGCTCACATCCACATATGTTAATCACAGAGGTAGATGATGATCAGCCAGTGTAGGGGTGACATGTGGTCAGAATGTCGAGTCCCTTAGCCGTTATAGTGGTTTTTCTCAACCTGGAGCCGCTACTTACGGTAGCCACCCAAATGTCTCACGATGTTGGGTGGCCACCGGTCCCATACTGGCCGAAACACCATGAGAAAAAGTCTTAAATATTGTTACAAAATCCATCCGGAACTACCACGAAAATCTGCTGTTGCTATACTGTGGCCACCGTAGGACATGACTGCTTAGGAACACATCTTCATAGAATTGGTGTATTGAGTGTATATTGTGTGGAAATGGACAGAGAACATTTAACAAACTGTGTAGCTCTTCAAGATGTGACATCCAAGTGCAACAAGGAGAATAACTTTGTTGTTAACACCACAGCATTAGCTACATACATATGTATTTTTCTTCTTCTTCCTTTCATGCGATAGACCTAGTGGTCTGTTATAGTCTCAATCCAAAGTTTGAAGGGTCTGCCCAAAGATCTCTTGCCTGGTGGCTGGTAATTTAAGATTTGACGTGGTATTCTTGTTCTGCTCATTCTTCTTACGTGAGATTTCCAGTTGTTTCTGTATCTTTATACATATTCCATGACTGATTCGGTTTGTAATTCTTTGAGAATCTCAGAATTCCTTTTATGGTCTGTTCTTGAGTAACCCGCAGTACGTCTCATAAATTTCATTTCTGCCGCAGTTAGTCTTTGTTCATCTACATTGCGAATTGTCCAGGCCTCACTGCCGTAACATAATATGGGTCTGGGCAGGGGCTCTATAATGGTTTAATATTCTTAGGGAAAATAAATCAATGGTGACAATATAATAATTTAAAAACGTTTTTCTTGTTTTTTGTAAATTCTAGTTCGTGTGTGTTGCTGTACTGTGTTTGGCTTGAAATATTATTTATAATTCCTGTTACTCTGTTAAATTTTATAATTTTTTGACTAAAATCTTTTTCCGCTTCGTATGTAACTTGGTATCCGAGGTCGTTAAATATGTTAGTTTGTTCTAATATTTTATTTGTTATGACAATTTTACTGCGAACTGGGTCTTTTCCTAGGAAAGCCATGACTTTAGATTTTTCTATTGAGATTTCCATACATATCCATCCATAGTAATTCTGCCCGAAGGCAGGTCCTTCACAGCAATCATAGCATTTTCATGCTATGCTTGCAGCTTTACTAGGGAATTGTAGGTATGGTAGCTTCCCGTTCCTTTCCACACCGGTGAAGGATGATGATGATGATGATAATAACGATGATGATGATGGTCATATGATTTGGGGAACCGTTTGGGCCTTAAAGTTTTCCTGACATTTTGTCTTACAGGTGAGGAAAAACCCCGATATAAACCTCACTCAGAAAAACTGCCCCGACCGGGGATAGAACCCGGGCCCGCTGTGTGACAAGGCAGCACGCTACCTCGAGACCACAGCGGTGGACAAAAGGGCTTGATAGGAATATAAATATAGCATACAGAGCTGGTAATAAATTACACAATTTAATAAATAATAATAATATCGAAGAAGAAGAAAATGATTTCAACAACAAAGACATACACAAATTAACACGTACAGACTGCAATAATTTCTACATTGGGAAAACTAACAGAACCTTCAACATTAGATTCAAAGAACATTTTAGACATTTTGTTTATAATGGAGGTAAATCAAGTTATGCAAACATGTAATTCAGGCTGGACACCATATGCATAACATCGATAACACCCTCACAATATTACATAGAGAAAACATTCCAACGAGGATAAATATACACGTAAGTTGAGGAGATGGACCTACAATGTGACTATTTTTATAGTTTTTAATTTTCACATTATATTATTGTGAATTAACACCTCAACGGATACTTACCATGCATTTTACTAGTATCGATTACCTCATAATTCCACTAGCTGGAAACTAAACTGGCGGGTATTACAATCATGCTATGTTATAGTAGTACAGATTTTTAACACCAGAATTACAAGGTGTTTGATCGCAGGGGGTGATGTTTGAGAAGTGTCGGAAGTAGATTTCCCACAGCGTCTGACGACCTGGGACGCCAATTAGAAGCCGCACTTGTGATAAAAAAAAAAAGCGAGAGGAAAGAATGAGAGGGTGAAATAGAGCTGTAAGAACAGGGTAGTTTCCGCCCACTTGTCGCTCGGCACGCGAACACAGTGCAGTCTATATCCCAGGGGTTACAGCACTTCCTTTCTCTTTTTCTTTTTTCTCTCAGCTTTGCCAAGAACACCGTGTTCTGGCAAGTTTCGTGCATCGAGTAATGTTCTGTTAATATCCTTCTTACTCCTCTCACAGGATATCACAGATTCATTTATTTTATCTTTCCATCTGTTGCAGCTCAACTTTATCCATCCATACTTCTTCATAGCATGGCTTTCCTAAGAAAAGATCCAGTTCGCAGTAAAATTATTATTAATAATAAAATAATAAAATATTATGCCTCTATGGAGCAGAAACATTAATTTTGAACAGAAAAAAATATATCGAAAATACAGTGAAAAAAGAATGCAAAATTATAACAAAAGTTTTAGGTCCACAAGTCATAGGTGAAGCATTTAGACTCAGAAGTAGAAACGAAATAAAAATGTATTCAGGCATTCATAGTGATATTAGAAAACGAAGGTTAAAATTTTATGGTCATATTAAACGAATGAACTCAAATAGGTTTACAAAACAGATAATGGAATTCTACGAAAACAGAAGTAAAGCTCCAGTGGATACTATGAAGTGGATTGATTAGGACTTAAAATTGGCAGGAATTACTAAAGAAGATATCCCAGACAGAGATATATTTATAATTAAGTGGAATAAGTGGCAAGTTGACCAAGAGGACAAACCGAAGAAAAAAACTGGAACAACTTGGACAGATGATAGAAAACAGGCTCATAGCAAATTAATGAAAGAAATTTGGGCTCAAAGGAAACGCCTCTAAGTACTTTGCGTAGTCCTACATGAGCTCATCCGCAATAAAATATTAATATATATATATATATATATATATATATATATTACAACAAACTAACATATTTAACTACCTCGGATACCAAGTTACATACGAAGAGGAAAAATATTTTAGTCAAAACATTATAAATTTAATAGAGTAACTGGAATTAGGCCTATAAATAATATTTTCAAACCAAACACGGTACAGCAACACACACGAACTAGAATTTACAAAACACTGGGCAGACCCATATTATGTTACGGCAGTGAGGCCTGGACAATTCGCAGTGTAGATGAACGAAGACTAACTGCGGCAGAAATTAAATTTATGAGACGTACTGCAGGTTACTCAAGAACAGGCCATAAAAGGAATTCTGAGATTCTCAAAGAATTACAAACAGAATCAGCCATGGAATATGTTCAAAAATACAGAAACAATTGGAAATCTCACGTAAGAAGAATGAGCAGAACAAGAATACCACGTCAGATCTTAAATTACCAGCCACCAGGCAAGAGGTCTTTGGGCAGACCCTTAAAACTTTGGATTGAGACCGTAACAGACCACTAGGTCTATCACATGAAAGGAAGAAAAATAAGAAAATTCTTTATAGTATACTAGCTAATACCCTGTATGCGTTGATACGCCTAAATAAAATAAATTAAATGTGTTTCTATGTTTAGTTGAATAAGTAAAAAGAAAAACTAATTATACATTTATATCCTAATTATGTTTAGAAACCCCGTACTTATTACCGGGCGCTGCCCGGGAATGTACTTATTCCGATCTTATTGGCATAAATGAGTTGAAAGACAAAAATGGTCCGAAAAAGAATACCCGCCGTGCGCTGCTACGCTTGCCCGGGAATCTAGTCATTCCGATCTTTTTGCCATCAATGAGATGAAAGATAAAAATGGTAATTATGAATTATCCGTAAAAGATAGACATATGCTGTCGCGGACTTTTTTGTAGATTTTTCTGAGATATTCAATTCTGTGTACATTAATTTGGCGTATTTGTTATGGTTTAGGCAGCGTAAGCCATTTAAGCGTCCAAAAAGTTCCGAAAAAAACTTTTTCACTACATAAGGTGATTTTTAAAGGTCATGGGGTTGAATATTACAACTCTTTTATAGCCTAAAACTCCTGAACATTGTGCAAAAAGCCCCAGCACATTCGGATGGATGGTGTAGTAATAAACAAACAGACATACGCGTATATTCGTTTTTATATATGAAGAGGTTAGGACAGTAACATGATAAGCCACATTCCGTTAAAAAAAAATGTCATTTATTACAATGATAGCAATAAATGTATTGAAATATCCATAAAATCATCTGTAAGTGCGTCAGTGGTGAGTTAAAACATATAGACACACAATGTATTAACAACAATACTGCACAATTAGTATTTATAATTTTTTGAAACATTAAAATCCATATATCTCAGAAATAACAATACGAGGCTTATCATGCTATTGCCCTAAGCCCTTCGTGTAGGTCTATAACACTGAGCAACAAAAAATAAACTTTTTGTCTCAGAAAGAAAAAATCTGTGATTCTGATAGTATTCTTTTCTCCTGAATTCAAATATGATATCGGGTTTTCTCCATCACGCAAGGTTATCGAGAGACGCAAACACTTCAATATTTTCTACATTCGTAACTACACAATATTCAAACATTCGGACTCACCTAGAAAGTAAGAAATGAAGATTTTTTGCTTTATTTCGCCTGTGGAGTATCCCTCTTGATGGTCCAACAATAATCGGCCAGCATATTAGGATTCCAGTTGCCTTGATATATCTTTTCCATAGCTGAAATCTCCTGATGAAAGTGTACCCCGTGCTCATCGCTCACTGCGCCAATATTTTCCGGGAAGAAATCTAGGTTTATTCAAAAAATAATTATTTAAATCCATTAATTGAAATTGAAATAAAAAAAACTGTGGGCGATGGAGAAATTTCGAATACATATTTGAAAACACGATAAAAAATTGCATTAAGTACAACTATTGGTACTCATGAGACAAAAATCATATTGACCAGTGGAATCATTCGTCCATGTGTTCATTCTTCTAGCTATGTACTCAATCGCCGATAAAACATACATAGGCTATAGGCCTATATATTCAATTAGGTCTCGTAGACTGCGATGGGAAGGACATGTGGTACGAGTAAGGAATGAAGGAAAGGCATGGAAACTTCGAGAAAAATCAGAAGGAAAGTTGCCAGTAAGTCGGCCAAGAAAGAAGGATAATAACATTAACCATGATTTTAGGGAGGTAAATTATGCATGGGATGACTGAAAAACAACAGATCAGGATAAGGATGTATGGAGATAATATTTTTACTTGTATTATTTTCTTTAGTTTAACCTCTCATTTTGCAGATACCTTTATATTTTCCATGACCCCAGTACAGGATTTTAAACTGTTCACGGGCGAAGGGGAAGAGTTTTAGCGCTAGTGTCGCCGATCTGCTGAATCTGTGGAAGGGATGTAGGAGAAGATTGTACATCCGATCACGTACTGAAATTTTTCAACTTCAAATGTGGGGGGAGAATCCCTAAACACGTGTGAAAGATCTTAACATGGTTGTCAAATTAGTTATTTAAGCACTGAACGCTCAAGCGATCGTATCATTTAAAATCACAGTATTTTGTCTCTCTGTTAGCAGCCTCACAATAAATCACAAGTGGCAACATGCAATGATGATGATGATGATGATAACGATAATAATAATAATAATAATAATAATAATAATAATTTTACGGTCGTCTTCTCAGAATAAACTATAACAAATGTTTGATTTTTCTCGTAAACGCAAAACAAAACCCAACTGGTTTAAATAAACTAAGAAAGACCAAATAGAATTAAGGATTACAGAAAATTCACTAATCAATCGAACAGCTAAATCAATTATTCAAAATAAAAACATAAGGTTCCTAGATAAATCTACACAAATATGATGGAACCAATGTACCCCACAGAGGCGACGAAACGATAAAATAATAATAATAATAATAAAGTGATCCCACTACAGGCTTCAGGAGGCCTTGGGGTAGTAGGAGGTTAAGGCTCCCACTTTTTCTTGACAATCGGCACTTGATGTCAGCCGGGTTGTCAGCCCTGCGTGACGGCCGCCTTTACCCTAGAACAAGCGTCTGGTACTCATTTCAGTTAGAGGCTGAGTCGACCCCAGGGCCATAGTGCCGCCAGAGGGTTTGTGTCAGTTTAAAAATCCTGACCCCACCGGGACTCGAACCCTCGACCTTCCGGCTTGTAGCGCAGTGCCTTAACCACTATGCTACGGCGTGCAATAACAACAACAATTTTATTTATATACAGAATTTTAATGTTTACACATCTTTCTGTGCCTAAAGTTTTATTTTTCTTCTCCACTCGTCTCTCTCCATCCAATGCATGTCCTGCAGTCCTCCTGCTGTCATTCCAGTTCTTATTTCCTGCATCCACGAGTTTCGAGGTCTTCCTCTCCTCCTTCGTCCAGGTGGACACCATTCCAATGTTTTCCTGGGTAACCTTTCTTCTTGCATTCGTCGTACGTGCCCATGCCAATTTAATTGCTTATACCGTATATAATCTACTATTGAATAACCATTATTCATTTTTTCTCTTATGACAGTATTTCTAACTTTGTCTAATTTTGAACATCTTGCTGCTCTCCTCAAGAAATCCATTTCCATCGACATAAGTTTTTGTTGAGTTTCCAAATTTCAGCTCCATATGTGACAGTACTTCTCACTAATGAATTATATATTTGTAACTTATTTTTCCTGGTTATATGTCTGTTCCATAAGACTCCATTCATTATTGCTGTTATTGCTCTACCTTTATTTATTCTGTTCTTAATATCACTTTATTGTTTATCCTCTTCATCTAATTTTAATAATAATAATAATAATAATAATAATAATAATAATAATAATAATAATAATAATAATAATAATAAGCTTTAAAATCAAATATGAATGTGTTTAGGGACTTGCCTTCCCAATTGGGATTAGTGTAGCCAACAGGTAGAGCAAGTTGCATTATGACAAAGCGCGATACACAAGTGGTGTGTGGGTATAGAGAGCAGATTTCGGCGGGATGGTTCGAGGGTATAATTAATGTGAGGTTAACGCGGGGGGACTTCCCCCCATGTGGCCAAAGCCTGCGGTGTTGGCGGTCAGGTGATGGGAGACCGCAGCGCTCAACAGAGTATAGTGTCTGAAACTCGTGCTATATACAATTTATTATTTAGACCTGCTTACTCCCTCTATAGCTATCAACATCTACTGTAGCTGAGCTTCAGCTATACAGACTGCTCAAACACCTATCTGATATTGTCAGGGAATACAATACAAATACAAACAAGGCAAGACTGTAGCTTATTCCCTACATGTTTTAACTTTTTTGGGTTCAACAGTACATTACCTTACCCATAATTTTTCATATTACCATATTTTACGGACTATAAGACGCATCTTAATTTTAAGCAATTAAAAAAATTACATGTTTACTATTTTTAGTATTGACTGCAAAGTCAGACTAAAAAAAATATTGTTCTTCTCCCTTTCATGTGATAGACCTAGTGGTCTGTCACGGTCTCAATCGAACGTTCGAAGGGTCAGCCCAAACATCTCTCGCCTGGTGGCTGGTAATTTAACATTTGACGTGGTATTTTTATTCTGCTCATTCTTCTTACGTGAGATTTCCAATTGTTTCTGTAGGCCCTATTTTTGAAAATATTCCATGACTGATACTGATTGTAATTCTCTGAGAATCTCAGAATTTCTTTTATGGTCTGTTCTTGAAAAAATAAATCTTAATTTATAAAACCGCTCTGATCTTTAAAATTCCTAAAAATCGTCAACTGAACATTCTTCTTCTTCATCTTCTTCGTCATCGTTGTCCTCTTCATATATGAGAGCATCGAGAGCATTACTTACGCAGCACTACTTGAACAATTTAATAATAATGTCTTCTCTCACTCTACACTACGACTGTTTTATCCACTGACAAACTTGTTTGATTGTATGTCCTTTTTAAACCTCCCTTTGGCGTGAATTCATGTTGGGTTTCATCCATCATCCATTTGTTCAAGTTCACTGGTATCGTAGACTGCAATGATGCATCGTAGGCTAGACAGTGTTAGCAAGCTTGAAAATCCCCGCAACTCATGTTCGTCGCATCGGTGCAATGCTGCTGTTAGTTGAATCCAATGTTGCCAGATAGAGATAATTCCCGCGACATCGAATGTATGACCATTGTTAAGACTGGCGGGAATTTTAAATCAAACACTGGACATTTTTATATTAATTTTGAGTATAAGACGTACCCGCATTTTGGAAGCAATTTTTCGAAGAAAAATGTGCGTCTTATAGTCCGTAAAATACGGTATATTCTTTTAATATCTTGAAACAATAATTACAAGTTTAGGTACGTGCAAAAGAGATGAACAAACAAACATTGCAATGGCAAAAAATGTAACTAAGACATTACATAGAATAATCAGGGACAAAAATATTACAAAGGAAACTAAAATGAAAATTTATAAGAGCATAATACAGATAATATTTTGTCATATGGAAGTGAAACTTTGTCTTCGACGGAATTACAAAAGAATAAAATTAGAACAGTTAGAATTTGATTATCTTAGAAGAAGTCTTCAAAAATCAAGACAGGATAAAATAAGAAATGATTTACTTTGGAGAGAAATGAATGTCACCGGATCTGTTAGGAGGATAGAAAATCAAACTCTAAAATGGTATGGCCATGTACAGAGAATGGAAGAAAGATGGCCAAAATATATATACCAGTGGTCACCCCCTGGAAGAAATAAACGTGGTAGACCAAGATGGATCTACGTCAGAACTATAATGGATGATAGGAATTTGGAAGAAGGAGTTTGGAATGAGAAATAAATGGAAACCGAAGACGGAATTATATAAATAAATGGAAACTGAAGACGGCAAACCTATAAGTTGGGGGAAAGCCGAAGAAAAAGAGGAATATTCTTGTAATACTGTAACTTTACTTACTACTTCTGTCTTTACAAGAATTTTGTAATATTTTCAACGTTTTTCAACGATATTTACATCATTCTTTTACAATTTTTAGGTATTTATATATTCAATTTGGTGTAACAGATGAAGACACGGGGGACAGACAACGATGGAGAACTTTAATTAAGGGAAATTTGTGAAGGTGTATTACAAACTGATAGTCTATAAGTCCGTAGTCATTTATGTATTTTTAAAACTCATGTTAATTATTGAGATTGGTTGGAGAAAACCCTCAATGACTAGGAAAATTCAGAAAATGAAATGACTGATATATTTACGAGAAACACGGTAACATTTCGACATTTTTAGACAATATTATACGGTACTAGCTATTTTCTCCTCCTCTTCCAATGTTGCCACCATCAACAAGTCAATTACACTATTTTTGTTAATGTTAGTGTGCATCAGATTAGTGTACACTTCAGCATGTAATTTACTTTGTTAGGTTAGGAAGAGAGAGGTTAGTGTACATCCATTTCTAAAAAAAAGTTTGTGAATTTATTTCGAAGGTTGGTCATACCGCATGTGCTGTCATGTTAGAGACAAGGAGGAAATTAGGAATGGAAACAAACATAAATAAAACTAAATATATTATCATACTTCGAAATACATTATATAATGGAAATTTTGAATATGTGACTGAATTCAAATACGTGGAAAAATAATCATAAAGACGAATGAGTTGCAGAAAGAAATAAAACATAAGTTCAATTATGTAAATGAATGCTTTTATGTAATACATGAACTCTTGTCTTCCCAACTTCTCTAAAAAACATTAAACTAAAATATATAAAACTGTTTCTCTTCCAGTTGTATTATATGGATGTGAAACATGGACTCTTACTTTAGGGGAGGAGAAAAGATTATGACAATTTGAGAATAAAGTTCTTTGGAAAAACGTTGGAAGAAAGAGAGATGAACAGACATATAGTCATTAAGTAATAACGTTTCCCTTTACAATCAATAGATTTAAGGGGGACTAATAGGGGGCTTTGCATTAATCTTTTAGCTGAATAAGCGAGAATTTTATTTATAAGTATACTTTTTTGTGTAATCTTCCTTGGGAGACGAATGGAGAAGACTACATAACAGTAAGCTACGTGCTCTTTATGGAAAATCAGATATAATAATAAAGTAACAGTTAAATCTCGTATACCGCGATGAGCAGGATGTGACACAAAAGGGGGAATGAAAGAGGGCACGGAAACTCATTGTAGGAAAACTAGAGGGAAAGCGTAGGTAGGATAAGAATGAAGTGGGAGAATAATATTAAACGTTTTGAGGAACTAGATTATACGGGGGATGATTGGAAAGCACGAGTTCAGGATAGGAATCTATGAAGAGCTTATGTCAGCGAGGCCAAGAACCTATGGATTCGATAATGTAAGTGAGTTAGTTTGTTAGGAATGATGAATTGGACGAAGTGTGGTATATAAAGCAGAGGCAAAGTACCTTCCCCCTGTATTCCAATCAGATATATGCCCAGTCTTACTGAAGTTATGTTATATGTAGGGCTCGAAAGTTGAGGAAAAATCCTCTTTTATTGTATATCTGATGACAAGGCCGAACATAGTAAATAGGCCTATATATTTTTTTGGGTCAATGTAGGCTAGAAAATGGTGAGTTCTGTCACTGTTTGACTTACTGGTCCTTTTTTAGTCTTTTTTTTAGGTCTGGTTAATTATTTTTGCAACTTTATATTTTTTTTACTAAATGAATATATTTCGCATAATTATTAAAAAAACTATCTAGTTTTATCGTTTAAATTATTTTGATGTTCAAAACACTTTTGTTCCGAGAAAAACTATTGAACCCTTACAAAATACCCCGTTATTTTTAACCACCAGCCAACTGACATGGCAGGACATGTGGCACGAAAGGGGAAATGAAAGACGTGCGTGGAAGCTTCTTGTAGGAAAAACAAAGTGAAAACGCCAAGTTGGTAGACCAAGAATAAGGTGGAAGAAAATAACATTAACTCTGATTTGAGGCATGTAGATTATACAAGGGATGATTGCAAAACATTAGCTCAGGATAGGGATGTATGGAGAGCTTATGACCGCGCGGCCATGAACCTACGGGTTCGATAGTGCCAGTGAGTTAGTTACTTAGCCTACTAACTGCCTGAACTACTGTATTTCAGCTTCAAATTTTCTAAGAAGTTGCCACTTTGTAAAAATTACCTCGAGCATGAGGAGAAGGTAGCAAAGTTTATTTTATCCTATCCTCAGCAACTGCAACACTTTTTGCGTCATTTTTCCGGTCTTTAAGGAATTTTGTAGGATATCGTTAGGTCTTTTAAAAGGTCATTTATGGGCATTTTCTAGGTCCTCAAGTTCAGGTTATACATCTCTGAATGTACATTAATTAACGCATTCATATGCTCTTGGAAGGTACATGCTTTTAAAAAGCGGCTGATTGCCAGAATCTAGCAATGCAATTATCTTCCAATTAAAGACAAATTAGCTGAAAGCAATTAACGGACATGTGTTAAACAGGAAGTAGAGCTCTCGATTAGCTTGGCTATGCACTGCTATGCAAATCTAATCGATTCTATTGCCACGCAAAACAAATTGAAAAGCTCGAGGGGAAAACACGTTTTGGTGTCATCATGCATTTTACAGACTCCCATTGTCCATGTTCCACAGGGAATGCAACACGCACTCTACCGCAGGTGGCAACGTGTCTATTTATTTGCCATTTAACTTCAGCATCACAGTAGGGCAAGTAGAAACAAAACACTAAGAATACGATCCTCTCTTTCCGATTACGTGTATCATCATCATCAGCAGCATCAAGTTTAGACCTTAAAGGTCTCTTCCGATCCCTTCCTAGAAATGGTATGTCCATCTTTTATTGGGTCTTCCTACATTTCTTTGTCCTAGTGGTTTGTAATGAAGAATCTGTTGCGGAATTCTATCGTTATTCATTCTATTGATGTGGTCCCACCATTCATCTCTATATTGTGCAATTCTATCTAACAGTTTGAATATATTATATTAATTCTCCTCGTAGGCCTATATTTTGATTCCGTTTTCGAGCTATTTTTGTATAACCAGCCATAACTAACTAACTCACTGGCACTATCGAACCCGTAGGTTCATGGCCACGCGGACATAAGCTCTCCATACACCCCTATCCTAATGTTTTCAAAACATTCCCTGTATAATCTACTTCCCTCAAATCATAGTTAATGTTATTCTCCCACCTTATTATTGGTCTACCAACTGGGCGTTTTCCTTCTCGTTTTCCTACAAGAAGTTTCCATGCACGTTTTTCATTCCCCATTCGTGCCACATGTCCTGTCCATCGTAGTCTACAAGACTTAATTGTTCTTATTATATCTGGCTTCCTATAAAGACCATGTAGTTCACTGTTATGTAGTCTCCTCCATTCACCTATCTGTTCATCTCTCTTTGTTCCAAAAATTTTCCTAAGAACTTTATTCTCAAATAATCGTAATCTCCTTTCCTCCCTTAAAGTAAGAGTCCATGACTCGCATCCATATAATATAACTGGTAGAATAATAGTTTTAATTATGCTCATTTTTACATATTTTCAAAGGATTTGAGAAGTCAAGAGTCTCTGTAATGCATAATAACACGTATTTCCAGAATTGAGCCTATATTTAATTTCTTTGTGCATCTCATTCCTATTTGTGATGATTGTTTCTAAGTATTTGAATTCAGACACTTCCTCAAAATTCCCCTCATTTGTCAGTAGCTGTCCATTTCCATCGTATAATGTATTTCTATCTGTGGCCATGTATTTAGTTTTTTTAATATTTACTTCCAGACCCAATTTCTTAGTATTACTCAATAGTGTGTGCGTGTTGTCCTTTAGTATCTCCTCGCTATCGACCAATAATACATCATCAGCATAAACTAACAGCTTATTAATACCATTGAGTTGTAGGCCTTCTTCATCCTCTAAAGATTTGATGGCATGCTCCAGTACAAAATTAAATAGTAGAGGAGATAGTGCATCTCCTTGTTTCAACCCAATATGGATTTCAGAAGTATCTGAAAACTGTTTTTGTACACGCACCCTACTCTTTGTGCCAGTATAGCCAGCCATACTCCATAGAAATCTCTTTTCTGACATTTATATTCTTCGTTCCTGTGTATAGAATAAATATATTAGGAAAATGTTTGGACAAATAGAGATGAATACACGAGCGAATGGAGAAGGCTTCATAACAGTGAGTTACATGATCTTTATAATATACCAAATATAAGAACAGTTAAGTTTCATCGACAGCGATGGGCTGGACATGTGGCACGAAAGGGCAATGAAAGAGGGCCATGGAAGCTTCTTGTACGACAAATAGGGGGAAAACGCCCAATTGGTAGATCAAGAATGAGGCGGAAGAATAACATTAATCCTAAAATCCAAAATTACCTTTCTTCTTCATCTTCACTTCACGGGCTAGGCAAATTGCCTGTACCGCTTCACATCTTGTTCTGTCCATTTTTTCACTGGCCTTCCTACATTCCTTGAACCTCTTGGCTTGAAGTTGAATACTGCTCTTGGTAATCTTGATACATTCATTCTTTCCACATGTGTAAACCATTTCTCTCTATATTCTCTGATTTTGTCATTCAATGGATATATATTTGACTCTGTTCTTATATCTTCATTCCTATCTCGTGCAGACTTTTGTTCTTCTAAGGAAGTTCATTTCTGCGCTTTGTATTCTACTTTGCAATTTTTTGGTCATTACCCAAGTTTCGCTCCCATAAAGTAATGCAGGAACTGCCAATGTTTTATCTTTAGTAAAGTTAAAATAAGACGATATAAATAAAACTGAACACGTCCAATATTGGTATATAGAAGTGAAACCTGGACTGTAACAAAGAGCTCTAAGAAATTAATTAACACTTTAGAAAGAAATAATTTGAGAAAGGTAGCTATATGATATTTTTAAGGAACCTGATTTATCAACTCTTGTGAAATTAGAAAAAAAATTGCGATGGCCGGACACGATCAAAGAATGGATAAAGAATGGCATACAAAGAAAGTGATGACGGAGGAGATGTTGCCAGTACGAAAACGCAAGAAAAGTTGGGTGGACTCCGTGAAGGAAGATTGTCATCAACAGCTGAACTGCAGGAACTGGCAACAGAGAGCATTGGATAGAGAAGATTGGAGATCTCGTATCAAGAAGGCTCAGGCCCGCTATGGGCTGTAGCGCCATTGAAACAAGAAGAAGAAGATTTTAAAGAAGATTATACAAGGCATTATTGGAAGATATTAGCTCAGGATTGGGATGTACTGAAAGCCATGAACCTACGGGTTCGATAGAGCCAGTGAGTTGGTCAGTTAATTCGTGATTGAGGCTATTTCGAACTCGTATCCAAGCATTCCGATGGCTAACGAATTTACTCGGCGGCACTATCGAACATGACGGTTAATGGCCGCACGGACGTAAGCTCTCCATATATTCCTAACCTGAGCTAATGTTTTCCAATCATCCCTTGTATAATTCACCTTCCTCAAACCATGATCATTTTTATTCTCCCATCAATTTCCTGGTGTAATTGTTTAGTAATTTCAGTCTGGTTTCCCTACGTTATTTCCTTTTAAGTCATGATTCGTGCCACAGGCACCTGCAAATAGCAGTCTACAAGAATTAACATTTAGTATATTTGGCAACTCCGACCATGGCCGGTCCCAAGCCCGGATGAGAAAGGAGGAGGGGGAGGCGTAGAAGGAGTAACAACCTCAAGATTATAAAAAAACAGGGTTCAGTTGGCTCCGACTGATAGTACTCTGTAAGGGCCCCTAGCCAGGGTTACGGTGAAGACGCTCAAACGGAAGAGTCGGCCGCAGAAGAAGGAGTTCTCAAACACGGCGATTCTCTGAAAAAAATCCGGCGGAAGAGGAAACCCTATCTCTTAAGGGAAATAGAGAAAGAAGACACTGCCTGGAGTTGAAGAGGGATCTTCAAAGGATATGGGAGGAAAACCCAGACAGAAATTTTCCTGGTCCTCCAGGTTGGGGGTTTATGCTGTGGGCCAGCTCCCCACACATTAGAAAAAAAGCAAAATGCTAAAAGACCAAATCAATCAAAGCCGGACAGAAAAAAGTATGAAAGACAAAAGCAATTGAATATAGGCACGTGGAATGTACGAGGAATTAGAAACAAAGTTAATGAAGTAGCAGGAGAATTATTCTAGAACAATATAGATATTGCAGCAGTGACGGAAACAAAAAAGAAAGGATCGGGAAATTCATATTTAGGAAACTACATACATTTTTGGTCAGGTGTAAATAAATCAAAAAGAGCTAAAGCAGGAGTATCAATGTTTGTAAAAAAGAAATACAGTAAAAACATAATACGAGTAGAATATGAATATATTAATGAAAGATGCCTAAAGATTAAAATGAAGCTATGGGAAGAACAATGGTGTTCTTAGCAGTCTACGCACCAACAGATGATGCTGCACAGAGTCAGAAAGAAAAGTACTATTCAGTATTAGTGGAACAAATAGAGAAAATACGAAGTAATGAAGAATTAATACTAATGGGAGATATAAATGGGAAAGTGGATAGAAGAAACAATGATGAAGCAGTAGGAAAATATGGGGAACAAGAAGTCAACGATAATGGAAATAGAATCATAGAGATGTGCAAACAACATAAATTAAAGATAGTAAACACATTTTTCGATCATAAGGATATTCATAAATTTACTTGGGAACGACCTAGTCTCAATCAGAAATCAATAATAGACTACATAATTGTAAAGCAAAATACTTCCTTATTTATTAAGGACTCAAGGGTTAAAAGAGGAGCAAATTGTGGTTCTGACCACTATCTACTCACAGCACAGATCATTCCCATATTCCTTACAGGGAAAAAAGTGCATGATGAAGCAAGGGAATCAACAATGCAACCGAAGCAGGAAGAAAAATTTAAACTGTATTTATTTAATCAGGATAGTATCAAAAACTTATATAAAGAAAGACTGAGGATTAAAATTGAGAATTTGGATTACAAGGAAGACATAGAAGAAGAATATAATCAATTAAAGGAAATAATACATTCGGCAGCAAAAGAATCTTTAGGTACAATAAATAAAAAACAAAATACACAAGATTGGTGGAATGATGATATTGAAGAATTAACCAAAAAGAAGAAAAAATGCTACTTAGAATGGTTGGCAAATAAAACAACAGAAAATTGGATAGAATACAAGAGAACAAACGCCAAAGTTAAAAGGAAAGTGATAGAAGAAAAAAACAAATTATGGAAAAGCAAATGCCAAGAAATAGAAAGTTATATAGGAGGATCACAATCATCTGAAGTATGGAGATTTCTAAAAACACTGAAAACCAACCAAGGATCCAGCAAGATAAATTTGTTAGCAAAATCAGACGCAGAAAAAACATTACAAAGCTTTACTGTCAGAAACTAGAAATGAGTTTATGGAAACAACAGAAATTCCAACTATAGAAATGAACGCCCTGGAATTTGATACAATAGATATAGAATTAGAAATTCAAACCCTAAAGAATAAAAAGGCACCAGGGCCGGGAAACATACCCAATGAGTTAATTAAATATGGCCCAAAAAATTTAATAGGTAGATTGAGGGACTTGTTTAATAAGTGCATTGCAATACAGAAGATTCCTGATGAATGGAAAATAAGCTACATTGTACCAATATACAAGAAGGGCGATAGAAGAGACGCAAAAAACTACAGAGGACTAAGTATAAATAACACATTATATAGAATATTTACGAAGTTATTAAAAACAAAGTTACAAAAAGATGTTAAAGACAAATTAGGAGAAGATCAAAATGGATTCAGACCAGGAAGGTCATGTGTTGACAATATATTTGCAATACAACAGTTAATTGAAAAACGGACTGCAGTTGGAGAAGAAATCCATTTGACAATGATAGATTTAGAGAAAGCTTATGACTCAATTCCGAGGAACAAATTATGGGAAGTATTGGAGAAATACAATATTGACAGAAACCTAATAGAAATTATTAAACAAACCTATAAAGATAACTCCGCTTATGTTAAAATGGGAAATATAATGTCTAATCCTATAAAAACCTCAAAGGGATTGAAACAAGGGTGCAGTCTATCACCAATTTTATTTAATATTTATGTAGAATTTATATTAACGAAATGGAAACAAAGCTGCAAAGGTATGGGGATCCCAATAGGCAACAGATTTTTGCTGACATTACAATTTGCCGATGATCAACTGGTTTTAGCGCAAGACAAATTTGATATGGAATTCATGATAAAAAGGTTGAAAAACACATATGAATCATGGGGTCTCACAGTAAATTTACAAAAAACAGAATATCTGGCAATAAATAGCAATGAAAGAGAAAATTTAATATTGGAAGAAGGAATCCAAATAAAGCAAGTGAAACAAACTAAATATTTGGGAATGATTATGGATAACATCGAAGGTATAGGCAAAGAGAACATAAAACATAGAATTGAATTGAGTAGCAAAATAATATCATCATTAAATTCCATATGGTGGGATAAGCATATTTGGAAAGACACAAAAAAATATATTGGTAAAACATTGGTGGAATCTGTTGCAATGTACGGAAGTGAGGTATGGACAATCAATAAGTACTACAAGAATAGACTAATAGCTCTAGAAATGGATTATTTACGAAGAAGTGCCAGAAAGTCTAAATTAGAACGTGTCACAAATAAGGAAATTAGAAACATAATGGAAGCAGAAGAAAGCATAATTGAAAGAATTGAGGAAAAGGAATTAAAGTGGTTAGGACATGTTTTAAGAATGGAAGATGAGCGATGGCCGAAGCAACTATATGAATGGCATCCGAACAGAAAGAAGAAAAGAGGAAGACCAAGGTTAACATGGAAGGAAAACATGAAGACAGTAATGCAAGCTAGAGGGCTAAGCATCGAAGATGCCCAAGACCGTAGGCTTTGGAGGTTTGGCACGGGAAGACGGCAGCAGCTGTAAAAACCCGAAGATAGATAGATATTACATTTGGCTTCCCGAAAAATCTTGTAGGCCTACCTCACTGTTATTTATATTTCTCCATTCACTTTGTCAGTTCGCCTCTTTTTTGTTAAGAACTTTAATCTCAAATACTCGCAATAATCTGTTCTCCATTAAAATAAGAAATCACATTTCGCATCCATATAATATAACTGGAAGAATAGATAAGAAAATAAATATTGATGTTTGTGCGTGAGTAGCGAAGTTTAGGCCTATATCGCCAACGTATAAAGGAAGAGTTCTCGAGTTCAAATCCCGGTTTGGGCGTTAATTTTCTTTTCATGCAATATTTGGACTTCATTGCTAAATGTCAAAATTGAATTATAATATGAAACGAAATAGCGTTAATGCTATAAAATAAAATATTGTGATTAAAAATGCTTTCTTGTTATACAAGCCGTCAGATGGCACTGCGGGCGATGTACGATAGAGAATTGTATATAGTATAAGGAAAGAAAAAATTATGTTTGCACTGGAAGGCTGAGTAGGGAACTTCGTATCGCGCTAGCGTATAAAGTTAGCCTAGAGGTATCGGGTTCAAGCGTTAATCTCTCTCTCTCTCTCTCTCTCTCTTTCTTCTTTTTACTTAGAATACAAATACACATATATATAGTCTTCGTGAACACTCTGGTTAACTTCTTAGACGTATTTCTTCATGGGCAATTTCAAATAAAATAAAAAATCGAACTTCCTAAAAGTAATGATTGGAAAGCATTAGTTCGGGAGAGTATGGAGAGCTTATGTCCGCGCGGCCATGAATCTACGGGTTCGATAGTGCCAGTGAGTAAGTAAGTAAGCAACTTTCTAAAAGTATTGTCTTGGAACAATTTTCTCAAAAACTACTTATCCAATTGTTTACAACATTTTTCGAAGGATCAATGAAGATATGTAAACAAAAATTGAATAAATTTTGTACTTCAATATCTTCATTCCTTCGGAATTGGCTAAAATATGCAGTTTATATATATTCAATGAAATTCATGATAAAAAAAAGTTGATAAACTCATATGAATCGGGGATCTCACAGTAAATTTACAACAACAAAAAAATAGTTGACAATAAATAGCAATGAAAAAAATTAATGTTGAAAGAACGAATTCAAATAAAGAAAATGAAACAAACTAAATATTTGGGAATAATTATGGATAACATTGAAGGTACAGGCAAAGAGAACATAAAACATTGAATTGAATTGAGTAGCAAAATAATATCAATCAATAAGTACTAAAAAAATAGCTCTAGAAATGGATTATTTACGCAGAAGCGCCAGAAAGTCAAAATAAGGAAATTAGAAACATTGGAAGCAGAAGAAAGCTTAATTGAAATAATTGAGGAGAGAGAATTAAAATGGTTATGACATGTTTTAAGAATGCAAGATGAGCGATGGCCAAAACAACTAGCAACCGACCTGAAAGAAGAAAAAAGGAAGACCAAAGTTAACATGGAAACAAAGCATGAAGATAGCAATACAAGCATTGAAGATGCACAAGATCGTAGGCTTTGCAAGTTTGGCACGGGAAAGACGACAGCAGCTGTAAAAAATCCGAAGATAGATAGATAGATGAATATATACATATATAAATAAAAATTATAAATGTACCTGTTGGCCGGTGCTGTTGATCTCAACATTATTAAAATGAAGTATTTTTAATATTATTCGGAGGCCTTTCGGAATTTAACTTCCATGATCAGCAGGATGCGTCAGTTCCTACTAGCGACATATTAAAAACCATCGACGTCTACAACATCTTAGATACATCAACTAGTAGCGCATACTCATCGTGCTGATGATGGAAGTTGACTTCCGAAAGACCTCCAAATAATATTTAAAATACATAATTTTAACAAAGATAAGGACGACGGTACCGGCCAACAGGTACATTTTTAATTATAATTTTTATTTTATGACTACAGTCAGATTCAAGCCAGGAAGTTACTGCGTGTTTAGAAAAGGGAACTGGATTGCAATTTTAACGGTATTTTCTTGAGAGAAATCCTTATACAAAACTGAAGATTGCAACACAACAGGTACATAGTTGTAAGTTGTAGACGTCCAAGCCACCCCCTATTAAAGAAAAAAAAAACAGTTACAACTTGTCACTGAGCTAGTGCAGATCTGTACTATCCTGTGCGAAAGTGTCGACTCTCATATTTACTATAAAACTAGTTTGCGTGTCGTAAAAGAAAAACTACGTTTTTTAAATGTATAGAGCACAGAGTTGGAGAAAGTACTGCTAGCCTTGCCCTTCAACCCCTCCCTAAACAAATACGTTATATAATCAATTGAGTGGGTGTTTACTTGATGAAAATCCCTATTTATCAATTAAATAAAAATAGAACTTAGTTTTATTTGATTTTCATATTTATTAAGATATAATTCAGTGACAGCTGTTTCGGTACACTGTACCTTCTTCAGACATGTTAAATTATGAATTGTGTTATTATAGTACATATCAACTGATCTAAGCAACAGTACAACAATAATTTATTTAATTTTTTTAAATTTAACAAAGGCGATTCATTCAAATCAAGTTGAGAATTTAACAGTTTATTACTAATTTTGTAATTAAATTGTAATTAAATTCTCAACTTGATTTGAATGAATCGCCTTTGTTAAATTAAAAAAAATTAAATAAATTATTGTTGTATTGTAGCTTAGATCAGTTGGAACACAATTCATAATTTAACATAACAGCTGCCACTGAATTATATCTTAATAAATAACTAACTCACTCACTGGCACTATCGAACCAGTAGGTTCATGGCCGCGCGGACATAAGCTCTCCATACATCCCTATCCTGAGCTAATGTTTTCCAATCATCCCCTGTATAATCTACTTCCTTCAAATCATAGTTAATGTTATTCTCCCACCTCATTCTTGGTCTACCAACTGGGCGTTTTCCCTCTGGTTTTCCTACAAGAAGCTTCCATGCACGTCTGTCATTCCCCATTCAATAAATATGAAAATTAAATAAAACTAAGTTTTATTTTTATTTAATTAATAGATACCGTTATTATGAGTTTGGCAATATCTATCCCCTGTACGTAGGGGGACACTGACATAGCCCATAAGGTCTGTAGTAACTTCCTGGGTTGAATTAGAGTGTATTTACCTTAACGGAATTTGATATGAATTTTATTATTGAAAGATTAAAAATAACATTTGTTTTTTCTTTAAATAGTTGACAGTTGAAAATGCGTGTTGGTGAAAATAAAGGTGATGTTTATGAATGAGTGGACGTGTGAAGCGCCTAGGGACAGGTCCCTGGAGCAAGTTGCCGGTAGCGAGCATCAGGCCGCGTGCGTGGTGCGAATACTAATGCAACCGACATGTGAGTATCCCTATTAACAATGTGCATATTCCCACCGCCAAACTGTACTCATTTTCAAGGAAACATCGCCAGTCATACTCGCTTTTACTATTTTACAACAAAATCATACTTAGAGTTCTTAACAGCAAATATACTTACGGCTAGATTTTTCATCATCATCATCCGGTATCATGGCAGCTGCCGCCGTCTTCCGGAAAGCAAACGCCATTCCTCTCTGTCCATCCATTGATCTTCCTCCATTCCTCTGATATTCATAGCTGCTTGTACCCCTTCTACCCAAGTTTTCTTCGGTCTTCCTCTCTTCCTCCTTTCCATTGGGATCCATTCCATAACAATTTTTGCCAATCTTGGCTCTGGCATTGTTTTGACATGGCCGTACCACTGTAATATTTTCTTTTCCATAATGTCTATGATGTCCGGCTTCTCTTCTACACCCATAATTTCCCTTATTTCTTTATTTCGTATTCTATCCATTCTAGATTTTCCAGCTGATCTTCTTAAAACATCCATTTCTGTACTTAAAATTCTTTTCATTTCCCTGGTAGGAATGTGTCAGACTTCAGCACCATATGTTAAAATACTCTGAATTATGGTTTGATATATTTGTAATTTTCTATTTTTTGTAATTTTTTTGCTCCGCCAAACAGAGTTTAAAACATGTATTGCTTGTTTTGTTTGTGCGATTCTATTTTTAATTTCCACTGTGTTATCGCCTGAATGGTCTAATTTTGTTCCTAAATAAGTGCATTCAATATTAGGTTTTAGTTCTTCTCCATTGTTGAAATTTTATATTTTCCATTTCTTCTCCTATACACAGATATTTAGTTTTCTCAATGTTTATATTAAGTCCCCATTTGTCATATTCTTCTTTTAGTTTTTTAGCCATATATTCTATGTCATCGTGGCCTTGTACTATTAATACCTGGTCATCTGCAAAATCTAGATTTTATTAATGAAAATAACACTCAGAAAAATGTTTTGAAACAAAAAGTATACAGTAAAACTTGTTTCATCCGGAATGTGAGCAATGCGGAAATCTGTCCAATGCGAACAAAGGCCATAGCCGGCGAAGTTAGGGGTGAGCGGCCCCCACGTGTATTCGTTCCAAATTTTGGCTAAAAGTTGCGTCTGATGAGGTTACAAACTCACACCAAATTAGAACCCTGCAGCTGCACTAGGAACAAAGATAAAATACAACTAGTATTTTTGGCGATTTTTTTCTCCAGGATCTACTGGACCGATTTATATGAAAAAAATACATGTTGTAAATATGTTCCAGGCGATTCACAGCAAAAATCGAGAACTCAATCCCACGAACGTTAACTACCTGAAAAAGAATTATTTTAGTTTTCGTGATTTTTTTTCGGTCACTCGCTCACGAGATACAATTACGAGTTTTTTTCTTTCTATTAGGCAATCTGACTTCTTTCTACAACATATCATTTTTCCAAGTCGATCGAAGAGGTGGAACATAGTTAAAAATATAATTTTTTTGCACATTTTATCTAAATTTTATTAAGATATAATTATACTTTCGATCAATTTTTGGTGCTGTGTCATTTACGTTCGTTACTGGCCGATGAAGATTTTCACTGCCTCCCTTAATCATCGTCACTATCATCATTGATAATGACAGATGTATTCTTCTTTGCGAGCAATTTACTCAGAATCGCAGCTGGTCGTAAAATCTTGGACAAATATCTTCCATGTTATATACTACGAGTATGAGAGGTATATTCAACGAAGATAAAAATACAACTAGTATTCCAGTTCTCATGTAGGTACAATAATTTCTTGTGATGTGAGACTGAACACAGAAGGCTAAAATGGTATGAACACGTAAGAAGAATGCAGGATGGAAGACTACCAAAGGCCGTCTATACATGGAAAATTGAATGAAGGAAGAGAAAAGGAAGACCAAGAACAACCTGGAAGAACAACATTCAAAATGCAATGAGGAAATTTGGTGTAACAGATGAAGACACGGAGAACGATGGAGAACTTTAATTAAGGAAAATTTGTGAATGTTTGTTGCAAACTGATAGTCTATAAGTCCGTAGTCATTTACATTTATTTATTTTTAATTCGTGTTAATTACTAAGATTGGTTGGAGAAAACCCTCAATGATGAAAATTCTCAAAATAAAAATATTATTATTATTATTTTTATGATTGCGGATGAGCCCATGTAGGACTACGCAAAGTACTTAGAGGCGTTTCCTTTGAGCTCAATTTTTTTTTCATTCTTTTGCTATGAGCTTGTTTTCTATCATGTGTCCAAGTTGTTCCAGTTTTTTTCTTCGATTTGTGCTCTTGGTCGACTTGCCACTTATTCACCTTAATTGTAAATATATCTCTGTTTGGGATATCTTCTTCAGTAATTCCTGCCAATTTTAAGTTCTTTTTGACTTCATCAATCCACGTCATAGTATCCACTGGAGCTTTACTTCTGTTTTCGTAGAATTCCATTATCTGTTATATTGTTATTTTATTATTATTATTATTATTATTATTATTATTATTATTAATACTGTCATGAATTCAACTAGAATAGCTTCATTTGGAATTCACCAAAATGAATTTAGTAAATTCCAGAACATCCGACTGGTTTATATTGTTTTGAAGCGAAGGGCGACTACATAAGAAATCAACTTATTTATATTCCAATAGCAATCATTTGTTAATACAAGAAGCTGCAGTATTTTGTTTCTCTTCTTTAAATGACGTATCTAAGACATTTGAAAATCAATGTCATATAATAAACAATGTCTTGTGTAGTATATAATAAATCACAAGTTATTTATTTTTACAGTAAAACAACATGAATAAGTATGTATGGTTTTTACATACAACTATTCGAGTGGTTTGGAAATTTATATGACTATCAACTTCTGTCAATGATGTTAACTATGTTTAATGCCAATAATAAAGACAAACTATGCATTTACTGTCCACCGCTGTGGTCTCAAGGTAGTGTGTTGCCTTGTCACGCAGTGGACCCGGGTTCGATCCCCTCTCAGGACAAGTTTCCTGGGTAAGGTTTCTTCGGGGTTTTTCCTCACTTGTAAGACAAATGTCACGAAACTTAAGGGTCCAAACGGTCCCCGAACATCATCTGGCCATCATTATCATCAATATCATATTCACCTCATTAGATTAAGTTTAGGTTTAAGGCCTCTCCTGGTGCATCATTACCCATCATCATCACCCATCATATCATTGGGGCAGCGTAACCCCGCCTTCCAGGCGCCCCAACCTCAGAAGTGGGTTACAATACGCCAATGCCAGGAGAGAACACCTGAAATGTTTAATGACATTTCAATATTCGTCGTTATGACCATATTTCCGAACACTTTAATAACCTCTCTTGGCTCCGTCTTACTGACAGACGTAAATTGCACTCTCTTTCACTACTTTTCAAGCTTCTGAATTCCTACATTCCTATTTACCTGGCGTCCAGATTTGAGAAGTTATCCTCTTACCACAATATTGACACTAGGTCGCAAGATAGCAGTCTGCTAACAATTCCCCTTCATAGCACTTCCTCCTATTCTACTTCCTTCACAGTAGCCTCTGCCCGCTCCTGGAATCTCCATGCTCAAGATATCAGGGGTTGCCGCACACTTGGCACCTTTAAGTCACGCTTATATAGTTACCTGTTGTCTAATAATTATTTTTTCTCTATTTATTTAATTTTATACTGTCATCTATGGATCAGAAGCCTGGATACATAAAAAAAACAAGATCTAAGTAGGATAACGGCGGCAGAAATGAAATTTTTGACATCTGTTAAAGGGTGCACTAAGGAAGACAGAATCAAGAACACAGAAATAAGACAGGAACTGGAAATATTTGCAATAACTGATAAAATAGATACATATAGACAAAAATGGAAGCAACACATAGAATGAATGAAGATAGATATCCAAAACAAATAACAAAATACAAACCTAAAGGCACCCGAGATGTGGGCAGACCTAGAAAGAGATGGGCTGAAGTCGGAACGGGTCAACAGACCTAATCCATGAATGCAGATGATGATGACTATGTCATTAATCTTTTCCTCGTTTTTTTAATATATCTTGTACATATTATATATTTAATTCGTTAAATTGAGAGTAAATCAAAATATATTATAAATATATATATATTGTAATTTAGATGTAAGACTATTTTTTTGTATTTTTTTAAAACCTGGTTGAGTGGTAGACAAGGCCTTACGGCCTTAACTCTGCCAAGTAAAATAAAGCTATTATTATTAAAATAAAGCTATTATTATTATTATTATTATTAATATTATTATTATTAAATAAATTAGAAATACAGAAATTAGAATGGATGAATGCAGAAAGAAATGTAATGGATGAGATTGATCACAGAAGGCAGCGTAACCCCGAATGGAAAATTGAAAGAAAGAACAGAAAAGGAAGACCAAGAACAACCTCATTGAATGACAAACAGGTGGCATTGAACAAAAACAATCATGGGGGTGTAAGAGGTACTGATGTGCATTCTATAACCTCTCCTACCTAATTCTCAACCTCACCTGCACGTGGTACACCCCTGCTTTTAACTAACGAGGTAATGGGGACCGAGTCACGGCGGTATAACCGTTCCATCGGATATGGAGGAAATTCCATATTTTGAACGCCTGACTAGAGGCTGTCAGGTAGCAGCCCTACCACTAGTCTTGCTCTGTGGAAAATTAAAAGAAAGAACAGAAAAGGAAGACCAAGAACAACCTCATTGAATGACAAACAGGTAGCATTGAACAAAAACAATCATGGGGGTGTAAGAGGTACTGATGTGCATTCTATAACCTCTCCTACCTATTCTCAACCTCACCTGCACGTGGTACACCCTACTTTTAACTAACGAGGTAATGGGGACCGAGTCACGGCGGTATAACCGTTCCATCGGATATGGAGGAAATTCCATATTTTGAACGCCTGACTAGAGGCTGTAAGGTAGCAGCTCTACCACTAGTCTTGCTCTGTGGAAAATTGAAACAAAGAACAGAAAAGGAAGACCAAGAACAACCTTATTGAATGACAAACAGGTGGCATTGAACAAAAAAAAAACGGCATGGACACATAATAAGAATGCAAGATGGAAGACAAAATTCAGAAGTGGGTTACAATAAAATATCTTACAGGTGAGGAAACATCTGAATATAGAACAAAAGTTCAGGAACTGCGCAAACTAAGCTATTTTCTGAGTAAGTCGAATTTATGTCCCATTTTTGTTGGTTTATGGAGTATGGAGTATGTCTTGGAGAAAAGCTTAATGTTCACTATTTCCTATTGATATTTATAACTCATAGTCTGTAAGTCCATAGTTATATATATATATATATATATATATATATTAATTTCTAAGATTGGTTGGAGAAAACCCTCAATGATGAGGAAAATTCTCAAAATGAATGAATAATATTTATTATTATTTAGTATAAAGGCATACAACGCTAAGAGCTTATAAAACCTTAGCGAAACCAATGCTTAGCTATGGAAGTGAAGCTTGGACTATATGAAAAAGAGATATAAGCAGAATAACAGGTAGCGAAATGAAGTTCATGTGAAGAACACAAAGTTAGTTAGAGGTAGATATCCTTCGAGAACTTCAAATCACTTGTATAGCTACAACACATGCAGCGAATGGATCGATCTCGCATCTTCGTCAGATTTTGAATTGTTATCCCAGAGGAAGGAGATCTTTGGAAAGACCACTCAAAAGATGGCAAGAGACCGTAACGGGTCACCAGGCTTAATACATGGAAGGAAGGTGATTATTATTATTATTATTATTATTATTATTATTATTATTATTATTATTATTATTATTAATATTATTCGTCATCAGCATCAAGGATTAGATCTTAAGGTCTGTTCCGATCTCATGTTAGAATTGGTCTATCCATATATTACTGAGTCTTCCTACATTTCTTCGTCCTAGTGGTTTGTAATGAGGAATTTGTTTCGGAATTCTATTGTTATCCATTCTATTGATGTGATCCATCCATTCGTCTCTGTATTGTGTAATTCTATCCAATAGTTTGAATATATTCAGTTCTCTTCGTATATCCTCACTTCGCCTTTGATCCATTATTGTATAGCCAGCCACACTCAGAAACCTCATTTCTGACGTTTCTATTCTTCGTTCCTGGTTTTGGTTAAGACCCAGTGTTCCGATCCATATAGTAGATATAGTAGTGTTGGAACCGCCATTGTTTTATAAAATTTTAAAAGTGTCTCCTTTCTAGTTCCTTTGAGACTTCGTTTTATGGCGCCACACATATAATTACATTTATTTAGTTTTAAATGTATTCACTTTTTCTATATGATACTTGTATCCCAGGTAATTAAAATTGCTCACTTGTTCTATGCTTATATTCTCTCATTGGATTTTTACTCTTACTGGCTCATGCCCTGGAAAAGCTAAAACTTTTGTTTTTAGAGTAGATATTTTCAAGTTGTATGTTTCACATATTTTACTTAATTTGTCTCAGATATCACAACGTGATCGTCTGCAAAAAGTATCTTATAAAATATTGTCAATTTTAAAATGTTCAGTTCAAACAATTTGCCAATTCAGTATGGCATCATCTATGCTAGTGCCCAAAATTAAAGCAACAAACTGAAATTTCATCTTTGTGGGTGTATTTTGCCAGAAAATAGTATAAACAAGTGATACGAAAGTATAAACAACCAGAAGAATAAAGAAAGTAAACAGCTGCAACATTCGTGCATACCAGTAAAAAAATTAGTGATATCAAACACATCCAGAAAACATTTTAGTGTGTTCAGCATTGGGTGTGACCACCTCTGGCAGCAATGCAGGCTTCACAACGGCGTGGCATGCTGCGAATAATATCAGCAATCTCATTTTGAGGCAATAACACCCATTCTCCCTGCAGAGTAACTCGCAAGGCCTGGTGAGTGGTTGGTGGATGTTCACGTAAAGCAACTCGTCTCCCGAGTGCATCCCAGACATGCTCTTTAGGATTCAAATCGGGAGAGCGAGCAGGCCAATCCATGCGTACAATATCTTCAGTTTCCAGGAACTCATCAACAACCTGTGCTCTATGAGGACGAGCATTATCATCCATCAGTAAGAAGTCTGGGCCCACAGCACCGCGAAACAACCGCACATGAGGTGCCAAGATCTCGTCACGATACCTGACAGCAGTTAAACCTTGTCGATGTACCCGTACAATTTCATGAAGAGGTGTTCGAGTAGTCAGCAGAATTCCTGCCCACACTATTATTGAGCCACCTCCAAATTGGTTTCTTTTCACAAATTTGAAGAGAAAAATTATACGCTCAGACCGGGACTTGAACCCGGGACCCTTGGTTCTCTAGACCAAGTGCTCTACCAACTGAGCTACCTGAGCAAGTACCGATCTAAACGCAAATCCTTCTCTATATACATTGTAATTCCCGTCCACCAAATGCTATGAAGCCATGCTTCTATCTTGCAAATGGCGGCTCCTTAATTACAATGTATATAGAGAAGGATTTGCGTTTAGATCGGTACTTGCTCAGGTAGCTCAGTTGGTAGAGCACTTGGTCTAGAGAACCAAGGGTCCCGGGTTCAAGTCCCGGTCTGAGCGTATAATTTTTCTCTTCAAATATGATTTATCCATCAATGAGATGCACGAAATCAATAATAATAACATTCTTTTCACAATGTTTGAGTCTTGAAATCGTTACAGGTTCTCTCCAGATGCGAATTCGTCGAGAATCATTTTCAAGACTAAATCTGGACTCGTCTGTGAAGAGAACATTGGTCCACTGTTCGATCGTCCAGTTGGCATGTTGATGAATCCACTCTAGACGGTCTCTTCTCTGAATACGCATCAGGGGTACACATACAGCAGGTCTCCGACAATAAAGGCCTCTCTGCCGAAGCCGTCTATACACTGTTTGCCTCGATACAACTGTTCCAGATGTTGTGAGGTCAGTTCTCGTGCAGTACTACGGCGGTACCGTCTTGCCCTTAGAGCCGAATAACGATCCTCTCTTTCCGATGTCACTTTTGGTCGTCCTTGAACTGGTCTTTGGGATACATTTTCGGACTCTAAAAACTGTTGCCACATCCGAGAAACAACAGAACGATTCACATTAAGCCATCTGGCCATCAGCCTGACTCTGTCCTGCTTCATTCTTCCTATGGCCCTCCAACAAAGATAATCTTCTAGGCGGTTTCTCTGTGCCATACTCTACCTGCAGTAAATGTTTACACAGCAAACATTGATGTTGGACTATAGCAATAAAACACTATACTGACCTGACCAGGTTTGAATAGGGTCGTCTCTGCATGGTGTTGGAAGATGGCCGAAATGCCATTCTGCAGTTCAGAACAGGACTGTACTGACACATGTTTACGTTTTTATGAATATATAGTGAATTAGACATAGGAAGGAGAAATACCAATTTGGTGCTCTAATTTTGGACTATATATATATATATATATATATATATATATATATATTAAAAAGTTATGGTCAAAGTGGGCATCCTTGTTTACTCCACAGTTTATTATCAGTGTTTTTATTGTTTTGTGTTTTATGACCCATGCTAATTAATATTTTATTATCTACATATAAACTTTAAATCATTTTAACCAAATGTTGTGGAATGCCTCTGTTTATCATTATATTCCATGATTTCTTTCTATTCACTCTGTCAACAGCCTTGTCAAAATCAATAAATGCCATATATGTTGGTAAGTTATATTCTTTACTACAGAGTGTTCCAAATTGATGTATACATTCTTTGAAACGTTATTTGTCAGCAACGAAATGAGACAGAAATACAATTTTTGATGTGTATGATCCATAAGACACTGGAAATACATAGCAACACGTTCATCGATCTTCACGTCTTTATAAACAACAATGGCGGCGAGATTATCTAATAACAAATATATTTACTATATTCATATAAATAAGTGAATATTTATATTAATTAATTATTCAATAATATAATTTAAGATTTTATCTAAAAGGGGATAAAATTAAGTTCGATGAACGTAAGTGGATACTGAAGTGTTATTGGAAAGTGGAGAATGTCGTCGAAGTGTAACGACGTTGGAAGGTTGAACTTGGGACACCACTACCAACAAGGGTAACAATAACAAGAATCCGAGACAAGTTTGAAGACGATGGAACGGTGCAAGATGTGTTGAAAGAGACGTTCGACTGATTACGAGAGTACTGTTGCAGTCATGCATCGTCTTCAAACTTGTCTCGGATTCTTGTTATTGTTACCCTTGTTGGTAGTGGTGTCCCAAATTCAACCATCCAACGTCGTTGCACTTCAACAACATTCTCCACTTCCCAATAACACTTCAGTATCCACTTAGGTTCATCGAATGATAATCTCACCGCCATTGTAGTTTATAAAGACGTGAAGAACGATGAACGCGTTCCTATGCTTTTCCAGTACCTTGTGGATCATACGAAACAAAAATTGTATTTCTGTCTCATTTCGTTGCTGAGAAATAACGTTTCAAAGAGTTGTCAATTGGGACCACACTGTATTATCCATCCATAGTAATTCTGCCCGAAGGCAGGTCCTACACTGCAATCATAGCATTTTCATGCTATGCTTGCAGCTTTTCTAGGGAATTGTAGGTGTGGTAGCTTCCCGTTGCTTTCCACACCGGTGAAGGATGATGATGATGGTGATAATGACGATGATGGCCATATGATTTCGGGGACCGTTTGGGCCTTAAAGTTTTCCTGACATTTGTCTTACAGGTGAGGAAAAACTCCGATAATAACCTCACCCAGAAAAACTGCCCCGACCGGGGATCGAACCCGGGTCCGCTGCGTGACAAGGCAGTATGCAACCTCGAGACCACAGCGGTAAACTCTGTATTAGTATATCTTATAATATTGGACATTTTTATATATCCCTTCAGAGATTGGTTTCACTGCCATTGGTCAATATTATACTTATTTTAGCATTAACAGAATGCCAGGGGTGATTCAGTAATTGGACAAAATCCATTGTGTTTATTACAGGCAGCTATGAAATTCTACTTCGTAATAAGGAATCAGGTTAACAAAGGAATAGTTCAACCAAGGATACATTTTGAAATAATTACGTTTACCAACATGTCGAGATGAAGTTGATCCCACTAAAACAATGATTCAGATGGCCGAAGGGTCTGTAATTAGCTCTAGAGATCGGACAAGTATTTCACCACGTGCAAGGAGAGGGGGCGATTATAAACTGTAAAAATAGTTGCGTAAACTGGTACAACCGCAAGGCACACCGCCCACGAAATGTGATGCAACATTCCAGGTGTACTGACAATAAATTACACTTTTGCACAAATACGGTAAAGGCTTTATTTTTACACGCTTTATATTAGCTTGACCTGTATCTATCTGTAACGGAATCTTTCAACGCGATTTTCATCCACTTAAAATCATTGGATCGACTTGAAACTTTGAATACTTGTAAAGGACCCGTGACAATACAATAATTGTGAGAAGAATTATCAAGGAGAATAGTTTGTAATAAAAATCATATCAACATCATTTGCAAGGTATGAGCCTATTGGCCCGATCTTCCAAAGTCGTTTAGGTCTTCCTAGTGGTCAGCTTTTCTCACTGCAGTTCATGAGGTCCCGGGTTCGATTCCCGGTCACACGGCGAACATTTTTCTTTAATTAGGAATTATTCCTGTGGTTGCGCATGGTCTGGAATTTAGGTTAAGAACTCTCCTGGCACTTAATTATCATTTATCACATCACATCATCGGGGTAACGTACTCCGCCTTCCAGGTGCCCCATCCTAAGAAATCGATTACGATTCCGCCAATGCCAGGGGATAAAACCAGAAATGTCATAAAAGACAATCTAGTGACATCAGACAAAAAAAAAATCTTCGGCCTTCAGGTCTATAATAAAATATCTGTTTTGATAAACGAGTATTTGACATTCTTTCTACATGTTCAAACCATTTACATTTACTTCTGTATATTCTCTCGTTTATATTACTCACATATACTAGCTAATACCCGGCATGCGCTGCTACGCCTAAAGAAATAAAAATGAATGTGTTTATATGTTTAGTTGAATAAGTGAAAGGAAAAATAATTATAAATATATCTAGTAATTATTGTATGTATTGGAAGAAAACGAAGTTCTGAATCTTGGAAAATTTAAAAAAAATTGAGAAATAAAAGAAGTGGACAAACAAATGTACAAACAATACCTATGACTGAATGAGGAAATTATTTTAAAACGTTACTATCAGAAAACAGGGTATTTAATTTAGATAACGTTCAGAATATTCCAGAAATAAATGAAGACGAACATATACAATTGGACATAGAGGATATTAAAATTAATGTTCAATCATTAAAAAATAAAATATCTAGTGGTCCAGGAGGAATATCAGCGGAGCTATTAAAACATGGATCCGACCATTTATTTGAACGACTGAGAAAATTACTTACAAAATTTATAAATGGTGAAAAAGTTCCTGAAGAATGGAAACTAGGATACATTTCCGACAATGCATAAAAAAGGAAAAAAGTACCAATGTGAAAATTATAGAGGTATAACAGTAACAAGTACTATGAGTAGACTCTATGGACGTATACTAAAATATTATTTGGAAAAAAAACTATAGTGATATGGAATTAGAGGAACAGTCAGGATTTAGAGCAGGTCATTCCACAACCGACAATTTATTTTGCATTACTCAGATAATAGAAAAGAAAATGCAATATGGACAACCTTTGCACTTACTATTTGTAGATCTAGAGAAAGCATACGACAATTTCCCTATAGAGAAACTATGGATTGCTTTAAGACGTATGGGAATTAAGACTATAATAATTGAAGCTATACAAAATGTATATGACAATTGCATGTCTAAAATTAAAATTGGCAGTAAATTGTCACATGGTTTTTCGATAAATAAAGGTCTTCGTCAAGGTTGTTGTCTATCACCGACTCTGTTTAAAATATATGTAGTGGCCTACATGAAACATTAAAGAATTGGAGGAGAAAATGTTCAAGCATGGGAATTCCTATTTCAAACAACAAAACTTTATACAACTTATATTTTGCAGATGATCAATTGTTAATTGCACAAGATTATGAAGATTTAGAATATATGACTAGAAAATTAATAGAAGAATATGAAAAATGGGGACTAAATTTGAACACGAAAAAAATAATATATATATGTATTATCAATTGGTGAACCAGAACAAAATTTAATTTTGGAGACTGGAGTATCAATAACATCTTGTACTGAGATCACATATTTAGGAAATAAAATAAATAAAAATGGGAGTTATGAAGAGGAAATAAGAAATAGAAATAATAAAGGAAAATTTGCAATTGCTTGCCTCAATGGAATATTGTGGGATAAAAATATAAGTAATAAAAATAAAATGAATATATATCATACAATTGTTAAAAGCATCATTACTTATGGAGCAGAACTTTGGCCATTAACAACAAAACAAATAAGTACCTTTTGGCAACGGAAATGGATTTTATACGAAGGGCCGCAAGAATTTCAAGAAGAGAAAAAAATTAGGAACTCAGTTATAAGGGAGAAAATGAAGATTGAAGACACTATTTTAGATTATATTAAAACTCAGCAATTAAGATGGTACGGACATGTCCAGCGAATGGAAGAGGATCGACTACCAAAATCTGTTTTGGAATGGAAACCTGAGGGAAGACGAAGCAGAGGAAGACCTAAAACCTCCTGGAGTCAGGGAATATGTTTATATATGAAGGAGAAACATCTACAACCAGGAGATTGGATGGACCGACAAAACTGGCTATTAGGAATCGGACGATGTCAAAGACATTAATCAACCGATGATCTATCTATCTATCTAGTAATTATTCTAAAATACCCTGTGCTGCTTACCCTACCCTGTGTATTACGCGGCGTTGTCCGGGAATCTACTCATCCCGATCTTCTTGGCATAAATGAGCTGAAAGACAAAATTCGTTATTATGAGTTACACATAAAAGATAAACATATGCTGTCCTGGGCTTTTTTATAGAAGTTTTTGAATATTCAATTCTGTGTACAATACATTTTATGTATTTGTTATGGTTTAGGCAGCTTAAGCAATTTAAGCGTTCAAAAAACGACTTCTTTCACGTTTTTTTCACTATAAAGGGTGATTTTTAAAGGTGTAGGAGTTGAAGTGGCTGAATTCAAATATCTAGGAACAATAATCACAAATAAGAATGAGATGCACAAAGAAATTAAACATAAGCTCAATTCTGGAAATGCGTGCGATTATGCATTGCGGAGACTCTTGATGTCCCAACTCCTTTCATAAAACGTTGGACTGAAAATATATAAAACTATTATTCTACCAGATATATTATATGGGTGCGAAACATGGACTCTTACTTTAAGGGAGGAAATGAGATTACAAATATTTGAGAATAAAGTACTTAGGAAAATTTTTGGACCAAAGAGAGATGAACAGACAGGTGAATGGAGAAGACTTCATAACAGTGAACTACATGGTCTTTATAGGAAGCCAGATATAATAAGAACAGTTAAGTCTCGTAGACTGCGATGGGCAGGACATGTTGCACGTATGGGGAATGAAAGACTTGCATGGAAGCTTCTTGTAGGAAAGTCAGAGGGAAAACGCCCAGTTGGTAGACCAAGAATGAGGTGGGAGAATAACATTAACTATGATTTGAGGGAAGTAGATTATACAGGGAATGATTGGAAAACATTAGCTCGGGATAGAGATGTATGGAGAGCTTACGTCCGCGCGGCCATGAACCTACGGGTTCGATAGTGCCAGTGAGTAAGTAAGTAAGTAAGTAAGTAAGTAAGTAAGTAAGTAAGTAAGTAAGTAAGTAAGTAAGTAAGTAAGTAAGTAAGTGGAGTTGAGTATCACAACTCTATTATAGTCTATGTTCATCCCAGGAATCTCCTAAATATTTTGCAAAAAGCCCCATCACAATCGGATGAACGGTGTGGCAGCGCATAAAATACGAACGAACGAACAAACAAACATTCATTTTTATATATTAGATTTGTAATTGATCTCTGTAATCTTGACTTCTCTTTTGATCTCTTAAAAATACACCTGCAACGGATCTCATTATTCTCATTTCTATTGTCTCAATTTTATGTTTATCAGAGATCGTTAAAGGCCAAGTCTCAGATCTGTATGTTATCGTTGGAACGGCTACTGTTTTGTACAATTTCAATTGAGTTTCTCTTGTGGTCAATTGAAATTGTAATAAAAATTATCTATCACATTCGAATTACCTGGATATCAGTTAATAATGAACATAGCTAGATTCCTGTGGTCAAGGCACTAAACCCTTTCGTCCCCAGTGTGTATTAAATTAACTCTTTTTTGTCCTGTATGTATTATTAATCAAGATTTAAAATTAGTTTTTTTTTTTAAGTTTCATCATCATGAACAGGTTTAAAGTTATTATCACATTTTCTTGTAACCAATGTTCTACACACTTATAATTTTCTCCAAATCTATCTTCCCAATCGCAGTCTTCCAATCATTTTTTCATTCATCGCTTTCTTTATGTCTTGGATCCAAGTGTTTTTGATCTACCTATAGTTTCAGCTGGAATCCAACCCAAAACTTTTAATGATAACCTTTCGTCATCAATCCATTTTACATGTTCATACCATTTAAATTTTACAAAATCTAGAACTGATTTTGAAGTTTTTTTGAAAAAAAAAACAGCCCTTGTGTAAAAGTTAATTTTTGAGAAGTAAAAACACTTTCTACAATCAACATACTTTGCAGTATAAACAAGATATTTATGACAATGAATCTACAGGCTATGTGACACACACACATATATCGTCATCATCATCAACTTCTGTCACGAATTAGGCCTTTATAGATCTGTTTCGGCCCC
The DNA here is from genome assembly GCA_030220185.1 of Diploptera punctata. Classification (NCBI taxonomy): domain Eukaryota; kingdom Metazoa; phylum Arthropoda; class Insecta; order Blattodea; family Blaberidae; genus Diploptera; species Diploptera punctata. Next base: position 2,358,178 of record JASPKZ010000015.1, read on the forward strand.
ACCTTGCAGTCTTTTAAGAGGTCTTCCTTATCGAATATGTCCTTTTGGTTTATATTGCATCATCATTTTTGGGATTCTTGAATTTTCCATTCTTTTTACATGGTGCAGCCAGTTTAATTTATATCTGTTTAGTTTTTTTTTTCTACTGATTCTACTTCTAATTGTTCTAAAATTTTATCATTGTTTTTTCTTTCGATCTAAAAGATGTCTTAATGCTCAAATCTCACCTCAGTATAAAAGGTAAGGCAATGCTAAAATATTATGTATTTTTTATTCTTGTGGACTTTTTTACTAATTTGGCTTTTAATGTATTATTTATTATTCATAAGATTTGTGTAAATTTTGTGATTTTCTTGTTCACATCTTTTTCATTTTGATAGGATATTTCACCGGTCCCCGAACATCTGCTCGCCATCATCACCATAATCATCCACGGAAGCTACCAACACCTATAATTTCGTAGTAAAGCTGCAAAGCATAGCATGAAAATGCTACGATTAAAGTGAAAGACCTAACCTAGGGCAGAACACTATAAAAATATATTTCACAACCTAAATAGTTTAAATGTTGTACTTGTTCTTACAGACACACACACACACACACACACACATGTGTATATATATGTGTGTGTGTGTGATATGCCTAGGTCGTATAAAATGTCTCCATCTATTGTATGACAACAAAATCTCATTTTCGACAAAAAGTGACACGGGCTGTTTTCATTAAAAAAAAATGTTATATGTTCATGTGTCGCATAATCATTTAGTTTCCTAATCTCTCCAGTTTAGGACGTCTGCTTAAATGTTTTTTAAAAACTAATTTCTAATGCTAATAATTCTGACCGCCATTTTTATTTAGTTTCCAGGTTTCTTGGTATCAAACTATTGTTAATATTTTGATATAACGTATTTAATACAACGATTCAATTATCTATTTGGCACAATTAAACGCACTTTATTGAATAAGACTAGAAAATAAACTATTTTGAAGTTTTATAAAGTACTGGCAGTTCCATCTCTTATCTATGGATGTGAAACCTGGACATTAACAAAGGCAGATAGTAAACAAATAGAGGCTGCTGAAATGAAGATGTTGAGAGCAATAGCAGGATACCAAAGGACCGATAAAAAGAAAAACGAAGATATAAGAACAGAACTTAATATATTTAATCTCTGTGAAATAATAAAACATTTTTTTTATAAGCCCATGTTTTCCCTTTACAGAGATTTAGGCGTCCTCCCTCTACAGGGAAGAATTTGAACCATATTAATTTAGTTAGTGGGCAGCGTTCCGCCTCATACTGACATCTAGGAAACCAAGGTAGTACTAGGTCGGGAAAATTCGGTAAATTTTGCTTATAGGCCTTTTCATTCAGGCTTAAGGATTTTTACGAGCCTGAAAATCTTCAGACTCGGGACCCACGGCTTGAAGTCCCTCCCGGAGGACTTGCTCCTTGGATTTTTCCGTCCTAAAAAAATCCATCGACCCCGGCCAGGTTTGTACCCGCGACCCTCGGGACCAGAGGCAAGGAGCATAACCACTAGTTCCACCGCGGCCGATATAAAATATTATCAAAATGCTTTCCTTCAGCACGTATTACGAATGAATGAACAGCGCATACCAAGAAGAATGTATAATTATAAACCAAAAAGGAGAAGAATGTTGGGAAGACCACTGAAGAGATGGAAGGACCAATTCGACCTATAATGAGATCGGAACAGGCCATTGGGCTTAATCCTTGTTGTTGATGATGATGATGATGAAGATGACTTATTTAATATAAATTTAATGCAGAGTTTACGATTAAAAAATGAAGAGAGAGGTAAACAAAATTTTTAGAATATAAGGATGTAGTACAATTATTAAAAAGTGTAATGGAGTTTTGTGGGGGTGGAGTAGAACAAAACGAAGTCCCTACTTTGGTCGTTTTTTTATTATCCCGGGACTGTAAAAACCTTAATGTGCCTATTAAAATTCATTGTCTGTTCCCCGGCCAAGTATATGAAGTGAAAATATATCTCCGGGACGAGCATTGAATTAGTAATGAGATGTTCCTCCTCCTGCTTCCCTCTCCTCACCCTGCCGATAGCAATGGATGTTGTTAAATAAAGAACACAGCCAACATCAAAAACAAGGATTAATACAAAGCATTTTATCTTAAGAAACATACATTTTATCGGCTTCGTTATTTACGATTATATCTTGTACTTCCATCCAGCTAACATTTTTTCAATCGTGCTTCATGCATGCATAATTTCTGCCATCATTAGGATATTAAAAAAATGTCCAAGGCCGTAACCGAGTGGTCTAAAGGCTATCCTCTCTTAAAGTGATCCTCATCAAAACAAACCCATGTGACCTGCTCGCTCTTCATTGGTTATGGACACAAACGTACAATGTAGAAGCAATAAGTATGCGAAATGTAGTCACCTTCATTAAATTAAAAATACCATAAACCGGGGTTACTTTGACTCGAGGGGCAACTTTGACAGAATTGGGGCTTCTTTGACATTTTAAATTTCTTGGATGTTTTGGGCTATTTTGACAATAATGCAATGGTGCAGAAAATTCCTTGAAGGCGCCCGAATAATTAAGTTGTTTTAAAAGCAGATGTTAATTGTTGGAGACACATCTGTCTCACTTTCAACAACAATGAGTTGCCAGTAAGGATAAAATTAATTTCTTAACATTTTCTTAGTTGATTTTCTGTGTGGAAAGGAGTTACACGTTATTACAATGGTAATATGCTATAACAAGAAACCTGGGATCGTGCATACAAGAGTTACCGTGATGAAGATCTTAAAACAGCCTTTGAAGAAGTGAGAAGTTATATCAGAATCAGGCAGCATAGAAATATAACGTAAAAATAACCACTCTTTTGTACAAACTCCGTGGCGATCATCAGGGAAAGCCAGAGCACCCCACAATTTTGAATCAAGAGGAGAAGTTGGTTTCTGGAACCATAGGAACTGCTGCAGACTGGGGCTTCGAATATTTTCATTTCGTTTTCGATCTGTTATTGTATAACCAGCTACATTTCTCAAAAACCTCATATCTGATGTTTCTATTCTTCGTTCCTGGTTTTTGGTTAACGACCAATAAAACTATCAGCTACTTAATCTATTCGATCTCTCAATTGTTTAAATGCTACTACTCTTTTATGCAGATCATCATCAGCAGCATCAAGCATTAGACCTTAAGATTTGTTCCGATCTCATGTTAGAACTGGTCTGTCCTTCTTTTACTGGGCCTTCCCACATTTCTTCGTGCTAGTGGTTTCTAACGAAGAATCTGTTTCGGAATTTTATTGTTATCCATTCTATTGATGTGGTCCATCCATTCATCTCTGTATTGTGCAATTACATCTAATAGTTTGAATGTATTTAGTTCACTTCGTATATTTTCATTTCGTTTTCGATCTCCTCAGAAACCTCATTTCTGACGTTTCTATTCTTCGTTCCTGGTTTTTGGTTAAGATCCAGTGTTCCGATCCATATAGTAGCGATGGAACCGCCATTGTTTTATAAAATTTTAAAAGTGTCTCCTTTCTAGTTCCTTTGAGACTTCGTTTTATGGTGCCACACATATAAGTAAATGTATTTATTTTGTTTTTCAATGTCTTCACTTTTTCTATATGATACATTGTATTCCAGGTAATTAAAATCGCTCACTTGTTCTATTATTTTATTCTCTAATTGAATTTTTACTCTTACTGGCTCATATCCTCTTTTAGGTAGATAAATATGATAACAAAATATGTGTGTTTTCAATTGGCACACGCTGTTAGGGAGATAGATGGCGTTAACGTGGACTATTTTAAATGTATGTATCACTTCGGCACACCTACCTGCTTATACAGGAGTGTATGTTTTATATGTTTGTATGAAGCGAGTAAGTGTGTCTGGTGACAGGGATATTGATAGTGAGAAGGGAGAAGGTGAAACCCAGTGCCGGCAAGTAGTCTACTCCTGTCAAACTGCACCAAGGCTCAACTTCCACATTCGTCGGACGAATCGCTATGAAAATACCACGTCTTATTTACAATGTACTGAGGAACTTAAATACAGGCATCTGGCGCACAATTTAACGATTAAAAATAGTACAAGAGCACCCTCCTAACACCAAGATTAAACAATTTGTAATTAATAGTTTAATTCTGCCACTAGATAATTAAAAAGTTACTTCGAAAACAGATCTAACCCATTTTCTTACATACAGATCACTATTCGCTTGAATGAAAACTTAAAAATAAATAAGACAGGTCTGGAAGAGAGCAGGGATAGTTTTACATCAACCAAGCTGTGATATTCTCCAGATAGATCACTAATCAACCGAAAACTCAACTTTCGAATGTTTGTGGGTTAGATCTATTTACGGGGCAACTATTCAATTACCAAATCCGGACACCTTAGCCATACGATCATAGCTCTGTTAATGATATAAAAACATTAAATAGTGAATACATTATGAACACTTACAAAAACTGAAGAAGCGCAATTCATTACGTCACATACCTGAAACAAAACAAAAATAAACATTAATACTGTACATTCAGAGATATTAAAACAAACAAACCGGTTAATCGAAAACTGGCAACACTGCTTTTTTACATTTATGGTTTATAGCAACACTGAATTATCTACTTTCCGATCTAGCTGCTTTACATCAAAATGTAAAGAGATCCACTACTGTACTTATGGGCGGTAGGAGGTTCAGTCTTCCACCTTTCTAGACAATATGTACACGATACCAGGCTTCCAGAACACAGTCTGGTATGGATCTGTGCCCACATAAGATATGCGAACTGAACACCAATTCGTTTTCTGCTCAGGTAAATCATTTCTCTATCCGCATTTCGATCTCTCTCTTTTCTTTAGCCCCTCCCACTACTCACATTTTACTCTAATTCAACCCAGGAAGTTACTACAGACCTTATGGGCTATGCCAGTGTTCCCCTACGTACAGAGGGTAGATGTTGCCAAACTCATAATAACGTTTATTTGTTAAGGAGGGGTGGAGCGGCAAGGTTAGCAGTACTTTCTCCAAATCGATGTACTACACTTAAAAAACATAGTTTTTTTTTTCTTTTACGGCATACAAACTAGTTTTATAGTAAATATGAGAATCGACACTTTCACCCTGGATAGTACAGATACGCACGAGTTCAGTGACAAGTGGTAACTGTTTTTTTTTTCTTTAAGAGGGGGTGGCTTGGACGGCTACAACTTACAACTATGTACCTGCTGTGTTGCAATCTTCAGTTTTATATAAGGATTCCTCTCAAGAAAATACTGTTAAAATGGCAACCCAGTTCCCTATTCTAAACACACAGTAACTTCCTGGGTTGAATCTGACTGTAGGAAGGTCAAGAATGAGGTGGTTGAATAAAATTAACCATGATTTGAGGGAAGTAGATCATACAGGGGATAAATGAAAAACATTAGCTCAGGTCAGGGATATATGGAGGGCTCATGTCAGCGCGGCCATCAACTTACTGGTTCGCTAATGCCAGTGGATTAGTTAGTTAGAGCGTTAACAAACTATAAGTTTATATATATATATATATATATATATATATATATATATATATATATATATATATATATATTCTGCACGAGCTCAGTGACAAGTGGTAACTGTTTTTTTCTTTAAGAGGGGGTGGCTTGGAAGGCTACAACTTACAACTATGTACCTGCTGTGTTGCAATATTCAGTTCTATATAAAGATTTCTCTCAAGAAAATACTGTTAAAATGGCAACCCAGTTCCCTATTCTAAACACACAGTAACTTCCTGGATTCAATCTGACTGTAGGAAGGTCAAGAATGAGGTGGCTGAATAAAATTAACCATGATTTGAGGGAAATAGATCATACAGGGGATGAATGAAACACATTGGCTCAGGTTGGGGATATATGGAGGGCTCATGTCAGCGCGGCCATGAACTTACTGGTTCGCTAATGCCAGGGAGTTAGTTAGAGCGTTAACAAACCATAAGTTATATATATATATATATATATATATTCTGCACGAGCTGAGTGACAAGCGGCAACTGTTTTTTTTTTCTTTAAGAGGGGTGGCTTGGAAGGCTACAACTTACAACTATGTACTTGCTGTGTTGCAGTCTTCAGTTTTATATAAGGATTTCTCTCAAGAAAATACTGTTAAAATGGCAACCCAGTTCCCTATTATAAACACACAGTAACTTCCTGGGTTGAATCTGACTGTAGAGCCTTCTTGGGGGACATGTTATTTGCACTTGCAGTCCAGTGTTGCCAAGTCAGCATGAACACTGTAGCACGGAGTGGTGAAGAAAGAATATTATTAAGAAAATAATAAAATCAATCAGCGTCATTAGACCTACTTAGATATGAATAAGTAACAATTAATAACAATTAACTTACATTATTCAGTATTCAAGATCCAGTACACTGTTTGGGGGAAGTATGGCAACATCACTACTTGGAAAGTTATCCTGGCTGCTGTTTGACGTGGTGGGAGGGAATGGAGTGAATTCAAGCGTTAACTTTTCTAAGAACGACTGCAGCGCCAAAGGGGCACAGATCCGCTTGTCCGACAATACTTAATTCCGTCAGAGGGTATAGATTTGAGGGTAATGATACGCAGCTATGAGTGGATTAGGTATAAGTGGTAGCAGCCATGTTTCTGGCACTGACCTTGCTACAGTAGGAGCTGGGGATAGAAAGTCCTGTGTTCTATCAACTCTAAAGTCGTCACTGAACAGTTAAGCCGCCACTGAAATATAAAAAAAAAATCCGCAAGAAGAATCATTCACCCAACCATCAAATACGAAGTACTCTCCCATGCCTATCGGTTCGCATTATAATATTTTTATTTCCTTTTCTTTTCAAGTCGGGATGTCGTAAATTTAAATCATAACTATTGGATGGGCGGGCTATAAGAAGCAGGTGTAACGATGTAGTAAAATGAAAGAAGGGACTCGAAATAATCTGACAGTAACTTGTGATATACGAGCAACGATAATATTAAGATGAATCTCCAAGATATAAACTTATTTATACTCCAATCCTACGCTAACTTATTCATTCCATAAATTTAAACTTCTTCAATTTCAAAGAAAATTCTTTTAATTGTTTATCAAGCGAGATTTTATCAGACCACCTCCCGCTGTAGTCCAGGGTTAACATTGTGCACGCTTTGGGCCCAGGTTTGATTCTGGCCGTCTTGAATTTCTCGGTTGGTTTCTTAGGAGCCCATCGCTGAGGTAACATCGTTGTCTCAGACACAGCGGGCTCGGTTCGATCCCCACACGGTCAAGTTTCCTGGGTGAGTTTTTTATTGGGATAAAATACGGACCCTCATTAAAAGATCAGAAGTAGCCCTAAATAATTTTGAAAAAAAAAAGTACTCAGAGAAAAAAGAAAAATATATATAGGCCTATATTTTCAAAATGCCCCTGGTTGTCATTTCGAGATTTCTAGTGATTCTCCTAGCATGGTACTTGTAACCCACTTCAGAGATTGGGGCGCCTGGAAGGCGGAGTTACGTTGTCCCGATGATATGAGAGTTGATGATGATAGAAATGATGCGCCAGGAGAGGTCTTAAACTAAACTTAAGCTAATTAGATGAATAAGATATTGATGATAATGATGGCAAGATGGTGTTCTGGAACCGTTTGGACTTTAAAGTTTCCTGACATTTATCTTACAGGTGAGGAAATACCCCGAAAAAAAACTCACCCAGGAAACTCGTCACGACCGCCACCTCGAGACCACAGCGGTGGACACTCAGGAAAATATTTGGACTGATAAAAATTAATGGTCAGTGGAGAATTAGATACAATTGTATCGTATTGTACGACAATACAATGAAGCTAACCATGTCACATTCATTAAATTAAAGAAATTAGAATGGGCTGGCCATTTACAAAGACTCTCAACAGACCCAGCACCAAGAAAGGTGCTTACAGCAAGTTTTATGGGGAATAGACGAGTTGGAAGACAGATGGGAGGATGGTATTAAGGAAGATGCTGCAAACCTACTTAAGTGTTACAACTGGAGGCTTGCTGCACAAAACAGAAATGATTGGAGGCAGAAGTTAAGAGAGGCCAAAGCTCGAATTTGAGCCAATCAGCCATTGGACGAATGGATAAGAGAACTGTTTGGAAGCAGTCACCGAACACAATGTAACCATCACATTTGCCTTGTTTAGCAAGAATCGAAAGGAAGATATGAGGAGGATATTTACACCAAAGCAGGTTACAAAACTGATAATGGAGAATTAGAACAATTACACTGGTCAACATGATTTTTGTCTCATGAGTACCAATAGTTGTACTAAATGCAGTTTTTATCATGTTTTCAAATATGTATTCGGAATTTCTCCATCACCCACAGTTTTTTTTATTTCAATTTCAATTAATGGATTTAAATAATTATTTTTTAATAAACGTTTTTTCGTCCATTTGTCCATTGTAAAATAAAACCAAATGAGCTAACTCAGGAGATTTCAGCTATGGAAAAGAGATATCAAAGCAAATGGAATCCTAATATGTTGGCCGATTATTGTTGGACCACCAAGAGGGATCCTCCACAGGCGAAATATAGCAGAAAATCGTCATTTCTTACTTTCTAGGTGAGTCCGAATGTTCGAATGTTTCTCGTATAATTTATCATATTATTATTATTATTATTATTATTATTATCGTAAGTATTATTATTGTTATTATCCTATAAAATGTTGTTTGTGCATGAAATTTACATTGCTACATTTATTGTATCTTTAACTGTTTATAATTAGTATAGTGTATATCTATATTTGTCAAATATTTATTTGTATTTGTGCTGTTTGAGTGGAAGAGAAGGCCTTATGGCCTTAACTCTGCCAGAATAAATAAAGTATTATTATTATTATTATTATTATTATTATTATTAGTTATGAATGTAGAAAATATTAAAGTGTTTGAAATTAAAAATTCCTGTCTCTCAAAAACCTTGTGTGATGGAGAAAAAACCGGTATCATATTTGAATTCAGGAGAAAAGATACTATCAGAATCACATATTTTTCCTTCTGAGACAAACAAAAAGTTTATTTTTTTATTGACCAGTGTAATTAGAACTGAATGAATTAATTACTCTTATTGAATTCCCCAGGTTGTTGTCATTTCGACATTAATGATGTTCCCTCCTGGCAATGGCGTAATTGTAATCTACGTCTGAGGTTGGGCCCCTGTAAGGCGACGTTACGCTTTTCCGAGGATATGTGTGATGATGATGATAGTGGTGCGCCAGGAGACTCCTTAATAAAGGTAAAGTGATCCCACTACAAGTCTCAGGAGGCCCTTGAGGTAGTAGAAGGTTAAGGTTCCCACCTTTTCTGGACAATCGGCATTTGATGTTAGCCCTGCGTTACGGCCCCCTTTACCCCCAGAAAAAGCGTATGGTATTCATTCCCGTTAGAGGCAGAGTCGACCCCATGACCATAGTGCCGCCAGAAGATTTGGGTCTGTTTAAAAATTCGTTTTAGGTGAATACATACAGATAATGGTCCGATTTTCCTGGTAAACGAACTCCACCTTATTTATTCAATTAATTGCTATACGACCATGCCAAATTGGGTTTCGATGATACAAAAATTTCGGCGTTAATTGGAATATATATATTTTTTTACCACGAGCATTTAAACTCATGCCCCAAATGGGAGTCAATGACCAATCACATTTCAAAGAATCTTGATTTACAACCAATCACAGTCGTTTTTCATCTCGATTTTATCACTTAAATTGCATTGTATTAAGATCAATCTCCTTTTTAACGTTCTGAATAGGTCAGAACATTATTTTGTAGTGATTGACTCTCTAAGAAATACGTTGAATATAACAATTTATAGGGATATGTAGGAATCCTAGAATTGAAGTGCTTGCCAGATTGTATATATTTACTGAATGAATTTAAACAGATATTGCTTGCGGGATATAACAGAAGAAACATTTGTAGCAATTGAATATACCACACTAAAAAAAAACACTGTTTCCACATTCTTAAAATTATTATTTCCTAGGTATTTACGTTGCAGAAAAATATAATTGACATATTAACATCACAGGACATCATAAATTAAATAATAACCTGTAATGTTGGTTATAAACAGTTTGATGTGTTTCATTTTTTCTCTTAAAATATTGCGATCCTTTGGCAATAAATAATATGATCTGGTTCCAGTGATGAACAAACATAATAAATGTTTCTCGTTTGTTTTCAAACATCGCCGTTTACATTAAATATATAAATATTAAAAATAACTATATTTAAATAATGATTTGTGAGTAAACACCTTAATTTTATTTGTTAAATAGTCCTAACAAACGCCACTCTTGATTTCAAAATCCTCTAGATAAATTCACTCGTGGCATTACTTACGATAATTATCGGTGTTTACTAGATCGGCGAAGATCTATTAAAATGTTTCAAAACTTTTTTTCATGCGAACAACCACAATAGCTTCATTCCTTCCACAATCAACTTAACCAACAAAAAAGTTGGTACTTTAGATTGAATGAGAATTCATTTCAACAACTCAGTTTAATCTTAACATTACACAAACCACGTATAATGTTATCAACCAATTAACATATAATTAAAAAAGATTATATATGTACAATACCAGTTATCGGTTTAAAGCATTGTTTTCTGAGGTGATTTATATACAGGTATATCAAAGAACCTCTCATGTGTAAGATTTATTGACGTCTGTTTTAAAATTACAATCCATTGTGATGATGGAACATAAACATACTGCCATCTGGCCATTGTTTTCCTACACTATGATATATTGTTTTGATAAGCAATTAAGGTTTCAATCAAATTGTCTTGCTTGTTCTTAGTTCAATATTTCCCTTTTAAATACTTTTAGGAACATGCTGATGGAGCTAAAAGACAGGTGCGAGGATTCATCCATAGTAATTCTGCCCTAGGGCAGGTCTTTCACTGCAATCATAGCATTTTCATGCTATGCTTTGCAGCTTTACTAGGAAATTGTAGGTGTGGTAGCTTCCCGTTGCTTTCCACACCGGTGAAGGATGATGATGATGGCCATATGATTTCAGGGACCGTTTGGGCCTTAGAGTTTTCCTGACATTTGCCTTACAGGCGAGGAAAAACCCTGATAAAAACCTCACCCAGAAAAACTGCCCCGACCAGGATCGAACCCGGGCCCGCTGCGTGACAAGGCAGCACGCTACCTCAAGACCACAGCGGTGGACGTGCGAAGATTAAGGGATAAATATAAATAAGACGAAGGCTATGATTATAGGAAGGAAACCAAGGAAGATAGACATGAGGATTAAAGATGAGGCCATTGAGCAAGTGGAGACGTTCTAAAACTTAGGTTGTAAGATGAACTTCGGTTTAGTAAGATGAACTGCGGTCAATAAGTAAAATAGAGGATAGGAATAAGCTTTTAATAAGAAGAGAAGCATTTTCTCCGGACCGGACCTTTCGCAAAAGAATTACGGAAGAGACTAGTGAAGTGCACTGTATGGTGCAGAGAGTTGGGCATTACGACGGAATGAGGAAAAGCGATTGAAAGGTTATGAGATGTGGACATGGAGAAGGATGGAGCGTATAAAATGGCAGAGAAAATAAAAAATAGAGATGTGCTAGACAGAGTGGGTGAAGGAAGAATAATGGTGGAACTCATAGAGTAAAATAAAATGGATTAGCCACTGGCTAAGAAGAAACTGCCTGCTGACCGGATGCCCTAGAAGGAATGGTCAACTGAAAGAAGGGTACAGGTAGAAAAATACATCAGATGATAGACAATATTAAAATAAATGGTTTGTATGTGGATACAAAAAGGAAGGAAAGCTGAGTTAAGGAAAGAATGGAGAATGCTGACTTCATGACTCGTGCATTTATCGATGATTTGGAAATCACTTATGATAAAAATATATCAGCATTTTCTTGCGAGTACAGAGATTGTAATCAGCAATTAAATTCATTATAAAATGTTTTATCACATTACTAAAAGACGATAAATAAATGACAACTGGATACAAATGGAGAGAGAGAGAAAGTATTCGAAAATTTTAATCTTGCATAGCAAACTTTCACCAAATAATTAACTACGATTGTAGAACAATTAAGGCATCACAAAAAAAAAATGAAAGCAATGTCCCGCATGACACATGATGTAGGGCTTGAACAGCCAGGATCATTATAGAAACTGCTCTTATTATGGGCTATCATTCTATTACTAGCACAGGAAGTACTAGGTGAATAAACGTCCTTCAACACTCCTCACAGAATTGCCAATTATTTACTCAACTTAAAAAATGCCATTCTATAAATAAAACACAATGTGTCACCCTAAAATTCTAAGCGACTTCCATTGTACACCATTATAGGTATACATTACACTGGTCAACATGATTTTTGTCTCATGAGTACCAATAGTTGTACTTAATGCAGTTTTTTATCGTGTTTTCAAATATGTATTCGGAATTTCTCCATCGCCCACAGCTTTTTTTAAATTTCAATTTCAATTAATGTATTTAAATAATTATTTTTTAATAAACGTTTATTCGTCCATTTGTCCATTGTAAAATAAAACCAAATGGTTTCAGTGATATTTCAAGGCAAATGGAATCCTAATACTCTGGTCGATTACACTGTGCAACACGAAATTTGTCCTTTTTATGAAAATAGGTATATTAGGTAGACGTTTTCATGGTAAAAACGAATCTGTAATTAGATTTTGTCTATCACGTACCGTTTTTTTTGTTTCAGAAAACCCAAAGAAATATCAAACATAAATTCACAAATCTAAGTGATGCAAAGATTAAGGAAGGAGTGTTTATTGGTCAACAAATAAGAGCAGTCTTCCAGGATGAAGACTTTAAAAATAAACTGTTGGAAACGGAGAAAATGGCTTGGCTTGTATTTAAATTACTATGCACGAACTTCCTTGGGAATAAAAAATCAGTGGACTATGAAGTAATTGTAACTGAATTATTACACTACTTTCATGTTATGGGATGCAATATGTCTTTGAAACTACATTTACTGGGCTGTCATCTGGACTTCTTTCCAAAAAAAACTTTGGTGCTGTCAACGATGAACATGGCGAGAGGTTTCACCAAGAAATATCAGCCTTTCAAAAATGATTCAGTGGAAGATGGAGTGCAAGTATGCTTGGTGAATATTGCTGGTCAATCATCAGAGATAGCCCAGAAGCTGTCCATAAGCGCAAACGATCAACAAAGACATTTTACTTTGGTGTTCTTTGCAATTGTTATGTTTGTCATTATAACTAACTTGTACAATTAAAAAGTGTCATTACAAAACATTGATTGGTGATAAAAATTTTGGATTTCAAAATTGAATTCAGCACATCTCAATTAGTTAAAATCACATAGTTTAATCTAAAGGACAGAAAAAAAGTGTTAAGTACAAGACAACTTTTTGTTGTATTTTTAACAAATGTACATATGTACAAAGTCTCATTAAAGAAAATTGGTGGGTGATAGAAAATTTTGGATTTCAGAAATGAATTCAGCATATCTCAATTAGTTAAAATCATATAGTTTGATCTAAAGGACAGAAAAAAAGTTTAAATTTGTTGCACAGTGTTATTGTTGGATCATCAAGAGGGATGCTCCACAAGGCGAAATATAGCAGGAAATCGTCATTTCTTACTTTCTAGGTGAGTTCGAATGTTCTAAGGTTGTGTAGTTACGAATGTAGAAAATATTAAAGTGTTTCAAATTATAAATGCTTGTCTTTCGGAAACCTTGCGTGATGGAGAAAAACTGGTATCATATTTGAATTTAGGAGAAAAAATACTATCAGAATCACATATTTTTCTATATGAGACAAAAAAAAGTTTCTTTTTTTGTTGCTCAGAGTAATTATCGAATTTTTATAGTAATACTAGCTAATACTCGGCGTGCGCTGCTACGCCTAAATAAACTTTGTGTTTTTACGTTTATTTGAATAAGTAAAATGAATAATCATTATAAATTTATATCATTATTTTTAGATACCCCGTGCTGATTACCCGGCATTACCCGGGAATCTACGTATCCCGATGTATTTGGCATTAATGAGCTGAAAGACAAAATTCGTTACTTCGAGTTATCCGTGCTGCTGCTCTGCTTGCCCGGGAATCTACTTATCTTCTTGGCATCAATGAAAGACAAAAATGGTTATTGTGATTATCCGTAAAAGATAAACATATGCTGTCGCTGGCTTTTTGTAGAGTTTTTTGAGATATTCAATTGTGTGTACATTAATTTGCTGCATTTGTTATGTTTTAGGCAGCGTAAGCCATTTAAGCGTACAAAAAGCAGCTTTTATTTTGCTTTCCACTGCAAGGGGCGTTTTTTAAGGATGAAGGGCTTGAGCATTAAAATTCTCTTGTAGCCTATAACCTTCCCGGGAAAATCCTGAACATTTTGCAAAAAGCCCCATCACAACCGGATGAACAGTACGGCAGTGCGCGCTTGTTCGGCAATCTCTTATCCCGATCTTTTTGGCATCAATGAAATCCAAAAATGGCTATTGTGAGTTATCCGTAAAAGAAAGGCATACGCTGGCGCGGACTTTTTTTTGTAGAGTTTATTGAGAGATTCAATTATGTGTAAATTAATTTTGTGTTGTTTAGGCAGCGTAAGCCATTTAAGCGTAAAAAAATATTTTTCACGTATTTTCACTATTACTCGACCGCATTAACTTTTTAGCCGGTGAGTGGAAGCAATGGCGCTAGTGTTGAAGAGGGGAAAAGTGTCTCCATCCACCGTTGGTACAAGCGACTGAGTGGACAAGTGGTATAATCTAGGCAAAATATAGTGATACATCTACTTGAAATAGGAGATGAAGTTAATGAAAGATTGTCGGAGTTTGTATGCCTACGGGTTCCTGAAAAATGTGATGTACAGAGAAATTAAATCAGCACTGACTTCCAACTACTGTCTGGCAGACTTATATGTGTATATACTGTGAATATAGGGTCTAACTTTCGCACTTGACATTGTCACTAACAACTGACGGATAATAAACACGTCACTGCAACCTGAGACAAGAGTCTACTACTTCCAACCCCTACTCACCCTTACCACATTCTTTTCGTTCACAGCATTGGAAGTTAACATTGTCGAGAAATAGGTAGAGTGATTTTTAAGGGTGTAGGAGTTGAGTATCACAACTCTCTTATAGCCTATGTTCACCCCGGGAATCTCCGAACATTTTGCAAAAAATCCCATCACAATCGGATCAACGGTATGGCCGCGCATAAAGTACAAACAAACAATCAAACAATAAATGAATGAAAGAACAGAAATGTAATTCCACTACAGACCTAAAGAGACTCTTCGGGTGGTAGAAGGTTAAGGAAATTATATTATACATAACTAACACAAGATGTTAGCCGCATTTTCAGCCTTACGTGACGATAGCCTTTACCCCCAGAACATAATCTAATACTCACATCCTTAAGAGGCCCAATCGATCCATGACCCTGTATGATTATCTAAAGCTCACGTACAAGTCCTGTAAGAGGTTCAATGAATTTAGCTGGAATTCTGTTCAATAAAGAATACAACATACAATCACGAATTCCCGAAAAATCTCATAATATAATTCTTAATACTATATAAAAAAATACAGCTTCGTGGTGCCGGCAGAAGAGTCAGGTAACTTAAAAAAAACACTGGCATCGTCGGGACTCGAACATGGGATCTTGCGTCTTGCAGCGTGTTGCATGAAAACACTATGTTACAGTGAGCCCGCGAAAGAACAGTTTTTTTTTCAGTGCCATCTGTTTGTCATCCGACATTACAGGTAATCTCTCCTGGCATTGGCGTATTGTAACCCACTTCTGAGGTTGGGGCGTCTGGAAGGCGGGGTTACGTTGCCCCGATGATATGATGGATGATGATGATGATGATGATAGTGGTGCGCGAGGAGAGTCCTTAATCCTAAGCTTAATCTAAGATGAATATGAATGATGATTGCGATGGCCATATGATTTTGGGGACCGTTTGGGCCTTAAAGTTTCCCTGACATTTGTCTTACAGGTGAGGAAAATCCCCGATAAAAACCTCATCCAGAAAAACTGTGCCGACCGAGAGCCCGCTGCGTGGCAAGGCAGCACGCTACCTCGAGACAACAGCGGTGGACACGAAAGAACATGTAAATTCTCAAATAATTATAAAAATAAACTTCTCAAAACAATTTTAGTTTTAAATAACTTACACAATAGAAGATCACGTGCACTATAATTATTAACATTAAAATTCTTGGTGATTTTTTTAGGTTAATAATGCACAAAAATTATTTTATTTCTGAAATATATAATTATTATTATTTACATCACGAAGTGGAATAATTAAGGTTGAGAAAGCTAAGAACGTTATCAAGAAAGCACTGGGTGAGTGAACAAAATGCAAGTTAAAATAATAAACACAACTGCGTGTTGTGAAGCTGTAATTACAGGCTACAACGCACGATACAAGTAAGTTCAAGTGTTAACGTACAAGGACAATACAAGCAAATTGATTTACTGGAGCAAATTTATAAACAATACAAGATGACCTTTGTTATAACATTCACTCTACACCACTGCACCTAATGCCATCAGCACATTTTATTCTTTATAGAGACTGACCTAGCACCGGGATGTGTAACATCTATTGCGCTATCCCAACACCTAGACTTGAAAATCCAGGTGAATAATACCTGCAAGAAAGTGTTCTCAATTCTTCACTCTCTAAATAGTTTTAAAAACTTCCTTCCTACGAAATTAAAACAAATACTTTTACAGACTCTTATAATACCACACTTCGACTACTGCGACATATTACTGTCTAATCTGACAACTGATCTATCTGACAGACTACAGCGTGCTCATAATGCGTGCATTCGATTTATATTCAATCTCCGTCGTTATGACCACGCGTCTCCTTCATTTCAGGCCTAGTCATGGCTACGCCTAAATGACAGAAGGAACTTTACATTCACATACCTTACTATTCCAAATTCTGTACACATATTTATCAAGTTATTTAACAACACGTTTTCAAAATGTATCGGCTCATCACAATTTAGGAGCAAGATCTCAAGACTCTTCTTTACTTTTTATACCACAGCACAGGGCATGTCTAAACTCTGAATCTTACACAATATCTATGACTAGAGCATGGAAAACACTTCCCAGTCATGTCAGGGACTGTCAATCGCTATCATTATTTAAATCCAAATTAACTGATATCTGATGTTCGACACAATGAAAACATTAACTGCATAACTATATAGAGCATTCCATTAATAGTCATCTAGGAAGCTACTTACTTTATTATATATACTTTTAATTTTATTATATTCTATGTTTTTGTTAGTATTAGCTAGTATTAGATCACATCATCATTGTATTTTGTTTAGTCTGTATTTTAATATCTTAAAATCATAATATGTATGAAATGTTTGTATAATTCTACTATTCGCTGGTTGAGTGGAAAAGAAGGCCTTATGGCCTTAACTCAGCCAGCTAAAATAAAGCATTATTATTATTATTATTATTATTATTATTATTATTATTATTATAAAGATGGGTGGAACCAGGGTTGCCATTTTAGCCACTTTGCAGCTAGATCTGGGTATTTTGAAAAATTAACTTCACTACATTCCTCGAGGCAGAAGATCTGTGGGTCGACCTTTTCGGAGATGGCGGGAGACCGTAACGGGCCACTGGGCCTAATACTTGAAAGGCAGATGATGATGAAATTTGTAAAAAAAAACATGATCCTCTTATCATGTCCTCCTTTCGGAATGTCGATTGCAAATACTCCTCCAACCATCCTATCTTCCCATGCTTTGCTTCTTTTTAGTTCTTAACCATCCTTTCGGAATGTCGATTGCAAATACTCCTCCAACCATCCTATCTTCCCATGCTTTGCTTCTTTTTAGTTCTTAACCAGTCGTATCCTCTCTCTTGTAGACTTTTCTTTACTTGGTTAATCCATCTTTCTCGTGGTCTACCTCGTGGTCCTTTTCCTTGCATCTTGAGATTCAAGTCTTTGTGGTAGTATTTCCTTTTCCATTCTTTTTAAATGTCTAAACCATTTTAGTCTACTTTTTTCTGTGTCTGTTGTTAATTTTTCTAAACTTAATGTCTCACTGTCCACCGCCGTGGTCTCGAGGTAGCGTGCTGCCTTGTCACGCAGTGGGCCCGGGTTCGATCCCAGGTCGGGGCAGTTTTCTGGGTGAGGTTTTTATCGGGGTTTTTCCTAACCTGTAAGACAAATGTCAGGAAAACTTTAAGGCCCAAACGGTCCCCGAAATCATATGGCCATATGGCCATCATCATTAACATCATCCTTCACCGGTGTGGAAAGCAACGGGAAGCTACCACACCTACAATTCCCTAGTAAAGCTGCAAGCATAGCATGAAAATGCTATGATTGCAGTGAAGGACCTGCTCTCGGGATGGAACGTCTCACTGATTTTGTAATTCCTTATTGTATCTCTCCTTGTTTTATGTACCATTCCACGTAAGAATTTCATTTCTGTAGCTTGGATTTCGCTCTATTCCATCTTTGTATATGCCCAGATCTCAGCTGCATATGTTAGAACTGGTTTGAAGTAAGTACTCAAAATTTATTAAACATAAAAAAAGAGTGCGAAAGAATTATGAACTCGTTGCAGTCTTGTCCGAATGTGATACTCATGTCAGTTAAGAGTAAATCACAATAGTCGAAATGCGGTATAATCGAAGCTGAAACAAACATCAATATTTTGGAAGTATTTTATCTTCCATGTGACTTAGCCATCGTTGTATTTCTGACATTACAGTATTTTCTCTAGCAACTCATCGACTTCCTTACTTGATTTTATTCTCCAGACTAGTTTTTTTACACGTTAGGGAAATGCTGTAGAAATACCGGAAGTAGCATTAAGGCCAATGGGCCTAATTGAATTTAAATACTGCCAATCATTGAAATGGGAACAGTGTGTTCCTTATTGGAAAAGACAGTCATTTAGAGAGATTATATCTCTCACTGCATCGTGACAGGGCTCTAACTGTAATTTTCATCTCTTACTCTGAGGTTACTTGCAAACACAGGGGTCATTGAAGTCACATGCCCTCCAGAGAAATTCTTAAATCACAGCCTACATTTCTATTTGCTATAATCACTGTCTATTCAAACTAAGCAACAAATAAAATTACTGTCTATAGTCCCCGTATAATCATTTTACAATCAACACACGTGCGTGCAATTTTATTCTCACATATCTTTAGGTATAAAGTTGTTAAATATGATTCAAGAACGCAAGTCGAAAACCACGCACTTAACATAATACGAAGAAAAAAATTTGTATTCCTATACTTGAAAGGGAGGGTAGAGGCTAATTGGGATTTCCTATCTTTAATCTGGCCAAAAAGCCTGACGGGACTGATATTTAACCTCTGTGGTGAATTTCGGTGAAGTCCGGAGGGTTTAACTTAGCCAAATCCACTCTGCTCACCTCCAAGTTGGAACCTTCTTAACATCTTTTAAGATTTTAAGATGAAAAAGTGAGAGTAGGGTGTGGAAAGAAACGGGAAGTTACCACACCTATATATCCCTAGTAAAGCTGCAAACATGGCATGATATGAGTCTTTCCACGGTTTAAGGAAAGAGCGGAGAATGCTGAGTTTGCAGTCAAAGGCCCGCTCTTGGGCAGAACACTATGTATGTATGTATGTATGTATGTATGTATGTATGTATGTATGTATGTATGTATGTATGTATGAAAACTTGAAAGTTGACACCGAATTTTAACATTTACTTCGTTATAAAGTATGAATCTATATATTATAAGCAAGTGATATATATATATATATATATATATATATATGAAGGGCTTAGGGCAATAACGTGATAAGCCACATATTGTTCTTTCTGAGATATAAGGATTTTTATATTTCAAAAAATTATAAATACTAATTGTACAGTATTGTTGTTAATACATTGTGTGTCTATATGTTTTAACTCATCACTGGTGTACTTACAAATGATTTTATGGATATTTCAATACATTTATGATATCATTGTAATAAATGACATTTCTTAACAGAATGTAAACTGGTGTCCAAAAGTTTAGGATAATTTGTAAAACGGAAAATCAAAATGCTTAAAGAGGAGCAAGGAGTAAACATTATTTATCAAAACGTTTCTCAGTACATTTAGTTTAGTTTACATACTAAATTATAATCTCTCTTCAACAATGAAAAAATTAATAGCAATTATAAATGAAAATTGCATTGTTGCAGTTAAGCCCTGTTCCATAAATCTTCATTTTTAAAGAGAGTTATGATATAATCAGATGTAGTGTAAGAACAGATTGCAGTAAAATGGCACAAAAACATCTGGACCCTCTGCTTCGGGGTAGAATTATTGGGCGGCTAGAAACAGGACAGACACAAACTGAGGTCTCCATAACACATAATGTGCCACAAAATGTTATATCTAGGTTATGGCGACGGTTCCAAGAGACCGGAGACGTTAGGCGAAGACCAGTGGGAGGTCGTCCAAGAGTTACAAATCCTCAGCAGGATCGATATCTTGCGTTAACTGAAGAAGAAACCGAACAATGTCTGCCAGACAACTGAGTTCAGAACTTGCGGCCGCCTCAGGTATCAGAGTATCCAGACAAACTGTCTATAGAAGACTCAGAGCTGCTGGTCGTATGCTAGACGGCCTGTAGTGTGCGTCCCACTCACCCTTGATAACAAGAGAGCACGTTTACGGTGGAGTCAGGAACATCGCGACTGGACTCTAAATCAGTGGAGCAGCGTGCTATTTACAGACGAGTCCAGATTCAGCTTGAACTGTGATTCGCATCGCGTGACTATCTGGAGGGAGCAAGGAACTCGTTACAACCCCTGAACATCATGGAAAGACATCCATTTGGTGGCGGTGGTCTCCTGGTATGGGGAGGTATAATGATGAATGCACGCACAGAGCTTCACATCTTCGCAGGTGGCACTGTTAATGCTCAGCGGTATAGAGAAGAGATCCTGGAACCTCATGTAAGACTTTTCAGGGGAGCTGTGGGTCCAGAATTCATAGTCATGGATGACAATGCCCGACCTCACAGGTCACAACTGGTGGATGAGTTTCTTCAGGAGGAAGATATCCAGCGTATGGAGTGGCCAGCGAGGTCTCCGGATATGAATCCTATAGAGCATGCATGGGATGCCTTAGGGAGACAAATTGCATCTCGTCAGCCTCCTCCGAGGACACTTCAAGACCTTCACATTGCTCTTCATGAGGAGTGGAATTTGCTGAGCATCGAACTCCTGAACAACCTCATCACTAGCATGCCACGTCGATGTGAGTCTTGTGTAGCTGTCAGGGGTAATCACACCCCATACTAATCATTTGAACCATTGTTGTTCAACTTTTATGTTCGAATTCTGAAATGCAGTTTTCTTTTGTTGTGAAAATGACAAGTGAATGATGTATTCATGCCATTGTTTCTTTCGTGCCATGTTTCTAATTATCTGTGACATACCCTTACCAAATTTTGTATTATTCTGACAAATGCTTTGTAATAAGTCGGCAAATGAACTAATTATCCTTAACTTTTGGACACAAGTGTAGTTTATCATGTTACAGAAGCCCTTCATATATATTATATAATTTTGATCATTGTCATTTTTGCATAAACTGGGTAGGGTTGATTAAAATATATCATTTTTCTTCTGCTTCTATAGACCATAGACCTGTTTCACATCAACAAACAACACCCCTCCATCTAGTTATGGGTCGCCCAATATTTCTTCTTCCCTTGGATTGGAAGTGAACCAAAATTTGTGCCAATCTACTGGATGCCATTCTTTCTGCAAGTTGGAGCCAGTTATATCTCCAATTTTGAAATTTAACCATAACACTGTAAATGTTTAACTGGGTTCTTATTTCATTATACTTAATAATAATAATAATAATAATAATAATAATAATAATAATAATAATAATAATAATAATACTTTATTTATTCTGGCAGAGTTAAGGCCATAAGGCCTTCTCTTCCACGCAAACAGCGCAAATACAAATAAATATTTGACAAATATAGATATACACTATACTAATTATAAACAGTTAAAGATACATTAAATGTAGCAATGTAAATTCATGTACAAACAACATTTTATAGGATAATAACAATAATAATACTTACGATAATAATAATAATAATAATAATAATAATAATAATAATAATAATATAAATATGATAAATTATACGAGAAACGCCAATTAATATATATATATATATATATATATATCTTACACTGGGTAATAATGAAATCGAGGTTAGAGCAAATATAAATTTAGATTTCTTTTAAAAGATGCCAATGTCCGGCAGCCCCTTATTTCTTGTGGTAGGTAATTCCAGTTGCGAGAAGTGAAGATGGTATATGACATGGAGTGATGTGATGTCCTATGTTGCGGTATATCAAGCAAGATACTCTGTTGTGATCATGTATTTAAGTTATGGTTTGATGATAGATACTGGAAACGGGATGATAAATAATTGGGAATCGAGGTATGTAGGATCTTAAATAAGAAAATTAGACAGTGCGATTTTCTTTTCTCTTTCAGATGTAGCCATGACAATTCGTGGAATAATGGAGAAATGTGATCGTATTTTCGAACATTAAATATGAATCTGATACACATATTATGGACACGCTGCAGTTTGTCCGACAATCCGTCACTTATGTCAGTTAGTAGAACGTCACATTAGTCAAAATGCGGCATCACTAAGGTTTGGATTAAAATTCTTTTAAGAGCTGTAGGAAGAAAATGTTTAAGACGCTTTAGGGAATGCATTATGGAGAAGATCCTTTTAGATGTTTGTTTTACTTGCACATGCCAATTTAAATTAGAATCTAAGTAAAGTCCCAAGTTTTTAACGACGTCGGTATAAGGAATTTGTTCATTATCTAATATGACAGTCGGCATATTGTCATTGTTTATGGAGTGTAATAGTCTTGGATGTCCGATAATTATTGCTTGCGTTTTGTTTACATTTAGTTTCAGCCCATATTGTCTGGACCATAAAGATATATGCCTGAGGTCAGTGTTCGCTTTGTGAATATATTCATTAATTTCGTCAGGCCTAAAGTGTGTGTAAATCTGTAAGTCGTCGGCGTAAAGATGATGCTTGCAGTTTTGTAGTTACTTGGTCACGTCATTAATATAAATCGAGAAGAAAAGAGGAGCGAGGACGCCGCCTTGAGGTACCCCCTTCCTCACCAAGCGCCAGGAAGAAATGCGATTATTAACAGAAACTGAATGCTGACGATTAGTGAGGTAAGATTTCTTATCTGAGAATGTATATATAGCATGTTACCGAACGTAAGAACTTCATTTCAGCTATTTATATTTTCTACTAAAACAAATACATTTATAAGAACAGTCTTAACAGATACATTCCTTCAGATTTTTCTAAAAAGGTATCAACATTCTATAATTGATTACGTCTTCTTCGGCTTTCCCCCATTTATAGTCTTCAGTTTCCATTTATTTCTATCATTACAATCTCCCTCTTCCAAATTCCTATCATCCATTATAGTTCTGACGTAGGTTTTCCATTTCCATCTTGGTCTGCCACGTTCATTTTTTCCAGGGGTGACCACTGGTATATAATTTTTGGTCATCTTTCATTTTCCATTCTTTGTACATGGCCATACTATTTAAGCGTTTGATTTTCAATCCTCTTAACAACAGATGTGGTGACATTCATTTCTCTCCAAAGGAATTCATTTCTTATTTTATCCTGTCTTGTTTTTTGGAGGCTTCTTCTAAAATCATCAAATTCAACTGTTCTTATTTTATTCTTTTGTAATTCCATGAAAGACCAAGTTTCACTTCCATATGACAAAATATCCTGTATTATGCTCTTATAAATTTTCATTTTAGTTTCCTTTGTAATATTTTTATTCCAAATTATTCCATGTAATGTCTTAGTTGCATTTTTTTCCATTGCAATTTTAGTCTGTACATCTCTCTCACAGGTACCTAAACTTGTAATTATTGACCCAATATATTTTAAAAAAATCACATTTTTTTTATTTTCACTGTTTCGAGTATGAGGTCATCCACATCCTTTCCCAAACACATATATTCTGTTTTCTGTAAATTTATATTCAGTCCCCATTTTTTATATTCTTCCATTAGTTTATGTATCATATATTTCATATCATCTTCATCCCCTGCAAAAATTATTTGATCATCTGCAAACAACAATGAATGCAGTACTTTTCCTCCTATAGGAATACCCATTTCAGAACATTTTTTATGCCACAAGTTAAGAGCTTGGTCTAAATAAATGTTAAAAAGAATTTGTGACAAATTGCATCCCTGCTTAAGGCCTTTATTCACCGTGAATTCCAATTGATTACGTAAGTACATAAAAAACATCTGAATGTCAGTTTAAATGTCTTGTTTGAAATGTCTTTTTTAATATTTTCTCTCTTTCTCCATATAAACCTGCTATCCTTAATAGAACTAGCGAAGTTATGCAATGTAGTAATGGTAATGCAGTTAACAAAGGGTATTCATGAATATGCAAGCGTATGTGTGCATGAATGTGTCAGCTTTGATTGGTCTAGGCAAGTTTGTGGACCACCCAGACTACGGGACAGATGGGAAATGATCCCAGCCGACCACCCGGCCCTTCCTCTTAAACATTTGTTTAACAAATTTACAATATTATTACATAAAACGAGGGAAAAATTAATAAAATGGCATCTTTATAAGTTAGCTCATTATCTTGTATCAGTCATATAAATTATTATCTGTACACCAGTACATATGTTATCTGTATAGCAATTACGTTGTCTTTCTCTCAGTTCATTAAGTACTTTAACACGTCCCATATCACTCGGCTTTTACAGACATACGGTTTGTAAGGGGAGTTGATTTTTAAACTTGGATCGAATACATTCTATTTCTTTCACAGTATACACTACGCGCTCCTACAATTCTCTTCCTCGAGATATCAGGGGTTGCTACATTCTTGATACATTTACTTCAAATAAAAATATTACAATACTATTTTTTAAGAAACTAAAACTGATACAACAAAACTAAAATAATAAGCACATGTGAAATGAAGATCTAAAACTGATACAACAAAACTAAAATAATAAGCACATGTGAAATGAAGATCTTAAGAACTAATCAGGGGAAAACATTATTTGATAAGATACACAACACAGAAATAAGGGACAAATGTCATATTCAAGACATAACCAAATTTATTATAGATAGACGAAAATATTGGAAAAGTCATATAGAAAGAATGAAAGACAACCGACTTGCAAAAAGAGCTAAAGAAGATAGACTAATGGACAGGAGAAGAACAAGAGGAAGACCAGCCAAGGGATGGATAGACAGTGGATGTACATCCAATACATCTTCCTCCGAGGAGTAATTTCCAAAATAAACAGGAGGAAAATCCTAGAAATTATGAAGAAGAAGAAAAAGAAGAGACTGTTTTTGCGTTCTATAAAAAAATGTTAATCCTCCATATAGAAGGCATTTTTAATCAAGAACCATCAATGTTGTCCTGTTAAACAATAAAGCTTTCTCCTTCCAACAATGACATTTATTTTATAGCATTAGTAGTGTAAATTTCATTTAAATTCTTCCATCTTACATGTTTTACAATTTAAACTTTAAATATAGAGTAAATAAACATACAGTGTGTATAATAATGGTATTGCATGCATATTATGTAATCATTTAGGTTCATTGTAACTCAGTTAGAAGACTAAATATTGCACACTTTATCTATTTGAGTAGTAAGACAAGACCGTGAAAATAAAATAATTATTATTATACTTATTCCAAAGTGAACTGCACAAGGTGTATAGCAAACCAAATCATTGTTTTATTTAGTTTAACATTAGTAGTGAAATCCGAAGGAACAGAAACGAAACTATTGAGTTTGTACCCACCAGAATATCATCCTCATCATCATAGTACATTCACGAATTTAGGCCATTTGTTGACCTGTTTCGGCCTCAAGAGAAACACCATCCAAAAGTCTTTTGAGTGGACGTCCTGGTCTTCTTCTTCCTGCAGGTTGATATCTTAACATTTGTTTGGGTATCCTGTGATCTTCCATTCGATGAACATGTTGCATCCATCTTGACTTATAATAAGAAATTTTGTTTTCTAAAGGTTCCATGTGTAATTCTTCTAAGATGTCTTCATTTTTTTTGTGATCTAGTAGTGTGTATCCTGCAGTCCTCCGAAGGTATCTCATTTCAGCAGATCTAAGTCTCTGTATATCCTTCTGTTTCAACGTCCATACTTCGCTACCATACAAAAGAGTTGGAAGAGCCAGTGTTTTATACACTTTTAGTCTTGAATGTTTTTGGACTAACTGTGGCTTGAAGATATAATTTATTAACCCTAAAATTCTTAAAAATTTAGATATTTTTGCATTTACATCCTTTTCTTCTTCATATGAGATATTGCATCCTAGATATGTAAAATTATTCACCTGCTCCAAAATTGTATTGTCAAGTACAATTTTACTTCTGACAGGATCTACACCTTGAAATGCCATAATTTTTGTTTTCTCTGTAGATATCTTCAATTCCATATTCTTCAGTAATTTTGTTAAGTACATACAGACCTTTCTACAGACCATCAAAATATATTTACAAAAACTAGAAATCTTCATCGATATCGGCTACTACACACACACACATACATACAGACACACACACACGTATATCTGCTAAAACTCTAGCGGTCGCATTTTTTTCGGAACAAACTAGGCAAATAGCAAACAATTAAGAAACATAGGGTCTAAATTCGATTTTGTTAAGCAGCAAAATTGGACCATTACGAGTAGTTTCACTTGAATCGAAAATTTAAAAGTAGTTATAAATCACTATCACTATAGAACCCGGCGGTTCATGGCCGAGCACATAAAAGGTCTCAAACATCCCACTCCTGTGCAAATGTTTTTGAATCACCCACTGTATAACTCGCATCTTACAAATCACGGTTCATCAGTTCAACACAATAGAAAACACCCTCTGAATAAGAAAATAATAACGGGGAAATTAACATCTTAGAAGAAATAGAAATTATAAAGCAAACAAGAAACGGTAACCTGCTGAATGAGAACACGCATATTCGTTAAAAACAACCAGTATCCAATGAACAACTTTGAAAATGGAACGGGTTCCGAAAGGCCTACCTGAATATTTTATACAAATACAATTGGTTGAGGACGACTGCCACAATAGGTACAATATACAATAAGTCAATATACAAAGTTTATTGTTTTAAATATTGAGTGAAAACCGTCAGCAAGTTTAAAAACAGAACGATCAATTAAATTGTGAAGGAAGGAACTTGATGAGCAATAAATTATTAGCGAAATATCTGTTAATTATTATGAAATAAATTAAGCTAATTTGGAAATGTTGTGTAAACATCTGTGGAGTTAATTTAGAGAAACTCCATCTCAAGGTTAATAAATTCTATCTTCAAGCCACAGTTAGTCCAAAAATATTCAAGACTAAAAATGTATAAAACACTGGCTCTTCCAACTCTCTTGTATGGTAGCGAAGTATGGACATTGAAACAGAAGGATATACAAAGACTTAAATCTGCTGAAATGAGATACCTTCGGAGGACTGCAGGATACACACTACTAGACAAAAAAAAAAAAAGAAGACATCTTAGAAGAATTACACATGGAACCTTTAGAAAACAAAATTTATGATTATAAGTCAAGATGGATGCAACATGTTCATCGAATGGAAGATCACAGGATACCCAAACAAATGTTAAGCTATCAACCTGCAGGAAGAAGAAGACCAGGACGTCCACTCAAAAGACTTCTGGATGGTGTTTCTCTTGAGGCCGAAACAGGTCAACAAATGGCCTAAATTCGTGAATGTACTACGATGATGATGATGATGATGAAATTCCATTTGAATCCTACCAGAACGTCCTAGTCTGGTAAAATAACCGTACAATGATATTTCAAATGGAACGATTGTTAATGACGTGGAAAAGAAAAGTATTACGTAAAACATATGGACCCATATTCGAGAATGGAAGATGGAGAATTAGAATGAATGAGATAGAAAATAAAAATAATTCTAATAATGTTGTAAGAGTTATTAAGAACAGCAGATAGGAATGACTGAAGCATGTGATGAGGATTCCAGATAAGAGAACGGTTAGAAACATTTTAGAAAGAAATCTAGAACGAAGGAGACACAAAGGAAGAGCCAGATTGCAAGGATTTAAAACTTGGCAACACTGCAGGTGGTTGGCACTGAAACTTTAATCAAATTCGCAATAAGAGATATAATAACAGTTATTATACGTGTCCGTAGCTCGAGATAATAGTCTCGGCTGTGGATAATCTAATTTCCCAAACTCGCACCTTTTCCTTAGCTCGTGAGATACCCTCTACTCTATTCACTTATCCGGCAACATACAATAACTTACATACAAGCAGTTTTCAATTCTATTTTATTTTCGTACGTCTCAACATTTTAAGGTGTAAACCAATAGGATTTATCCATCCATAGTAATTCTGCCCGAGGGCAGGTCTTTCACTACAATCATAGCATTTTCATGCTATGCTTTGCAGCTTTACTAGGAAATTATAGATGTGGTAGCTTCCCGTTGCTTTCCACACCGGTGAAGGATGATGATGATAATGATAAGGATGATGATGATGATGATGGCCACATGATTTCGGGGACCGTTTGGGCCTTATAGTTTTCGTGACATCTGTCTTACAGGTGAGGAAAACTCCGATAAAAACCTCACCCAGAAAAACTGCCCCGACCGGGGATCGAATCCGGGCCCACTGCGTGACAAGGCAGCACGCTACCTCGAGACCACAGCGGTGGACAATAGGATTACATAGACGCGAAACATGGACTCTTACTTTAAGAGAGGAAAGAAGATAATGAGTATTTCAGAATAAAGTTCTTAGGAAAATTGTTGAGCCAAAAAAGAGATGAACAAACAGGTAAATGAAAAAAACTACATAATAGTGAGCTACATGGTATGTACAGGAAGCCAGATATAATAAGATGGGCAGGACATGTGGCGAAATCGCCCGGTTGGTAGACCAAGAATGAGGTGGGAGAATATCTTTATCCATGATTTGAGGGAAATAGATTATACAGGGGATGATTGGAAAATATTAGCTCAGAATAGGGATGTATGGAGAGCTTATGCCCGCACAACCACGAACCTTTAAGTTCAATAGCCAGTGAATTGGTTAATTCAATAGGATGCTTACAGTTGTGGTCACGAGGAAGCGTGCTACCTTGTTACGCAGCGGGCTCGGGTTCGATTTCCGGTCGGAACAGGCTTCATAGGTGAGATTTTTTCAGGGTTTATTATCACCTGTAAGATAAATATCAGCAAACTTAGGGCCTAACGGTCGCCGAAAATCATCCAATAATCATTCACCGGTGTGTAAAGCAACAGGAAGCTACCACACCTATAATTCCCTAGTAAAGCTGCAAAGCATAGCATGGAAATATTATGGTTGCAGTGAAAGACCTGCCCTCGGGCAGATCACCATACAATGGAATATCAATAGGGTGTGTATGACCAACGTTTTATAATCTTTGTCACACAATGTCAAAAAATCCCCTAAATGAATTAAGAGTACCGGCACTATGAGCATATTTTATCATCATCATCATCCGGTATCATGGCAGCTGACGCCGTCTTCCGGAAACCAAACGCCATTCCTCTCTGTCCATCCACTGATCTTCCTCCAATCCTCTGATATTCATAGCTGCTTTTACACCTTCTATCCAAGTTTTCTTCGGTCTTCCTCCTTTCCATTGGCATTCATTCCATAACAATTTTAGGCAATCTTTGCTATGACATTCTTTTGACATGGCCATACAACTGTAATCTTTTCTCTTCTATAATGTCTATGATGTCCGGCTCCTCTTGTACACCCATAATTTTCGCGCATATTTTAATGAATAAAAAAACAAGCGAGGAAGTTTTTCAATCAGCGAAGGAATTAAAAGAACTATTAACAAACAATAAATACAAACATTAACGAGGTGCAGAAAAAAAAACTAAATATAGTCTCAACTCTTGAAACGTATCTCAACACAGGGGCTCTTTTAATCACAACTAAAGATTTTTTTTAATACTATGCAATCTAAAATTTTATCAAAAGTTGGCCGAAGTTTAAAAAAAGGTCACGTGTTCACAGAAAAAATGTTAAGTGTTTAAAAAGCTATTCAAGGTACCCTAGGGTCAAGGTGACCATACATGGGTGGGGACAACCCCGAGCGTGGGTGCGGCCCCAATCTCTAAATGCATTCTCACCTTCCTATAACAAATCAACGTAGGTTCACGAACCATCTATATGGTAAATCTAAGACGTAGAGAACCGATTACAAAGATAAGAATTAGCTATAGAGAGGTACAAGATCATCCACGAACCTCACTCAGTCTTCTCGTGAGAATTATTTTATGTATAATACCAATTTTCGGTTAATAAAACGGAAACTAGGTTCAACAGTTTGTCATAAGGAATGCCACGAGTGATTTCCAATTTATCTAGAGAATTTGGAAATCAAGAGTGGCATTTGTCAGGACTATTTAACGAATAAAATTAAGCTGTTTACTCACAAATCATTATTTAAATATAGTTTTTTTTTACTATTTATATATTTAATGTAAACGGCGATGTTTGTAAACAAATGAGAAACGATTGGTACGCTTCATTTGCTTCTTTTGTTCGTCACTGCAACCAGATCATATTATTTAATGCCACAGGAACGCAATATTGTAAGAATGCACTCTAGTGGAGAAAAAATTGAAACACATCAAACTGTATATTAATTAATTTCTGATGTAAATATGACAATTATATTTTTCTGGGAAAAAATACATTTAATAAAGTGCAAACAGTGGTTTCCTTTCTTGGTGGTATAATCAATTGCTACAAATG
The DNA here is from genome assembly GCA_030220185.1 of Diploptera punctata. Lineage (NCBI taxonomy): Eukaryota > Metazoa > Arthropoda > Insecta > Blattodea > Blaberidae > Diploptera > Diploptera punctata. Next base: position 2,389,185 of record JASPKZ010000015.1, read on the forward strand.
TTTTTATAATAACTACCGCATGCGGTATGTGTAGACAGTCATGCACTATATACACAAACTGGTAGCCGTATTTTAGTCAGTCAGTCAGTGCAAAATAATGCTATGACCTATTCAGAATGTTAAAAAGGAGATGCTTTCTTTATTATGATAAACTTTAGTTTGTAAATTCTAGGCGAAACACGACTGTGATTGGTTGTAAATAAAAAATCATTGTAACGTGATTGGTGATTGACTCCCATTTGGGGCATGAGTTAAATAGTCAGGCTAACCATGTTATACATTGCTAATTAATAATATGGAAACGATAATTTTATCACTTTCTTCTAACATATTATTCATTATATTGAATGTCTGCTTTATGCAAATTCATATTTATATCCTGTTACTTTTATATATTGCTCAAATATCTCCAACATATTAACATGTATATTTTCTATCTTCATGTTTTCATAAAATGTTGCAAGTTGTCTTTTGTTCAAGGTTTAGTACTGATTCTATTATTTTACACAATAGTATATTACGATGCGAGGTTGGGAAGTGGTTTTTACAGAATGGAGGAAAAAATGTTTAAAAACCGAGCGATAGCGAGGTTTTTAATTTCCGAGATTCTGTAAAACACTTCATGAACGTGCGTTGTACATTATTTTTTGCGCGATGGTGTTTTCAAAATAATAAATAATAGTAAAATAATATCTTTGTTGGAAATATTTGCTTTCATTATAAACAATTGACTAGCGTTAACAGTGTGGGCAATGTTTATTAGTCGAAACAACAAGAGGCCTTTAGAACAATTATTGATAACATGGCCGCAAGTACGTATTTATTGTTTTATATTGTTTCAAATAAAGTTCATTTCATATATAATTGTAGGCTTTCACGGCCGGCGTCTTGATCCATATTTGGTTCGTCTTCCGGGCTTATAGGCCGTGGTCTGGTTGTCTTCTTACTCGACGTTTCGTCTACTGCTGCGGTAGACCTCATCAGGAGATACTGCTTGCTCTATGTGAACTCAGAGAGCACGCAGTATCTCCTGATGAGGTCTACCGCAGCAGTAGACGAAACGTCGAGTAAGAAGACAACCAGACCACGGCCTATAAGCCCGGAAGACGAACCAAATATGGATAAAGTTCAGTTCATTTAAAATGCAGTGATTTGTTTCGTATAATGTATATTAACACTGTCTTTTGGATATTTTCTGTATATACATTGTACGAGTATGTAGCTACATAGATGGCAGTGGTTTTACTTCACGCACGTGGGTGTAAATGTGATATTACAGTATAGTTATTTAGGTTGGCAACCCCGAAATGTAGGAAGTTGAACTTTGAATAATGGTCGCCATTGCTGGTAAGTAAGACAAAACGCACTATCTCGCAAAAATATTTTATTTTCATGTCCCAGGTTGTCCTTTTGGACATTTCAGGTGTTCTCTCCTGGCATTGGCGTAATTTTAACCCACTTCTCAGGTTGGGGCGCCTGGAAGGCGGGGTTATGTTGCCCCGATGACATGGGTGATGATGATGATCTTGGTGCGCCAGGAGAGTCATTAATCCTAAGCTTAATCTAAGATGTATATGAATTATGATTGCGATGGCCATATGATGTTCGGGGACCGTTTGGGCCTTAAGGTTTCCTGACATTTGTCTTACAGGTGAGGAAGAACTCCGATAAAAATCTCGCCCAGGAAACTGTCCCGACTGGGGATCGAACCCGACCCGCTGCATGACAAGGCAGCACGCTACCCGAGACCACAGCGGTGGACTTTCACACAAATATTGTTAACAGCTATTTTTTTAATTGCATATTTCTAATTTTATGATTGGTTTTATGCACTTGTCATGACAAAAAAACCTAAATGGGGAAATTGATGCAAGTAATATTAAGTGGTTAAACTTAACATATACACGTACTGAAACGCAAAAGCTGGCAACAATCTTTTAAAGACAATAACTGCATACAGAACACATTAAATTAGGTAACATAATTTTAAATAAAATAGAAGAAACAGACATTTTCAAATACAAAGGTGTTTACAAGCCAAAATCAAAGAGCTGTGAAAATGTTTACATTGTCAGAGATACAAGAAATTTCAGCACGAGATTTAACGAACTTTTAAAGACTTTAAATATAATGAAGGTAAATCAAGTTTTGACAACATGTAATATAAGCTGGTTACCAAATAAATACAATCAGCAACACATTATCGATAATACACAAAGAGAAAAACAACTTAATAAATAATATCCTCGAAAAGATAGAAAAAACAAAACAAACCAAGATAATAAATTTAACGAGAACACGTTCAATGGCCTGCTCTGACGAGCAACAATTAATACTATGACATAAGCAGAAGATGGACATATGTTTCCGCAAGCTCTCCAAAATATTTACAGCATTTCAATTTGTTGAGGATGACTGGGGTCTCAGGTACAAAATTCATAGTTTATTTTTTACATGATCTCAACGGTGTTTCTAACTGAATTTTAAAACTATTTCCCATGGATCCTATGAAATAGTCCCCGCCAGGAAATCCCAATTGGGAACACTTGCCCGCGTTTCTTGATGGTTGTATTTTTACAGAAAAAGGTCGACACTCATTCGATTAAGGCAAGTTAAACTAAATTTTAAAAATATCATATTATTATATTAATGCCTCGGAGTATAACAAACATTTCATTATGTAATTTTAAAGTTCAAGAAAATATTTGCAGATTGTAAAATTCAAACTGCTTTCAACAGGGTGGGGCATTTGTTTAAGGTTGCATGGAATAAGGTATTTAAAGATACATAATTAATATGATAAATATGTTGGCATTAATTTGCGGCTTTATTGAAATGCACAATCATTGTGGCCTTCAAGCAACCTTCACCTATCAAAGTTTTTTTTAATTTATTTTAATTTATAATGGAGATTTTCTTAATTTTAGTTTCTATAATTGATCAAGTTATAACCTATACTGTATTTTAAAACTTGTAAGATTTAATAAGTGTCATGACAATATCCCCCGTCTTTTAGCAAATTTCGAAGCAATGAACCGGTAGATAGAGATTTTTATCACTAACATATTATTAAAAAAGAAAATACATATCTTCATGGACCCTATTTAGTAGACACCGATAATAACATTAGTTCTGCACATTTCCGCATCTTCAGCTAATGATTTCCAATCACATCCTGTTTAATTCACCTCCCTCAAATCATCTAATATATAAAAAATGTTTATTTGTTTGTTTGTTTGCTGGTACTTTATGCGCGGCCATACCGTTGATCCGATTGTGATGGGTTTTTTGCAAAATGTTCAGGAGATTCCCGGGATGAACATAGGCTATAAGAGAGTTGTGATACTCAACTCCTACACCCTTAAAAATCGAACTTTGTAGTTGAAAACGTGAAAAAAGTAGCTCTTTGGACGCTTAAATGGCTTACGCTGTCTAAACCATAACAAATACAATTGAATATGTCAAAAAGCTGTACAAAAAAGTCCGCGACAGCATATATATATATCTCCTATGGATAACTCACAATAACCATTTTTGTCTTTCATTGATGCCAAGAAGATCGAGACAAGTACGAAGATTCCTGTGCAAGCATAGCAGCACATGGGTATTGTTTTACGGATAACTCACAATAACGAATTTTGTCTTTTAGCTCGTTTATGCCAAGAAGATCGAGATAAGTAGATTCCCGGGCAACACCGTTAATCAGCACGGTGAATCTTAAAATAATTACGATATATTTTTTATAATTATTTTTCATTTTACTTATTCAACTAATCATAAGAAGTACATTATGTTTTGTCTTTCAGCTCATTTATGCCAAGAAGATCAGGAAAAGCAGATTCCCGGATAACGCCGGGTAAGCAGCACGGGGCATCTAAAAATAATTACGATATAAATTTTTCTTTATACTTATTTAACTGATGTAGTAATTATAAAACACATTAATTCTCGTATTTCAGCTGATTTATGTATTTAATATGTAGATAAGTAGATTCCTGGGCAATGCCGGGTAATCAGCACGGGGTATCTAAAAATATAAATGTATAATTATTTTTCCTTTTACTTATTCAACTAACCCTCCATGGTATCTTTACCTTGTCGTGGTAGAGTGGTTTGCGTGCTTAAATGATCCCGAGAGCTATGCCGGCGGTAGCATTGCTGCCGACAGGGTTACCCATGCCGGACTGATCGAAGGTGATAAGCCAGACGAAAAAAAGTACCTTGGTCGAAAGAGTGACGATCTTTCACCGTAAAAATACAACCGTCAAGATATGCGGACATGGGTTCTACGGGTAAAATTTTCCGGAGGTCAAATAGTCCCCCATTCGGTTCTCCGGGCGGGGACTGGAAAGCATTAGCTCGGAATAGGGATGTATGGAGAGCTTATGTGAGCGCGGCCATGAACCTACGGGTTCGATAGTGCCAGTGAGTAAGTAAGTATTCAACTAAACATAAAAGCACATTAATTTTCATTTATTTAGGCGAAGCAGCGCACTCCGGGTATTAGCTAGTATTTAATATGTTCCCATCTCATTCTTGGCCTACCCACTGAGAGCTTTCCTTCTGATTTACATACATCAACTTTTAATCTCCATAAGTTTCTCTCGTCCTGCCTATCGTAGTCTACGATACTTAATTATTCTTACTAATATCTGCTTTTCCATAAAGATCATGTAGCTCCATAGTTACGTAGTTTTCTTCATTCACCTATCTGCTCTTGTTCTCATATATATATATATATATATATATATATATATATACATAAGTTATAGGGCTATAGGCTCTCTGTATCCCGCTCCGTAGCTGAGTGGTTAAGGCAAGATGTCTTGGCGCAGTATTATGGACCTGCGCTGATTCGGTTCTCCATTGGGGAAGACATTTTCTCAAGGAAAATGATAAGTATGGGAGCGTGCCCACTCAGCATCGTGAAGTATTTGGGTAGCAATAGTAAGCAGCGGCTCCAGGTTACGTAAAACAGGTATAAAAGCTCAAGGAACCGACATACAAACCACATGTCACCTTACACTGCTGAATAACACATGTGGATGTGTTGCCAGCAACCGGGTGGTAGGTCAAGGGTCTTCTAGGCCTGTCACGCCATTTGTTAACGCTCTAACATGAAACACTCTCCAGATGGATTAAACTTATATGATATGTAGCAGTAATCAGTAGCATGCTACTATGCGGCTGTGAAGCACTGAGTATTCTTGCAAAAAAAAAAAAACACAAAAAGAAAATTCAAATTATTCAGAACCGTTGTCTCAAAATTATTTTCTCGGCACGTATGTATACAAGAATAACAGAGCTACATGATGCGGCACAATTGCCCTATCATGATGCTATTGTCAAAGAACAAGTTACCAAAATGCATCAAAACATTTTGGAACATGAAAATCCAATAGTAGGCACGATAGGACAATTGCCACAATGGCGTAAAGTGCATCGAAACATACACACAGGAGAACAACCTCCGTAAGGCCTAAACAAGTGGATAACATAAGTACATGACGCTAAGTAACATCACAGCGCATGCCAATAACATCTTCGTAACCATATCTCACAAAACCTCCTAAAAAACACAATTTAGGTAAGGATTTAGAGATAGCCATTAGATATTTTGCTGCCGAGGGAGTAAAATCAGATCCCGGAAAACTGGACGGCAATAAATGCAGTCAGCAAAATGGACGGTCGGACGGTCGCCATATTAGGTTTCTCGAAACAAAACTTGATACACACGATTTAATTAACAAAATAAAGGTATAATTTATTGTCAATCCGTAAGCCAGCAAAATTGGACCCTAAATTCGTCATGGAGAAAAACTGGCTTACTTTACTAAGTTTCTAAGCGACGGACACTTAAATTTCGGGATGAGTTACAGTTACAAGAACCCTCAAATTTTGTAAAATCAAAGATCTTGTGTAGAGGGCGTTTCAGTGCTTTATGGCCAAACATGTACAAATGCAACTAGATGTTGAGGACTGTAACCGACTGTCACATTTGGCAATAGCAAAGGATTTCATTGCATGCCTATCCTGACATAATGTTTTCCAATTTCATTGTATATTACGCCTCCCTAAAGTCATGGATAGTTGCATTCACCCAGCTATTTTTATATTTTATCGCCCGAAAGCTAACAAAACAGCTCAGAAATAAAGGCTTAACAGATCATGTGGTTAGAAGCAGAGGGATCTTGCCCTTCATATTAAATTATATTTAAGAAAGAGTTTTTAAATCTACATTCATGTTTTATCCTTAGTATTGTAAAGATTAATATTTAGAGAAAGTTCGGATAATGTAAACCCTTCGGTTTGAGTGAACCCTGTTAATATCTTCTTTAATTAGTACTGCCGTAGAACAGAAAATATTTTAATTTCTTCCCCTCATCAACTTTAACGTGTTCAAGGCCAGTTTCTTTTATTCATTGTGTGAAGAAGGGTTTATTTGTGATATTTATGAAAACGATCACTTTAAAAGTTTTTCAAGCTAAGAATTAATTCTTAATTTCTGCTATTGAATATTACAAATCTTGAAAAAACTCCTAAATATATTATATTATGTAGATGCTGTTTTAATATGTTTTAGTTTGATATAATGTAACATGGTTGCTGTATAAAATAATTAAAAATAACAAAGGAATTCGGTTAATGTGGACCCTCCATGAGGCGGTTAAAGTATACTTGGGTCCACTTTACACGAATACGTATATTTTATCAACGAGGATGCTACCTGTATAACCAGACAATTAGTTTTATTTAATATTCATATTCTTGAAATTTTATTAAATGCAAAGACCGTCGCTTTCTGCAGTTGAATGGCGTATGAATGTTATAATCAACAATCATTCTTCAAAACATTAAATAAATATCAACGCTTTTTAATTATGAACAGCCATAAATATTTTCTGATTAATATGTGCCTGTCTGTATAAATTAATAGAGTAAATAAACTTAAAAAAGCTAAGGTGGACTGTGGAGTCCACTTTATCCGAATATGGAGGTTAACGTGGACCTTCCTTGTAATGTAAAAAAAGTTTATAAATTATGAAGATGTTTTCATGTTTGAATAAAATAACAATGCTATTTCATAGTTATAACACTAATGATAATCACTGTAATTAAACAAAATTCAAATCCCTTAAATAAAAGAAGAAAAACGACAAATTTAAAACAGGGGCCCAAATTACCCAAGTTCCTCTACTATACACATATTTTGCTAAATTCACTTCTAAGTTAGATACCAATCCAGAAAAAAAAAATGTCATAACATTACGTTTATTATATTTTACTTCGGATTTTCCGAAACTGGTTGTAAACAAGCAGTGCCAACTGCTGAAACTAATTTCAGAATTTAATATGAACACAGTTACAAAATTAAGCACATATGAGGAAATGAGAGATGGATTAAATTGCTCCGCAAGACAATAAGACTCGTTCAGTCCCCTATAAGTTAATTTACTTACGGATGTATTAATAAAAAGCGTGAGAAATTTATCTCGATATACGATGGGAAATAAAAATGTTAATGTATTATGTTATGCAGACGATGACATTTGATAGCCAGAACTGAAGATAATCTTCAAAGACTATTATATCGATTTGTTACGACTGCAGTAAATATGACAGTATTAAGTATTAGATAAAATGCATGTGCATATTCAAAGATCCAGTAAGATGTAAATTGGAAAACAATGGGAAAATTATTGAACAAGTCATGTATAAGGGGTAAATGTAACTAACCATCGGAATATATTAAATTAAGTAACATAATGGGTATTTAAAACTTCCAGAATAGCGGTTTCCTCACTAGATGCCACAAGGGAGAATAAATATCTCAATACTGAAAGTCTTCTTCTTCTTCGTTTTTCTCATGGTTTAGGCTTATTTACTAGCCTGTTCCGACTCCAATTGCTGCTGTTTCCATCTTTTCTTTGGTCTTCCCAAACTTCTTCTTCCTCGTGCTGAATAGTTGTATGCTGCTTTTAGTATTCTGTTATTCATCCTCGCTAAGTGTTCTTTCCAGTTTGTTCTGTATTTCACTGTTGTGTTTAATTCCTCTACTTTTAGTTGTTGTCTTATTTCTGTGTTATGTTTTTGTCTGTTCTTTGATATCCTGCTATTAGTCTGACGAATCTCATTTCAGCAGCTTGTATTCTGGCAGATTGTTGTGTTGTCACTGTCCATGTTTCGGATTTATAAGTATTAATAGAAACTGCCACTGTCTTAGTTTTGGAAGTATAACAAATATTTACAAAACCACAATAAGATGTTTACATACGCTGTTGAAACTCGGGAAGAGAGAGAGAGAGAGAGAGAGAGAGAGAGAGAGAGAGAGAGAGAGAGAGAGAGAGAGAGAGACGTAACAAATTATTAATACAGCAGAATTAAAACGCTACGAGTATAGTTGGTAAAATGAGATTAGATAGAATATGAAACGAAGATGAGAGACAATAATGCAACATAATGGGCGTCAACATATTTCAAGTTTAATTTAATTATTTTTCTAATGCCACCAGGTTGTCATTTATGAGATTTTTTGGTTTTCTCCCCTGGCATTTCTTAGGTTGGGGCACCTAGAAGGAGAAGTGACGTTACCCCGATGATATGATAGGTGATAAATGATAATGAAGCACCAGGAGAGTTCTTAACCTAAATTCCAGACCATGGGGAACCACTGGAATAATTATCTTTAAGGAAAAATTCCTATGGTTTGACCGGGAATCGAACACGGGACCTCATGAACTGTAGTCAGAAACGCTGACCACTAGCCCATGAGGCTGGTAAATGTTTTTAAGTTTATAAAAACTAGAAAAAAGAGTGGAACGCTTAACCTATATAGGTAAAGTCATTCATATAAGTTTAATTAGAATATTTGGAGATTTATATCAAAGAGGCGAAAGAAATGTTGGTAACCGAAAAACGAATCATCTTCATGATCATAAATAGGTCAAGAGGCTACTTAAAAGAGGAAGAAGTAAAATAACATTAAGTCTGTATATTCTCTCATTTATATTATATATTTGTAATCCATCTTTGATATCTTGACTTCTCTCTTGATCTCTTAAAGATGCACCTGCAACTGATCTCAGAAATCTCATTTCTATTGTCTCAATTTTATGTTTATCAGAGATCGTTAAAGACGAAGTCTCAGACCCGTATGTTAGAACGTTGGAACGGCTACTGTTTTGTAAAATTTTAATTCAGTTTCCCTTGTGGTCTTATTTCTCAAATATCTTCTTATTGAACCACATATCTGTTGAAATTTCCCTAAGATGGTTTCATTATACTGTTAGTTTATCCCTGTTTTTTTTTTCTTTTTTTGGTGAATACAGAAATCACAACTTGATATATAGGCTTACACATTATATGGATAAGGGTAGAGATATTCTCTGAAAGAAGTTAAAGGAAATATAAATTTAGATTTTTCTTAAATTGTAAATAAAAAATAACTATAGAGCTTAGCGCTTGTAACTTTTAAAAATAATCTTTAAACTGCGGTCGTATACAAAAAATGTAGGGCAGAGAAGATCCCGAGGCTACCACGTGTGTGGGCGAAACACCTGTGCAGAGTTTCACAATGCGTACCAAATACCGAGCCTATCCCTAATAGATTCATCACGAGAACCAACCATTGTATGAAATGCCATGTTTACAATATTATACCAAATGTACTTCAATGTTAAGGCAACTTTAATTATTATTTAATTATTTTGAATACTTGGTGTCAAGATTGGGATGATGAAATATGTTTAGAAAAATTAGTAGAATATGGTAAATGGGAATTAAAAGTTAATTTTTGAAACACAATCTATATTTATATCTGTTCAGTTTTTCTTCTACTGATTCTTGTTCTTCTTCGGCTTTCCCCCACTTACAGGTTTGCCATCTTCAGTTTCTATTTATTTCAATCATTCCAATCTTCTTCCAAATTCCTATCATCATTATAGCCTAGTTCTGACATACGTTTTCCATTTCCATCTTGGTCTGTAACGTTTATTTCTACCAGGGGGTGACCATTGTAATATATTATTTGGCCATCTTTCATTTTCCATTCTTTGTACATGGTCATACCATTTAAGCGTTTTATTTTCAATCCTCTTAACAACAGATGTGGTGACATTCATTTCTTTCCAAAGGAATTAATTTCTTATTTTATCCTGTCTTGTTTTTTTTTTAATCTTCTTCTAAGATAATCAAATTCAACTGTTCTAATTTTATTCTTTTGTGATTCCAAAGACAAAGTTTCACTTCCATATGATAAAATATTCTGTATTATGTTCTTATACATTTTCATTTTAGTTTCCTTTCTAATATTTTTGTTCCAAATTATTCCATGTAACATCTTAGTTGCATTTTTTGCCATTGAAATTTTAGTTTGTACATATGTTTCACATATACCTGAACACGTGATTATTGAATCAAGATATTTAAAAATTTCATTTTTTTTTATTTTCGCTGTTTCGAGTATTAACCATCCACATCCTTTTCTACTCACATTACTTCCAAAAAATAAAAAACGCTCAACATTCTTTTTTCGGTCTAAAAGAGTGTGTCCTGAGATATTTCATTTCCGTTGTTTTGATTCTGCTCCTGTCTCTTTTTTCTTAATGTTCAAATCTCACTTTAGCATTGCCCTCCCATTTATACGGTAAATTTTGCTTAGACGCCTCTTTATTCAGGCTTCATGTTTTTTATGAGCTTGAAAATCTTGATAGGCGTTACCCACGGCTTAAAGTTCATACCGGAGGATTTGTTCCTTCAATTATTTCATCCTAAAGAAATTCTTCGACTCTAGCGGGGTTTGAACCCGCAGTCCTCGGGATCAGAGGCAATGAATATAACCACTATTCCACTTGTCGAAATATATATATATATATATATATATATATATAAATAACTCACTGGCACTCATCGAACCTGTAGGTTCATGGCCGCGCGGATATAAGCTCGCCATACATCAGTATCCTGATCTAATGTTTTCCAATAGTCTCCTGCATAATCTACTTCTCTCAAATCCTGGTTAATGTAATTTTCCCACCTCATTCTTGGTCTACCAACTGGGCGTTTTCCCTCTGGCTTTCCTACAAGAAGCTTCCATGCAAGTCTTTCATCCCCAATTGTGTTACATATCCTGCCCATCGCAGTCTACGAGACTTAACTGTTCTTATTATATATGGATTCCTATAAAGACCATGTAGTTCACTGTTATGAAATATATATATATATATATAATGTCTGTAGTCTAAACTTTGGTTGCTAAAGCAGCGGATTTCTGAGAACTAAATCGAAATTTGCGATCAAAATTATATTCAGTAGATATTGACTTCTCGTCCTGACATTCTTAACAGGACAGAATAAGAAATTACGTGATTAGGCAACATGTGAAATTTCAATTCAACATTTCGTACAGTACAAGCAATTGGACAAGCAGAACGAATGTATAATGAAATGTATTCTACAAGTGTTTTGAATTGGATTACAGGGTAGGAGAGGTAGAAATAGACCCTTAAACACCTGGCTGCAGATCATAAAGAAACCGAGGGAGGAAAAATGATTGCTAGACGAGGACTGCGAAGACAAATAGATCATCATCATCAACAACAAGCAAGGATTAGGCCCAATGGCCTGTTCCGATCTCATTATAGGTCGAATTGGTCCTTCCATCTCTTCAATGGTCTTCCCAACGTTCTTCTCCCTTTTGGTTTATAATTATACATTCTTCTTGGTATGCGCTGTTCATTCATTCGTAATACGTGCTGAAGATAAGCATTTTGGTAATATGTTATTCTTTCACAGAGATTAAATATATTAAGCTCTGTTCTTATATCTTCGTTTTTCTTTTTATCGGTCCTTTGGTATCCTGCTATTGCTCTCAACATCTTCATTTCAGCAGCCTCTATTTGTTTACTATCTGCCTTTGTTAATGTCCAGGTTTCACATCCATATATAAGAGATGGAACTGCCAATACTTTGTAAAACTTCAAAATAGTTTCTTTTCTAGTCTTATTCAATAAAGTGCGTTTAATTGTGCCACATAGATAATTGAATCGTTGTATTTTAGTGTGTTTATCTAAATTTCTGTCATTGCCTAAATGACAACCCAAATAATTAAAATTCTGAACTTGGTCTATAATTACATTGTTTATCACTATTTTTGTTCTTATTGCACATTTTCCTTTCAGAGCTATTTTTATGTTTTGTTTTAGATGTAGATATTCTTAAATTGTATTTTAGAGAGATATTATTTAATGTATAAAGGAATTGTTGCAGAGCATTTTCTGATGCTGTCATTATTACTTGGTCGTCTGCAAAAAGCAGAGTTGTCAATACACTATTTATATTAATTTGTTCTTGCCATTCATTTATGACATGGTCCAAGTATAAATTAAATAATACTGGTGACAATGGACACCCTTGTCTTACTCCCTGGTTTATTTCTATGTTTTGTTTACTAATTTTATCTCCGCAGTCTATTTTAAAATTTGTTTCTATATATAAACTCTGAATGGCTCTTATAAGGTGTAGAGGAATTCCTTTCATTTCTAGTATGTTCCATAATTTATTTCTACTTACACTATCAAATGCTTTAGTATAATCAACAAAATCTATATACGTGGGCAAATTAAATTCTATTCTTTTTTCTATCAATTGGGTCACTGTAAAAACGCAATCTATAGTTGACCTACCCTTTCTAAATCCATTTTGTTCCCCACGAAATATTGTTTCAGCTATTTTATTTATTCTATGATAACATTTTTGCATATATCTTATAAGCTGAATTTAATAAACTTATTCCTCCATAATTTTTACATTCTCTTCTGTTTCCTTTTTTTAAATATCGGAACAGTTATTGCGTCCTTCCATTCATCCGGATAAAAATCTGCAGTTGGAATGTTAGAGGAATATGTAATAAAGAAGACAAATAGATCTGGTGGTAAAATATAAGAGTGTAGAAAAATGGTCACAAGATTATGAGACAATAGAATGCAAACATGTACAACTAGAATTCCTTTATTATTAAAATTTGGTAAGTAAATTTACGATTATATTGAATGGGTGCGAAACATGGACTCTTACTTTAAGGGAGGAAAGGAGATAACAAGTATTTGAGAATAAAGTACTTAGGAAAAATTTTGGACCAAAGAGAGATGAACAGACAGGTGAATGGAGAATACTACTTAACAACGAACTATATGGTCTTTGTGGGAAGCCAGATATAATAAGAACAGTTAAGTCTTGTAGACTGCGATGGGCAGGACATGTTGCACGTATGGGGAATGAAAGACTTGCATGGAAGCTTCTTGTAGGAAAGCCAGAGGGAAAACGCCCAGTTGGTAGACCAAGAATGAGGTGGGAGAATAACATTAACTATGATTTGAGGGAAGTAGATTATACAGGGAATGATTGGAAATCATTAGCTCAGGATAGGGATGTATGGAGAGCTTATGTCCGCGCGGCCATGAACCTACGGGTTCGATAGTGCCAGTGAGTAAGTAAGTATTGAAGTGCTCAGATAGCTCAGACGATAGAGTATTGGCCTAGAAAGGCAAAGGTCCTGGGTTCAAACCCCAGTCTGAACGTATAATTTTTCTTTTAAAATATAATTTATCCATCATTACGATGTATGAAATGAGTAATAAAAACATCGAAGTAAATTACTGTTGCATTTGTTTATCTCCACTTTTCAGTTAGAAGGTTTCACATTCCTTCATTTTTTTTCAACGTTCCAAATTCTGGCCTTATCAATAGCAATTTCAAAAGTCTAAATTTTGAGTGTGTGTGTGTGTGTGTGTGTGTATATATATATATATATAACAAAGCTAGATCGATTTTCAATTTTTGGTTTTAGATAAACCATTTGTCCGAATGGTCGAATTTCCATGAGTCTCGTTTTTTCTCAATTGCATATATTGAGATTCGCTGCGAGAATTCGAAAATTAGGGCCGCTAGAGCGATATTTATGTATTTATTTATTTTGCTTCAGGTTAACCCCATTCCTAATTGTACTATTTTGTTGCTTAACGAATTCGACCTTACTTTTCTTAATGTTTTTGCTATATTCCAAGTTTTGTTCCGAAAAATAATTCGGGCTCTAGAGCGATAACAGATATATATGTCCACCGTTGTGGTCTCGAGGTAGCGTACTGTCTTGTCACGCAGCGGGGCCCGGGTTCGATTCCCGGTCGGGACAGGCTCCTCGGTAAGGTTTTTTCGGGGTTCTTTCCTCACCTGGAAAGCTTAGGGCCCAACGGTCCCCGAAAATCATCCGGCCATCATCATCATCATCATCATCCTTCACCGGTGTGGAAAGCAACTACACCTACAATTCCCTAGTTAAAGATGCAAAGCATAGCGGGTCTTTCACTGCAATTATAGAATTTTCATGCTATGCTTTGCAGTTTGATTAGGGAATTATAGGTGTGGTTGCTTTCCACACCGGTGAAGGATGATAATGATAAGGATGATGATGACGATGATGGCCATATGATTTCGGGGACCGTTTGAGCCTCAAAGTTTTCCTGACATTTGTCTTACAGGCGAGGAAAACCCCGATAAAAACCTCACCCAGAAAAACTGCCCCGACCGGGGATCCAACCCGGGCCCGCTGCGTGACAAGGTAGCACGCTACCTGGAGACCACAGCGGTGGACAATATATATATATATAAAGAAAAATTGATGTTTGCACTAGGAGCCTAAGTGGAGAAAATGGTATGTTACTAACACTAACGTATAAATTTAGAAGTATGAGATTCAAATCCCGGTTCAGGACATATATATATATATATATATATATATATGTGTCATCGTCGTTTTGCTAAGTAAGATCAGTGAATATTTGCAGAATAAAATAATGTGTTAATGAAAACAATCTCAATAGTACCACATCTTCGTTCATAATATTGGGACAGCCATACTGCTATTGCACTACACTCTATAAACTACTTTCGATTTTTGTAAAGCGAAGAAACTAGGTTGAAATGGGCAACTGTAACACTGGTCTGAATATTTTTGTTTCCATTCCCTGGTGTATATCAAAGTGTTTTTACTTTTAGTTTGATAGAAAATGTTGCTAAACCGGTTGAGAAAATGTTATCGAGAAACATCACGTATAGTAAAGTGTTATTTTTTTTCTTACACGTCACTGGGTATTCTAAACGCCCCTACAGTTTATTTTATTTACAAGATAAAATTTAGCTTCGTGACATTGCCATTCGTTGACCTTGATCTTAGAGATTATAAATAAAAATGCGTTGCTAAGTATTATTTTTATATTTGCTTGGAATATAATTCCACTGTATGTACACGGTGTACAGAAAAAACCTTAAACTTCCCCGACATTTGTCTTAGAGGCGAGGAAAGAATCCGAGAAAAAAACTTCATACAGTAAATTTGTCCCGACGGGGAATCGAACCTGGAGCCAGTGTAATTAATTCTCGCCAAATATGAAATATATTTCATGATTTGTAGCAAATTAAATAAAAAAACTGGAAGGTTATATATAAAAAAATATTCTATTTAATTTGCTTACTTGTTATAGTCAGCTACTAGATGGCAGTGAAGACCGACTTCTCGAGACATCTAGTAATAATGGAGAATATATAAGAAAAATAAGTGTTTGAATTGCATTCGCCTGGTGGCGTAATGGATAACACGCTGAGGTACAGACTCAGAGTTTCGGGTTCGAATCCCGTCCAGGCATTTATTTTTCTTATCATACCATATATATATATATATATATATATATATATAAATGCCTGGACGGGATTTGAACCCGGATCTCTAAGTTGATATCTCAGCGCACTACCACTTACGCTACCAGGCGAATCCAGAACAAACATTTTTTTCTATACATATTCTCTATTATTGCCAGATGTAGCGGAAACTCGGTCTCCACTGCCACCTAGTAGCTACTATAACAAGTAGGCCTAAGCAAATTAAAGAGAATGTTTTTACTTTATAGCAGTGACGCTTTTTCGATTGACATTGAGAAATGCAAGCTTAATATGACAAGATAAGAAAAATAAATTCCTGGACGGGATTTGAACCCGGACCTCTGAGTTGGTATCTCAGTGCGCTACCACTTACGCTAGCAGGCGAATCCAGAACACACACACACACACACACACACATATATATATATAAAGTTTGGAAATTCAACAAAAACTTCTTCTTCCTTCCAAGTACTAGCCCAAGGCCTGTTACGATCCTACAGAAAATATTCCCTCCAGCGTTTCATAGGACGGCCCAGAGATCTTCGTCCTCAAAAAACTTATGTCGATGAAAATTGATTTCTTGAGGAGAGCAGCAAGATGTTCAAAATTAGAAAAAATAAGAAATACTGTGATACGAGAAAAAATGAATATTAGTTATTCGATAGTAGATTATATAAAATTCAAGCAAATAATTATTGGTATGGGCAAGTATGACGAATGCAAGATAAAAGGTTACCCAGAAAAAAAAAACATTGGAATCGTGTCCATGCGAGGTTGAAGAAGAAGGAAAGGAAGACCTCGAAACTCGTGGATGCAAGAAATAAGAACTGGAATGAGAACAAGAGGACTGGAGGACAAGGAGTAGATGGATAGAGACGAGTGCAGAAGTAAAATAACTTTAGGCACAGAAAGATGTGTAAACATTAAAAATTTGTATACAAATAAATAAATTAGATATTATACTATTTTTCTTGGAAGTATTTACCCTAGCCAGCTTATTCAAGCTGAGATTTTACTATTTTCGTGTAATATTGCACGCTCATACTTGGATTGTGCATCATAACTCGTTGTTAAAAAGTAATTTTCTTCAGTTATTAAAACATAACTCATTTTGAGTTAGTGTTTCATTTTATGGAGGGTGCGAGTTTTTCCATTAAGCTGTAGATCAGGCCTTATTAACATGCTTTATTAGAAAATTACCATGCAAACACATGACGTCACATTCCTTGTGCTCTACTCCGCTCATTTGTTATTCTTACAATTGTCTGTGCGCCATTTACATGTTATTCAGACATTCATCCCATGTCTAAAATAAATTTTAAAACTATATAAAACGGCAAATCTTCCATGTGGCACGAATGGGAAATGAAAGAGGTGCTTGGAAGCTTCTTATAGGAAACTCAAATCTCAAAGCACGACAGGCCTAGAAGGCCCTTGGTCTACCAGTTGGCTGCTGGCCTCACATCCACATGTGTTAATCACAGAGGTAGAAGATCATCGAGCCAGTGTAGGAGTGACGTGGCCAGTATGTCGTGTCCCCCAGCCGTTATAGCTGGTCTTCCCAACCTGGAGTCGCTATTTATTGTAGCTACCCAAATGCCTCACGATGCTGGGTGGGCACCGGTCCCATATTGGCCGAAATTCCATGAGAAAATGTCTTCCCTCATGGGGACTCGGACCAGCGCAAGTCAATATTCAAGAAAATGAAAATAATTTGCAGTACTCTATACATCAATTAAATCAGTTATGCCAAGAATATAAATTTGAAATATCAAAAGAAAAAAATGGCATTTTTGGGAAATTAACATATAAGATCAAAAATCATAATAGACAACACACCTCCATAACAAGTAAAAATTTTAATTATTTGGGTTGTTATTTTACTATAAACACAAAAACTGAAAGAGACATAAATATGAAACTGTCGAAATTTCAAATGATATGTGGAACTATAGCCTACATAAGGCATCAAAGAATAAAACAAGAAGAGATACTAAATTGAAGTTTTATAAAACATTGGCAGTTCCTGCATTACTTTATGGGAGTGAAACTTGGGTAATAACCAAAAAATTACAAAGTAGAATGCAAAGCGTACAAATGAACTTCCTTAGAAGAACAAAGGCTGCACAAGATTGGATCGGATAAAGAATGAAGATATAAGAACAGAGTTAAATATATGTCCACTGAATGATAAAATCAAAGAATATAGAGATAAATTGTTTAGACATGTACGAAGAATGAATGTAACAAGATTACCAAAAGCAGCATTTAACTATAAGCCAAGAGGTTCAAGTAATGTACGAAGGACAGTCAAAAGATGAACAGAACAACTGTGAGGCGGAACAGGCAAAGTGCCTAGCCCGTGAAGTGAAGAAGAAGAAGGTTTTAAATATTTACACATGTTTCTGTGCCTAAAGGATGTATGGGGAGCTCATATCTGCGCGGCCATGAGCCTACGGGCTAGCTAGTTAATGGAAATACCTAATATCAGAAAATTATTCTCCTCTTATTTCAAAAACAGGGAAATTTGCCACTGATGACCCACATATTGAAATTACAACCCTAAATAGTTAGACGCAGTTAAACACACACAAGTGAGAAATGTGGGAGTTGTTTGTAATGAGTTTATTCGCAAAGTGATATTCCCTGTAGCCGTCAGTTTCGTTTTGAGAAAAGCTTGTTTCCCCAAACTGTTTGATTGGAGATGAGAAGGGGGGTGATGGCACTTCAGATCGATGTAGAGATGAATAGCAATCCCCTTTCCTACCTCATCTTCGATATAATTTGCATCGACTGCCTCGAGCTATTACCCTCTATATTATAATATAGACGACATAGTAATAAGAAAGATTAATAAATGCAGTATATCATAGCCTTGCAAGTAGCTCTCCCACCTCATTGAAGGCAATAATAATAATAATAATAATAATAATAATAATAATAATAATCTATACATGATCATGTATTGATAATATTTTCTGTATTAGACAATTACAAGAGAAAATCCTAGCAAAAAATAAAGAACTACATATGACCTTTATTGATGTAGAGATGGCATATGATAGTGTACCTCGACAATTGTTATGAGAAATCTGAATATCTGTGATAAATGGAATAATATTGTTAGGAGGATCTACAGTAATACAAAAGCTAAAGTAAAAATACAGAATAATTTAACAGAGGAATTCACAGTGAATAAAGGCCTTAAGCAGGGATGCAGTTTATCACCAATTCTTTTTAACATTTATTTAGACCAGGCTCTTAACTTATGGTATAAAAAATGTTCTGAAATGGGTATTCCTATAGGAGGAAAAGTACTACATTCATTGTTGTTTGCAGATGATCAAATAATTTTTGCAGGGGATGAAGATGATATGAAATATATGATAAATAAACTAATGGAAGAATATAAAAAATGGGGACTGAATATAAATTTACAGAAAACAGAATATATGTGTTTGGGAAAGGATGTGGATGACCTCATACTTGAAACAGGGAAAATAAAAAATGTGAATTTTTTAAAAATATCTTGGGTCAATAATTACAAGTTTAGGTACCTGTGAGAGAGATGTACAGACTAAAATTGCAATGGCAAAAAATGCAACTAAGACATTACATGGAATAATTTTGAATAAAAATATTACAAAGGAAACTAAAATGAAAATTTATAAGAGCATAATACAGAATATTTTGTCATATGGAAGTGAAACTTGGTCTTTGACGGAATTACAAAAGAATAAAATTAGAACAGTTGAATTTGATTATTTTAGAAGAAGCCTCCAAAAAACAAGACAGGATAAAATAAGAAATGAATTCCTTTGGAGAGAAATGAATGTCACCACATCTGTTGTTAAGAGGATTGAAAATCAAACACTTAAATGGTATGGCCATGTACAAAGAATGGAAAATGAAAGATGGCCAAAAAATATATACCAATGGTCACCCCCTGGAAGAAATAAACGTGGCAGACCAAGATGGAAATGGAAAACCTACGTCAGAACTATAATGGATGATCGGAATTTGGAAGAGGGAGATTGGAATGATAGAGATAAATGGAAACTGAAGACGGCAAACCTATAAGTGGGGGAAAGCCAAAGAAGAAGAAGACAATAATCCTCCCTCGTTCTTCTTATTCTTATTATTATTATATTTTTATATCCCTACAGATTTTCAATGTTTATACCATCTTTTTTGTGCCTAATGTTTCATGTTCTTCTCCACTCGTCTCTATTCATCCTCTCCATGTCATCCAAGTCCTGTTGTTCTCATTCCAATTCTTATTTCTTGCATCCACGAGTTTCGAGGTCTTCCTTTCCTTCTTCTTCCAAGTGTACAGCATTCCAATCTTTTTCTGGGTAACCTTTCTTCTTGCATTCGTCGTACTTGACCATACAAATTTAAATGTTTATATCTTATATAGTCTGCTATCGAATATCCAATATTCCTTTTTTTCTCTCTCTCTATGACAGTATTTCTTACTTTTTTCTAATTTTGAACATCTTAATAATAATAATAATAATAATAATAATAATAATAATAATAATAATAATAATAGACCTAATAATAATAATAATATTTTATCATCTATTAAAATTCAAGATATTAACGATAAAACAAATAAATTTAAACTAATGTGTGGCACTATTAAAAGAACCGTTAAAAACACAAGAAAAGAAACAAAAATGAAATGTTTTAAAGTAGTGGCTGTTCCTGTATTGATGTGTGGATCAGAATGTTGGACGATCATTGAAAGACAAGAACAAAGATTGGAAGTAGCTGAGATGAGATTTTTATGAAATATAGCATAGTTTTCTCTGCTGGATAAGAAAGGAACTAAATATTTTCAAACTTACAGTACAGATCAAGGAGTTAAATATAGGAACGCCTGGAATGAACATGTTGATAGAATGCAGAAGAAAGATTACCAAAATGATTGCTGAATTATAAACCGCACGGAAGGAGAAATATTGGACGTCCACACAGAAGATGGTGTGAACAATTCTAACAATTCTAGCTTTCATGACACCGGAACGAGCCAACAGGCTTAATACGTACTTGGATGAATAATAATTCATTTTGAAAACTTTCCTCATCATTGAGCGTTTTCTCCAACCAATGTTAGAAATAAACGCGAATTAATATATATGTGTGTGTGTGTGTATATATATATATATATATATATATATATATATATATATATATATCTAAATTACTACGGACTTATATAGACTATCAGTTTGTTACAAACATTCACAAATTTCCCTTAAGTAAAGTTCTCCATCGTTCTCCGTCCTCTGTGTCTTCATCTGTACACCAAATTTCATCATTGAATTTTTAATTTATTCCTCCAGGTTGTTCTTGGTCATCCTTTTGTGCTCCTTCTTTCAATTTTCCATGGACAGACAGCCTTTGGTAGTCTTCCATCCTGCATTCTTAAGTGTCCATACCATTTTAGCCTTCTGTGTTCAATTTCATCCAATATACTTATTTCTGCATTCATCCATTTTTTAATTTCTGTAGTTTTAATTTTTTCCAGTGGAAATTTTATAATAATAATAATAATAATAATAATAATAATAATAATAATAATAATAATAATAATAATATAGTAATAGTAATTCATTTAGCAGGATTCAAATTGTTTCACAACATCACAATTAATTTACTGTCATTCTTCTCCACATCTCTCTGTCATTCCAATCTCCATCGTCCAAACATTTTTCCCCTCATGCTGCTCAAAACACCATCAATCCAGATTATTTTTGTCCGTGCTCATCTTTTTCTAACATCCTCTTCCTTATCATTATATTTTTGTCCGTGCTCATCTTTTTCTAACATCCTCTTCCTTATCATTATATTTTTGTCCGTGCTCATCTTTTTCTAACATCCTCTTCCTTATCATTATATTTTTGTCCGTGCTCATCTTTTTCTAACATCCTCTTCCTTATCATTATATTTTTAGCGACTTTCGAAAAAATGTATGCCTAGCTAATGAGGTTGTTTACATAAAAACATTTTTCAGATATCTTTAGAAATCTTCATCCTTTCTATTTAGTAGGCACCAAAATTGACTGCGACAAAAATTTCTAAGGCTCCAGAGATAGGAAATTTGTTTTCCGGAACTAAACTCAGTATATAGTAATCAACTAAGAAATGTAAGGTATGGTCCGTTTACCAGCAAAATCGGATTATTAGAAGTGGGGGGTTCACATGAAAGCCTTAATATAAAATCCCTCTACAGTCAACTTCAACCCAGGAAGTTACTGTGTGTTTAGATAGGGCACTGGGTTGCCATTTTAACAGTATTTTGAGGGAAATCCTTATATAAAACTGAAATATGCAACACAGCAGGTACACCCTTCGACAAAAAAATGAGTCATCTCTTGAACGCACATTTCTTCTAAGTCATACTGGGCACAGCGTTGGGTTCAAACTAGGAAACTAGTCGTAATTGTGCAGTCCCTGAGCTACTGTGTTCTATGGCATGAACTGAAAATCATTGTACGTGTCCCGATAGCTCAGCGGTAAAGCACGCGGTCACTGTTTCTGTTAATGAAAATCGCAGTTTCGCGTCTTCTATTACGCAGTTTTTTTTTTCGTTCTGTCTTTTATTAAAACGTTTTATGAATTAAATATCTTTTATTTATTTCGACATTTGAATTAATCTATAATCTTTTTTAAGTGAGATCTGTTTGCTTTTTTTTTCTGGCCGTTGAGGTTATAACAATGGTTATTATCTATTTTACACGCTTTATATTAGCTTGACCTGTATCTATGTACGAACCTGTATCTATGTAACGGAATCTTTGAACACGATTTTCATCCACTTAAAAAACATTGGATCGACTTGAAACTTTATATCTACTTGTAAAGGACCCATGGCAATATAATAATTTCATAGTTTTTTTTCTAAAATCTGCGCCAGAATCATCGGAAAATCAAAAAAAATAAAAACCTGTGTAATAGGTTGGGACTTTCATTTTTAGTCAATCGTTGTAAGAGCTCAGTTAGTAGAGCGGTGGACTGTAGTGGTATATAATTTCAGCAATCAATAGGTCGCTGGTTCAAATCCGGGCCGGAGGATATTTTTTTAGAAAAGTATTAAGCAATTAAATTTTCATGGGATTCCGGTTTATGACAATCAATTAAACTAAAAATTAAAAAAATAAATAATAGTTTAAAAACTGAAACAACATGCTTTATTAGATAACCAAACTAAAAAATAAATAATAGTTTAAAAAACTAAAACAACACGCTTTATTAGAAAACCGAACAATAAAATAAAATAATAATTTTAATTTCCAACACGCTTGGGGAAACACATCTAGAATAAAACTAGAGTTATCTATAAAAAAAATAATTTTACCATCAAAAGCGTTGGGTGCTTTTTATGGTTTTTACGTTTTCTTCTCAGAGACTTTACTTTTACCATATATGTTTATTATGAAATATAAGTATCAATTGATATAAAGCACCCCACGCTTTTGATATTAAAATTATTTTTTTGTAGATAACTCTAGTTTTATTTTAGATGTGTTGGAGATTATTTTTTGTTGACCACTTTAATGTTATCCCAAGCGTTTTGCAAAATAAAATTATTTTTCATTTTTTAGTTCGGTTTTCTAATAAAGCGTGTTGTTTTAGTTTGTTTAAACTATTATTTATTTTTACCTTGTATACTACCGTCTTCCTCAACTATCTAACATTTTCGTTGATTTCACTCTAGGCCTTTCGAGGCATGCTTCATCTTCTGGAGTTGTTGTAGTAGTATTGAATTAACTGTATGTCTAATAGAGGGTTTTGCTTATTAGGCACATTTCATTGAGAATGTTTGTATTCTTGGCCTTCTTGATAATTTCGATTTCTTGTAAAATGTTAATTTGTGTCTGTTGTTTTCTCTGTGTATAATTTACATTGTATTATCGATATTGTTGAAACTGTGGCCGCTTTCTGAAATATGTTTAGCGAAATTTGATTTCATTGTTAAAGGAGAAGGCAAATCAAATTTCGCTGTTCACCAGGTTGAATCCAACTCGAAAATGTATGGGCTAAGATGAAATAGAGATGAACTCTAATTGGCCTGCAGATGCACGAAAAACGAAAGATGGCTTATGGGCACAAATTCAAGACGCCTGGGATGCTCTAGCCGATCGTCCACGTGCCTGTAGAAATTTGATTGCATCAATGTCCCGCAGATTGAGGGCGGCAATAGATGCTGAGGATTCATACAACCGATATTGATTTTGTTTTTGTTAAAGTTTCATTTTAGAAGATATTATTTTCTTTCTTCATTTAATTATCAGAAGGTTTTCATTTATTGTCTTGTGTGTGCATTAAAGCCATAAAACTCAAAATATAAAATTAAATATGAAACTATATTACAGGCGAAAAATGCTATCCTAACATTCAGTAAAAAAAAAGTAGAAACGGGTATCGAAACCCGTGAGGTTACGAACGCAGATGTTGTGTGTTAAACCTCTCGACCACGGAAACACACAAAGGCAAGCTCTCTCTTTTATGGTACTTAGTGTGCACTACGTTAACTAGCAAACACCACAGTACAATTACTGAAAACGTGTCAATGTGAATAAGGCTTCTACGAGTGCTCACGAAGTTCCCCGATCGGTTGATAGAATCAAGAGATGACTCATTTTTTTGTCTAAGGGTGTACATAGTTGTAAGTTGTAGCCATCCAAGTCACCCCCTCATACAGAAAAAAAAAAACAGTTACCACTTGTTGAGCTCGTGCGGACCTGTACTATCCTGTGTGAAAGTGTCGACTCTCATACTTACTATTAAAACTAGTTTGCATGCCGTAAAAGAAAAACTGTTTTTTAAATGTATAGTACATAGATTTGGAAAAAGTACTGCTAACCTTGCTCCTCCACCCCTCCCTAAACAAACAAATACCGTTATTATGAGTTTTGGCAACATCTACCCTCTGTACGTAGGGGGACACTGGCGTAGCCCATAAGGTCTGTAGTAACTTCCTGGGTTGAATTAGAGTGTAGCAGCAGCAATTATTTTAGATTTTTCACAACGGAACTCGGTGTATACCACTGGAATAAAACTAGCAAGGCATTCACAAAAAAAGATCTTAATTAACAAATATTTTTAATGGCCGTCATGCTTTTCTTACAACGAAACTGGACACATATCATTTAAATGAAATAAATGTACGTAAACCGAACACAAAAGGGAATATAAAATCCACTTGCTGAGAAATTCGGTTACTTGATACATGTCCTGTTTCAGACTTTTTTTAGATTAAAAGATTTTGTGATGTGATTAAAACTTCAAGTGTGAATAGATAATTAATTAGAAACATACGCAGAAGTCAGCGTGAAACAATAATTAACTGCCTAACATAATTTGGTTTTAATATTGCAAGGGATGTCATATTACATACTATGGTACTGCATTTAGCCACGAGCTCCATCAAATATTCAGGTCGCTACTGGTTCTCAGAACTGCAAAGACTCTCCGTAACTATGTATTGTTTTTAAATTAATTCGACACATTCTTAAATATCTAATCGTGAATTTCAATCTACAGAATCAGTTTTATTTCTGTAATATTTTGATAATTGTGAAGAAAGTTACTCCTTTCAAACAAGTTCAATTAATAGAGTAAAATATTTATATTAACAAACTAATAACCGGCCAGGACATGTGGCACGAATGGGAAATGAAAGACGTGCATGGTAGCTTGTGGGAAAACCAGACGGAAAACTCCCAGTTGGTAGACCAAGAATAAGTTGGGAGAATAACATTAACCATGATTTGAGGGAAGTAGATTATATAGGGGATGATTGGAAAATATTAGCTCAGAATAGGGATATATGGACAGCTTATATCCGCGCGATTATGAACTACGGGTTCGATAGTGCCAGTCAGTTAGTTAGTTAATACCCGGCGTGTGTTGCTACGCCTAAAAAAATATTAAAATTTAATTAAAATGTATTGTATATTAGGGTGGGCCGAAAAAACTCATTTTTTTTAATTCGAAGTTGTAATAGCGCGGAAAAGTTGCGAATTATATAGACAAAAAGAAAAGAAAAAAAATTTAAATCGTTTGACATCTTTCGGTCACGCAAAGTTTGACAAAATATGAAAAAAAAAAAAACTTCATTTTGAGAATTATTTCTTTAATTTTTTAATTGGATGTTTTCGTAATGTAATAGTTTGTAACGTCTTCAAATAGAGCCTAAAAACATTGTGTTTTAATTTGGTTTAGATCAGTTGATATCTTCCGGTCGCGCATAAGCTCCAAAATTTGCCAGAATAATGAACAAGTTGTATTTTTACGCATTTTTGGTATTTGATAAATAACTTCCAGAGTATTGATTGTCAGATCCCACAGATAGACATAAACGTGCTTAGCAAAGATCAGCAATACCTACTTGATATTAAAAAAAAAAATAATTGCAACAATGAAGTTTTTTTTCACATTTTCCCAAACTTCAGAGCCTTTGCGCGACCGGAAGATGTCAACCGATTTTGATAATTTCCCCCTCCTTTTTTTAGCTATATAAGTCTCAACCTATTCCGCGCTATTACAACTTCGAAATAAAAAAATAGTTTTTTTCGGCCCATCCTATTGTATATGGCGGTTGATAGTTTTTCATTTCGGATTTCTGGTAAACCTCCACTTCTAATTGTCGGATTTCGCTCTATTTGGAAAATATTTTAATAGGATATACTGAATTTTATTGTGAAACATAAAAAATTGTGACCGCTAAAGCGATTTTTAAATATTCCTTTCACTTAAGGTGAACTCCTACACCTAATGGTTTTTAGAGGGTCCAATTGTGAATCTAAACCATCCAGGGACCCACTAAAACAGAAAAAAAATCAACAAAATCGGTCAAGTCGTTTAGGCAGATTTTAATTTCGGAATTCAGGTAAACCTCCACTTCTAATTGTCGAATTTCACTTCTTTTTATATAATACCTACCTTGGTTTATTTTAATGGGATATACTGAGTTTCATTGTGAAACATCGAAAATCGCGTCCGCTAGAGCGATGTTAAATTTTCACTTCAGGTGAACTCTTACACCAATGGTTGTTGTAGGGTCCAATTGTGAATGTAAACCATGGAGGGATCCAATCAGACACACGTAACAAAATTAATCAAAATCGGTCCAGTTGTTTAGGAGTTTTACGAGGCTAACGTACGATATATATATATATATATATATATATATATATATATATACACATACATAACACACACAAGGGTGTAACATAACTCAACGATAAAATTTCAGGAATGAGTTCCTCATATGGTAAGAATAGAAAAAGTGTAGGGGCCTATTACAACATGGGTCCGGAAATTGATAATTACAGAGTTATTCGAACTTTTATGAATGTTAGGTTATTAAGGTTTACAATAGTTATTGACAGTCTGTTTTCTGTTGATTGTAGGATGCTGTGGATGTACACAAATGAAGAATATTCCTGTATTGAGGCACAAGGAGGTCACTTTGAACATTTCATCTGACAGAACAGAGCGCTCCAACAAGTCCCTTGCATTTTTGTCGCCATGTACTAACATTCGATAAAAGTTCGAATAACTCTGTAATTATCAATTTCCGGGCTCATGTTGTAATGCACTTTTTTTTTTATTCTCTCCATATGAGGAACTCATTCCTGAAATTTTGTCGTTGAGTTATGTTACACCCTATATAATAATTATATATATATATATATATGGGGCACGCCGTAGCGTAGTGGTTAAGGCACTGAGCTACAAGCCGGAGGGTCGAGGGTTCAAGTCCCGTTGGGTCAGGATTTTTAAACTGACCCAAATCCTCTGGCGGCACTATGGCCCTGGGGTCGACTCAGCCTCTAACTGAAATGAGTACCGGACGCTTGTTCTGGGGGTAAAGGCGCCGTCACGCAGGGCTGACAACCCGGCTGACATAAAGTGCCGATTGTCTAGAAAAAGTGGGAGCCTTAACCTCTACTACTACCCCCAAGGGCCTCCGGGCCTGTTGTGGGATCACTTTACTTTATATATATATTATATTATATATGACAAGATAAGAAAAATAAATGCCTGGACGGGATTTGAACCCGGACCTCTGAGTGCGCTACCAGACGAATCCAGAACAAACATTTATTTTTCTTATACCTACATAAAAGTGAGGTAAAGTGATCCCACAACAGGCCCGGAGGCCCTTGGGTAGTAGGAGGTTAAGGCTCCCACTTTTTCTAGATAATCGTCACTTTATGTCAGCCGGGTTGTCAGCCCTGCGTGACTGCAGCCTTTACCCCAGAACAAGCATCTGGTACTCATTTCCGTTAGAGGCTGAGTCGACCCCAGGGCCATAGTGCCGCCAGAGGGTTTGAGTCAGTTTAAAAATCCTGACCCCAACGGGATTGAACCCTCGACCCCCCGGCTTGTAGCTCAGTGCCTTAACCACTACGCTACGGCGTGCCCCATTTTTTTTATACATATTCTCTATTATTACCAGATGTAGCGGGAACTCGGTGTCCACCGCCACCTAGTAGCTACTATAACAAGTAAGCAAATTAAAGAGAATATTTTTTCTTTATAGCAGTGACGCTTTTTCGATATTATAATTATACCTTTTTGACATTGAGAAATGCAAGCTTAATATGACAGGATAAGAAAAATAAATGCCTGGGGACCTCTGAGTTTATATATATTATATATATATATATACTATATATATATATATATATATATATACGGATTTCAAGGAATAATAATAAAATTTGAGTTTCCATCGCATACATGACTTATTTAAATTATATCGTGTGTGTGTGTTTTCATTGAGCGATGTAGTGCTAGAGTCTGAAGGATCGCTTAAGGATCTACCCAAGAACTGCCACAGCGGGGACAGATCTTCTGCATAATTTGGATTTAACTGAAACACCCTTTATTTGAATGTAATCTGGTGAAGAATTCACACAAAGAAGAGCTGGAATATTTGCTATGGACGAGGTCAGTATGTTTCTAGGTAGAGAGAATAACAAGCCACGCCAAGGTTCGGTTTTCCAGTTACAGCTCTTTTTATGCGTTTGATTTATTGCAAAGTGGCTGGATGTATCCGTGATAGCTTGGAAATATATTTTATAAATGAAAATGGTACAATAACTTGCACAAAGCTTCGATTCACATCCCGCGAAACTCGCCGGGATTTATTTTGACAGCTGAATCCACAAATTAAAAATATTCAACCAAGCCCTTCAGTGTCATAAACATTTAGCTACCTTTATGATGAAATATGTATATGCATATTATGTGCAGCTAAGAAAGAGACGATAAATAAATAAGTAATAATAAAATTCTCTGCAAACTTCTCTACGTTGTATTTTTTCCTGTCAAGCCGGCTGAATTGGTATAATCTTACACAAGGAGCTTCCAAGTTTAACCTACCTATATCGACAGCGCTGCAATCGCAAATCTGAACTTGTTTGTTTTATGAATTGAATGAGTCATTTTTCTTTCATTGCACGACAAATCTAGAAGAAGGCTCTTGGCCTACCAGTAGGTCGGGATTCGAGGCCTAGAGGAGTCAGGAATTTTAAACTGACTCAAAATCTTTTGGTGACATAATGGCCTTGGGTCGACTCTGCCTCTAATTGTTATGAGTATCACAACTTGTTCTGGGCGGCCATCAAGCAGGGCTGACAACCCGGTTGACACTTCGAGCCGATTGTTTTAAAATTGTGGGAGGGAACTTTAACAACCTACTACCTAAAGGGCCTCCTGAGGCCTGTAGTGGGATAACCGTTTAAGGGAACTCCCGACACGGAGCACCCATGTCTCCATATGGAGATGTATGGTTATAAACTAGTATATAGGATAGATTTACATTTGTTAGAGTCCTTGAAAAAACGTATTCTACGGAATTCGCTAATAACTATGGCTCGAAAGTTTAGAACCTATAAAATGGCTATAGAAGACCTTTAAAAAGACAAAGATATCCTAAAAAAGACCTAAAAACTGAAAAAGGGCGTAAAGGCAATTCAAATTAAATAATTTTAGTTTCAACTGTATTTTAATGAATATACGATATCATCGCAATAAATAAATGTTTAAAAACAACACAAATCATGTAAAATGCAACATACATTGCGAAAAACCATTGATCACTAAAAATGCTTCTTCCTTCATACTTTATTTATTATAGTGACAGGCTGATATCCCTGTCAGTAGGCTGGTTAAAATAACGGGGGTATTTTGTGAGAGTTTTTGTTGAAACCTGAGGGAAGACGAGGTAGAGGAAGACCTAAAACCTCCATTAGACAGGCAATATATTTATAAATGAAGGATAAACATGTACAACCAGGAGATTGGATGGACCGACAAAATTGGCTATTAGGAATCGGACGATGTCCGAAGACATTAATCAACCTATGATCTATCCATCTCGCAAAACAAAAGTGTTTGGAATATGAAAAGCCTTTGGAAAGTAAAACTAGAGTGTTTTTAAAAGAAGTTGGAATTGAGACTAGACTCTGCGGAATCTTGAATATCCGATTGAGGGTCTTTCCACTTTTCAGCGGTTGCCCTTTTACCAGCCGGCTGCTGGCCCTTCACATCCACATGTGTCAATCACAGAGGTAGATGATCAACAGCCAGTGTAGGGGTGACATATGGTTAGCATGTCGAGTCCCCAGCCGTTATAGCCGATTCCTCAACCTGGAGCCGCTACTTATTGTAGCTACCCAATTGCCTCACGATGCTGGGTGGGCACCGGTCCCATACTGGCCGAAATACCATGAGAAAATTTCTTCCCCCATGGAGACTCGAACCAGCGCAAGTCCCGTAGCTCTGCGCCAAGGCTTTCTACCTTAACCGCTCGGCTCTTGAATTATACAAATGGTATATATACAGTCAAAAGAAGGTAAAGTTGCAAAAAAACGTTAAAACAAAAAAAAAATAAATAAAAATGGACCAATAAGCAAAAAATGACTATATGTAGACTTCAAAAAAGCATATGATTCAATTAAGAGGGAGAAGTTATATAGTATCCTGCTGGAGTTCGGAATTCCTAAAAAGTTAGTTAGACTTATACGAATGTGTCTAAATGGCACAAAGAGTAGGGTGCGTGTAGGGAAACAGTTTTCGGACACTTTTGAAATCCAGAATGGGTTGAAGCAAGGAGATGCACTATCTCCTCTACTATTTAATTTTGTACTAGAGCATGCCATTAAATCTTTAGAGAATGAGGAAGGCTTACAACTGAATGGTATTAATAAGCTGTTAGTTTATGCTGATGATGTAGTACTACTGGCCGATAGCAGGAGATACTAAAGGCCAACACGCACACACTATTGAGTAACACTAAGAAATTAGGACTGGAAGTAAATATCAGTAAAACTAAATATATGGTCACACGTAGAAATTCAGTATATAATGGAAATGGACAGCTAATGACAAATGAGGGAAATTTTGAGGAAGTGGCTGAATTCAAATACCTAGGAACAATAATCACAAATAGGAATGAGATGCACAAAGAAATGAAACATAGACTCAATTCTGGAAATGCATGCTATTATGCATTGCAGAGACTTTTGATGTCCCAACTCCTTTCAAATACGTTAAGCTGAAGATATAAAAAACTATTATTCTACAAGTTATATTATATGGGCTCTTACTTTAAGGGAGGAAAGGAGATTACGAGTATGTTGCGAATAAAAAAGTTCTTAGGAAACTTTTGTGGACCCAGAGTGAGATGAACATACAGTTGAATGGATAAGACTACATAACAATTAACCTACATTTTCTTTATAGGAATCCATATATAAATAACAGTGTAAGAAGTCCCGTAAACTGCGATGGGCAGTAACATGTTTTGTTGCGCGTCTGGGGAATGAAAGACTGTGCATGGAAGCTTCTTATAGGAATGCCAGAGGGAAAACGCCCAGTTGGTAGACCAAGAATGAGGTGGGAGAACAACATTAACTATGATTTAAGGGAAGTAGATTATACAGGGAATGATTGGAAAGCATTTAGCTCAGGATAGGGATGTATGGAGAGCTTATGTCCGTGCGGCCATGAACCTTCGGGTTCGATAGTGCCAGTGAGTAAGTGAGTAAGTAAGCAAAAAATGTCGAAAAAAGACAAAAAAGGACAAATAGAACCACCATTTCCTGATCTAGAATGACCGAAACTAACTCACTGGCACTATCGAACCCGTAGGTTCATGGCAGCGCGGAAATAAGCGCTCCAATCATCCATATCCTGAGCCAATCCTTTCCAATTGTATGTTCCTCGGAACATGTCCCTGTGTTTGAGTGTTTGGCATGTATTCCTTAAAGTCCCCGCTCGGAGAACCGAATGGGGACTATTTAACCTCAGGAGAATTTTACCCCAGTGGAACCCATGTCCGCGTTTCTTGTCGGTTGTATTTTTTACGGGTGAAAGATCGTCACTCTTGTCGACCAAGATACTTTTTTCGTCTGGCGTTATCATCTTCGACCTGTCCGGCACGGGTAACCCTTTTGGCAGCAAAGCTACCGCCGACATAGCTCTCGGGATCATTTAAGCACGCAAGCCACTCCACCACGACAAGGTAAAGATACTCAAAGGGACAATGACCCAAATATATATATATATAGTGGACTCAGTCATTTAGTTTACAGGCTGCATCAAAGGCAACTGTTTTCCTCTGGTTTAAAATATAACATTGTTACTGCCAGGCAGAGCCGGGGAGTTGTTCTTGTTAGATGTTTCTAAGACGCCGCTCCAATCACCAAAAACTGAAAACAGTTCTCTGCCAATAATGTCTTCGCATTTTTAAATGACGTTTCCACGTGGATATAATTATCTTAACAGCGTTACGACTTTTGTGCTTAGATAAATAGATCATCGGTGATTAATGTCTTTGACATCGTCCGATTCTTAATAGCCAATTTTGTCGGCCCATCCAAGGGAAGATGCTAAGAGGAAGGAGAGCCTCTAATTGCTTTAAATTCTAAGACTTAGAGGAACCGACCCGCACATCTTCCCACCTTCACGTGGTGCAGCTGTTAGTAACCATATAACTTATGTGGTGAACGGACGGGATGGGCTACTCACCAATTGCACTGGTCAGCATGGTGAGATATTGACCGATATGGCATTACTTCCACTTCCAAACCATATATCTTTTTTATGTTTCCCATCCAGTCTCTCTGACTGAACACTTGTTGTTTTCCGACCCCGATGGTATTACAGTATTCGAGGCCGAGGGGATCATTTCATCTTATCTTTTCTGTCAAGTTCTTCCTAAAGGGCAGATCAGGCTCTTAGCTGTAGTGAAAGCAACTGATCTAAGGATGGACACCTGAAAAAATCCCTGCTCCTCCAGGTTGGGGGTTGATGCGATAGGCCAGCTCCCTCCCATAAGAAAAAAATTGCAATGCTAAAAACCTAATAGAGATAAACCGGTCAGATTAAAAGGAAGACGAATCAAAGCTACGGAAAACGAACTCTGTTAATTGGAACATGGAACGTACAAGGCATAAGGAATAAAATGGAGGAGGTCCTTAAACATATGGAGGATCTGAAGCAGGACATTATCGTGCTGACAGAAACTTTTGTGCTTTGCAGTATTATTATAATATAGTATGTTAGTGCCAGTGAATAAAACGTGACAACGCCGCTTGATACGCTAAATACTTATGCGTGCAAAATAGACTTACCTAACCACAAAGCAAAGCGTCTGTAAACTAAAATACTGACTATTAAGTTGGGCCTCGTCTTCAGACATAAAACGAAAAAAAAAATCCTCAACTTGGGAGCCCTAATAATAACAATATACGATTCTGAAGCGCTGAAATAATTCAGTCATAGCCTGAAACTAGAATACAGAGATAGGCATGATAGCCATAAGAGTGAATACGTCCTCTAATAAACAATAGTTTTAAAAAAACTAAAACAACAGGCTTTATTAGAAAACCGAACTAAAAACTGAAAAATAATTATAATTTCCAACACGCTTGGGATTAAATTAAAATAGTCAACAAAAAAATCCATCTCCAACACATCTAGAATAAAACTAGAGTTATAAAAAAAAATAATTTTACCATCAAAGGGTGGGGTGCTTTTTATGATTTTTACATTTTCTTCTTAGAGACTTTACTTTTACCAATATCTGTTTATTATCAAATATATTAATTGATATAGAGCACCCCACGCTTTTGATAATAAAATTATTTTCTATTTGTTGATAACTCTAGTTTTATTCTATATGTCTTGGAGATGATTTTTTTTGTTGACCACTTAATTTTATCCCAAGCGTGTTGGAAATTAATGTTATTTTTCATGTTTAGTTCGGTTTTATAATAAAGCGTGTTGTTTTAGTTTTTTTAAAAACTATTATTTATTTTTTATTTTTCAGTTTTAATATTTTACAGAATAAAGATAAAAATGTAAATATCTTTAAATTCGATACTATTGTAGTATGAGCTAAAAGTAATACTCTTCTAAAAAAATCCTCCCAGCCAGATTTGAACCAGCGACCTATCGATTACTGAAATCATATACCACTAGAGTTCACCGCTCTACCAACTGAGCTCTTACAACGATTGACTAAGAATTCGAGAAGTCTGCAACCTATTATACTAGTTTTAATTTTTTTTCTGATGATTCTGGCCAGGATTTTAGAAACAAAATACAAGTATACAAAGTTTCAAGTCGATCCAATGTTTCTAAGTGGGTGAAAATCGTGTTCAAAGATTCCGTTACATAGATACAAAGACACTTGTTTTGATTTTCTGATGATTCTGGCCAGGATTTTAGAAAACAAATATGAAATTGTATTGTCACGATTCCTTTACAAGTATACAAAGTTTCAAGTCGATCCAATGATTTTAAGTGGGAGAAAATCGTGTTCGAAGATTCCGCTACATAGATACAAAGACTTTTTTTTTATTTTCTGATGATTCTGGCCAGGATTTTAGAAAATAAATATGAAATTATTGTATTGTCACGGGTCCTTTACAAGTATACAAAGTTTCAAGTCGATCCAATGATTTTAAGTGGGTAAAAATCTCGATGAAAGATTCCGTCACATAGATAGATAGATACAGGTCAGCTGATATAAAGCGTGTAAAAAGAAAGAAGTTGAAAAAGTAATGTGGGTGATTTTATTGTTATTGTTGAATGAATGAAATAATCTTGATGTGTGAACGTATGTTTACCCAACCTATCCTTCGGCAAATTAAACACCAAGTCAAACAAACTGGATGAGTTTAAATAAGAAATTAGAATGTGATGTGACCTCCCTTAACAGAAACATGGGAAACATAAATACAAGTGACATGGGCACAGCGTGGGCCTAAATACACACTCACAATCCATGCAACACAGTTCTAAGTGCATTGCATATGATTCGACGTAGGCTTGTAGATTTCTTGCTTTTAGGAATTTCGAAGATACGAAACAATTGAGACTACTGCTGCGATCTCGGGGTAATGTATTTGCCTCCTACTCAGCGGGCATGAGTTCGATCCCGGCTGGGACAAGTTTCCTTGATGAGCTTTTTCGAGGTTTTTCTTAACCTGTAAGAGAAATACGTGAAAACTTTAAGCCCCAAATGATCCCGAAACACAATCTGGTCATTCTAATCACCCATAACATATTCTCCATGCTTAGTATGAATGAATGAATGAATGGGCGAATACTGCGTCTCGGAGGTGGCCTCGGCATTAAGCTAATCAGTCATCAGTGGAGGCTCTCCTTGCCATTGTGTGATAAATAAAAAGTATGTGGGTGGTACGATGTTAAAATTGAAGGGCTTAGGGCAGTAACATGATAAGCCACATTCTGTTAAGAAATGCCATTTATTACAATGATAGCAAATAAATGTATTGAAAAATTCATAAAATCATTTGTAAGTTAAAACATATAGACACACAATGTATTAACAACAATACTGTCCAATTAGTATTTATCATTTTTTGAAACATTAAAATCCTTATATCTCAGAAAGAACAATATGTGGCTTATCATGCTATTGCCCTAAGCCCTTCAATTCTTCTCTCGACAGATCGTGTCCCTGTAAGGCTCCGGTGGCGTGGCAAATATAAAACTACTATATATACAAATGGAGAGGTTAAACTAAGATAAAGAGAGAGGCTACTGTAGAAGAACGATTTAAGGTATCGATGCAGAGTTATGGGACATAAGCTGCTACGAACTCCAAGGGAGGAAACATTTCCTCATGGAATTTTGGCAAGTATGAGACCAGTGTTCCCACAGTGTCATGACCAATTTCGGTAGCTACAATAAACAGTGGCTCTAAATTGAGAAAGTTAGCTACAACGGTTGGGGGACTCGAAATGCTGACCACATGTCACTCCAATACTGGACAAACCACCTCTATGATTAATAAATTTTCAACTCTTTATAATTAGTATAGTGTATATCTACACTGTCAGATAATTATTTGATTTGTGCTGGCTGAGTGGAAGAGAAGGCCTTATAGCCTAAACTCTGTCAGAATAAATAAAACATTATTATTATTATTATTATTCTGGTCAACATGATTTTTGTCTCATGAGTACCAATAGTTGTACTTAATTCAGTTTTTATCGTGTTTTCAAATATGTATTCGCAATTTCTCCGTCACCCAGTTTTTTTTATTTCAATTTCAATTAATGGATTTAAATAATTATTTTTTTAATAAACATTTTTTGTCCATTTGTCCATTGTAAAATAAAACCAAATGAGCTAACTCAGGAAATTTCAGATATGGAAAAGAGATATCAAGGCAAATGGAATCCTAATATGCTGGCTGATTATTGTTGGACCATCAAGTAGGATGCTCCACAGGCGAAATATAGCAGAAAATCGTCATTTCTTACTTTCTAGGTGAGTCCAAATGTTCGAATATTGTGTAGTTACCAATGTAGAAAATATTAAAGTGTTTGAAATTATAAATGCCTGTCTCTCGGAAAACTTGCGTGATGGAGAAAACCTGATATCATATTTGAAATCAGGAGAAAAAATACTATCAGAATCACATATTTTATTTCTGAGACAAAAGTTTCTTTTTTGTTGCTCAGTGTGATTAACAAGTGTAGAGGGGAGAATCAGCAGCCGAAGGACCTTCTAGACCTGTCATAGCATGGAGAGAGAAAGAGAGCAAGAGAGAGGAAGAGAGAGAGTAAATAAAAATAAAGAGAGAGAGAGAGAGAGAGAAAGACAGAGAGAGAGAGAGAGAGAGAGAGAGAGAGAGAGAGAGTGTGTAATAATTGAGGTTTTCTGATGAAAAAATAAATTGAAATTTTGTTACAAATCACATCATATCCTACATTGTAAATTTCTTAAATAAATTAACAATATAATATAGCCTATCGCTCATTTGCGACAACAATGGCATAACTAAAAAATTGCCGATTTTAAGATATTGGCACTGCATGAAAGACAAAACTTAGTTGTAAATTCTGGAAGAACGACATAAGCGATTGTATACAATGAGTTGGTATAGTAATTTGATATTTCTGACAAATAGAGGCAAAGCTATATTGAATTAAAACCTTTAAATGCATCTCCTGAAAAAAAAATACTTTTTTGAGTTACGTCACTCTTCTTGCAAGTGATCTATATATTCCGTTAACCAGAAAAGCTGGACTATAAATAATACGATTTGGTGAATAATTTGGCTAGTTAGGCAATTGCTGCAAGATGGAATTTCAAGTTGGGCAGGTATACAATTATATACATAATTTTTTAAAACTCATAAATTACTTTCTTTTTAGGAATTGAATTATAGCTTTATGAAGTAACAGTAGATCTTTTTGTTAAAAAAAAGACAAAAAAAGTCTAAATGATTGCTTCAATATTGCGAAGCTGAAGTAAATATTTTCATAATAAGTACTGTAACACGATAACATAAAAAAGTGAAAAACAATCTGGAGATTATATTATGAAACACGTGAAAAACAAAATTACTGGTACATCTCGCTTATATACTTACTTACTCACTGGCACTATCGAACCCGTAGGTTCATGGCCGCACGGACATAAGCTCTCCATACATCCCTATCCTGAGCTAATGATTTCCAATCATTCCCTGTATAATCTACTTCCTTCAAATCATAGTTAATGTTATTCTCCCACCTCATTCTTGGTCTACCAACTGGGCGTTTTCCCTCTGGCTTTCCTACAAGAAGCTTCCATGCACGTCTTTCATTCCCCATACGTGCAACATGTCCTGCCAATCGCAGTCTACGAGACTTAACTGTTCTTATTTCTCGCTTATATACTTATTTCAATTTACCAAAATGATTTAGCAGACATTTAGACATCTTTTCTTCTTCTTCTTCCTTTCGTGTGATAGACCTAGTGGTCTGTTACGGTCTCAATCCAACGTTTGAAGAGTCTGCCCAAAGATCTCTTGCCTGGTGGCTGGTAATTTAAGATGTGACGTGGTATTCTTATTCTGCTCATTATTCTTACGTGAAATTTCCAATTGTTTCTGTATTTTTGTACATATTCCATGACTGATTCTGTGTGTAATTCTTTGAGAATCTCAGAATTCATTTTATGGTCTGTCCTTGAATAGCCCGCAGTACGTCTCATAAATTTCATTTCTGCCGCAGTTAGTCTTTGTTAATCTACACTGCGCATTGTCCAGGCCTCACTGCCGTAACATAATATGGGTCTGGCCAGTGTTTTATAAATTCTAGTTCGTGTGTGTTGCTGTACTGTGACATCTTTTTGTGGCGTAAAATATTTCAATTTAATCTTACAACAGTGAGCTACATGGTATTTATAGGAAGCCAGATATAATAAGAACAGTTAAGTTTCGTAGACTGCGATGAGCAGGACATGTGGTACGAATGGGAAATGAAAGACATGGATGGAAGCTTCTTGTAGGAAAACCAGAGGAAAATTAATTATGATAAGTACTGTCACGAGTGAATTTACTAGAGGATTTTGAAATCAAGTGTGGCATTTGTTAGGACTATTTAACTAATATTACCTTTATGAAATTTATATTGTGTATTTTATATCTATTATGTATCAACCAAAATTCCTACTGTAGGTATAATTTAACCCTGGTGAAGTGGAAGAGAACACCTTACGGTCTTAACTCCATCAGGTAAAATAATAAATAAATAAATAAATAAATAAAAATTAAGCTCTGTACTCAAAAATCATTATTTAAATGTAGTTACAAATATTTTAAAATATTAATATAATTAATGTAAACAGCTATGTTTAAACACATGCTTATGTGTCTTTTGTTCATTCACTGCATCTTGATCATATTATTTATTGCTAAATAGGATCGAAATATTGTAAGAATGCACCGTAGTGGAGAAAAAATAAAACACATCAAACTGCATACTATAAGCAACATTTTAAGTCATTATGTTTTTGGTAAACAACTCAGTAAAATAATTATTTAAAAACACAATTATTGAACACACAATTATCAAATGTGTAATTCGAATGAATCTGTTCATTATTTGCCATATTCAATGTATTTGTCGGAGATTCAGTGACTGCAAAATGATGTTCTAACCTGTTCAGAATATTAAAAAGGACGGCTTTCTTTATCACAAAACAGGAAGCAGTAATGAGAATTCGATAAGGATCCACGTGAAACACGACTGTCATTGGTTGTAAAACGAAATTAATTAAAATGTGATTGGTCATTGACTGCCATTTGGGACGTGTTAAATAGTCAAAAGAAAACTCCATACATCGTCAATAAGCTTATGGACATCCATGAAACTTTTGATAATTTTTCAGGTTTGTAATTTCTTCGTCGTGTACTTATTTACGGTATCTAAATAGCCGTATCACTTTCTCATTTAGATAAAGATAATACTGTAGTTAAGTTCCAAGGTTCTGTTTCTCCCTACTTACCTATCGACATTTGAAAGCTAGCATATATTTACCTCAAACGAAACACAGGACTATCTACAATAATAATAATAATAATAATAATAATAATAATAATAATAATAATAATAATAATAATAATGATATAACATGGGGGCACGCCGTAGCGTAGTGGTTAAGGCACTGAGCTACAAGCCGGAGGGTCGAGGGTCCAAGTCCCGTTGGGGTCAGGATTTTTAAACTGACCCAAACCCTCTGGCGGCACTATGGCCCTGGGGTCGACTCAGCCTCTAACTGAAATGAGTACCAGACGCTTGTTCTGGGGTAAAGGCGGCCGTCACGCATGGCTGATAACCCGGCTGACATAAAGTGCCGATTGTCTAGAAAAAGTGGGAGCCTTAACCTCCTACTACCCCAAGGGCCTCCTGAGGCCTGTAGTGGGATCACTTTACTTTACTTTATAATATAACATAATAATAATAATAATAATAATAATAATAATAATAATAATAATAATAATAATATCAAATAGGCTTACAAAACAGATAATGGAATTCTACGAAAACAGAAGTAAAGCTCCAGTAGTGGATACTATGAAGTGGATTGATGAAGTCAAAAAGGACTTAAAATTGGCAGGAATTACTAAAGAAGATATCCCAAACAGAGATATATTTAGAATTAAGGTGAATAAGTGGCAAGTTGACCAAGAGGACAAACCGAAGAAAAAAACTGGAACAACTTGGACAGATGAGAGAAAACAAGCTCATAGCAAAAGAATGAAAGAAATTTGGGCTCAAAGGAACGCCTCTAAGTACTTTGCGTAGTCCTACATGGGCTCATCCGCAATTAAAAATAATAATAATACTAGGTTTATTTTACCTGGCAGAGTTAAGGCCTTAAGGCCTTGTCTGCCACTCAACCAGGTTTTAAAAATACAAAAAAAAAATAGTCTTACATCTAAATTACTTCTTCTTCTTCTTCCTTCCAAGTATTTGGCCAAGGCCTGTTACGATCCTATAGAAAATTTTCCCTCCAGCGTTTCATAGGACGGCCCAGTGATCTTCGTCCTCTTAGTATATAATTATAAACAGCTTTGGGGATCCGATTTGAACTCATTCTTTCTAGATGGTGTTTCAATTTTCCACTTACTTGTGTTTTGCACTCTTTTAACTTTACTGTCTAACCTCTCTTGGTTAACTCTTGTTTTTTCGACCCCGACGCTATTAGGGCATCCCCGGGCTAGGGAGTCTTTACTTTCTTCCATTTCTTCTTTCCTTTATTTTCTTTTCTTCTCCAGAAAAGCCAGACCAGAGGCTATACGATGGCAGCCCCATCACTGGCCTTGCCTTCCTTTGACCAGCAACCAATTGAAGGGACTATTATTATGCTTTCAAGTCTTATACGAGAATTTCCCGGAAGGATCAAACTGACATCAAAATTGCAATAAAATTAAACAATTACATGTTATAAATACAATACAATAATATTCATAATGTATTTTGACTTACTCTAGATTTAACGAATTTAATATATAATTTTACAAGATATATAAAAACACGAGAAAAAAATATGAATGACATAGTATAAATTTAAATCAATAGAGAAAAATTTTATTTACGATACATATTTAAGAAACTGGGGCAATATATGGTCACACGTAGACCTAGGAACAATAATCACAAATAGGAATGAGATGCACAAAGGAATTAAACATGGGCTCAATTCTGGAAATGCGTGCTATTATGCATTGCAGAGACTCTTGATATCCCAACTCCTTTCAAAAAACGTTAAACTGAAAATATATAAAACTGTTATCCTATCAGTTATATTATATGGATGCGAAACATGGACTCTTAATTTAAGGGAGGAAAGGAGAATACGAGTATTTGAGAATTAAGTTTTTACGAAAATTTTCGGACCAAAGAGAGATGAACGGACAGGTGAATGGAGAAAACAACTCAACATTGAGCTACATGGTCTTTATAGGAAGCCAGATATAATAAGAACAGTTAAGTCTCGTAGGTTGCGATGGGCAGGACATGTGGCACGAATGGGAAATTAAAGACGTGCATGGAAGCTTCTTGTACGAAAACCAGAGGGAAAACGCCCAGTTGGTAGAACAAGAATGAGGTGGGAGAATAATATTAACTATGTTTTGAGGGAAGTAGATTATACAGGGAATGATTGGAGAACATTGGCTCAGGATAGGGATAGGGATGTATGGAGAGCTTATGTCCGCGCGGCCATATACCTACGGGTTAGAAAGTGCCAGTGAGTTAGTTATTACCGCACGTAGACACACATGATTAAGTGCGAATGGAAAATAACATCAAAAGGGGGAAATTTTAAATAAAAGTGGGAGAATTCAAACATCTTGGAACAATAATTAAAAACAGGAACGATATGCGGAAATTAAGCGTATGCTCAGCTCTGGAAACGCATGCCATTATGAATTAGAGGGAATCTTGTCATCCCAGATTTTAAAAATATATATCTTAGTTATACATACACATAGTGTTCTGCCCAAGAGCAGTTATTTCACTGCAAACTCAGCATTCTCCAATCTTTCCTTAACTCAGCTTTCCTTTTTGTATCCGCATAAAATAATTTATTATAATATAATATATAATATTGTCTGTTCACCACTGTGGTCTCGGGTAGCGTGCTGCCTTGTCACGCAGCGGGCCCGGGTTCGATCCCTGGTCGGGGCAGTTTTTCTGGGTGAGGTTTTTATCGGAGTTTTGACCGATGAGGCCATTAACCTCCGGATTCGAAAGCATCACGAAGTTAGTAATAAAATAAACATGAACCAACAATTAATACATGCACAGTATATCACCATCATCATCATCAACGAGGAATAAGCCCAATGGCCTGTTCCGATCTCATTATAGGTCGAATTGGTCCTTCCATCTCTTCAATGGTCTTCCCAACATTCTTCTCCCTTTTGGTTTATAAGTATACATTCTTCTTGGTATGCGCTGTTCATTCATTCGTAATACGTGCTGAAGGTAAGCATTTTGATAATATTTTATTCTTTCACAGAGATTAAATATATTAAGTTCTGTTCTTATATATTCGTTTTTCTTTTTATCGGTCCTTTGGTATCCTGCTATTGCTCTCAACATCTTAATTTCAGCAGCCTCTATTTGTTTACTATCTGCCATTGTTAATGTCCAGGTTTTACATCCATAGATAAGAGATGGAACTGCCAATACTTTGTAAAACTTCAAAATAGTTTCTTTCCTAGTCTTATTCAATAAAGTGGGGTTAATTGTGTCACATAGATAAAAACGTTGTATTTTAGTGTGTTTATCTAAATTTCTGTCATTGCCTAAATTACATCCCAAATAATTAAAATTCTGAACTTGGTCTATAATTACATTGTTTATCACTATTTTGTTCTTATTGCACATTTTCCTTTCAGAGCAAATATTTTTGTTTTAGATGTAGATAATCTTAAATTGTATTTTAGAGAGATATTATTTAAAGTATAAAGGAATTGGATGTTAAAACCAAAGTTACAGCAAATATCCA
Organism: Diploptera punctata; assembly: GCA_030220185.1. Lineage (NCBI taxonomy): Eukaryota > Metazoa > Arthropoda > Insecta > Blattodea > Blaberidae > Diploptera > Diploptera punctata. The sequence continues at coordinate 2,432,253 of JASPKZ010000015.1, forward strand.
TCCATAGTAATTCTGCCCGAAGGCAGCTCCTTCACTGCAATCATAGCATTTCCATGCTATGCTTCCAGCTTTACTAGAGAATTGTGAAGGTGTGGTAGCTTCCCGTTGTTTTCCACACCGGTGAAGGATGATAGTGATGATGATGATAATGATAAGGATGATGATGATGGCCATATGATTTCGGGGACCGTTTGGCCTTAAAGTTTTTCTGACATTTGTCTTACAGGTGAGGAAAAATGCCGATAAAAACCTCATCCAGAAAAACTGTCCCGACCGGGGATCGAACCCGGGCCCGCTGCGTGACAAGGCAGCACGCTACCTCGAGACCACAGCGGTGGACACAGCAAATATAAATGTTAATTATTCTAAATTGTTCTAAATGGTTGATTGTATTTATATAAAATAATCATTTTAAACTATCAAACACGGCCTATATTTCATAAACATATTGGCCAAATAAATAATTACTTTTTTTTTGTCACTTTCTTCATGGAACAGTGGTTTGAAGGAGCATAAAAAATATATTGCCGTAAGACTCTAACATCAGTACAATTAACGTTTGAAATCGCTCAAGCTTGTAACAGATGTGTTCCGTTAGAGAACGCTACGGTACTACCAGACTCCGTAATGATTCTCGAGTTCAAAACCCGACAGAACGGAATATAATCTCAAGGAAAGGGCCGAGTAATAGTAATAATAGTAATAGTAATAGTAATAATAATAATAATAATAATAATAATAATAATAATAATAAAAATAATAATAATTAAGGATTTTTTCTACATTACAGTAGTTATCCTTCAGCCCAAATGTATTTTGTTCCGCCACAAATTTCTATCCTCAGCGTCTTCTTCTTTGAGGTCTCTGTTGATCATGTTTCTTCTCACTTCATCCATCCACTGTTCCCTGGGTTTCTCCCTCCTCCTCCTGCCTTCAGCATTCCAATTCAGCATCATTCTTGGGAGTATATTACTATTAATCCTCTTCAGATGTCCATACTATTTCAATCTTAGTTCTTCCATTACTTCTATAATATTATGTTTAACATTCATTATTTCTCTAATTTTCAGGTTCTTATTTCACGATTTTCTTGCTGCCCTTCGCCAAAAATCCATGTCTGTTGTCAATAATTGTTTTGCTTACTGTCTACATAAAGTCCAGGTCTCTGCACCAAACAACATAACACTTTATACTAATGATTTAAATATCAAAGTCTTGGTTTTATTTGTAATATTTTTACTCCATATCAGTGGATTTAACATTCCAATTACTTTTCTTCCTTCGCTAATTCTTTTCTCAATTTCACTATAACTTTTCCCATCTAATTCTAAAATTGATCATAAATATTTGAATTTTTCAACTTTTTTAATTTCCACATTTTCACACTGTAATTTCTCTTCATTCTCTAGTTCTATCGTGAGATATTCGATTTTCTCTCATCTTCATCATCATCATCCGGTATCATGGCAGCTGCCGCCGTCTTCCGGAAACCAAACACCATTCCTCTCTGTCCACCCATTGATCTACCTCCATTCCTCTGATATTCATAGCTGCTTGTAGCCCTTCTAACCAAGTTTTCTTCGGTCTTCCTCTCTTCCTCCTTTCTATAGGGATCCATCCCATAACAATTTTTGGCAATCTTTGCTCTGGCATTCTTTCCTATAATGTCTATGATATCCGGTTCCTCTTGTACACCCATAATTTCCCTTATTTCTTTATTTCGATTTTCTTAATATTTATATTTAAATATTATTATATTATAAACATATAATAATAATATAATAATAATAATAATAATAATAATATAATAATATAATAATAATTATTATTATTATTTTAAAGTATATTGCGTATTGTTTGTTATTGGTTCAACTATAATTGATAAATATGTGTGTGAAATATCAATGGTGCCAAGTGTCATTTTTTTTCTGTAATACAGATTTTTAGTTCTCGATTTAATTTTGGAGACTCAAGAAACAATAAAATCTTGTAGTGAGATCATATATTTACCAATTAAATAAAAATGGAAGTTATGAAGAGAAAATGAGAAATAGAAATAATAAAGGAAAATATGCAATTGCTTGCCTGAGTGGAATATTCTGGGACAAAAATATGTCAAAAATAAAATTAATATATATCATACAATTGTTAAAAGCATCATTACTTACAGAGCAGAACTTTGGCCATTAACAACAAAAACAAATAAGTATATTTTGGCAACGGAAATGGGTTTTATACGAAGGGCAGCAAGAATTTCTAGAAGAGAAAAAACTAGGAACTCAGTTATAAGGGAGAAAATGAAGATTGAAGACACTATTTTAGATTATATTAAAACTCAGCAATTAAAATGGTACAACAACTAAAAATAGAGGAATTAAACTCAACAATAGAGAAATACAGAACAAACTGGAAAGAACACTTGGCAAGGATGACTGAGAATAGAATACCAAAAGCAGCATACAACTATTCACCACGAGGAAGAAGAAGTTTGGGAAGACCAAGGAAAAGATGGAGAGAGCAGCAATTTGGAGCCGGAACAGTCTAGTAAATAAGCCTAAACCGTGCAGAAGAAGAAGAAGAAGACGGAGACGTCCAGCGAATGGAAGAGGATCGGCTACCAAAATGTGTTTTGGAATGGAAACCTGGGGGAAGACGAGGCAGAGGAAGACCTAAAACCTCCTGGAGTCAGGGAATATGTTTATACATGAAGGAGAAACATATACAACCAGGAAATTGGATGGACCGACAAAATTGGCTATTATTTGGAATCGGGCGATAACATAGACAATCAATATATTATCATTATTATTATTAAAGAGATAATTAATAAATCATACAGAATGAAAACAATTTCTAACGCATTAGGGGGTTTCCCAACAATATGGCGATTATTTACTTCAAATTAAAATTATATCAATGATTGCTGAAGAGATTTTCGCGTTACAAACCCTCATTTACGTATACTTCTAGCCCAAAATCCGTATCGAGTTATAACATTTTTTTCAGTATACCGGTGTTTGTGCGGACCTCAATAGATTTTTGTGTTTTAAATAAAATTTCTGTTATTGAACATATAATTTTATTATGAACGCAATCAAAATAGAACAATAACATAGTTCTACAAAAAAATGTTGCCCTGGATATCTCTGGGAATTTCTATGTTTTCGAGTGCACAGTTTACGAATATATTCATAAAAGTGCTGAATGTGCTCTAATAAATTAAGGAAGAAAATCTTATAAAAGGCGTTCCACCGAAGTATAACATGCGTTTTCGACATTTTTCTATCTACTTACGTCGGTGCATACTAATTTTTCAAAAAAAACAATTGGCATTATATATACATTTGTTTTTTTTTTCTTCGTATTTTCCGATTTTTGTAGTGTAAAATTAAAATAAAGATTTTAAAAAAATCAGAGCAAATCTTCCAAAATCATTGATAGTTTCATGAATTGTGAGCATAAATATATCCGAAATTAATCTTATATCAAGGGCAACAAAACCACTGTTGACCAGTGTTATATATTTATATAAATATAGGCCTAATCAAGTAGAAAACTAGCAGACCTTGTTTCAATTAGCTACGATATTTTAATTCGTTGGCATTATCGAACCCGGAGGTTCATAGCCACGCGGACATAAGCTCTAAATACATCCCTATATTCTGTATAATTCACCCTCAAATAATGGTTAATATTATTATCTCATATTATTCTGGACCTATCTACTAAGAGCCTTCCCTCTGGGTTTCCCAAAAGAAATTGCCATTTAGTCCATTGCAAGGATTAGATATCTTCTTCTTCTTTTAGCTCTACGGTCCTCTAAGAAACTTCGCCTCCTTCATAACAACTGCTCATTCTTCTCTATTACTAGCTTTCTGCCTCCATCTTTTCACATTCAATTGTCTTAAGTCTTCCTCAACCTTATCTAACCATCCTAATTTCTGTCTTCCAACCTTTCTTCTTCCTTCTGGTTTCCCTTCTAAAATATTTCTTGCTCCATCCACAACACATGTCCCACCCATTCCAGTCTCTTTTTTCTAATATCTCCTACCAGATCTAAATCCCTATATAATTCTTTCAATTCCTGGTTCGTTCTAATTCTCCATATATCTTGTTCCTGCACTGCTCCATATATCTTCCTTCATATTTTTCTTTCCCATGTATTTAATATGTACTTATCTTTTTCTGAATATGTCCATGTTTCGCTTCCAAACATAACTACCGGTACTGGTTTCAATATCTATATCAATTTACTCAAAAGCTTACTGAAAAAAAAAACATGTTATTAGGGCTATAAATATATAATAATGCAGATAGATCTGTAAAATCAAGAAAATAAATATCCTAGTTCAAGTTCAATATGTTATATTTGAAATGGCAAGTGTTTTTTTTTTTTTTTTTGCCTACGTTTGACTTATCCCAGATTCAGAAGTGGTAGGCCTATATTTAAGATAATTGTTACCGGAAGAAGCATACGATTTAGGGCTTTTCTGACTTCTTCAAATTACTGTTTTCTTTATCAATTCGTGCCATATGCTCCGCCCATCTCAATGTACGAGGCTTAACTGCTCTTTTTATATAATGTAGCTCACTGTAGTCTTCTCCATTCGCCGGTCTGTTCATCTCTCATTGGTTAAAATTGTTCCTAAAATCTTTATTCTGAAATATTTCTCTTTTAAACTAGCAGACCATGTTTCGCATCCATATAATGTAACTGGAAGAATAGCAATATACAGTATACCATATAGGTTAATGTTTTTTCAAAGAAGCTGATATGACAATATTCCCTGAAAATGCATACCGTAATATCACGCGTTTTCAGAGTTGAGCATATATTTAATTTGTTTCTGCACATCGTTCGTGTTTGTAGTTATTGTTTCTAGGGGTTTTAGTTAACCCACTTGTTCAAACTTCCGCTCATTTGTTATTAACTATTTACATTATGTAATGTATTTATACACCTGGTCACGTATTCAGTTTTATTGATATTTAATTCCAATCCCAGTTCTATATGTTACTCAAAAAATACTCCTGGCGCGACAGTCCTAGAAGGCCCTTAGCCTACCATCCGGATACTGGCCTCACATCCACATGTGTCAATCCACAAAGGTAGATGATCATCCTGCCAGTGTAGGGGTGACATGTGGTCAGCATATCGGGTACCCCCATCCGTTATAGCTGGTTTTCTCAACCTGGAGCAGCTACTTATTGTAGCTACCGAAATGCCTCATGATGCTGTGTGGGCACCGGTCCCATACTGGTCGATATACCATGAGAAAATCTCTTCCTCCATGGAGACTTGAACATCGTTAAGACGCGTAGCTCTGTGCCAAGGCTTCCTGCCTTAACCACTCGGCTACGGGGCGGGACATTAGTGTTACTCAACATAATGTATATTTTGGATTTTAGCATTTCCTCGCTATCGCCTAATATTACGTCATTAGCATACTCCTATACCAACATATTATTAATAACATTGAATTGTACACTTTCTTTATCGTCTTGTCATACTCTAATACAACATTAGAACAGAGGATATAATGTTTTTAACCCATTGCCTACCCACGTATTTAGACAAGTTCTAATTAGTATAACTTTTTGTCACATCAACATTCAAAAACATAAATTACTTATTTTCTGTAGAAATAAATGTCAATACACCTAATCAATTAACAAGTTCTTAGTTAGGTATGCGTGAAAAATAAGTTTCAGAAAACAGTAGGTGTAAATAAAACAATTTGATTGTGGGAACACGTGGACCCATTTAGCAGAGGTTTTGAAACATTTTGCTGTCGGGGATACATTCAACAGCCATAATCTGAACGCGCCTCTCCTGTCAATAATGAAAAACGTGAACAAAAAATTGGCTATATGTGTCCCTAAAAGAAAGACCATAAGATGTTTAATTTATTCATTATTATGAAATATATGTGCGAGAAAAAAATGAATATTACATATTCAATAGTAGACGATACAAGATGCAAGCAATTAAATTGGTATGGACATGTAAGACGAATGTAAGAAGAAAACTTGACGAGAAAAACATTGGAATGGTGTCTACCTGGAAGAAGAAGGAAAGGAAGACCTCGAATCTTGTGGATGCAAGAAATAACAACTGGAACGAGAACAAGAGGACTGGAGGAAATGGAGTGGATGGGTAGAGACGAGTGGAGAAGGAAAATAAAATCTAGGCAGCGAAAGATGTGTAAACTTTGAACAATTTGTATGTAAATAAAATATGTGTGACCCATAGTATAAAATACCCCTCTCGGCTGGTAGTAAGACCTGGGCGGCGGGTGACAATAAAAATTACGTATAAGGTGAGAAGTTAAATTGAGTTAATAAAAAATGCATTAATGTTAATATGTGTCATTAAAATTATATTATTTTTATATAAATATATTATTTCTATTATGTGGGACAATATATTCATGTTAAGAGTGCGAAATAGAGGGAAAGGGGAAACTTAATTTTATGACCTGAAGTATTTTTTTATTGTATCTCCAATAATCTTGTATCTTGTAAGCCGTTTTTCCCTTAACAGAGATTTGTGCGCTCTCCCCCTACAGGGAAGAATTTGAACCATACTAATTTAGTTACACTTGTTTTCGTACAGATGTCATTTTGAGTAGTCCGTGGTCAGCGGTCAGCGTTCCGTCTCATACTGACATCTAGGAAACCAAGGTAGTACTAGGATGGGAAAGTTCGGCAAATTTTGCTTAGAGGCCTTTTCATTCAGGCTTAAGGATTTTTACGAGCCTCAAAATCTTCAGACTCGGGACCCACGGCTTAAAGTCCCTCCCGGAGGACTTGCTCCTTGGATTTTTCCGTCCTAAAAAACCCATCGACCCCGGCCGGGTTTGAACCCGCGACCCTCGGGACCAGAGGCAAGGAGCATAACCATTAGTCCACTGCTGCCGACGAATCTCCAATAATACGAACCCTATTTCACCATCCGGTATGTTAGGGTTTTAGTTACTACAGAATTAATTTAGAGTACGGTTACATAATAACGTAATATGAACAAATACATTAATTCAATAATTAACAAACCCAAGAAAAAACTAACTCAAAGTCTCTTAAAAATATGATGGATAAAGTCACACAGCTTTCTATAGCAACACTTCTTACATAAAATATTTGACAAAGACAGTTGAAATCTATTATGGCAATAACCTATTTTTAAATAAATTCATGTCTTTTGGAATCAAATGCGGGGCACTCAAATAACAGATGTGAGATAGTCTGGATGGAGTTTTTGCAAATACAGGTATCTGTACCTATTTTAAATCGTTCCAAATAATGTCCAAATTTACCGTGTCAGTCATAAATTGTGTTAATACAAAATTTGGTGCTACGTATTTGCACTTTATTAGATCAAAACAGTTGGGAAAAAATGTTCTTGTCAAAGCACAATTAATACTGTTTAACCAGAAGTATTACTTCTTTCGATCAACGATTATTTGTTCATACAGAATTAAGTATATGTGTTCCATTCTAAATGTACGAGTATTTATTTACAATCGAGTAGCTGCTACACTCTAATTCAACCCAGGAAGTTACTACAGACCTTATGGACTATGCCAGTGTCCCCATACCTACAGAGGGTAGATGTTGCCAAACCCATAATAACGGTATTTGTTTGTTAAGGAGGGGTGGAGGGGCAAGGTTAGCAGTACTTTTTCCAAATCTATGTATTATACATTTAAAAAACGTAGTTTTCCTTTTACAGCATGCAAACTAGTTTTATAGTAAATATGAGAGTCGACACTTTCACACAGGATAGTACAGATCCACAACAGCTCAGTGACAAGTGGTTTTTTATTTCTTTAAGAGGGGGTGGCTTGGACGGCTACAACTTACAACTATGTAACTGCTGTGTTGCAATCTTCAGTTTTATATAAGAATTTCTCTCAAGAAAATACTGTTAAAATGGCAACCCAGTTCCCTATTACAAACAGGCATTAACTTCCTGAGTTGAATCTGAGTGTAGGTATGCATGATAAATGTTTAGCAAATACCACGTAACACGAAGTTCCGCGCCGTAACCGAGTGGTTAAGGCAGAGCTACGGGCCCACTCAGCATCGTGAGGCATAATGGCAGCTACAATAAGTAGTGATTCCAGTTGAGAAGACCAGCTATAACGGCTTGGGGGACCCAACATGCTAACCACGTGTCACCCTACACTGGCTGGATCATCATCTACCTCTATAATTAACATATGTGGATGTGAGGCCAGCAGTAGGCCAAGGGCCTTCTAGGCCTGTCGCGCCTTGGAGTTTAGTTTAGCTTTACATAACACAAAATCCTCATAAAGGTAGGCCCATCTATATTTGTATTTTCATTTTTCACGACATGTAAAAAAGTGTTTAATGTATTTTGAAATAAATTAGCTCAAAATGCGAAAATTGTACCAAAATTCGATATAAATGTTAAATGGACGATTTGTTCAGTTCTTTTATCTTTTCTTTTTGGAAATTTCAAGAAAAATAACGATATAGACTTCCTAGAAATAATGTTAGATTCTATTGTAAGCCCATGTTTTCCCTTTACAGAGATTTATGCGCTCGCCCCCTACACGGAAGAATTTGAACCATACTAATTTAGTTACACTTGTTTTCGTATAGATGTCATTTTGAGTGGTCCGCGGTCAACGTTCCGCCTCATACAGACATCTAGGAAACCAAGGTAATACTAGGACGGGAAAATTCGGTAAATTTTGCTTAGAGGTATCTTCATTCAGGCTTAAGGATTTTTTACGAGCCTGAAAATCTTCAGACACGGGACCCACGGCTTGTTATATATTAGGCTCAAATACCCAGAGTTTGCCAGAGCAGTTCTGCAATGTATTCGGGCCCTACCAGTAATGTAGGTTGGTGATATATAACTGAGTACATACAATTAAATTGTGACAGAGGAAACCGAAAGACAGAAAAAACGTTAAGATAATTTCTATGATTTCATTCAAATCTTAACAAACTTCAATGACTTAACCGTTAAAATGACAAAACACAAATTTCTTCATCATCATCAACAACAAGGATTAGGCCCAATGGCCTGTTCCGATCTCATTATATGTCGAATTGGTCCTTCCATCTCTTCAATGGTCTTCCCAACATTCTTCTCCCTTTTGATTTATAATTACACATTCTTCTTGGTATGCGCTGTTCATTCATGCGTAATACGTGCTGAAGTTAAGCATTTTGATAATATTTTATTCTTTCACAGAGATTAAATATATTAAGTTCTGTTCTTATATCTTCTTTTTTCTTTTTATCGGTCCTTTGGTATCCTGTTATTGCTCTCAACATCTTCATTTCTGCAGCCTCTATTTGTTTACTATCTGCCTTTGTTAATGTCCAGGTTTCACATACGTAGATAAGAGATGGAACCGCCAATAATTTGTAAAACTTCAAAATAGTTTCTTTTCTAATCTTATTCAATAAAGTGTGTTTAATTGTGCCACATAGATAATTGAATCGTTGTATTTTAGTGTGTTTATCTAAATTTCTGTCATTACAGAAATGACATCCCAAATAATTAAAATTCTGAACTTGGTCTATAATTACATTGTTTATCATTATTTTTGTTCTTATTGCACAGTTTCCTTTCAAAGCAAATATTTTTGTTTTACATAAAGATATTCATAAATTGTATTTTAGAGAGATATTTAAAGTATAAAGGAATTGTTGTAAAGCATTTTCTGATGCTGTCATTATTACTTGATCCTCTGCAAAAAAGCAGAGTTGTCAATACTCTATTTATATTAATTTATTCTTGCCATTCATTTATGACTAGGTACAAGTATAAATTAAATAATACTGGTGACAAAGGACACCCTTGACTTACTCCCTGGTTTATTTCTACGTTTTGTTTACAAATTTCTTCTGTTAGTTATATGAATGTGGCGGACCGCAGTGAAAACGGAATCTTGTATAACTATCATTATTAGGTATATTGTATTAGCCTATAGGACACACATTTAAATGGTTTCTTTTTTGTTCGTTTTCTGCTGATTTATTTAAAAATATTACATTAATTGAAACATCTGATGTATCGAAAAGGATACATTACGAATTTAAGGTTAACTAAATTTATATTATTCTAATTTTGTATCATAAGTAATGCCAGGAGTGATTTCCAAATTATCGAAAAATTTACGACTCACGAAGTGAGGAGTGAATTTATCTAGAGAATTTGGAAATCAAGAGTGGCATTTGTTAGGACTATTTAACTAATAAAATTAAGCTGTTTACTCACAAATCATTATTTAAATATAGTTATTTTCAAATATTTATATATTTAAAAGTAAACGGCGATGTTTGAAAATAAATGAGAAACGATTGGTACGCTTTATCTGCTTCTTTTGTCCATCACTGCAACCAGATCATATTATTTATTGCCAAAGGAACGCAATATTGTAAGAATGCACTCTAGTGGAGAAAAAATGAAACATCAAACTGTAGGCCTATATTAATTCATTTCTGATGTATGATGTAAATATGACAATTATACTTTTCTGGAAAAAATACATTTAAGAAAGTGGAAACAGTGGTTTATTTTTTTGGTGGTATAATCAATTGCTACAAATGATTTTATATTAACTCCCACATGCGCTTTCTGCTGACATCCATGCACTATATGTACAATCTGGTAGCCGTATTTCTTATGGAGTCCGTCACTGCAAAATAATGCTTATGACCTATTCAGAATGTTAAAAAAGGAGATGCTTTCTTTATTATGATAAACTTTAGTTGGTACATTTTTTTAGGGTGATTGGTTGTAAATAAAAAATAATTGAAATGTGATTGGTCATTGACTCCCATTTGGGACATGAGTTAAGTAGTCAGTATAAATGTTTCTTTTCTTTGTCTTATATTTTAATCCGCGTAAATTTGTTTTATTTTTGAGTGTTGTTTTAACCTGTAACTAATTAAGCAAATCACTGGCACTTCCGAATCTAGAGGTTCATGGCATACGGACATAAACTATCCATACATCCCTATCCTAAGCTAATATTGGGTACGGCGCAAAAAGTCGAATAGAGATAATTTTGGTTTTAAAATTAAGCTTAGGAACGTCGAAGATCGAAATTTGAAAATAATTTGCGGACCATCCAGAAACAAAGCTGTAAAATAACAATTTATAAAGCATTATTCCTTATATTACCTGAAGTAAGTTGCTGCCATTGTGGACGTGACGTCAGATTCGATATTCATACGTTAGTCCAGGGTGAAAACATGTTTTCTTCAATACAGATAGGAAAATAGAATAAATATTTTATTGTAATAAAAGTGCATTCCAAAATTACATAGCAAAGAGTTTGAAATTTAATAAAAATCACAACCCCACGTAGAATTTCTTAAGAAAAAATTGTTCAACTGAATCGATTGTCCATAATAATAATCGAAACGTCATCGTACGTATTTCTCGAAAAATGAACAACGGCAAATTAGCCCTTACAAAATAGTCAATAAATAGATCCACTTATTTATAACGTAATCTTCGAAATGTATTAGAATACATGTATAATAACCTAAAAGTTAACCTAACTTATTTAAATTACTCTAACTTGTAAAGTAAATAAATTATACTATATGTGTAAGAAACTAAAAGCTAACCTAATTATGTATAAGAATCAATTACTCTAACCTAGTTTCGTTAGCGATGGTCCGCATCTATGGTGATCCTAAGCTTCATTTTAATACCAAATTTATATAAAAAAGAGGTGTCTGTACAGTAAACTAGTGAAATGTGTATTTTGTAGTGCTTATCAAATGTTATTTTACTGCTTTGTTTCTGGATGGTCCGCAATTTTTGTTTGTTTGTTTGTGTTTTCATGTTTAGTGGTTCTAAGCTTCATTTCAAAACCAAAATTATCTCGAAATTCGGATGTTCACTTTTTGCGCCGTAATCCTAAAATTTTCCAATCACACCTTGTATAATTCACCTCCCTCAAATCATTACTTACTTACTTACTCACTGGCACTATCGAACCCGTAGGTTCATGGCCGCGCGGACATAAGCTATCCATACATCCCTATTCTGAGCTAATGCTTTCCAATCATTCCCTGTATAATCAGCTTGCCAGAAATCATAGTTAATGTTATTCTCCCACCTCATTCTTGGTCTACCAACTGAGCGTATTCCCTCTGGCTTTCCTACAAGAAGCTTCCATGCAAGTCTTTCATTCCCCATACATGCAACATTTCCTGCCCATCGCAGTCTACGAGACTTAACTGTTCTTATTATATCTGGCTTCCTATAAAGACCATGTAGTTCATTGTTATGTAGTCTTCTCCATTCACCTGTCTGTTCACCCTCAAATCATGGTTAATGTTATTCTCCCATCTTATACTTGGCCGATCTACTGGACGCTAAGCATCTCGTTTACCTACAAGCTTCCATGCCCTTCTTTCAATCCCGATTTGAGCCACATGCCTTATCCTGTATACAATACTTAACCATTCTTTTTACATGTGGGTTTCTTAAAGAATATATAAGTCACCGTTAGTTAGTTTTCTCCTGACACCGGTATGTTCGCCTGTATTAAGTCCAAAAATGTTCCTAAGCACTTTATTCTCAAGTACGCGCAATATTTACACCTCTCTTCAAGTAAGAAACATATAACTGGATTAATAACAGTTTTATATTTTTAGTTTAACATTCTTTGAGAGCAGCTGCGATGAAAATGAGTCCTTGTAATGCATAATAGCGTGCGTTTCCACAATGAGCCTATTTTAAATTTATTTCTGCATTTCATTGTTAGCTTCAACAAGTATTCATTTATTAAATTCAGAATTTAATATATGCATTTTTATCTCACTATCAATCTTCGACAAATGTCATTTTAATTGCACATTAAAGTAGTTTCAAAACTCATTATCTGTCATTAGAATTTGTAGCTGTTCATATCAGATATTCATATCCTCGTATAGTCAGGACTGCCCGACTCAAAAGCAGTTTAAAAAGCTCACTAGACAATATAATATATAATCATGTTCCTTGTGCACTTTTATTGTTCCTTGGTATTTTTTAACTTTCTTTGCCAAGCAATTTACTTAATCAAATTATAGGTTGTTATTATTATTATTATTACCTCAATGGGATATTGTGGGATAAAAATATAAGTAATAAAAACAAAATGAATATATATCATACAATTGTTAAAAGCATTGTTACTTATGGAGCAGAACGTTGGCCATTAACAACAAAAACAAATAAGTATCTTTTGGCAACGGAAATGGATTTTATACGAAGGGCAGCAAGAATTTCAAGAAGAGAAAAAATTAGGAAATCAGTTATAAGGGAGAAAATGAAGACTGAAGACACTATTTTAGATTATATTAAAACTCAGCAATTAAGATGGTACGGACTTGTCCAGCGAATGGAAGAGGATCGGCTACCAAAATCTGTTTTGGAATGAAAACCTGAGGGAATACGAGGCAGAGGAAGACCTAAAACCTCCTGGAGTCAGGGAATATGTTTATACATGAAGGAGAAACATCTACAACCAGGAGATTGGATGGACCGACAAAATTAGCTATTAGGAATCGGACGATGTCAAAGACATTAATCAACCGACGATCTATCTATCTATCTATCTATTATTATTATTATTATTATTATATTATTATTAATATTAATTTTTAACCCTGTCAACTATAAGACAGCAACTAAAAGTAGAGGAATTAAACACAACAATAGTGAAATACAGAACAAACTGGAAAGAATACTTAGCAAAGATAACTGAGAACAGAATACCAAAAGCAGCACATAACTATTCACCAAGAGGAAGAAGAAGTTTGGGAAGACTAAAGGAAAATGTACTTCGAGCCGGAATAGGCTAGCAAGAAGCCTGAACCGTGACGGAAGATGAAGAAGATCTTGTCAACTCTATATTGTGCAGCCTACACCTATTACGTATCATTAATCAACATGTAGATAATTCAAAATTCTTATATGTATAATTTAACCTGGTGAAGTGGAAGAGAAGACCTTACGGTCTTAACTCCATCAGGTAAAATAAATAAATAGAATCAATCCCCATTATACGAGATCGTCAAAAACAAGACAGTTGCTGCTACAAACAGTTGGAGTATACATCACCGTACACAACGAGTAGCGGAAGCTCAACCTGCCGAAGATGGAAGATAACTTCCGAAAGCGCTCCAGTTAATGTTATATACAATATTTTAACAAAGTTGAGGACGACGACACCTGCCAACAGGTACATTTTGATTTTTAACTTTCATCATATAAATAAATAGAATATTCATAACAACATGTATGTTTTTCTTCAAAGTGCTATACTTACTCACTGGCACTATCGAACCCGTAAGATCATAGCCGCGCGGACTTAAGCTCTCCATACATCCCTATCCTGAGCTAATGCTTTCCAATCATTCCCTGTATAATCTACTTCCCTCAAATCACAGTTAATGTTATTCTCCCACCTCATTCTTGGTCTACCAACTGGGCGTTTTCCCTCTGGCTTTCCTACATGAAGCTTCCATGGAAGTCTTTCATTCCCCATACGTGCAACATGTCCTGCCCATCGCAGTCTACGAGACTTAACTGTTCTTATTATATCTGGCTTCCTATAAAGAACACGTAATTCATTGTTAAGTAGTCTTCTCCATTCACCTGTCTGTTCATGTCTCTTTGGTCCAAAAATTTTCCTAAGTACTTTATTCTCGAATACTTGTAATCTCCTTTCCTCCCTTAAAGTAAGAGTCCATGTTTGGCACCCATATAATATAACTGGTAGAATAATAGTTTTATATATTTTCAGTTTAACGTTTTCTGAAAGTGCTATAAAATTCAAAATTGTAAATATATAAACGCTACAAAACGTTTATCAAAATCCTAAAATTCTAATTTGAAAGTGCTAAAAATCACCAATGCTAAGAATATGTCACATTTGTTTAAAGTTCTCGCGCTGCCATGGTAAAGTTCGGCACTTGCCGAATGAGGCGCGCCGAAGTTTGAAAACCTCTGCCGTACAGGATGTAATGTAAGTTAAACACGTGGTACTCACCTTGTAAAGATATTGATCAAACATCCGACAAACATCTACATCCGTGCCCATGCAGTACGTGGCCTCCATAGTATCACACAGGCTCCTATTAGTTGAGTTAGAGTACTTAATGGGTTGCTCGTAGTGGTCGCCGTGTTTAATAACAATAAAAACTACCTCTCACACTTCAAAACAATTACTATATACTTCCCCTAAGTTCTTATTACCTTGTAGAATCACCAAAACAGACGAAAAAAGTGGGGCGACAACAATAATTACACACGTAAACACTTATATATGCTTCTAGGACTAAAAACACATTTATTAACACGATTAGCAGGTGTTTTAAAACTTATTTAAAACCTGTAGTATGTTTGTTAGTATCTAAACGGTGAAACAGATTTGTAAACACTGATAATATAGTCTGGTTCATGATTTCTGCTGACAGTTTTCGATGAGGTAAGTTTTTAATAGCGATTTTTTATTGGAGTAAATGCACAACACTTGTCCATTGTTGGATGAGAGGTGATGTTAGGTTCCCGATGACCGCGTGGTTTTTCTACTCCTCCTACAGCAAGTCTGTACGATGATCACGCGGCAACGATGGTGAAGCGAATAGTGAAAACAGAGTCCCGTGATCCACCGCGAGGAGGCAGTAACGCCATTACACCCTATCCCCCCCACTTTTCATAACCGACCGCCCCTACAGTACACATTGTAGAGGCAAAAGAAACTTAGATTCCCTCGCTACTCTCTCTCGCACCCCCTTAAACTGCGCAGTAACTACGTGAAATGAAACTGTCCCGCGCCGATTTCAATCTCCGTATCTGTTCCAAAATAAAAATAAAAAATTAATAACCAAGCAACGGACATATTTTAAATTATATTCCCCCCACCCACCTTTTG
The DNA here is from genome assembly GCA_030220185.1 of Diploptera punctata. Classification (NCBI taxonomy): domain Eukaryota; kingdom Metazoa; phylum Arthropoda; class Insecta; order Blattodea; family Blaberidae; genus Diploptera; species Diploptera punctata. The sequence continues at coordinate 2,448,179 of JASPKZ010000015.1, forward strand.
GTAAGGAATAATAATAATAAAAATGAAAAGAAAAATGGCAGGTCGCTTTTAATTGTATCATTTTCCAATCAGTATAAAAATAGGGGCAAAAAAATCGATGAAACAAAAATGAGTTGCAACAACTAATTTACACAAACTCGCTACCCCCACCACCAGTTACACAGTTCATCAAAAATTCCATTTAAATTCTAATTAATTTTTACCAGAATAAACACATTACATAACAATAGATATTTCTGTGGACGTGCATACATATAGTTTACAATAGGCACTCCACCTTACACTCTATCACAAATATAAATTATATTTCACCAGTCCTAACTTTGGACAAATCCACAAACAAAAATTACAAGCAATAACTGAACAATTTAAGCGAATTCCTCGGTAGCTTTTTGAGTCTGCCAGTTATGTCTTTAAAGCGTGCATGTAAAACCCTTACACTGCGTGAGAAAATTGAAGCCCTTTATAAGAAGGAAAACTGCCAAGACGGAAATGTATTCAAGGAACCATATGTTCCTTCATAGACAGGATTTACTGTATTAAAATAAATATGAAAATCGTGTAAAACTATAACAGTTTTATTTTATTTTATTAATGGATATATTTAAAATCTTCTTCTTCTCCACTAAATGGATTAGGCTAACTGCCTGTTCCGTCATCACAGTGTCTCCTTCCATTTCCTTCTCGGTCTCCCTACGTCCCTCTTTTCTTTACGACCATATTCATAAGCTATTTTTTTTTGGCAGTCTGGTATCTTCCATTCTTCCAATATGTTCAAACCATCTTGTTCTGTATCTGTCCATTCTTTAGTTGATAGCTTACACTTCTAATTATTTTCTTATTTCTTCATTTCTAATTCTGTCTTCTATAGAACATCCTTTTGTTTTCCTAAAAATCTCATTTCGCAACTTTGCATTCTACTAATTATTCTTTGTTCATATAATTAAAATAAAATGTTCAATCATGTAAAGATATACAATGTTTACTTAAATATATAAAACTACGTAATATGCCTAGATATATAGATTAGACTTAGAATAGATTTATTTAGCCTGATGAAGTTAAGGCCATGTGGCCATCTCTTCTATCTCATCTGGTCAAACATATGTTACATTTAAATACAAAAAAAATACAATAATAGTACATACTAAACAATTATCTGGTCAAACTAAACAAGAATAAAAATACCGGCTTAAAATTACAATAAAATTAAATACAATTAAAATTAAACTAATGGAATAATGTATACAGAAAAGAATAAAACTCGAATCTACTGCACACAAAAAGAAAAGAAAAAATATACAAAGAAAGTAATAAACTCTAATGAATTAATCTATCGCTTATGTATGTCCACCGCTGTGGTCTCGAGGTAGCGTACTGCCTTCTCACAAAGCGGGCCCGGGCTCGATTCCCGGTCGGGACAGGTCCTGGATGAGGTTTTCCTCGGGGTTTTTCTTCACCTGCAAGACAAATGTCAGGAAGCTTAGGCCCAACGGTCTCCTAAAATTATCCGGCCATCAACATCATCATCCTTCACCGGAGTGGAAAGCAATGGGAAGCTACCACACCTATATAATTCCCTAGTAAAGCTGCAAAGCATAGCATGAAAATGTTATGATTGCAGTGAAAGACCTGCCCTCGGGCAGAATTACTATGGATGGATGGATGTAAATATATGTAATGTTTTCTGAAATATATAAAATATGTACTAGGCCTACAAATATGAACAAATGTGGAAAAATAAGTGTCTTAAATCATTTCAAATACCCTAATTCATAAACATGTAACGATATTTAAAATGTTATGTAAAACAAATAGTTTATGCATTTACATAGAAATGTTAATTATACTTCTTACATATGTGAATTCTGCCACTTATTCAAAATTTCCTTTATTTGTTATTACCCAGTGGTGTTACAGGGAGTAAACACACCAATCCCATTAACGCATACAACGTCACATTGTATACAGGATTCTCCCGTCCCTGATAGAATGTTTCGCAGCGACTTACTGCATACTACAAATAGCTAAACAAACACTATGTTATACCTTCTAATAATCCTGTATCTACTTTTGAAGCAGTGTGCAAGGTCATAGGCGAGTCCACCTTCCCTCGGTGCGTTCTTAACTTGATGGTGTAGTTAATAAACTCCACCCCCCCCCCCCCCAACCTGCTTGGTTTTTAGTTCTCCATTTACATTACATAAAATATATCTATGTGTAGCAACGAAACGTTAAGCTGAAAATATATAAAACTATTATTCTACCAGTTATACTATATAGATGCGAAACATGGACTTTCACTTTAAGGGAGGAAAGGAGATTGCGAGTATTTGAGAATAAAGTTCTTAGATAAAAATTTGGGGCAAAAAGAGATGGACAGGTGAATGGACAAGATTGCGTAACAGTGAACTACAAGATATTATAGGAACCAGATATAATAAGAATTATTAAGTCTCGTAGACTGCGATGGGCAGGACATGTGGCACGAATGCGAAGTGAACGACGTGAATGGGAGCTTCTTGTAGGAAAACCAGAGGGAAAACGCCCAGTTGGTAGACCAAGAAGATAATAACATTAGCCATGATTTGAGGGAATTAGATTATATAGGGGAATGATTGGAAAACATTAGCTCAGGATAGGGATGTACGGAGAGCTTATGTCCGCGCGTGGGTTCAATAGTGCCACTGAGTTAGTACCAACGAAACAAAATTTTGGGGAAGCTTTAAACAGTGTAGAATCGTATTAAATGTTTCACAGAAAAACGACGAGTGAAATGAACATTTTGACTCTCAGAAAGCTCAGTTTTCACCCAACCAACTGTCGAACCCGTAGGTTCATGACCGCGCAGACATAAGCTCTCCATACATCCCTATCATTAGATAATGTTTTCCAATCATCCCCTGCATTCCATGTTCCTAGGAACATGTCCCTGTGATTGAGCCTTTGGCATGGATTGCCTGAAGTAGTCCCCGCCCGGAGAACCGAATGAGGGACTATTTTACCCCAGTGGAACCCATGTCCGCGTTTCTTGACGGTTGCATTTTTTACGGCGAGAGATTGTCACTCTTTCGACCAAGGTATTTATTTCGTCTGGATTATCGCTTTCGTCCTGTCCGGCATGGGTAACACTTTCGGAAGCAATGCTACCGCTGGTGTAGCTCTCGGGGTTATTTAAGGACGCAAACCACTCCATCACAAGGTAAAGATACCATGGAGGATCACTTTCCATCATCATAGACAAACGTCCTCAAAACATTTAACTTTGTCGATCAATGGATTCTATCTGTATTTTGTCTTTGTTTCACATACAAACAATTGAATAATATGAGAAGTTAGACTTCTGACTGCCTTTTGTCTTTGTTTCTCATACTAACAACTGAAAATATAATGAGAAGTTAGACTTCTGTCTTTTGTTTTTGTTTCACATACAAACAATGGAACAATAAAATGAGAAGTTAGACTTCTGACTGTCTTTTGTCTTTGTTTCATACACAAACAATTGAGTAATCTAATGAGAAGTTAGACTTCTGACTGCATTTTGTCTTTGTTTCACATACAAACAATTGAATAATATAATGAGAAGTTAGACTTCTGACTGTCTTTTCTCTTTGTTTCACATACAAATAATTGAATAATATAATGAGAAGTTAGACTTCTGACTGTCTTTTGTCTTTGTTTCACATACAAATAATTGAATAATATAATGAGAAGTTAGACTTATGACTGTCTTTTGTCTTGGTTTCACATACAAACAATTGAATAATATAATAAGAATTTAGACTTCTGACTGTCTTTTGTCTTGGTTTCACATACAAACAATTGAATAATACGTATAATAAGAAGTTAGACATCTGATTGTCACATACTAACAGTTGAATAATATATTCAGAAGTTAGACTTCTGATTGTTTTTGTCTTTGTTTCGCATACAAACAATTGAATAATATGAGAAGTTAGACTTCTGATTGCCTTTTGTCTTTGTTTCACATACTAACAGTTGAATAATATAATGAGAAGTTAGAATTTTTTCTTGGTTTCACACAGAAACAAAAGAATAATATAAACTATCTGTTTTGCAATCTTAACATTTAGTTCATTCAAATCCATACCCTGATTATTATAATTTTCAGTCGCCAAGAATAACATGTATATTCAGAAGACATATTTTCAATTTAATGAAGGGAACTATTTTTCGCGTACAACGTACGTCGATGTCCATAACCAATGAAAAGCGAGCAGGTCACCTGATTCTCTTGTGATCAGATCACTTTAAGAGCGGAGAGCGTTAGACAAATTTCCTAAACAACTTTGTCGATGATTGAATGCTATCATGCACTGCCTTCGATACTGGGCCAATAACAGGAACAATAATTACGTATAAAAAGTGTTAATACAGTTTATGCAGACGGTTCTTCCTCTATTTTAGTTGAAGATTTAATGCGGTTATTTCATGTCAAAATCATGTGACATCATAATTATGTGGCAGTAACACATGTTACAGGGTTACTCTGTCACGCAATCCAGACTCCATGCACACAAGGGGGGGGAGGTGCGAGCCTATCGTGACCAAAACACACATTCCTACTTTCCACAAGTTTCATTCATGTTTATATAAAGATGCCAGTAAACGGATGCAAAACAATGTTTAACTTAGACAAACCGCCAAGGAAATTCACTGTCTCACATTCGGCGGGCTTAGTTTCGTTCCCCAGTCGCGACAAGTTTCCTGTATGAGGGGTTTTTCTTCACCTTTAAGATAAATGCCAGAAAACTTTAAGAGCTGTACAAAGTGGGGCCATAAAAGGAAACGAGGAAATTATGATAAAAAGAAAAACGAATATATAAGAGCAGAACTTAATATATTTAGTCTCTGTGAAAGAATAAAATACTATTAAAATGCTTACCTTCAGCACGTATTACGAATGAATGAACAGCGCATACCAAGAAGAATGTATAATTATAAACCAAAAGGGAGAAGAATGTTGGGAAGACCATTGAAGAGATGGAAGGACCAATTCGACTTATAATGAGATGGAAACAGGCCATTGGGTTTAACCCTTGTTGTTGATAATGATGATGAGAGGAAATTATGTAAAAGTTCGATGAACTACTCCAGAAATTAATCCGTGTAGGAGGAAAACATGTTAACAAACATGCTGCCTTTTTATCTTTCCCTTCCTTATTATGTTGCCACTTCCTGTTCTCTGTATATGTTCTTTGTCTGACTGGTAGAGAGCTGGCAAATACTGTGGGTTTAATGGTCCGTCATTCTACGCGGTCATTGGCAAAATTACTAATTTGACAACCGTGTTACTATTGGGGTACGTGTAGGAATGGGCTGTCACTTATCTTACATGTTGCCACGTGTGATTTATAGTGAAGCTGGTAACGGAGAGACGACAAATACTGTGATTTTAAATGATCCGACCGCTTGAGCGTTCCGTGCTTAAATTACTAATATGACAACCATGTTAAGATCTTTCACACGTGTTTACGGATTCTCCGCCCACACTTAAAAGTTAAACCATTTCAGTACGTGATCGGATGTACAGTCTTCTCCTACATCCCTTCCATAGATTCAGTAGTACGGCGACACAAGCGCTAAAACTCTTCCCCTCCGCCCGTGCAGAGTTAACTTGGTGGTATAATAGAACCCATTCTGCATCATATACAAAACTACCAGAAACAACTGGAAAGCCCATCTTCAACGAGTGCCATCTCACAGAATTCAAAATCTATGCTTCGTTACTACCCCCAAGGCAAAATAACCGCTGGTACGTCCAAAAAAAAAATGGATCGAAAATTCGACCTTGTGACCGTAACAGGCGACATATTTGCACCAATGATGGTAATACAGTTGATAACTGAGATTTCAGGTACCAATTTTATATTTTAACTTTACAATTGTAATGGACCGTGTAGAAAACATCACCACACAATAATCAACTATAAATAAGGACACGATTTCCAAATCTATCGAATTGGATTACAAAAAACACACTTTCTTAGTAGAGTGTATGAGCACATATAATGAAAATAGGAAGTGTCCTGTCACATCTTAAATTATAACTCCAATTGGAGTATTACGCTGATCAAATTGGCTATAATTTATTATTAAATTCAAGCCACTCTACCAAGATTTTCGGTGGTTTCCCTTGGTGTAAAGACAAATGTCGGAGTGGTCCCCTAGAGCCCACCAGTAAAATACAAAAGTCCAATAATTTTTCAAAATTCTAAATTTTTAAACAGATCAGCTAAATCCGAAAAGTGCCGTTTCTGATTGGAATGTCGATTTGGCTTCCCGCTCTTGCCCTTGTGGGGGTTGGTTCTGCGGCGGTGGCGGTCTTCCTGTTGGAGGCTAGAACACCAACTGGAACTTCAGCGAGGACAGCGTCACCAAGGCTTGTTAATGTCCGACCACTAGATCTTTGACTCTCGATCTCCGCGTCTGGATATTGTTGCCAGTGGATAAATCACTCATCATCAACGAATGAACATATATCAAAAGGGCTAAAGAGGGACAGAAAACAGAAAATAGCTGGAGGTTGGTTTCATGAACCACTGATTCTCTTCCCGGCTGTCGAGGATATATCCAGGAAACTGGAGGGGACGTATATAGGACAGGAAATTCAACTTCCAAATACATAGACGGACGGACGGGCACAGAGCCAGTCTGTAGCCGACATTTGAAGAGTTAGGAGGTCAAAGAGCATGCAGAATCTCCTGAGGATGTCTACCGCAGTAGTAGACGAAACGTCGAGTGCTAATAAAACCAGACCATGGCCATTTAGCCCGAAAGACATAAAATACATGAATCAAAATACCTGCCGTGAAAGTCTACGATTTTACATTTACAATTGTAGGTGGATATGTGACGATAGCACATTTACGTTGAAGGCAGGTGTCTCCAGAGGTTTATGTATAGGGACTCGAACCCGGTTTGTAGTGTATTTTCTTAAACAGGTAGTTACGTGTGCTAACTAATGGCATATATGTACTTGATGGTCAACAGAGTAAAGTGATTGTCATATTATTTGGCTGCACTTAGAGCGGTGTCAGACAAGAGCCTGTAGCAGAGAGAGAGAGATCGATAGAAGCCCCTCTTTCGGCTGGCTGTTGAATTATGTAACTCACGTTTAGCGAATTTAATGGCAGCGACACCAATAAAGCCTATTTAATCTAACTCCAGCAGAAAATGGCGTCCTTATACATAAATAAATATGAATAAGAGTACGGTATATCGATCATTAGATCAGAGAATCTTAATAATGCCTGACAGCCTCCGTTCAATTAGTTCCGGAAAATTATACAAATACATCGGGATTTTTCTTGTAAGTCTATAAAATAATTATCCTAGATTGTGAAGTTTATATCAATTTGTTATTTAAGAATTTTTTAAGATTATCTAGAATTATATTGTTTTTTTAAGTGTTTAATTTATTATAAATGAATTAATTTCCTTCATTGAATGATAATGTTATTTTTAGGGAAAATTAATCAGTGGTGACAGTATAATAATTTAAAAACATACTTTACAAGGGTAATGAAAATACCTGGGACTATAACAAATTTTATTATCTTATCATCTATACTATAGGAACAATCTAGCATTCCCTCCGTGGATGCAAAACTAAAAATCTACAAAACCATAATGAGACCAGTTGATATTTATGGCAGTGAATGCTGGACACTTAGCAGACATAATAAAGAAACACTGAGAATCTTTGAAAGGAAAATCCTGGGACCTATAAATGATGGTGGAGTATGGCGGATAAGATATAACCATGACATCTACAATTTGTATTCAGGCCCAGATATTGTAAATGTTATTAAAATTGCCAGACTGAGATGGGTGGGACATATAATGAGAATGGAGGAGGAGAATACCACTAGAAAGCTTACACTACTGAGACCAGATGGAGGAAGAAGAAGAAGAGGAAGACCTCAGAAAGCTCGGGGTCTGGGGATGGAGAAGGAGGGCGTTGGAAAGAGATGCATGGAAGAGTATCGTAACAGCAGCCAGGGTCCATAAAGGGCTGTAGAGCTAGAAGAAGAAAGGGACTCCTCTTAACATACCTGAAGTAAAAACGAATGTGTATTCTAGGTCTAATTGCTACTTATCTAAATCAAATGTATCAGACGTACTGCAGGTTACTCAAGAACAGACCATAAAAGGAATTCTGAGATTCTCAAAGAATTACAAACAGAATCAGTCATGGAATATGTACAAAAATACAGAAACAACTGGAAATCTCACGTAGGAAGAATGAGCAGAACAAGAATATCACATCAAATCTTAAATTACCAGCCACCAGGCAAGAGATCTTTGGGCAGACCCTTCAACGTTGGACTAAGACCGTAACAGACCACTAGGTCTATCACATGAAAGCAAGAAGAACAAACTAACTTACTTACTCACTGGCACTATCGAACCCGAAGGTTCATGGCCGCGCGGACATAAGCTCTCCATACATCCCTATCCTGAGCTAATGTTTTCCAATCATTCCCTTATAATCTACTTCCCTCAAATCATAGTTAATGTTGTTCTCCCACCTCATTCTTGGTCTACCAACTGGGCGTTTTCCCTCTGGCTTTCCTACAAGAAGTTTCCATGCACGTGTTTCACTCCCCATACGCGCAACATGTCCTGCCCATCGCAGTCTACGAGACTTAACTGTTCTTATTATATCTGGCTTCCTATAAAGACCATGTAGTTCATTGTTATGTAGTCTTCTCCATTCACCTGTCTGTTCATCTTTCTTTGGTAACAAACGGACAAATACAAATCACAGAATTTTATTAAACGTCACTACATTTAACAAATCTTGAAAGAAAAAAGTCACAGAGGAGCTGTGGCAAGTGTCTATACAGATAGCCTATATTACATCGGGATTGGAAAGAAATTTATTATAATTTTGATGTGTGCCGTGTGACGCAGGAAACACACAACGAACTTTAGTGAATTCATAAGTTAATTTAAAGATTTGCTCCACAACCCATTCCCCATAAACTTTTCCTACATTAACCGTTTGTGTTTTAGAAAATATTCGAAAAAGTTTAAGCGAAAAATGCCTTATGGAATGTCAAAATGGATTTAGGAAAGGACGATCTTGTATTGATTCAGCATTTTCTGTTAAACTATTGCTTGAAAAAAGAAGAGAATTCAACTTAGAAACACATTTTGCTTTCATAGATTTTGAAAAAGCATTCGACACAGTCAAGAGATCAAAACTCTTAAATATATTGGAAGACAGAAATATACCAAATTTACTTCGGCAGAACATACAAAATATTTACAAAGACAACACCATAAAGATTAAATTAAATAACAGATTTTCTGAAGATAGGAATTATAAATCGCGGTCTGAGACAAGGCTGCCCCCTATCCCCAACACTCTTTCCGATTTATATCAACGAAGTAATATGTTGCTGGAACAAGAAATATAAATTTGGAATAAGAATATCAGAAAATACAAAATTAAACGCCCTGTTGTTTGCACATGAACATATAATAATTGCAAATTCAGAAGATAATCTGCAGAAAGGTAATTTATGAACTTAACAAAATTACAGAAGAATATGGATTGAAGATATCTACAGAGAAAGCGAAAATGATGGCATTTCATGGTGTAGAATCTGTCAGAAGTAAAATTGTACTTGACAATAAAATTTTGGAGCAGGTAAATAATTTATATATCTAGGATGCAATATCTCATATGAAGAAGAAAAGGATGTAAATGCAAAAATATCTAAATTTTTAAGAATTTTAGGGTTAATAAATTCTATCTTCAAGCCACAGTTAGCCCAAAAACGTTCAAGACTAAAAGTGTATAAAACACTGGGTCTTCCAACTCTTTTGTATGATAGCGAAGTATGGACGTTGAAACAGAAGGATATACAAAGACTTAGAACTGTTGAAATGAGATACCTTCGGAGGACTGCAGGATACACACTACTAGATCACATAAAAATGAAGACATCTTAGAAGAATTACACATGGAACCTTTGGAAAACAATTTTTTTGATTTTAAGTCAAGATGGATGCAACATGTTCATCGAATGGAAGATCACAGGATACCCAAACAAATGTTAAGATATCAACGTGCAGGAAGAAGACCAGGACGTCCACTCAAAAGACTTCTGGATGGTGTTTCTCTCAAGGCCGAAACCGGTCAACAAATGGCCTAAATTCGTGAATGTCCTATGATGATGATGATGAAAATATTCGAAATTGAAGAATTTAAAGAAAACTGTCTGAAAACTAATACCCATTATCTTGATGTCCAATTTTATTTCACTAGCATGTTAGAAACTACAAGAGTAATTAAGATCATAGATTGGATGTGACACTGATGCAGAGAAGGAAATAAACGAGCCAGATGATGTAGCGACGATTAATAAACAACTGAATACCGGTTGTGATTCATCAACATATGCGACGGGTTGACATTAAAAATTCTCATGTGAAAATTATCGCATGTTTAGCCACAAGGCACAATCAAAAGGTATCTATCAACTCACATCTCTTATGAGAAAATATTTAACATGTCCCCAGATAACATGTGTAAATAATACCTATATTAAATAAAATGACAACCGTGTATCTCCCTGAGAAAACAAAATATCCCAAAGGTCTTCCAAAAGCAGTAATTAAAAAAAAAAATCCCACGTAGGATAACCGTTAACTAAGCGAGCCCTCAGAAAGTCGAATTACACTGAGCAATAAAAAAGAAACTTTTTTTGTCTCAGAGAGAAAAACACGTGAGTCTGATAGTATTTTTTCTCCTAAATTCAAATCTGATATCGGGTTTTCTGCATCGCTCAAGGTTTCCGAGAGACAGGAATTTATAATTTCAAACACTGTAATATTATCTACAATCGGAACTACACAATATTCGAACATTCGGACTCACCTAGAAAGTAAGAAATGAAGATTTTCTGCTATATTTCGCCTGTGGAACATCCCTCTTGATGGTCCAACAATAATCGACCAGCATATTAGGATTCCATTTGCCTTGATATATCTTTTCCATAGCTGAAACCGTTTGAGTTAGCTCATTTGGTTTTATTTTACAATGAACAAATGGACGAAAAACGTTTATTTAAAAAATAATAATTTAAATCCATTAATTGAAATTGAAATAAAAAAAACTGTGGGTGATGGAGAAATTTGGAATACATATTTGAAAACACGATAAAAAAACTGCAATAAGTACAACTATTACTACTCATGAGACAAAAATCATGTTGACCACTGTTATCAGAGAATTGGGGGAAGATTCATCGATGGATAGACAGGAACGGCGTTTGGTTTCGGGAACACGGCGGCAGCTGTCATGATACCGGATGATGATGATGATATTATTATTACTATTATCATTATTAAATATAATTTTACTTATCTTGTGGTCATGAAAAGAAAGATTTAGTTTTGGAAGATGGGATGGAATGTATTAAAGGATGTGAAGAATGCAATTACCTGGGGATGAAAATTAACTCAAAATGTACCCAAGAAAATTACATAAAATTCAAAAAGGCAGATCGATAATAACAATGTTAAACGGGGTTTTGTGGGATAAGGATAAAAGAGGAGATACCAAATTACAAATTTATAAATCCATAATTCGAAGCACACTAACATGCGGCGCAGAAACTTAGCAGTTGAAAAAAAATATAGTTTAAAGCTTATGTCTACTGGAATGGATTCTTTAAGGCGCTCAACTATACATTCTAAATTGGGGGGGGGAATCAGAAATATAATCATCAGACAACAAACAAAAGTCCAAAATTCAATATTTGATTTTTGAGATACAGAAAACTAGAATGGTATGGTCATGTACGTAGAATGCCGGAGAAAAAATTGCCCAGACAAGCTTTGGAATGAATTCCACCTGGGAAAGGAAAAAGAGGTCGACATAGATTTAAATTGATGGATGGTGTAAGAAGAGGTAAGAGGGAGACAGGTCTAAAAGAATTTGAATGGGAAGATAGAGAAGAACGGAAAAAGAAGATATTTAAAAGGTTTTGGGCACACGAAGACGTTTTATTACATTGTAAATCTTTTATAAATAAATAAATTATCATTATTAAATATTATTATTATTATCATTATTATTATTATTATTATATTATTATTATTATTATTATTATTATTATTATTATTATTATTGAATGGCTGCCCTGCGGTGAAGAGGGATCTTCAAAGGCTATGGGAAGAAAGCTCAAACAAAATTTTCTGGTCCTCCAGCTTGGGTGTTAATGCGATGGGCTAAATCACCGTTTACTGGAAAAAATAAATGAAATGTTAAAAAACCCAATGATTTACAGCCGGACAGATTTAAAAATGTACGGAAACTGTTACGGAAACGGACAATGAAAATTGGAACATGGAACATACAGGGATTAGGAAATAAATTTGGATAGATATGTAAAGAATTAGAGAATAGATATATTGGAGAAGATCTGCTAGGATATCAAGGAAGTTATAAAAGAGAACATGAATGGACAAAACTCAATTTTAGAATTTATCCAAGAAAAGCAACTAAAATGGTACGGATATATTAGGCGAATGGAGGATGAAAAGATTACCGAAGAGAATAATGGAATGGACACCATCAGGAACGAGAAGAAAAGGACACCAAATCTCACGTGGATCTAAGGGATTAGAGAAACTTTGAAGGACTGGGAAATAGAGGAAGAAATGTGTTATAATAGATACGGATGTGTTGGCGATATTTCAGATAGATCAATTAAAAGCAATGATAAATATTACGTCATACAAAGCATTATGTACTGAATAGATGATATTACAGGACTATTGATATCTGACCGGAGTGGGGACTGTTATTTAACCGGAGGTAATTTGTCGAGAACAGTGATGTCGCCCAGAGTGTAGACATGCCCGCACAGCGCCGGTATGAGAGTAGTTGCCGACACGACACGGCGACAAGACAAATTTGGATTACTGTTTTACAGGTAATAGCTAGAGATAATGTACTTGTTGCAAATAACAATACTCTACAGAGTGCAGTATACAACGTGCCCCTCGACAATTACACAGATAATGGTGGGTTGCAAGAACATATATTTTCGTCCATCAGATGTTAATTATTCTCCAATAAAAAATAAAAAAGGTTTAAGAATTTTCATTAGTGCTAATAGGCCACTAAACGTTATAAATACGAGTATAAATGACCTCAAATACAAACGTATTAGCTCCTCCATTAGATTTCCACTTTATATGCAATTCGCTATAACAAGCGCTCTCTTTATAGGTACTTTTACATCCCCCACACCATGTAGGCCACCCCCAAGACAACATGAACATTTAAGACAAGGCACACGATTCCCTAACACATTCATCCTAAACATGGCGTATATGATATGGATATTGCTGGTTTGGACTCTTCCTTTAAGGAAGTATTTGAGGATAAAGTACTTAGCAAATTTTTTGGAGCAAAGAGAGATGCACAGACAGGTGAATGGAGAAGACTACTAAACGATGAACCACATGGTCTTTATAGGAAGCCAGATATAATAAGAACAGTTAAGTCTCGTAGACTGCGATGGGTAGGACATGTGGCACATATGGGGAATGAAAGACGTGCAAGGAAGCTTCTTGTAGGAAAACCAGAGGGAAAACGCCCAGTTGGTAGACCAAGAATAAGGTGGGAGAATAGCATTAACTATGATTAGAGGCAAGCAGATTATACAGGGAATGATTGGAAAGCATTAGCTCAGGATAGGGATGTATGGAGAGCTTATGTCCGCGAGGCCTTGAACCTACGGGTTCGATAGTGCCAGTAAGTAACTAAGTAATGATCGTTAGAGAAGAATGGAAAGAGACCGACTTCCAAAACTGCCTCTAATTCCCAGGGCCGCGGGTTCAAAACCTGCTGGAGTTGATGGATTTTTTTAGGATGGAAAAATCCAAGGAGCAAGTCCTCTAGGAGGGACGTTAGGCCGTGGGTGCCGAGTCTGAAGATTTTCAGGCTCGTTAAAGATTCTTAAGCCTGAATAAAACGGCTTCTAAGCAAAATTTACCGACCTTAACGTCTTGGTAATACCTCGGTTGTCTGTAAGATGTCACATTGGATCTGCGCGTTGACCGCATAACATCTATGAGCAAATAAGATAATTAAAAATTAACTTGGTCTAGTAACTCCTTACAAAGGAGAGGCTATGGCTCAACAATGGGCTGCGATATTACAGATAGATAGATGTGTTAATCACATAGATGGATGGCCTACAGCAAGTATAAGAGGTGGCTGTGGTCAGCATACCGTACCCCTTTCAATTACACTGAGCAAATTTTTTTGTTGTCTCATAAAGAAAAATATGTGATTCTGATAGTATTTTTTCTCCTGAATTCAAAAATGATCTCGATTTTTCTCCATCACGCAAGGTTTCCGAGAGACAGGAATTTATAATTTCAGACAATTTAATATTTTCCAATATTCAGACATTCGGACTCGCCTAGAAAGTAAGAAACGCAGATTTTCTGCTATATTTCGCCTGTCGAGCATCCTTCTTGATGGTCCAACAATAATCCACCAGCATATTAGGATTCCATTTGCCTTGATATCTCTTTTCCATAGCTGAAACAATTTGAGTTAGCTCATTTGGTTTTATTTTACAATGGACAAATAGACGAAAAAACGTTTATTAAAGAAATAATTATTTAAATCCATTAATTGAAATGGAAATAAAAAAACTGTGGGTCATGGAGAAATTCCGAATACATATTTGAAAACACAATAAAAAAGTGCATGGTACTCATGAGACAAAACTCATGTTGACCAGTGTTATCGTTGATTTCCTCAACGTGGAGCCGTTACTTACTGTAACAATTCAATTTCCTCATGATGCTAGGATTGGGCCTCGGTCCCAAACTGGCCGATATTGAATGAGAAAATATATTCCCCCCTGGGAACTCGAACCAGCTCAAGTCCCGGCACCAAAGCATGATGCCTTAAACCGCTCGGTTAACTGCGCGGGAAATTTTATAATATACTGCCAATAAAATTAATATTTTTGAATAGATTTAAATTTTAAAAGAATCCTAAAACGGAGACTGTTAAACGAAAATTTGCCAATCGACACTGACTCCCTCTACAGACTCCCCGTACGGTACTTGAGAATAAATACTGACGATGGATGACAGTCCGAAAGGACTACGCAATTAACTTGAAGCACGTCCTTGACATTGTGGACTCTACTACATATTAAAAACCCCATGATAACATAACGAAAAATTTCTTCTATAACACTGGTCAACATTGTCTCATGAGTACCAATAGTTGTATTTAATGCAGTTTTTTATCGTGTTTTCAAATATGTATTCGGAATTTCTCATCACCCACAGTTTTTTTATTTCAATTTCAATTAATATATTTAAATAATTATTTCTTTAATAAACTTTTTTTCGTCCATTTGTCCATTGTAAAATAAAACCAAATGAGCTAACTCAAATGGTTTCAGCTATGGAAAAGAGATATCAAGGCAAATTGAATCCTAATATGCTGGTGGATTATTGTTGGACCATCAAGAAGGATGCTCCACAGGCGATATATAGCAGAAAATCGTCATTTCTTACTTTCTAGGTGAGTCCGAATGTTCGAATATTGTGTAGTTACGAATGCAGAAAATATGAAAGTGTTTGAAATTATAAATTCCTGTCTCTCGGAAACCTTGCCTGGTGGTGAAAACCCGACATCATATTTGAATTCAGGAGAAAAATACTATCAGAATCACATATTTTTCTTTCTGAGACAAAAAAAAAGTTTATTTATTGTTGCTCAGTGTTATACAGGGATGTAAAAAGTATTAAAATTTATTAAAACGCAACAAAATGTAGATGCTTTGCTTACCTTAATATTCCTGAGTTCGATACTAGGACTTCAAGTTATTGTCTGCAATTCCAACCTGTAACAGAATACATTCTCTAAGTTATATTAGGTTATAAAGATTAGGCATATATATACAGGGCGTTTCAGAATAAGTATTACAGACTTCTATGGCTTGTAAAGGGGGACTTAGTAGATAAAGTTTTGATAATGAACCCTTGTCCGGAAACGTACAATTTCAATGTAAAATAAGTTTGAAGATAAAACACAATGGGCTGATATCGTGTGTCTTGTGTTTCAGAATAAGTATTACAGACTTCTAGGGGTTGTACTATACCTGTCGAGTCGGAGGAAGATCTTCTTGCATGAATTCTGGCGGCAGTACAAATTATTGAACACACAGTAAGTCTTGTGGGGCGCGTGTGTATGAAAACATGCGTCGCAGATACACTTTGTGCAACAAACAACAGGGTCGCCACGTGGAACCACACTTGTAGTACAGCCCCTAGAAGACTGTAATACTTATTCAGAAACACAAGACACTCGATATCAGCCCATTTTTTTCCGATCTTCAAACCAATTTTACATGGAAATGGTAAGTTTGCGGACATGGGTTCCTCATCAAAACGTTATCTACTTAACTGAATGCTATAAGCCTAGATCTTTTTCCCTTTGTTTTTAACTCGTGATCACTAATTATTTTTACCTTGATGTTCCAACTCCTTTCAAAAACGTTAAACTGAAACTATATAAAACTATTATTCTATAGTTATATGAATGCGAAACATGGACTCTTACTTTAAGGGAGGAAATGAGATTACGAGTGTTTGACAATAAAGTTCATAGGACAAATTTTGGACCAAGGAGAGAAGAACAGACAGATGAATGGAGAAGACTACATAACAGTGAACTACATGGTCTTTATAGGAAGCCAGATATAACAAGAACAGTTAAGTCTCGTAAACTGCGATGGGCAGGACATGTGGCACGAATAGAGAATGAAAGACGTGCATGGAAGCTTCTTGTAGGAAAACCAGAGGGAAAACGCCCAGTTGGTAGACCAAGTATGAGGTGGGAGAATAACATTAACTATGATTTGAGGGAAGTAGATTATACAGGGAATGATTGAAACCATTAGCGCAGAATAGGGATGTATGGAGAACTTACGTCCGCGCGGCCATGAACCTACAGATTCAACAGTGCCAGTGAGTTAGTGAGTTATCAATTATACTAGGTCCTATTATTTTCACAATTCAATTTAAATTTTGATAGGGGGTGTAGATTCATAGAAGCTACTAGAACAAATCAATTATTCAATTGTAATTGCTGTATTATTAAATCATATAGACAAACAGTAAGTTTATTAAGTCTCTTTAAAGGCGTTTTGTTGGGAGAATGAAGAGAGTAGGGCTAGACGGGGTGAGAATTGACCACGGGGGATGAAGCACGCGACCTCAGTTCTGCGTCTGACCACCCGCCCGCTCGCTCGCCATCTGTAGTACCCACGTGGCTGCTGCACCACGTGCATTTCCCACATCACTCTATTATTCACAATCACTGACTATCACTCTATTTTCTAATTATTTACAAATATCAAATTATTTTTTGCCGTGGCATTACAATGATGACATAGCAGTAATTCTAGGCCTATATATACAGGGCTATTCAGAAAGAAGGAACTCACTTCAAACATTTATTTCTTCCAAAATACAAAAAGTATTACCCATCCAAGTGTTTTGCGCAGCCGAAAAATATGTTAACTAACAAACTATCTTTCTCTTTTCTCTACCTTACTGTGTTACCACTTCCTGTCCTTTGTATTATGTTGTTTGATTGGCAGATAGTGAGAGAGCTGACAAATACTATGTATTTTAATGATCCGTTGTTCTGCGCGGTCAGTGGCAGAATGACTAACCCTGTTAGTTTTGGGGTTACGTCTAGGAATGAGTTATCCCTCCCTTGCCCTTCTCATTACTTGTTGCCACTTGTGATTTATTGTGAGGCTGGTAACAGAGAGACGACAAATACTGTGATTTTAAATGATCCGACCGCTTGAGCGTTCAGTGCTTAAATGACTAATTTGACAACCATGTTAAGAACTTTCACATGTGTATAGAGATTCTCCCCCCAACATTTGAAGTTGAAAATTTTTCAATACGTGATCGGATGTACACCCTTAAGGTACGTACACACTTGCGCGCCGCGCTCGATGTTCGTCAGATTTGGACGGGGTTTTAAGGTGCGCGCGCGCGGCGCACCACGATCCACTCATTGTCTGTTTTTTCCACGAACACTTTGATGGTTCGCTGTTTAGATTTGGACGGGTACTTGAGAGGTTTGTTGTTTTCGGCGCGCACCTTATTAGTATTTGAGTATGGAGTGGTCAGAGGGAAACATGTTAAAACTTATTATACTTTTTTGAAATTATTTTTCACTGAAAGTAATTAATATTATAATTACAAAGAAATAAATGTTATCTCAGTCAAAACATAAATTTATTGTGTCGACGTTTCAATCTCCTTATGTGAGATAATTTTCAAGACATGTAAATTTATAAACAACTCTGTATTGAAAATGATCTCACATAAGGAGATTGAAACGTCGACACAATAAATTTATGTTTTGACTGAGATAACGTTTATTTCTTTGTAATTATAATGTTAAAACTTATTGATCTTTATAGAAACAAACAATTATTGTGGGATCCTCAACATAAGGATCATTTTAAAAAAATCATTGAAAGGAGATGCCGGGAGGGAAATAGGAGATAAAATGGATATATCTCCGGATACATGCAGGAAGAAGATAATTACTTTACTTTCTTCTACCGGCGAGAGAAAAGTAAAATATTGTTATATTGTTGACACATAACTTAGCATTGTTGGTTTAGCGCTACAATAAATAGTGAAGATCGTCAGATCAATTTGCACGTTGATGTCTATCGATATTTTTTAATCTAAGGAATAAAAAAAAGTGATTTCACAATATTGTTACAGGATGCCTGTTTTTTTTTTCAGTGTCATGTGTGTTTTTTTCGTGTGTACTAAACACGTTCATTTCATAATGTTATATATGAGGTATCACAAAACAATAGAATACATAAACACATACCAGTAATAAGCGTATTGTGTAAGATGACCAGACTTTCCGATTTTGGCGGGACAGTCCCGATTTTTAACAATTTGTCCCGCGTCCCGCGGTAAAAAAAGTCCCGATTTTTGGGAAAGAATGCACGACAAGCTAGGGAACGGCGGGAGAACGGAAAGGGAATATACGGTTTTTGGCGCCCATGTAGTTATTTCGCCAGGATATCAGTTTTATATTATTTTTGTTAATTTTATAATGTTAAACTTTAATAATAACAAATCATTGTTGACAACTGCTTATCAAAGTTTACATTGTTGATTCGACCACCATTGTTTGGTAAATAAAGTGTGGACATAAAAAAATCGCAATTGAGTGTTAAGACATTGAAAGTTATTTTGTGTGTGAAATATAATTTAACAAATTCTTGTGAAAAAATTCATGACCTTTTAAACAACGACAGCAATCTACTTAAAAAAATCACTCAAATGAGAAATATACCAAAGAATAAAATAATACTGGTACTATACATAATTTTGCAATGTATTGCATTTGTAAATTATACTTATGTTGATATTAAAATTAATATATTCTAATACTATTTTCGCGTTCTAACATTTTTTTTGTTGCTCCAAAGAGTATATTTACATTTTATAATCTATAGAATCAAATAAGACCAACATTTTTTTTTTTCATATTTCATAATATTTTGGCGAAATGTTCATATTTTAGTAAAAATTTAATACCAATTTTTTAAAAATAAAATTTCAATAATTGGTTAAAAACATTTCTGAAGTGATTGTAGTTTTGAAATTATTTGACAATGTATAATAATAATAATAATAATAATAATAATAATAATAATAATAATAATAATAATAATACTTACTTACTCACTGGCACTATCGAGCCCGTAGGTTCATGGCCGCGCGGACATAAGCTCTCCATACATCCCTATCCTGAGCCAATGCCTTCCAATCATTTCCTGTATAATCCACCTCCCTCAAATCATAGTTAATGTTGTTCTCCCACCTCATTCTTGGTCTACCAACTGGGCGTTTTCCTTCTGGCTTTCCTACAATAAGTTTCCATGCACGTCTTTCATTCCTCATACGCGCAACATGTCCTGCCCATCGCAGTCTACGGGACTTAACTGTTCTTATTATATCTGGCTTCCTATAAAGACCATGTAGTTCACTGTTATGTAGTCTTCTCCATTCACCTGTCTGTTCATCTCTCTTTGGTCCAAAAATTTTCCTAAGAACTTTATTCTCAAATACTCGTAATCTCCTTTCCTCCCTTAAAGTAAGAGTCCATGTTTCGCACCCATATAATATAACTGGTAGAATAATAGTTTTTATATTTTCAGCTTAACGTTTTTTGAAAGGAGTTGGGACATCAAAAGTCTCTGCAATGCATAATAGCATGCATTTCCAGAATTGAGCCTATGTTTAATTTCTTTGTGCATCTCATTCCTATTTGTGATTATTGTTCCTAGGTATTTGAATTCAGCCAATTCCTCAAAATTTCCCCCATTTGTCATTAGCTGTCCATTTCCATTAATTAATGTATTTTCTATACGTGTGACCATATATTTAGTTTTACTGATATTTACTTCCAGTCCTAATTTCTTAGTGTTACTCAATAGTGTGTGCGTGTTGGCCTTTAGTATCTCCTCGCTATCGGCCAGTAGTACCACATCATCAGCATAAACTAACAGCTTATTAATACCATTCAGTTGTAAGCCTTCCTTATTCTCTAAAGATGTAATGGCATGCTCTAGTACAAAATTAAATAGTAGAGGAGATAGTGCATCTCCTTGCTTCAACCCATTCTGGATTTCAAATGTGTCTGAAAACTGTTTGCCTACACGCACCCTACTCGTTGAGCCATTTAGACACATTCGTATAAGTCTAACTAACTTTTTGGGAATTCCGAACTCCAGCAGGATACTATATAACTTCTCCCTCTTAATTGAATCATATGCTTTTTTTGAAGTCTACATATAGTTGATGTACAGTACCATTATATTCCATTTCTTTTCTAAAATCTGTCTTTATACTAAAAATCTGATCTGTTGTAGACCTGTTTCTTCTAAATGCACATTGATGATCTCCTAGAATGTCATCAATATAGGGAGCAAGTCTGCTTACTAATATATTTGTTAGAATTTTGTACGAAGTTGAAAGTAATGAGATGCCCCTATAGTTGTTGCAATCAGTTTTATCTCCTTTCTTATAAATTGGTACGATAATTGATTCCTTCCATTCATCTGGAAGAGCTTCTTTTTCCTCTTTTTTCCCAAATCATACTAGAGCAACCAGCGTATTCTTGTCCATTCAATTTTTTTCCCCCTGATTTTATCAGTTCTGCTGGGATCTCATCTGAACCTGATGCTTTATACATCTTCAATTTTTCAATTGCCATTTCAACCTCTAATGCACTTGGCTCTGCGACAGCATTTCTGCTGTCTGTAACTTATCCTCCTCAATGTCCTGTTCTGTATGTACATTTAATAGCTGATTAAAATAACTTTTCCATCTATTTAATATACTCTTGGAATCTGCAATCATATCCCCATTTTCATTCCGAATTATGTTTGTTCTAGCCTGAAACCCTTTCTTCTCTATACTAATTCCCTGATATAATTATCTAATGTTCCTATTTTTTGCATTCATTTCAAGATCATTATCTCTCTCTCAAATATTCCCTCTTTTTACTCTTTAGTAACTTGGTGGTTTCCCGTCTAACACTACCCAATTGCTCTAAATTTACCTCATTTGGCTCGTGTAACCATTTCATTTTTGCTAGCTTTCTTTTCTTTACAATGTCGGCACATTCCTCATCAAACCATTTCTTGTTTGCCTCTTTTTTAAACAACCAATGCTTTCTGATGCTGACAATTTAATAGTATCTCTTATAGCCTCCCATTCTTTATTTATATCAGTTTCGTCTTCGTTTGCCACATTGTCATCTGAAGATTCCAGTACTTCAAATCTATTAGCAATTTTGATTTGGTATTCTTGCCGCATTTCATCATTTTTCAAGTTTTTAAATTCATATTTTACTGAATCATCTTTAGCGTTTGTTCCTCTCATAAGCGATAGCCGTTGTCTGATTTTCACCCTGACCAGATGATGATCTGAATTGCAGTCTGTCCCTCTAACTGATCTAACATCAATGATGCTACTGTGCCAGCGTTTATCCACTAATACATGATCTATCTGGTTCCGAGTTTCTCCATCTGGGGACGTCCAGGTGTAATAATAATAATAATAATAATAATAATAATAATAATAATAATAATAATAATAATAATAGCTTTATTTTACCTGGCAGAGTTAAGGCCTTAAAGCCTTGTCTACCACTCAACCAGGTCGTCTACCACTCAACCACGTATACACGTAAAAATTACTCAGTATCCTATCCAGAACAAAATAAATAATTTTGATAAAAGAAAATAATTGAATTAGGAGACATGGAATGACCAAGTGTAGGCTTCGTCTCTACAAAATGTCTACTGAAGGTTTGTGGTTTTCCTATGGATCGCAGGAGGTTCGTTGAAATTAATAATTTCGACGAACATAACACGCGCCGCGCGCGCGCCGTTCGTGTTCGCGGCGCGCATAAGTGTACGTACCTTTAGACAAAAAAAAAATAGTCATCTCTTGATTCTGTCAACCGATCGGGGAACTTCGTGAGCACTCGCAGAAGCCTTATTCACATTAACACGTTTTCTGTAATTGTACTGTGGTGTTTGCTAGTTAACGTAGTGCGCACTCAAGTAACATAAAAGAGAGAGCTTGCCTTTGTGTGTTTCCGTGGTCGAGAGGTTTAACACACAACATCAGCGTTCGTAACCTCACGGGTTCGATTCCCGTTTTACTTTTTTTTACTGAATGTTAGGATAGCATTTCGCCTGTAATAGCTATAATTTCATATTTAATTTTATATTTGAGTTTTATGGCTTTAATGCACACACAAAACACATAAATGAAAACCTTCTAATAATTAAATGAAAGAAAATAATATCTTCTAAAATGGAAACTTTAACAAAAACAAAATCAATATCGGGTGTATGAATCCTCAGCATCTATTGCCGCCCTCAATCTGCGGAGCATTGATGCAATCAAATTTCTACAGGCACGTGGACGATCGGCTAGAGCATCCCAGGCGTCTTGAATTTGTGCCCATAAGCCATCTTTCGTTTTTCGTGCATCTGCAGGCCAATTAGAGTTCATCTCTATTTTCATCTTAGCCCATACATTTTCGATTGGATTCAACCTGGTGAACAGCGAAATTTGATTTGCCTTCTCCTTTAACAATGAAATCAAATTTCGCTAAACATATTTCAGAAAGCGGCCACAGTTTCAACAATATCGATAATACAATGTAAATTATACACAGAGAAAACAACAGACACAAAATTAACATTTTACAAGAAATCGAAATTATCAAGAAGGCCAAGAATACAAATATTCTCAACGAAAATGTGCCTAATAAGCAAAACCCTCTATTAGACATACAGTTAATTCAATACTACTACAACAACTCCAGAAGATGTAGCATGCATCGAAAGGCCTAGAGTGAAATCAACGAAAATTTTAGATAGTTGAGGAAGACGGTAGTATACAAGATAAAAATAAATAATAGTTTAAACAAACTAAAACAACACGCTTTATTAGAAAACCGAACTAAAAAAATGAAAAATAATTTTATTTTCCAAAACGCTTGGGATAAAATTAAAGTGGTCAACAAAAAAATAATCTCCAACACATCTAGAATAAAACTAGAGTTATCTACAAAAACAATAATTTTAATATCAAAAGCGTGGGGTGCTCTATATCAATTAACACTTATATTTGATAATAAACAGATATTGGTAAAAGTAAAGTCTCTAAGAAGAAAACGTAAAAACCATAAAAGCACCCAACGCTTTTGATGGTAAAATTTTTTTTTGTAGATAACTCTAGTTTTATTCTAGATGTGTTAGAGATGATTTTTTTGTTGACCACTTTAATTTTTTTCCCCAAGCGTGTTGGAAATTAAAATTATTTTTAATTTTTTAGTTCGGTTTTCTAATAAAGCGTGTTGTTTTAGTTTTTTAAACTATTATTTATTTTTTATTTTTTAGTTTGGTTTTCTAATAAAGCGTGTTGTTTCAGTTTTTTAAACTATTTTTTTTTTATTTTTAGTTTAATTGATTGTCATAAACCGGAATCCCATGAAAATTTAATTGCTTAATACTTTTCTAAAAAAACCTCCGGCCCGGATTTGAACCAGCGACCTATTGATTGCTGAAATTATATACCACTACAGTCCACCGCTCTACTAACTGAGCTCTTACAACGATTGACTAAAAAGTCGATAAGTCCGCAACCTATTACACAGGTTTTTATTTTTTTGATTTTCCGATGATTCTGGCCAGGATTTTAGAAAAAAAATGAAATTATTGTATTGTCATGGGTCCTTTACAAGTATACAAAGTTTCAAGTCGATCCAATGTTTTTAAGTGGATGAAAATCGTGTTCAAAGATTCCGTTACATAGATACAGGTTCGTTACATAGACAGATACAGGCGAAGCTAATATAAAGCGTGTAAAAATATATCATTTAACATTGTTATAACCTCAACGTATAAACAAATTATGAACTTAAAAGGTATAGATTAATTAAAATGTCCAAATAAAATGTATTTAATTCATAAAACGTTTTAATACAAATATCACGAAAAAAAACTGCGAACCTGTAATCTTCATTAACAGAAACAGAGACCGCATGCTTTACAGCTGAGCTATCGGGATACGTAGAAGAGTCTTGAGTTCATGCCACATAACACACTACCTCAGGGACTGCACAATTATGACTAGTTTCCTAGTTTGAACCCAGCGCTGTGCCGAGTTTGACTTAGAAGAAATGTGCGTTCAAGAGATGACTCATTTTTTCTATCGAAGGGTGTACAGTTTTCTCCTACATCCCTTCCACAGATTCAGTAGATCGGCGACACTAGCGCTAAAACTTTTTCCCTCCGCCCGTGAACAGTTAACTTGGATGTGTAATAAAAATACAATTCCAACGTTCCTGGAAAGAGAAAATATCAAATTTCACTATTTTCTGCATTCAATGTGAGCATCATGTGTTACACGACAAATATCAAAACACTGGCTCATTTCTTGCCACACATGAATCAGCTGGTCTCTAGTTATCGAATTCACAGCTTCAACAATTCCATGTCGCAGATTTTCAAGAATGTCAGGCATAGGGAGGATAAAAACACGGTCATTAACGTAACGCCACAGATAAAAATAACACGGTATTAGGTCTGGTAACCTGGGAGACCACCGGCGCGGCGAGGAAGCTGATCTTCCGCTCCTCCTCTTCCAAACCAACAGCGCCAATGCAACCGCGATCGCAACTTCAAGCAACAGCCAATGCGGCCGTGATCGGACCTTCAAATTTTTCTCTTTGCAGGAACCATGGAATTGTGTTTCTATTTTTTGTAATTTGGAAGAAGTAAATGTTTGAAGTCTGTTCCTTCTTTCTGTATAGCCCAGTACGATAAATGTTACAATATTGCCTGTCGGTGGAAATGTTTTTAACATCTTTCGAAAGATATTAGTTCAGATTTTAGTAGCTTTTTGCACAGATAGAAAGGGTAGGTTCGGACAATTTGGGTAAAAAACAGCCCTTTATAAGTTCAGAGGCTCGTACTACATCAAGATCATAGTTTGCAGTCACTTATTAATATGATAGGACCGTGACATTCTAGAAAGAATAAATACTATTTTTAATGTATAAACCCATAACTAAATAATTCACTGCCACTATCGAAATCGTAGGTTCATTGCCGCGCAGACATAAGCTCTCCATACATCCCTGTCCTGAGTTACTCTACTTCCCTCAAATCATAGTTAATGTTATTCTCCCACCTGATTCTTGGTCTACCAACTGGGGTCTTTCCCTCTGGTTTTCCTACAAGAAGTTTCCATTCCCGTATTTCATTCCCCATTCGTGCCACATGCCCTGACCATGCAGTCTACGAGACTTAACTGTTCTTATATCTCACACCTGTAATGAAATATAGGGAAAGCTTAGTATACAAGTATTCTCCGAATACTATTTGGGCCTTAATAGTCATTCTATCATAGCGGTTCCCAACCTTTCTCGACTCGCGAACCCCTTCCACACCGATCTATGTTGGGTGAACCACTGACCTTTAAATAAACGTACAGTAGACATGCATAAAATTTAATTCCAAGCAAAATGTTTAATTACCTTAAATTAACTTAAGCCTTAACGGTTAAAACCTAAAGTTACTCTACTTATGGCTTAAAAGTTACACAACGTGTAGGCCTAGTTGTAGCGAAAATCAAATGCATTCCTAACGTTGTTACATAACTGTAAATCAGGCATTCGCGGTAAATATTAATTTATTGTGGAAATAATGTGACTATTTAAACTCATGCCCCAAATGGGAGTCAATGACCAATGACATTTCAATTATTTCTGTTTTACAACCAATACAGTCGTATTTCGCCAAATATTTATCAATATTATATTTACCACATTGAAGAAAGCTCATGCTTTTTAATATTCTGAACAGGTCTGACCATTATTTTGCAGTGACTGAGTCTGTAAAGCCGCCATATTTGGATGTTCAAAATGGCAGAAACAAGATTTGGCTGTGCTTCAAATGAAGATATAGACGAAATACAAATTTGACAATTGTGTGTTCAATAATTATGTTTTTAAATAATGATTTTACCGAGTTGTTTACTAAAAAATAAATTAATAACCTATAATTTTGGTTATAATATACAGTTTGGCGTGTTTAATTTTTTCTCCACTAGGGTGCATTCTTACAATATTGCGATGATATTTCAAGTTTCCCACGCCAGATGACAATATATAACATTATATGATCTTGTTGCAGTGGATGGAGAAACGAAACATAACTTTTTCATTTGTTTTCAAACATCGCCGTTTACATTAAATAAATAAATATATTGAAGTAACTATATTTAAATAATGATTTGTGAGTAAACAGCTTAATTTTATTCGTTAAATAGTACTAACAAATGCCACTCTTGATTTCCAAATTCTCTAGATAAATTCACTCCTCACTTCGTGAGTCGTGAATTCGAAATCACTCGTGGCATTACTTATGATAAATTCCCGATGTTACACATACCTAACAGGAACATTATAGGGTTAATTTAATTTTAAAATAATACTAATAATAATATTTTATAGGCTGTTATTACAATGTTGCAGAAATGAAGGAACCCCGCCATCACGAGAAAATTTTGGCGAACCCCTTGAAATATTTTGCGAACCCCCTGGGGGTTCAAGAATCACAGGTTGGGAAACAATGTTCTATTATATTCGGCTCGCATAGTATGAATGCTTAAGTGAATGGACTTACATGTTCCGAGTGGCATGGAACACGTAGAAGTACCTGAAATAAGACATAACAAAAACAAAATTTAATGATAATATTCAAAGCTAATGTATATTGACTGGGATATTTAAGGGCAAAAAATCGGATCACATCAATTTGCTACAGTTACTAATACGCAAAAAAAAAAAAAGAAAACGAACAAATATTTTGCTGACAGGCAGTAAACTGGAAGAAAAGCCACAGCTGCTGGAAGTAAAATCTGTTATACAATTAAGAGATTTCAAAACATTTATTTCTAACAAGCGTTCACAAAATATTTAAACTCAATACGAATTTCTCGACAATTATTTTAATGGCGATCGTAAAATTTCGTTCCAACAAGATTTAGTAAACAATCTTTATATTTTTACACAGTTTCCCCTACAAATACACAGTAGGTACGTAATTTATGTGACAAAATAACCACAAACCATCAATGTAAGACATGTGTGCTAGTAATATTATTTCAAAAAAGCTTTTGCAAAATCAGCTATCTACATCAGAAACAATGTGTAGATAACGTGTTTCGAAAAAAACGGAACTCTATTTATTATTATTATTATTATTATTATTATTATTATTATTATTTTAGTATAACTAACTCACTGGAACTATCGAACCCGTAGGTTCACGGTAGCGCGGACATAAACTCTCCATACATCCCTATCCTGAGCAAATGATCCCCTGTATAGTCTATTTCCCTGAAATCATGGTTAATGTTATTCTCCCACCTCATTTTTGGACTACCAACTGGGAGTTTTTCCTCTGGTTTTCCTATAAGAAGCTTCCATGCACATCTTTCATTTCCCATTCGTGTCACATGTCCTGCCCATCGCAGTCTATGATACTTAATTGTTCTTATTATATCTTGGCTTCCTATAAAGACCATGTAGTTCATTGTTAAGCAGTCTTTTCCACTCAACTGTCTGTTCATCTCTCTTTGGTCCAAAAATTTTCCTAAGATCTTTATTCTCAGATACTTGTAATCTTCTTTCCTCCCTTAAAGTAAGAGCCCATGTTTCGCACCCATATAATATAACTGGTAGAATAATAGTTTTATATATTTTCACTTTAATGTTTCTTGAAAGGAGTTGGGACGTCAAGAGTCGTGTATAATAGCACGAATTTCCGGAATTGAGCCTATGGTTAGTATATTATTACTATTATTATCTTTCTCACTATTATTATGATTATTACTCTAAATTAAATGTAATATCTTCTTGTATCTTGTAAGCTCATGTTTCCCTTAACAGAGAATTAGGCGCTCTCCCCCTACAGGGAAGAATTTGAACCATACTAATTTAGTTACACTTGTTTTCGTATAGATGTCATTTGAGTGGTCAGCGTTCCGTATCATGCTTAAATTTTGGAAACCAAGGTAGTACTAGGACGGGAAAATTCGGTAAATTTTGCTTAGAGGTCTTATCATTCGGGCTTAAGGATCCTTTACGAGCATGGAAATCTTCAGACTCGGGGCCCACAGCTTAAGTCCCTCCCGGATGACTTGCACCTTGGATTTTTCCGTCTTAAAAAGAGATTTAAAAAATCTTATTCGTTAAAGAAATACTTTACCTTACAAATTTTGTGCCATAAATACTTATTCGCGTTTCTTTATTCACCGATTTATTAGAGAATATAGAACAAAAAAATGTTTCAACTTGATGTTGTCTTGTTTAGAAAAAACAGCTGAAGAGAAATATTTGGAAACTCAGAATGTAAATTAACATAAACTGTGGCGACAATGTCTTGGCAATGATTGATTGCCAACAATGACCTGGAAATATGTTTACTACGCATGCGTAAGCTAGGACAATAAAATTTGTTTAACAATTTTTCTTGGAAATTAATTTTACGAGCGCTGAGATCGTCAAGCTTGAATGCATTCTTAGATTGCTTTTTGAAAACTTAACTTTTATGGGGTCGTCATAGTTTTAAAGTAAAATAAAAGTGTTGTAACAGTTTTCTACACAATGACATGCAACATACCCGGACTCTGTCACGCAGGAATTGCGTAAACTAAGCGAATTCCTCAGCATGTCCAATTTCTGATCCACTTTTCCTGATTTAAGGAATAAGTCTATACTTTGTTAATTCAATCATATATATCCAGTCAGGTTGCAAGAATACAAAAACGGGAGTCGCGACTTTTAAATTACGCCTTTCAGCAAAAATCAAATCCGGATTTCGTTGATTTATAGAGTTTTCCTTTTTCAATTTATTAAATTAGCATATATAGAGTTTCACTGCGAAAAATATGAAATTGTGAGGACTAAATCGATGTTTAACTTATAGTTTCAGATGAACCCTCACATTACGTCACATATAGCTTACCAATAAACTCGATTAAACTTTTTAATTGGTCCCCATTTCCCGAGTTTGTTTCCGAAAAAAAAATTGCGACCGCTAAAGCATATATATACATATACATATATATATATATATATATATATATATATATATAATATATATACACACACACACACACACACAGAAAAACTTGTTTAATTCGGAACGTGAATAATGCCGAAATCTGTCCAATGTGAACAAATTTATTGGTCCCGGGGAAATAATAGTAATTTTACGTGTATTTATTTTCCGTAAAACGGAATGTGTCCAACGCGGAAACGGAAAGATATTTCTACACAATTCATAAAAAAGAGATTAATAATGTGGAAAGACAGAGAGATAAATTAGTTTCCACTTCATTGAATTCCCGTTAGGCCAAGAAAACAAAAAAGAATGATTCCTGCCGTCGGGTGAAGTAGAGATTCTACCTATACCTGAAATTTTCTTTTAGCCTCACTGCACACCTGTTATGAGAAATACAGATACCCGTCTTACCAATAACTATCTTAAAGTAGTTTAAGTTCTGAGACTGATCTTTCACAGGTTAGGTGGCTAAGACATATGTATCATTGTCATTAACCGAAAAAGTGAAGACAAATCTCCAAATTTCCGGACCGATGATCCAAAGTCAAGCTCTAGCCGTTGCTAAACCCCTAGGGAATAACGATTTCAAGGCATCTTCAGGTTGGCTGGACAGTTTTGAAAGACGACACAATGTAGTGTGGAATGAAATTTGCGGGGAATCAAAGGATGTGGACGAAAGTGTAGTTAGTGAGCGGAAACCGTAACTGCATACATTCATTTCAGGATATGAGCCTAAGAGGCATTTTTAACGCTGACGAAATGGAACGTTTTTTTGCGCGTTACCGTCGAAATCGCTCATATATACTATACTTCACTTTTCAACGGCAGCTGAACTACAATTAATTCAAGATACGTAAAAAAGACACATACGGTACTCTATAATCTAAGATTATTAATAAGATTTAGTTTTTTTCATAATGCGGAATTTTGTCTAATGTGGAAAAAATTTGTCCCATGCGATTCCGCTTTGAGCAAGTTTCAGTATATATATATATATATATATATATATAATATTACTCACTCCACGGCGTGAAAGGCCTAGAAGGCCCATGACCTACCAGCCCGTTGCTGTTCTCACATTCTGTGTTAATGACATAGGTAGGCGATCGTCTAGTCAGTATAGGGTCAGCATGTCGGGTCCACCGGTCATTATAGCTGATTTTCTCAACTTAGAGCCCCTACTTACTGTAGCTAACCCAAATTCCTCATGTCTGCATGTCTTGCCCATTGCAGATTACGAGCCTTAACTGCTTTAATCACAACTGGTCTGCTATGAAAAACATGTAGCTCACTGTTATGTAGTCTTCTACATTCAACTGAGTGTTGGTCTCTTTTTTGTTCAAATTTTTTAATTTCCAAATAATAACAAACTTTTCTCCTCCCTTAAAGTAAGAATCCATGTTTCGCATCCACAAAAAAATATTTACAGTACAGTATCAAATTTAAAAATTATGAATCAAAATGTGGTCATGTGTGGAAATAATGACAACGTAATTGAATCGTTTTTATTGAAAGGGCACATGTCATATTTATCAAATTTTAGACCAGACAAAAAAAAAATCCTGGAGATGAAAATTTTAAAAATGAACGATAAAATAATAATAACAATGCTTTATTTTAGCTGGCAGATTAAGGCAATAAGGGCTTCTCTTCCACTCAACCAGCGAATAGTAAAATTATACAAACAATTAGATATTTATTACAATTTTAAGATATTATTAAAATGCAGACTAAACAAAATACAATGGTGATTTGATCTAATACTAGCTAATACTAACAAAAACATGGAATATATTAAAATTAAAATAATATAAAATAAAATAAAGTAAGTAAAGCTTCGTAGATATTATTTACAAAACGCTGAATATAGTTGTTATGCAGTTAATGTTTTCAATTTTGCGGAACTTAAGATATCAGTTAATTTGGACTTAAATAATGTTAGTGACTGACAGTCCCTAACATGACTGGGAAGTGTATTCCATGCGACTGGGTCATAAATTTCTACAGAGGAAGGCGGGGCAAGAGGCATTTCAGCACTACATAGATCTAGATCTATAAATGACAACATGATAAATAATATATCATTTTAGCCAAAATGTGGACTTGTACCCTTTCAATAATAAACTACAATTATATAGTAACTGTATTCATGTACACATCGTATACGAAATCACTACACAGTGCCTTTAAATGTTTGATTTTGGCCAAAATGTGAACTTGTGCCGTTTCAATAATAAACTGTTCTATTCGATAGTAAGTGTATTCAAGTACATATCGTATACGAAACCACTACACAGTGCCTTAAAATGTTTGATTTTGGCCAAAATGTGGACTTGTGCCCTTTCAATAATAAACTGTTCAATTCTATAGTAACTCTATTCAATACATATCGTATACGAAATCACTATACAGTCTCTTTAAATTAATTCACTTGATTTATTTATATGCTAACATTTTGGAATGACACAAACAACTGAACAGAGCATTAGGAATCATATCACGTAATTTGATAGTAACGGTATTTAAGTACGGCGATACTCCTGGAGTCATAAAACACTTGTTTGATAAGTAAGAACGGACTTTTCTTTTGTATTTATTACGCGGAACGGAGCAAGACACGCATGTTGTGCAGATCTAATTAAGTCATTGTATTGGATTCAGTCCTCATTAAATCTGTCTCAAGTTTCATTTCGGCCCATATACGCTCTTAATGAGGGATATAAAATACCATAATGTTAAACTGTGCTTTGTTAGGCTATTAATAAAATACATGCGAATGCTTATGTTGGTACATAAATTGGTTCTTACTATAATTGGAAGGTTGACTTGTTCCAGTAGGAAAAAAGAGAAAATATGTACTTTTTTTTATCAGAGTCTTGTTTCTTTTAAAACCCTTCACGTAAAACCATTTTTGAAGTAAGTTTCTGTGAGTGAGGGCTGAGGAATTTTACTCACTTCCCACACACGTCTAGGACTGTAAATTCATTCCATCATTTTGAGAATTTTCCTCATCATTCAGCGGTTTTCTCCAACCAATCTTAGTAATTTACAAACTTACTTACTTTAGAGCAGTTTGCATTTGATTCCTGTTTTCCAGAGATTCCTATCTTCCCACTGTCCATCTTCCATATCCCTCTTCATCATGGCATCATATATTCCCTCATACCATGCAAAAGATAAATCCCGCATTAATAGTTCACAAATGAGATTCCTCCGATCACTAACTGGAGTAACATTAAGGGATAGAATGAAAAGTGATGAGATAAGGATGCAGTGGAATAGTAGGGAAATGGTTGAACATATGCAAAATTATCAGATTAAATGGTTCCAACACGTCCAGAGAATGTCAAATTCCCGTTTACCAAAGATGATTTACCACCTCAACCCTAAAGGCAAAAGAGACCTCGGAAGACCATTCAACCGATGGAAAGATAAGTTTTTGTAGTCGCAGAACGGGCATCATCACCCAATACTGCATTCGGAAGAAGAAGAAGAAGACCATGCTCTACTACTTCTCCCCTTCTTCCTGGTACCATCCAATCCAACACCTGTTTAGGCCACTGGTCTTGCGACATCCGTTGTACATGTCCATACCACTGTAGAGAGCTATCTTTGTTATCCTATCGATAACAGTTTCTTGTGCATCCATTTCTTGTCTGATATATGTATTTCTAATATGTTGTAGCCTGGATATTCTCATACTTCTCAGTAATCCATCCATTTCTGTCGCCAAGATTCTTTTCTGCATCCTTTCATTTATTGTCCAGTTTTCTGATCCATATGTAAGTATACTTTCTATTATTGTCTGTATAATCCCTTTTTTTGTTTCTCTGGTCAAATTTCTATTCCATAAAAGACCATTCAGGGATCATCGCCTTCCTTGCACAATTTACTTTGTTAATAATATCTTTTTCACAAGTACCAGATTTATCTATTATAGATCCAAGATATTTAAATTCTTCAACACGTTGAATTATATTATTTATTTGCAGGTCTTCTGAATTTGCTCCAATTACCATATATTCTGTTTTAATATAATTTATCTTCAGTCCACCTACCTCAAATTCATCGACCAACTTTAATAATAATAATAATAATAATAATAATAATAATAATAATAATAATAATAATAATAATAATAGCTTTATCATATGATCATATATTCTATATCTTCTTTATCTTGTCCTATTATAATCTGGTCATCAGCGAATAATAAATTGTGCAATAAATGACCATTAATGTTGATTCCCATTCCCCTACATGACTTATTCCATTTCATTAATACATCTTCTAAATATATCTTGAAAAATGTTGATGATATCCCGCATCCTTGTCTTAATCCTTTTGTTATATCAAATTCTGAGGATACTCTATTTCCAACTTTAATACTTGCTTTAGAATCATTTATTCTTTTTATAAAATGTATAAGAGATTTAGTTATTCCAAACTTCTCCATTGCCACCCAAAGCTTGTTGATGGGACATATGCCTTTTCCAGGTCTATAAATGCCATATGAACATGAGTTTTAAAAAATACATAAATGACTACGGACTTATAGACTATCAGTTTGCAACATAAATTCACAAATTTCTCATAATTAAAGTTCTCCATCGTTCTCTGTCCTCTGTGTCTTCATCCGTTACACCAAATTTCCTCATTCAATTAAGAATGTTATTCTTCCAGGTTCTTCTTGGTCTTCCGTTTCTGCTCCTTCTTTCAATTTTCCATGCATACACGGCTTTTGGTAGTCTTCCATCCTGCATTCTTCTTACGTGTCCATACAAGTTTAGCCTTCTGTGTTCAATCTCATCCATTATACTTCTTTCCACTTTCATCCATTTTCTAATTTCTGTATTTCTAATTCTTTCCAGTGCAGATTTTCTGGCAGCTCTTCTACAAAATTCCATTTCAACTGCAGTTATTCTGTTGGCATGTTGTTGTGTCATTGTCCAAACTTCCGATCCATGTAACATAGTACTTTCTTGTATGGACTTATAAATTAGTTGTTTTCTTCTGTTAATGATGTTTATAATATCACAACCACTATGATTATTTTAAATTCAAAATAACTGATAACTTAAGTACCAAACAATCAAAATACTACCTGGATAACCACTACATTCAGTATTTTGTCATCATCATCATCATCATCCGATATGATGTCCACATGCCGCCGTCTTCCGTAAACCAAACGCCATTCCTCTCTGTCCATCCATTGATCTTCTTTTAATCCTCTGATATTCATAGCTGCTTGTATCCCTCCTATCCAAGTTTTCTTTGGCCTTCCTCTCTTCCTCCTTTCCATTGGGATCCATTCCATAACAATTTTAGGCAATCTTTGCTCTGACATTCTTTTGACATGTCCATACCACTAATCTTTTCTTTTCTATAATATCTATGATGTCCGGCTCCTCTTGTACACCCAAAATTTCCCTTATTTCTTTATTTCGTATTCTACAAATAAATATCCTCAACTCGTGTCCAACTCATGGTCGAGTCGAGGAATGAGATGAGATGAAGTCCCTATATTTATAGACGTCTGTGAACGACAAGGGTGCTGACAGACCTCTCCTGACGCACCGTCACAGGGCCGGATGAACGAAATAAAACGAAATGGATGAGTATGAAGAAATAGTGGAATTAAATTTGTGGCAGGGGAAAACGGGAGAAATCCCGAGAAAAATCTGACCAAGCTCCGTTTCGTCCACCACGAAAATTGTGTATACCTATAAACATTCATCTACAATCTCTCTGGTTTAACTTTACGAGAAATTTGTAGAATCAGACATCTGTACTTACTTCTCTCATTCGCACCAATGTTGTCGGTTTTTCTACACCAGATGTTAATAGGGTGGATTCTTTCTTTTGTATCTGGACTAAAAGTGGTCAACGATCTACCCTTGTATCTCCATCTCTCTCTCTGCCAAGTTAAGCCACATATACAATAGTAAGCTTGTCTTATTTTATTTTAATTCTATTAAAGTGCATGTTGTATATCACTAGAATTTTGTATTTTTTAAACATTATTTTATTATATTCAATAAATATGCAGTTGAAATTAAAATCATTATTTAATTTTAATTGTTTTTTTACGTCATTTTTTATCCCCCAGTTTTTAGGTATTTTAGGGTATTTTAAAGGTCTTTTATAGGCGTTTTAAAGGTCCTCAACTTCCGGGCCCTAGTAATATATCACAGTAGACAAAATGTAATGTCCACAGACGAGAAGAATGAAAGCAAGGGACCAAGGGGGCACGGGGAATTGCAATCGATACAATGACTTACTACCTGAGAATTATAGGAACAGTCATGTTGTCACTCAGATCTGTAGTTTATTTCAGGAGTATTCAATTTTATGTTTAATATTTTGTGTTTTACGGTAATTAAATTTGCTCTTCTTACTCAGTTTAGTTACTTTATATTTTAATGTTTCGTAGTTCATTGTGAGGTAAGTGTGATGAATAAAATGTTTAAGTGTGTCCGTCAGACTCGGAACTAACACGCCCGCTCAGCGTCTAAATGAAGGTAAGTTATAGTACAATCCTTCATGATATAATGTGCTGAGTATGATATACCTACTGCTTTCATACACTTCGTCTGTGCACTATAGCATGACAAGTGTCTGTTTAAGGTCTAAATGTAGGATGTATTTCACGTGACTATTTAACTCTGCCCCAAATTGGAGTCAATCGCCAATCACGTTTCAATGAATTTTGTTTTACAGCCTATGACAGTCGCGATTCACCTCGATATTTATCGAATTCTGTTTACCAAAATAAAGAAAGCTCCTCCTGTTTAATATTGTGAACAGTCAGAGCATTATTTTGTAGTAACTGACTCTCCAACAAGTACGTTAAATAATAAAACAGGTTCCTTGCAACTACATAACTGATAATTATTTAGTGTTCAATAATTGTGTTTTTAAATAATGATTTTACTGAGTATTATACTAAAAAAATAATTAACCTGTACAGTTGATTATAGCATATAGTATGACGTGTTTCATTTTTTCTACACTAGGGTTCATTCTTACAATATTGCTATCTTATTGAGTTATCGCTGATTGCGATCATATTTGGCAATAAATAATATGATCAAGTTGCAGTGAATAGACATAAACCCACATTTCCGATTTCTTTTTAAACATCACCGTTTACACTAAACATACAAATATTTTTAAAAAC
The DNA here is from genome assembly GCA_030220185.1 of Diploptera punctata. NCBI lineage: Eukaryota > Metazoa > Arthropoda > Insecta > Blattodea > Blaberidae > Diploptera > Diploptera punctata. The sequence continues at coordinate 2,485,163 of JASPKZ010000015.1, forward strand.
ATACCGCTAACTATTTAAATAGCGATTTTTAAGTAAACAGCTTAATTATATTCGTAAACCCTTAAATTAAAAATGTATCCTATTGGTTTCATTTATTTAATATAGTTTTTAGATCAATAGAAAAACAAACGAGTAAAAATTACTTGAATTTATGTCAAATTGCGCAATAATGTATAGTAATAACAACACAGTTTAACCTTAACTTATTTTCCTTGCGGTCCGGAACATTTAAATAACTGGCACGAGAAAATATTGTATAGACAATTTAAGGGTTAAATAGTCCTAACAAGTACCACCCTTGATTTCCAAATCCATAGATCATCGGTTTATCGGTTTCCTAACCTCCGGTTCACGAACCCCTAGGGGATTCACAAAATATTTCAACGCGTTCACCAAAACTTTTCCGAAATTTCGAGGTTAGGTATTATATCATTGTAATAATAATAATAATAATAATAATAATAATAATAATAATAATAATAATAATAATAATAATATTGTTATTTTAAAATTAAATTGACACTATAATGCTCCTTGTTACATATGTGTAACATTAGGAATTTATCACATTATTTCCACAATAAATTAATATTTACAGCAAATGCCTGATTTACAGTTATGTAACAGCGTTAGGAATGCATTTGACTTCGCTACAACTAGGCCTACACGTTGTGTAAGTTTTAAGCCGTAACTAGAGTAACTTTAGGTTTTAACCGTTAAGGGGGTAAGTTCATTTAAGGTTATTAAACCTTTTGCTTAGAATTAAATTTTATGCATGTCTACTGTACCAATATTCAAAAGTCAGTGATTCACCCAACTCAGATCGTTGTGGAAGGGATTCGCGAGTCGATAAAGGTTGGGAACGAGTCACGAAGCAACTCGTGAGTTGATGTATCACTCGTGATATTATCTAATGTATAAAAATGAATGTTGTTTGTTGGTTGATTTGTTTGTTTGCTCGTACTTTATGCGCGGCCATTCCTCTGATCCGATTGTGATGGGGCTTTTTGCAAAATGTTCAGAAGATTCCCGGGATTAACATAAGCTATAAGAGAGTTGGGATACTCAACTCCTACACCCTTAAAATAGTCCTTTGTAGTGCAAAACGTCAAAACAAGTAGCTTTTTGGACGCTTAAATGGCTAACGCTGCCTAAACCATAACAAATACACAAAATTAATGTACACAGAATTTGAATATCTCAAAAAGCTCTACAAAAAAGCCCGCGACAGCATATGTTTATCTCTTACGGATAACTCACATTAACGATTTTTGTCTTTCATTGATGCCAACAAGATCGAGACAAGTACGTAGATTCCTGTGCAAGCATAGCAGCACATGGCGGTATTCTTTTACGGATAACTCACAATAACGAATTTTGTCTTTCAGCTCAATTATGCCAAGAAGATCGGGATAAGTAGATTCCCTGACAACACCGGATAATCTTAAAATAAATGCGATATACATGTATAATTATTTTTCAAATTACTTATTCAACTAATCAAAAGAAGTACTTTAATTTTGGCCTTTCAGCTCATGTATGCCAAGAAGATCGGGATGAGTAGATTCCCGGACAACGCCGGGTAAACAGAACGGGGTATCTAAAAATAATTACGACATTAATGTTTCGTCTCACTTATTTAACTAAAAATAGAACACATTAATTTTGGTATCTCAGCTCATTTATGTCAAGAAGACAAAGATAAGTAGATTCCCGTGCAACACCGGGTAATCTTAAAATAATTAGAATATACTTACTTACTTACTCACTGGCACTATCGAACCCGTAGGTTCATGGCCGCGCGGACATAAGCTCTCCATACATCCCTATCCTGAGCTAATGCTTTCCAATCATTCCCTGTATAATCCACTTCCCTCAAATCATAGTTAATGTTATTCTCCCACCTCATTCTTGGTCTACCAACTGGGCGTTTTCCCTCTGGTTTTCTTACAAGAAGCTTCCATGTAAGTCTTTCATTTCCATACGTGCAACATGTCCTGCCCATCGCAGTCTCCGAGACTTAACTGTTCTTATTATATTTGGCTTCCTATAAAGACCATGAAGTTCATTGTTATGTAGTCTTCTCCATTCACCTGTCTGTTCATCTCTCTTTGGTTCAAAAATTTTCCTAAGTACTTTATTCTCAAATACTTGTAATCGCCTTTCCTCCCTTAAAGTAAGAGGCCATGTTTCGCACCCATATAATATAACTGGTAGAATAATAGTTTTATATATTTTCAGTTTAACGTTTTTTGAAAGGAGTTGTTATATTTCCTTTTACTTATTCAACATTAATTTTCATTTATTTAGGCGTAGCAGTTACTTTATGATAAAGAGAAAGAAGTCTACTGAAAACTTTCTTGGACTCTTGTTTTATTTGATACGTTGCAGATCTAAGTTTATTTAGGGGAATGCAAGAACCGTCTATAATGTCAGACGTTACAAAAAGCTTGCACCTCTGTGTGAGTGCGCTTATAGCTCTGGCAGACCGCTGCGGTTGTTATCATGAGATGAAAGGGAGTCCCACCACAACAGCAATATGTCACGTGGTCTGCCTGTGGTCAACCCCTTCCCTTTGTTGTTCAACTCAGTTGAATTTATTAATAACAATTACCGTAAATTTCTATTGTAGATGTGAAAACGCACTATTTTATATCTACAATGTAGACCTATTCACTATGTCCGCCTATCTACCTATATCCTTATAGCCTATATCTCCACATGGAGTAAGGGTGCCCTTGTTGGAGCTATTTAACCATGGCTAATTTATAGTATTATAATTATATTGTGAAAAGAATAATTAATGTCTGAACCAGGAATCGAAACGTGGACCTCTCGTATTACGTACGAGCGTGCAAGACCACTACACTATTCGAGACATGGCACAATTCTCTCCACATATACAAATCTGTAATTCTCGTTTCGTCCGCTGCCAGGTAGATGTCACTACCAACGTCAACGGCCGGCTTCGTTTAGAAGTATCTATATTTGAGAATTTTACACCGCCACTTTTATAAGCAGTATACGATGTTATTTAACATTTTCAAATAGTGTTCCATTATTGGAACTGTGTTAAAATAACAATATTGGAAAGGGTTAAATGGCTAATTTAGTTACGTCAATTTCCTTATAATTGTCAGCGGGTAACAAGTGGTTATCGCCTCAAACAGATGTCTCGATCCATAGTAGTTTTGCCCGAAGGCAGGTCCATCACTGCAATCATAGCATTTTCATGCTATGTTTGCAGCGTTACTAGGGAATTGTAGGTGTGGTAGCTTCCCGTTGCTTTCCACACCGGTGAAGCATGATGATGGTAAGATGATAATGATAAGGATGCTGAAGATGGCCATATAATTTCGGGGACCGTTTGGGCCTTAAAGTTTTCCTGACATTTGTCTTACACGTGAGGAAAAACCCCGAAAAAACCTCACCCAGAAAAACTGCCCCGACCAGGAACGAAGCTGCGCCCGCTGTGTGACAAAGGCACCACGCTACCTCGAGACCACAGCGGTGAACTTATTTAACCATGGCCAATTTATAATATTATAATGATATTGTGAAAAGAAAAATTAATGTCTGAACCAGGAATCGAACCGTGGACATATCGTATTCCGTACGAGCGTGCAAGACCACTGCACTATTCGAGACTTGACATAAACATTAACAATTCTTTCCACATATACAAATCTATAATTCTCGTTTCGCCCGCTGCCTGGTAGGTAGGCCTATCAACGGCCGGCTTCATTTAGAAGTATCTATGTTGGAGAATTTATAAGTAGTCATCTATGTTATTTAACAATATTGCAAAGTGTTAAATGGCTAATTTAGTTACGCCAATTTCCTTATAATTGTCAGCGCGTAACCTGTGGTTACTTTATACCCTCAAACAGATGTCTAGTATAAGGTATATTTGAATGGGAAAGAATGATTGCATTTTGTCAAGATACTCTAATTTCTTTCAATTAACAGAGTTTAACCTCTCACTTTATAGATAATTTTACGTGCAACAAGCCGCTTGGACCATAGAACGTCATGACCTGTAGGGAGAGGGATTTTAAGGGATCACACACATACTTTTACAAAAAGCACTAACTCGCTGAAACTATCGAACCCATAGGTTCATCGCCGCGCGGACATAAGCTCTCCATTCGTCCCTATCCTGAGCTAATGTTTTCCAATGATCCCTGTATAATCTACTTACCTCAAATCATGCTTAAAATTATTCACCCACCTCATTCTCGGTGGACCAACTATTATTATTATTATTATTATTATTATTATTATTATTAAATAACAGCTTGTGAAACGAGATTCATGCGCAGAACAGCGGGTTACACCAGATGGGATCGGAAAAGGAACACCGATATCTTAAAAGAATTGAAGACTACGCCAAATTTGAATATATTAAACGGTACCAACTAAATTGGAAACATCATCTTGAAAGAATGAGTTCAAATCGGATCCCCAAAGCTGTTTATAATTATATACCAAGAGGACGAAGATCTCTGGGCCGTCCTATGAAACGCTGGAGGGAAAATTTTCTATAGGATCGTAACAGGCCTTGGCCTAACACTTGGAAGGAAGAAGAAGATTATTATTATAATTTTATACGGGGAATGATAGAAAGGCACTTGACTGATTTTGCAGGTGGTATTGTTGCATTGTTTAGTTACCATATAGGCCTACACGTGAGCAACTATTTTTCAATTGAACTGTACTAAGAGTGGTATTCAGTACAATTTAAATAACGAAAACTTTCCTCTTTTAATTTGTCTTTCTTTATCTACAAATAAACTGCCTGTTGATGGATTCCATAGAACGGAACGGAGAGATGGTTAGAGGCAGAAAAATACAACAAATGGCAGACAATATTAAAATAAATGGTCTGTATGCGGATACAAAAATGAAGGCTGAGTTAAGGAAAGAATGGAGATTGCTGAGTTTTCAGTGAAAGACCTGCTCTTGGGCAGAAAACTGTATATATGTATCTAAAAGTAAACCTGTCATCGATAAATTAATGTGAAAAAAGTTTTAGTATGTGTCCGAAGAAAGGTTTGAAGAAAAAAAAAACTAAATTCGCCTAATCGGCTGCTCGTTCTTTAGATTGAAGGGTTGTGCCACTATTAATACTTTGCATGCCAAAAAATCTGTCCACAGAGGATGTGAATGAAAGCAGTAGGTATTTCATACGTCATGAGTGTTCCAATATTCTCAGGACAAAATTCCTGATAATAAGTCAAGATGGATGCAACATGTTCATCGAATGGAAGATCACAGGATACCCAAACAAAAGTTAAGATATCAACCTGTAGGAAAAAGAAGACCAGGACGTCCACTCAAAAGACTTCTGGATGGTGTTTCTCTTGGGGCCGAAACAGGTCAACGAATGGCCTAAATTCGTGAATGTACTATGATGATAGTATGCCATTGTATCGCTTGCAATTCCTCGTACCCCCCCCTCGACCCGTGCTATCATTCTCTTCGCCAGTGGACTATACAAGTGTGTGTTGGAATGGGGATGACATCACACGACACCTCCGTTTACTAATTCCCCATCGCTGCCCTAATTAATAATAATAATAATAATAATAATAATAATAATAATAATAATAATAATAATAATAATAATAATGCGTGTTATTATGCATTGCAGAGACTCTTGATGTCCCAACTCCTTTCAAAAAACGTTAAACTGAAAATATATAAAACTACTATTCTACCAGTTATACTATATGGGTGCGAAACATGGACTCTTACTTTAAGGGAGGAAAGGAGATTACAAGTACTTGAGAATAAAGTACTTGGGAAAATTTTTGGACCAAAGAGAGATGAACAGACAGGTGAATGGAGAAGACTAGTTAACAATGAACTACATGGTCTTTATAGGAAGCCAGATATAATTAGAACAGTTAAGTCTCGTAGACTGCGTTGGGCAGGACATGTTGCACGTATGGGGAATGAAAGACTTGCATGGAAGCTTCTTGTAGGAAAGCCAGAGGGAAAACGCCCAGTTGGTAGACCAAGAATGAGGTGGGAGAATAACATTAACTATGATTTGAGGGAAGTAGATTATACAGGGAATTATTGGAAAACATTAGCTCAGGATAGGGATTATGGAGAGCTTATATCCGCGCGGCCATGAACCTACGGGTTCGATAGTGCCAGTGAGTAAGTAAGTAAGTAAGTAAGTAAGTAATAATAATAATAATAATAATAATAATAATAATATGTATTATTGCAGCGAATGGCCATGTAGAAAGAATTGTTTTCATGTCTTACAGAAGTCTGTTATCGATGTTCCTATGTTTTTACACTGTAATAGGTGATATCGGTCGCAGTGCGACCCACATAGTTTGCACTTGCACTTTTCTTCTGGGTTATGGCGCTTCACTGTTGTGCATATCCTGTGGTGGAAACCATGGACCGCGACTCTCGTCACGGTGTATCTGAGGTCGTATCTAGCTGCTGTCCATTCCCTGTAGATCAAAGCATCCGTTACGTAGAACTCAGGCCATATCTGTTCTCTCTTCTCGTTCAGTTCCCTCAGCAGTTCTTTGTAGGCATCTGTTGCCGGCACGAGAAGGTCCAGGTGGAGCTCTTCTATGAAGAAGGGTTCCTTTTTTCAGTATGTATGTTAGGTGTGAGGGCGTGTATTTTGAAACGCTAAGCGCTGTCTTTAAAAAGTGTGCTTTGACTTTCTCTATTTCCTCTAGGTTTGCCTTATTTAGGTTCTTCCAAATCACGTCTAGTCCATAGGTCATGATTAGAGCGATTTTTAAGCGGAAGATGGTAATTGCTGTCTCCAGGGATAGTCTACTCAGGTTTTTAATACTGTTCGATGTTGTTCTGGCCGCTAAGGCGCGTTCTTTGACGTGCTTGTCAAAGGTGTCACCTTGGCTCTGCAGTGTGATCCCCAGATATTTGAACTGGTTTACATTTTGCAGTGGGTCTCCCTTATACCGGATGCAGTCATTCGCTGCGACTCTTCCTCCTTTCCTGAAGGTCATTTTTACTGTTTTTCTCTGATTTATTTCGAGGTCGTTTTTTTTTCGGACCATGTAATGAGTTTGTCGAACACTGTTTGAGCTTTTTTCGATGTCTTGAGATGTGATCACCATGTCATCAGCGTACGACAAGATTTGGACTTTTCTGTTTCTATCTCTGTGGGTATTTTTGCTGTTGCTATTATAAAAAAGTAGAGGGCTCAACGGGTCACCTTGGAGTACGCCGTTTGTCTGATCAATCTGCTCTGATTTTGAAACTCCGTCGTCTATCTGCACTTGGTTTCTGGAGAATGTTCTCAATTAATCTTGTTATTTGGTTTCTCCCTGCTGCTTCATCCATTTTTTTTTATTATCAGCTGTCTCTTTAAGAGGTGAAAAGCCCTAATTGCTTAACTATTTTAGTTAAAATAAATGCCTCTACTTCCGGGGCACTAGTTGCAGGTTGCAGTATAGTAATTAAAAATTGATGAAGGTTAAACGGACATGTAAAGTAAATGATAGAGGTTGTGGTGTAGGGAGGCCGCACGTCTAATGGGTTCACTCGGACGGTCACCTGGAATGTCGGAAGATCACGATTTACTTTCACTCTCGCTCAACGAACCAGTTCCAGTGAATCGGTTCATTTACTGCACACAGTTTCACAAACCTCAACATGTTAATTAACTGCACTAATCAATAAACATTTTCTCTTTCTTTATTTAGATTAGCTTAACCTCTTCCTTTGTGTGTTCTTATACGTGCCTCACATCTGCCAGGTCTTACAGTCACACGGATTGTTGAGGGACGGTCATTCTCGAATACGTAAAGGTAAATGTAAAGTGATCCTAAGGTGGCCCTTGGAGTGGTAGGATATTAACACTCCCTTATTTTATTTTTATTTATTAATTTAGTTAGTCTGGTGGAGTTAAGACCATGTGACCTTCTCTTCCACTCAACAGGACAAACATGTATTACATCAGAATATAACAATCACAATTAACTCTAATATTAAATACTAAATGAACATTTGACCAATAAGATAATATCTATTACTAGCTAATACCCGGCGTGCGCTCCCACTCATAAATAAATGCTAATGTGCATTTACCTCCAGCTGTGCACTGTTCGGGAATCTGCTTATCCCGATATTCTTGGCATCATTGAAAAAACAAAAATGGTTATTGTGAGTTAAGCAATCCGTAAAAGATAAAAGTAAGTTGTCGCGGACTTTTTTGTAGAGTATATTGAGATATTCAATTCTGTGTTCATTAATTTGGTGTCTTTGTTATGGTTTAGGCAGCGTAAGTCATTTAAGCGTCAAAATAGGGACTTTATTTCACGTTTTTCACTACAAAGGGTGATTTTTAGGAGTGAAGGAGTTGAATATCACAACTCTCTTATAGCCCATGTTCATTCCGGGAATCTTCGGAACATTTTGCAAAAAAAAAAAACATCAAAATCGGATCAACAGTATGGCCGCGCATAGAATACGAACAAACAAACAAACAAACATTGATTTATATATATATATATATATATATATATATATATATAATATTAAGATCTATAATACAACCACTTAATGATAGTTAAGATTAAGACTAAAACTAATAATAAAATGTATTCAAGCAAGATAAGTTAAATTGTTGGTAGACCGTTCCTGTCTAATGTAGGGGCCTATAGGCTATAAGATCAAAAGAAAAATAATGAGATATACAGTAGAAAACTAATTTTACAGTTATACAATGTTTAAACAAATGAAAATATTTGTTAATTTTAATATTATTTTAATAAATAATTAAATTTATTAATTGTTAAAAGAATTCTATCAGTGAGGTGTATAAGTTAGTTTGTTATTAAATAATTCTTTAGTTTGCCTTTGAAGGATGTTATAGTTTGACAGTCTCTGACATAGGGCGGAAGGGAATTCCCTGTTTTGGCAAGTGAGACTGTAAAATATAATGAATAATATACAGTGTGATGAGGAGGGATATAAAGAACAATGTACTGATGGGATCGAGTGTCAAGATTATGTGTGAAGCGGCGTGATAAATAATTAATTAGGCGATGATGTGTGAAGTATTTTATATAGAAGGGAAAGGGAATGGACAGCCTACAACCTCTTAGACGAAGTCACGATAATTGTTGCAGATTATCGGCACGAGATATTAGCCTGATTGGTAGCCCTACGTGACGGCCATCTTTACCTACAAAACAAGTGTCTGGTATTAATTCCAGTTAGACACTGAATTGAACCCATGTTCGTGATGCCTCCAGAAGGATTAGCAATGATAAATGGAATCTTATGGAACCGACATATAACCAGAAAAAATAGTTACAAACATATAATTCAATAGTGAGAAGTATTTTCACATATGGAGCTGAAGTTTGGAAATACAATAAAAACTGAGAACAAAAACGTATGTCGATGGAAATGGATTTCTTGAGGAGAGCAACAAGATGTTCAAAATTAGAAAAAATAAGAAATATTGTCATGAAAGAAAATAATGAATAATAGATATTCAATAGTAGATTATATAAGATACAAGCAATTAAATTGGTATGGGCACGTACGACGATTGTAAGAAAAGAGATTACCCAGAAAAAAAAAACATTTGAAATGGTGTCCACCTGGAAAAAGAAGGAAAGAAAGACCTTGAAACTCGTGGATGCAAGAAATAAATACTGTAATCAGAACAAGAGAACTGGAGTACATGGAGTGGATGGATAGAGACGAGTGGAGAAGTAAAATAAAACTTTAGGCACAGAAAGATGTGTAAACACTGGAAATCTGTATATAAATAAATAAATAAATAATAGATCCTTAATTGGAAAACTAATGGAAGAAGCGGAAGAGGCAGGCCTAGAGAACGATGGATGGATGGAGTGAAGAGATTATGGAAGCTAGAGATTTGAGGGAAGAAGATCTTTAGACAAGAACCTCTGGCGAAAAATCACTTTGGGTTGAAGGAGAAACACTGTATTGTGAAATATCCCTAAACAAAATAAATAAATAAATAATAAACTTCTTGTATCTTGTAAGCCCATGTTTCTCTTAACAGAGAATTAGGCGCTCTCCCCCTACAGGGAAGAATTTGAACCATATTAATTTAGTTACACTTGTTTTCGTATAGATGTCATTTGAATGGTCCGTGGTCAGCGTTCCGCCTCATACTGACTCTAGGAAACCAAGGTAGTACTAGCACGGGAAAATTCGGCAAACTTTGCTTAGAGGCCTTTTCATTCATCTTTTACAAGCCTGAAAATCTTCAGGCTCGGGACCCACGGCTTAAAGCCCCTCCCGGATGACTTTAATAATAATAATAATAATAATAATAATAATAATAATAATACTTACTTACTCACTGGCACTATCGAACCCGTAGGTTCATGGGCGCGCGGACATCCCTATACTGAGCTAATGCTTTCCAATCATTCCCTGTATAATCTACTTCCTTCAAATCATAGTTAATGTTATTCTCTACCTCATCCTTGATCTACCAACTGGGCGTTTTCCCTCTTTTCCTACAAGAAGCTTCCATGCTACTCTTTCATTCCCCATACGTGCAGCATGTCCTGCCCATCGCATTCTACGAGACTTAACTGTTCTTATTATATCTGGCTTCCTATAAAGACCCTGTAGTTCACTGGTATGTAGTCTTCTCCATTCACCTGTCTGTTCATCTCTCTTTGGTCCAAAAATTTTCCTAAGTACTTTATTCTCAAATACTTTTAATAATAATAATAATAATAATAATAATAATAATAATAATAATAATAATACTTACTTACTTACTTACTCACTGGCACTATCGAACCCGTAGGTTCATGGCCGCACGGACATAAGCTCTCCATACATCCCTATCCTGAGCTAATGCTTTCCAATCATTCCCTGTATAATCTACTTCCCTCAAATCATAGTTAATGTTGTTCTCCCACCTCATTCTTGGTCTACCAACTGGGCGTTTTCCTTCTGGCTTTCCTACAAGAAGTTTCCATGCACGTCTTTCATTCCCCATACGCGCAACATGTCCTGCCCATCGCAGTCTACGGGACTTAACTGTTCTTATTATATCTGGCTTCCTATAAAGACCATGTAGTTCATTGTTATGTAGTCTTCTCCATTCACCTGTCTGTTCATCTCTCTTTGGTCCAAAAATTTTCCTAAGAACTTTATTCTCAAATACTCGTAATCTCCTTTCCTCCCTTAAAGTAAGAGTCCATGTTTCGCACCCATATAATATAACTGGTAGAATAATAGTTTTATATATTTTCAGCTTAACGTTTTTTGAAAGGAGTTGGGACATCAAAAGTCTCTGCAATGCATAATAGCATGCATTTTCAGAATTGAGCCTATGTTTAATTTTCTTTGTGCATCTCATTCCTATTTGTGATTATTGTTCCTAGGTATTTGAATTCAGCCAATTCCTCAAAATTTCCCTCATTTGTCATTAGCTGTCCATTTCCATTATATAATGTATTTCTACGTGTGACCATATATTTAGTTTTACTGATATTTACTTCCAGTCCTAATTTCTTAGTGTTACTCAATAGTGTGGTGCGTGTTGGCCTTTAGTATCTCCTCGCTATCGGCCAGTAGTACTACATCATCAGCATAAACTAACAGCTTATTAATACCATTGAGTTGTAAGCCTTCCTCATTCTCTAAAGATTTAATGGCATGCTCTAGTACAAAATTAAATAGTAGAGGAGATAGTGGCATCTCCTTGCTTCAACCCATTCTGGATTTCAAAAGTGTCTGAAAACTGTTTGCCTACACGCACCCTACTCGTTGAGCCATTTAGACACATTCGTATAAGTCTAACTAACTTTTTAGGAATTCCGAACTCCAGCAGGATACTATATAACTTCTCCCTCTTAATTGAATCATATGCTTTTTTGAAGTCTACATATAGTTGATGTACAGTCCCATTATATTCCCATTTCTTTTCTAAAATCTGTCTTATACTAAAAATCTGATCTGTTGTAGACCTGTTTCTTCTAAATGCACATTGATGATCTCCTAGAATGTCATCAATATAGGGAGTAAGTCTGCTTACTAATATATTTGTTAGAATTTTGTACGAAGTTGAAAGTAATGAGATGCCCCTATAGTTGTTGCAATCAGTTTTATCTCCTTTCTTATAAATTGGTACGATAATTGATTCCTTCCATTCATCTGGAAGAGCTTCTTTTTCCCAAATCATAGTAAGCAACCAGCGTATCTTGTCCATCAATTTTTCTCCCCCTGATTTTATGAGTTCTGCTGGGATCTCATCTGAACCTGATGCTTTATACATCTTCAATTTTTCAATTGCCATTTCAACCTCTAATGCACTTGGCTCTGCGACTAGCATTTCTGCTGTCTGTAACTTATCCTCCTCAATGTCCTGTTCTGTATGTACATTTAATAGTTGATTAAAATAACTTTTCCATCTATTTAATATACTCTTGGAATCTGCAATCATATCCCCATTTTCATTCCGAATTATGTTTGTTCTAGCCTGAAACCCTTTCTTCTCTATACTAATTCCCTGATATAATTCTCTAATGTTCCTATTTTTTGCATTCATTTCAAGATCATTAATCTTCTCTCTCTCAATATTCCCTCTTCTTACTCTTTAGTAACTTGGTGGTTTCCCGTCTAACACTACCCAATTGCTCTAAATTTACCTCATTTGGCTCGTGTAACCATTTCATTTTTGCTAGCTTTCTTTTCTTTACGATGTCGACACATTCCTCATCAAACCATTTCTTGTTTGCCTCTTTTTTAAACAACCAATGCTTTCTGATGCTGACAATTTAATAGTATCTCTTATAGCCTCCCATTCTTTATTTATATCAGTTTCTTCTTCGTTTGCCACATTGTCATCTGAAGATTCCAGTACTTCAAATCTATTAGCAATTTTAATTTGGTATTCTTGCCGCATTTCATCATTTTTCAAGTTTTTTAATTCATATTTTACAGAATCATCTTTAGCGTTTGTTCCTCTCATAAGCGATAGCCGTTGTCTGATTTTCACTCTGACCAGATGATGATCCGAATTGCAGTCTGTCCCTCTAACTGATTTAACATCGATGATGCTACTGTGCCAGCGTTTATCCACTAATACATGATCTATCTGGTTCCGAGTTTCTCCATCTAATAATAATAATAATAATAATAATAATAATAATAATAATAAGTAGATGAGAATAAATAGATGGAAAAGTTACTTTAATCAGCTATTAAATGTACATACAGAACAGGACATTGAGGAGGATAATTTACAGACAGCAGAAACGTTAGTAGCAGAGCCAAGTGCATTAGAGGTTGAAATGGCAATTGAAAAATTGAAGATGTATAAAGCATCAGGTTCAGATGAGATCCCAGCAGAACTGATGAAATCAGGGGGAGAAAAATTGATGGACAAGATACGCTGGTTGCTTAGCATGATTTGGGAAAAAGAAGCTCTTCCAGATGAATGGAAGGAGTCAATTATCGTACCAATTTATAAGAAAGGAGATAAAACTGATTGCAACAACTACAGGGACATCTCATTACTTTCAACTTCGTACAAAATTCTAACAATATATTAGTAAGCAGACTTACTCCCTATTTATGACATTCTAGGAGATCATCAATGTGCATTTAGAAGAAACAGGTCTACAACAGATCAGATTTTTAGTATAAGACAGATTTTAGAAAAGAAATGGGAATATAATGGTACTGTACATCAATTGTATGTAGACTTCAAAAAAGCATATGATTCAATTAAGAGGGAGAAATTATATAGTATCCTGCTGGAGTTCGGAATTCCTAAAAAGTTAGTTAGACTTATACGAATGTGTCTAAATGGCACAAAGAGTTGGGTGCGTGTAGGCAAACAGTTTTCGGACACTTTTGAAATCCAGAATGGGTTGAAGCAAGGAGATGCACTATCTCCTCTACTATTTAATTTTGTACTAGAGCATGCCATTAAGTCTTTAGAGAATGAGGAAGGATTACAACTCAATGGTATTAATAAGCTGTTAGTTTATGCTGATGATTTAGTATTGTTGGCCGATAGCGAGGAGATACTAAAGAACAACACACACATACTATTGAGTAGTACTAAGAAATTAGGACTGGGAGTAAATATCAATAAAACTAAATATATGGTCACACGTAGAAATTCATTATATAATGGAAATGGACAGCTAATGACAAATGAGGGAAATTTTGAGGAAGTGGCTGAATTCAAATACCTAGGAACAATGATCACAAATAGGAATGAGATGCACAAAGAAATTAAACATAGGCTCAATTCTGGAAATGCATGCTATTATGCATTGCAGAGACTCTTGATGTCCCAACTCCTTTCAAAAAACGTTAAACTGAAAATATATAAAACTATTATTCTACCAGTTATATTATATGGGTGCGAAACATGGACTCTTACTTTAAGAGAGGAAGGGAGATTACAAGTATTTGAGAATAAAGTACTTAGGAAAATTTTTGGACCAAAGAGAGATGAACATACAGGTGAATGGAGAAGACTACATAACAATGAACTACATGGTCTTTATAGGAAGCCAGATATAATAAGAACAGTTAAGTCTCGTAGACTGCAATGGGCAGGACATGTTGCACGTATGGGGAATGAAAGACGTGCATGGAAGCTTCTTGTAGGAAAGCCAGAGGGAAAACTTCCAGTTGGTAGACCAAGAATGAGGTGGGAGAATAACATTAACTGCGATTTGAGGGAAGTAGATTATACAGGGAATGATTGGAAAGCATTAGCTCAGGATAGGGATGTATGGAGAGCTTATGTCCGCGCGGCCATGAATCTACGGGTTCGATAGTGCCAGTGAGTAAGTAAGTAAGATGAGAATAAATGGAAACAGCATTTCGGCTTACTCACAACACTTATAATAAAAAATGCATATATTTCAATACAAAATTACGAACTATAACACTGTAATTAAACCAGAGTGCCTCTATGGAACAGAAATATTAATTTTGAACCGAAAAATATCGAAAATATAGTGAAAAAAGAATGCAAGATTTTAAGAAAAATTTTAGATCTACAAGTCATAGGTGAAGCATTTAGGCTCAGAAGTAAAACGGCAATAAAAATATATACAGACATTCATAGTGATATTAGAAAACAAAGGTTCAAATTTTATGGCCATATTAAACGAATGAACTCAAATAGGCTTACAAAACAGATAATGGAATTCTACGAAAACAGAAGTAAAGCTCCAGTGGATACTATGAAGTGGATTGATGAAGTCAAAAAGGACTTAAAATTGGCAGGAATTACTAAAGAAGATATCCCAAACAGAGATATATTTAGAACTAAGGTGAGTAAGTGGCAAGTTGACCAAGAGGACAAACCGAAGAAAAAAACTGGAACAACTTGGAGAGATGATAGAAAACAAGCTCATAACAAAAGAATGAAAGAAATTTGGGCTGAAAGGAAACGCCTCTGAGTACTTTGCGCAGTCCTACATCGGCTCATCCGCAATCAAAACAAATATAATAATAATAATAATAATAATAATAATAATAATAATAATAATAATAATAATAATAATAATAATTATTATTATTATTATTATTATTATTATTATTATTATAGTATTTCGAGGTCAGTAAACTAATTGGTGACCAAAGTGTTGGGGTAAATAAATACCCGAGGAACGCCAGGTTATCAGCAAGTAATAAAATTAATAGGCCTACTTCTAGCCTGGATACGGTGATTATTTTAGCCTACAATTCAGCGTGAGATAGGTTTAAGAACCGGAGTTAGAGTTTTATAGCTGTGATGTGATAAAGAATGTAAAGGACAGACCCCTGCGGCACGGCATTGGGAAAGTCAAAGAGATTTGTAAACCGCTTTGCAACAGCAGCAGCAGTAGCACGTGGTGTGGTGACACGCTAGTTCCCAAGATGACGTGACATTCAGTTCCTACGAGGGTGGTAATAGCCACTTCCTTCCCAGTATCCCCCATATTTGTACTACAACTTCCTTGTACCTCCATATTCGAATTAAAGAGATCCCAACAGTCTACCACCGAAACACAACACCAATGGTAGCCATCTTTCTCCATCTACCCCTTTCACCTCTCATACCCCTTACAATTCCAACATGGCGCGCGCATCGCGGGGCCCTAGCTATTACAGTAAGAAAACAGACATATAAAACTGAAAGGGGTTGGTGGGGGTAAGGGAACATGGGGAGGGAAGTAAAAATCAATATCCCCGGGGCTGCTAAATCACGCTTATCAAGAGCAGTTTTTTTTTTCCCAACTTGCCCCTCCACAAGCTCCTGTTTCCCCTACCCCCACCCCACCCATCCCCCAAGCACTACAAAACATTCAATTTGGACGTTGAGTTAAAACGAAATGGATTTTCCAGCATAGAGAGAATGAGATTTAGATTTCAAATTTCGTTCAATAGCGACGACGACTGTGTGAATGTGTGAGGGAGGGGGGAAGAGAGAGAGGGTGTTATATTATATGAGAGGAGAGGGGGGGACAGGGAGAACACAAGCCCCTTCCTTCACCAAATTGAATAATGTCATAAAATATAAAAAAAAACAGAAATATAAAAATGGATGTAATAAAAATAAAGCTTTCAATTTTTTTTACCCAGAATGCCTGGATCAAGTAACCCTTGGGTGAGGTTTCTGAAGGTAATTTGGAGAGTCTAGGGTCATTGTACTCCCATAGAAAGGTTACTGCAAGTGCTGATATAAATAAGATTCAATAGATATAACTTTCAAATTTCAAAGCCTTCACTAATGACATTATCATTAAAGTAATATTGATATTATTTGAAAGACGATGTGTGTAAGCAAGGCTTGGGTCCTCAAGGAAAAAAAGAAAATTCAGGCACCGTAAAAGAACCTCCTACGGGCTGTGAAAGGTTGTACAAGAGAAGAACATGTTACTTACTTCCTCACTGGCACTATCGAACCCGTAGGTTCATGGCCGCGCGGACATAAGCTCTCCATACATCCATATCCCGAGCTAATGCTTTCAAATTATTTCCTGTATAATCTACTTCCCTCAAATCATAGTTAATGTTATTCTCCCACCTCATTCTTGGTCTACCAACTGGGCGTTTCCCCCCTGGCTTTCCTACAAGAAACTTCCATGCATGTCTTTCATTCCCCATACGTGCAACATGTCTTGTCCATCGCAATCTACGAGACTTAACTGTTCTTATTATATCTGACGAAGAACGTGTTAGAAATGAGAATATTAGGAAGAAACTAAAGGTACAACCACTTCTTGAACAAATAGAAGAACACAGGAACAATTGGATAGAACATCTGCAAAGAAGGATAGAGAATAGGATACCAAAGACGGTACTGATGTACAATCCTGGAGGACGAATATCGGTAGGAAGACCAAGAAAGCGCTCTAGGCTGACCAAGTGAGGTCGGAACAGCAAAGACCTAAATCCGTGAAGGATGATGATGATATTTGAAAG
Source organism: Diploptera punctata (assembly GCA_030220185.1). Lineage (NCBI taxonomy): Eukaryota > Metazoa > Arthropoda > Insecta > Blattodea > Blaberidae > Diploptera > Diploptera punctata. Next base: position 2,502,608 of record JASPKZ010000015.1, read on the forward strand.
ACAGTTGTTTTACAATAAATCCCCATATACTGCCAATTATGAAGCAGATGCACTGGCTAAATTTCAGTCAGTATGTGGGACAATAAATAGAACTCTCCACAATAAAATTCGAAAATACAGAAAATTAAAGTTTTATAAGATAATGGCTGTGTCGGTATTAATGTTCGGAAATGAGTCTTAGATATTAAAGGAAAGAGATAGAAGTAAGATTCAATCAGCTGAAATGAGGTTCCTTCTTAGGGTAACAGATTGCACAAAAAAAAAACGATCTGAGGATATGACAGACGAATTGAATATATAAAACTTAAATAAGAAAATATAAGAATCTTCTTCTACATCACAGTTTAGGCTTTTTGTTAACCTGTTCCGGCTCATTCCATCTTTTCTTTGGTCTTGCCAAACTTCTTGTTCCTCTTCGTGAATAGATATATGCTGCTTTTGGTATTCTGTTCTCAGTCATCCTCGCTACGTGTTCTTTCGAGTTTCTTCTGTTTTCCAGTATTGTTGTATTTAATTCCAAGTGTTTGTGATTGTTTTAGGCATAATCTACAATGACAATAAACCAGGAAAAAGCGCATTTATGTATCATGATACCTTCAGGGGTCCTCACCTAGGGGATATGTAAATGGCGACCACAAGGTGTCCAAGCTGAGCAAAACATTTTTTTCCACTTACTTGTGTTTTGCACTTTTTTAACTTTACTATTTAACCTCTCTAGGCTAACCCTTGTTTTTTTTACCCCGATGCTATTAGGGCATCCGAGGGCTAGACAGTCTTTCCTTTCTTCCATTTCTTCTTTTCTCTATTTTCTTTTCTTCTCCAGAAAAGCCTGACCAGAGGCTATAAGATGGCAGCCCCATCACTGGTCTTGCCTTCCTTTGGCCAGCAACCAATCGAAGGGACTATTATTATGCTTTCAAGTTCTTATACGAATCTCTGGGCCGTCCTATGAAACGCTGGAGGAAACATTTTCTATAGGATCGTAACAGGCCTTCGCCTAATACTTGGAAGGAAGAATAAGAAGAAGATACAGTATTAAAATGAATAGACACATTATACAATATCTACCGTAATAGATGTTTTTGGGGTAAGAGGTGCACATGTGGAAGTACACTGACATTGTTTTACAAACTTTGAGAGTTTGTCTTTCATCTTCCATAAACCACACATCTCTAACTTTTATAGTTTTAATCTTATAGCAAGTTGTAATGTTGGAAAGACTTTATGGACACGGTGTATCACATTCCAACGTACTGTCCGATAATTAGACAAATACTCACTATCATTATAAAATAATGCAGCAGCGAATTGGATAGACAAGTAAACAAACCTACAAGAACTGAATTAAAAAAGAAAAGAAGATTAATCAAAAATAATCTTCAAAATAAATGTAGTTTGTAGCTCAAGTGTACAAACACTTACCCTCGATTTTTCTGTTTATTGTTGTGAATTATAGCTCTTCTTCTGTATTTAGTAACATTTAAAAATATTTTATAATATTTAAAACAATTTTTATAACTTTATCTTAGAATTTTTAAGTATTTATTCAAATACACATATTGTGATGGTGACTTGCTATTTTCTCCAGACAGTATATTATACAGTTGGAACCTGTGGGTTATTGAGGGTTGCGAATATTAAGGAGTGAAGAAAAGAGTGTTTCATAGGATTCACCCTAGGTTAGAGTAATTGAATTAAGTTAAGTGTGAGTTAATTATTTAGCTTTTCGTTTCGTTATATTTTAAAAGTATCTAAACACATAAAACAAAACAAAAAAGATAATACTCGATATGTCGTTCGATTGTGGGTTATCGCTGGCTCTATTAACTCTGGCGGATGCGCACCGTTGTTGTACGGACTTTGATAATATATCAGGTAAGTAAACTTTTTCCTTCACTCCTACACTAATAATGACCTAATTATCATTCTGTTTTTAAGGAAGTAAGTTGAATTTACCAGAGAGGCCTTGGTATCCATTGACAACGACATATAATAGCTCAACTTACTTCCCTAGGGAAGAAAAGTAATTGACTTAAATAGTAACGTAAAAATGTTACCTACTTAAAATGTTATTGAGTAATACAATACAATTATATTTGTGCCGGTTCGCTCAGGGTAAAATATGATAACTCAGGGATGTTTATATTATTTATGTAATTATAAATAAATTTAAACTTATTACTCCAGTTTACTGAATAATTTTGCACTATTAATGTACATAGAATTACAGTCTTCTATATCTCACTGGAGTGGAGTTGATTTTATTTAAGTCCACGTGTATTTAATATCACTTCAAATTCTGAGTTACTAATTATCTTGGATTTTAAAATACTTAAGATTTTAAAATTTACTAAAGGTCGCGGACGGTTGCTGTAGGACTTATTTCTTGTAGAACGTATGAGTGTGAGTGTATGTGAGAACGTTTTGTCACGTGTCCTTGCCTTATAAGGGCGATGACTCCTCCCATAAAATCACCTTCCCCACTCCAAATGTACATGTTATTCATTCGTTTGGGGTTCCTATGTTGTTAATGGACTCATGTGCGCCTTCGAGTTATTACTATTAATCGTATAATTATATTTTAGTACTTAGAGTCTATTAATTCTTTCCACATATTGTATCACACATATTTCTCACTTTCATAATTCCAACTTATAGTTGTTACAATTATTAATATTAGCCACAACATTTGGTTGATTTTCATTCGTATTTTTCTTATTTATTTCAATATATTTATCTACTTTATGTAGTACAGTTTTTTTTAACTTACACCAGAAAATGAACCGCAGCATTCGCCGCTTCCTCTACATCACAATTATTCATATATGTAATTAATATGCAGTCTGAAACTGTTATTTAAAATGTCTGCCACTAATTCAGACAACAATAAACAATTGCAGTTGTTTTATCAACATTCCCTTGCAATCAAACAATTGAACTCTTCAAACAAAGATATAAATTCAAACGAAATATAAAAATTAAACATAATTATTAGTACAGGAGTGAACAAAATTAAGTACACAATTCGGTAAGTACGTACATTACTAGTCTCAAACTTATTTGCTAGTCCTCGCTAAAGCTCGGCCTCAAACACTTCCTCGATTAGTAATGTACTACTTACTTCCCTTGTTGCGTACGTAACTATTATTTGAAAACCTACACAGAGTAGAATTGTGCAACTGTCTAGTAAATAAAAATAAAAACTAACTAACTCACTGGCTCTATCAAAGCCGTAGCTTCGTAGCCGCGGACATAAGCTCTCCATACATCCTTATCCTGAGCTAATATTTTCCAATCATCCATTGTATAATCTACTTCCCTAAATCATGGATAATGTTATTCTCTCACCTCATTCATGGGCGATTTCCCTCTGGTTTTCCTACAAGAAGCTTCCATACACCGCTTTCATCCCCCATACGTGTCACATGTCCTGCCCATCGCAGTCTACGACACTTAAATGTTCTTATTATATCTGGCTTCCTACAGATATCATGTAACTTACTATTATGTAGTTTTCTCCATTCACCTGTCTGTTCATCTCTATATGGCCCAGAAATTTTCCTAAAAACTTTCTTCTCAAGTAGGGCTACTCGTAATCTTCTTTCTCCCTTAAAGTAAGAGTCCATGTTTCGCACCCATATAATATAACTGGTAGAATAACTGTTTTATATATTTTCAGTTTAACGTTTTTTTGAAAGGAGTTGGGACGTCAAGAGTCTCTGCAATGCATAAGAGCACGCATTTCCAGAATTGAGCCTATGTTTAATTTCTTTGTGCATCTCATTCCTATCTGTAATTATTGTTCCTAGGTAGCCTACTTGAAATCAGCCACTTCCTCAAAATTTCCTTAATTTGTCATTAGCTGTTCATTTCCATTATATGACGCATTTCTATGTGAACATATATGTAGTTTTATTGATATTTACTTCCAGTCTCAATTTCTTATTGTTATTCAATTACTAGTAAATAAGATTGGTGATGATAATTGGTACCAGGTGATATAATTTACTAACACTTTCCTTGTAGAATCAGTGTGTTTGTATAGCCGGACGATGGCCGGAGAGAGTGCACTGACATCGGGGCTATTAAACTCGGTGTTGCGGGGAGAGTTAATCCCCCAGTTCCTTCCCTTGCAGGAAGTTATCGCTCGTGCAGGGATCCTCTCATTACATTATCTTATCTGCGACACGGTTAATCACAGAGTTAGCTTAATAGACTTCACATGTGCGACTTCATCATATGGTACCTTACAGCCTCTTACTTCTAGTCCATCTGCTCCAGGTTTTTAGTGAATTCCAAAGGAATTAAGCTATACATGATCAGCAGGACAAACTCTTTTATATCGAAAAAATGATTAAAACATTTTAGAACAATTAGAAGTAGAATCAATAGAAGAAAAACTCAACAGATATAAATTAAACACTGTCCAGACCCATATTATGTTACGGCAGTGAGGTCTGAACAATTCACAATGTAGATGAACAAAGACTAACTGCGGCAGAAATGAAATTTATGAGATGTACTGCGGGTTACTCAAGAACAGACCATAAAAGGAATTCTGAGATTCTCAAAGAATTAGAAACAGAATCAATCATGGAATATGTACAAAATACAGAAACAACTCGAAATCTCACGTAAGAAGAATGAGCAGAAGAAGAATACCACGCCAAATCTTAAATTACCAGCCACCAGGCAAGAGATCTTTGGGCAGACCCTTCAAACGTTGGATTGAGACTGTAACAGACCACTAGGTCTATCACATTAAAGGAAGAAGAAGAAGAAGAAGATATAAATTAAACTGGCTAGACCATGTAAAAATGACAAATGAAGGAAGTTTTGAACAAGTGGCTGATTTCAAGTAGGCCTATCTAGGAACAATAATATTACAAATAGTAATCAGATGCACAAATAAATTAAACGTAGGCTCAATTCTGGAAATGCCTGCTATTATGCATTTACAGAGACTCTTGTGTTATCAACTCCTTTCAAAAAATGTTAAATGAAAGTATATAAAACTGTTATTGTAACAGTTATATTATATGGATGCGAAACATGGACTCTTACTTTAAGGGAGGAAAGGAGATTACGAGTATTTGAGAATAAAGTATAGTATTTAGGAAAATTTTTGGACCAAAGAGAGATGAACAGACAGGTGAATGGAGAAGACTTACATAACAGTTAACAACATGGTCTTTATAGGAAGCCAGATATAATAAGAACAGTTAAGTCTCGAATACTGCGAATGGCAGGACATTTGGCACGTATGGGGAATGAAAGAGGTGCATGAAAATCTCTTGTAGGAAAACCAGAGGGAAAACGCCCAGTTGGTAGACCAAGAATGAGGTGGGAGAATAACATTAACCATGATTTGAGGGAAGTAGATTATACAGGGGATCATTGGAAAACATTAGCTCAGGATAGGGATATATGGAGAATCTATGTCCGCGCGGTCATGAACTACGGGATCGATTGAGCCAGTGAGTCAGTTAGCTAGACCATGTAAGAGGAATGGATAATTCAAGAATAAAAAAAATGACTCAATATAAACCCAAAGGACATCGACGACCAAGAAGACCTCTTAAGAGACTGCTAGATGGGGCTGAAACATGTCTACAAAGGTCTAATTCGTGATGGATGATGATGATTGCTATAGAAGTTCTCATTAAAATGTTATGCTAAAATACATAGAGAAATAGGGCTAGTAACTACACTCTAATTCAACCCAGAAAGTGACTACAGACCTTATGGCATATGCCAGTGTGCCCCTACCTACAGAGATGTTGCCAAACTCATAATAACGATATTTGTTTCTTTATGGAGGGTTGGAGGGGCAAGGTTAGCAGTACTTTTTCCAAATCTATGTACTATACATTTAAAACACATAGTTTTTCTTTTGTGGCATGCAAACTAGTTTTATAGTAAATATGAGAGTCGACACTTTCACACAGGATAGTACAGATCCGCAAGAGCTCAGTGACAAGTGGTAACTGTTTTTTTCTTAAGTGGGGGTGGTTTGGACAGCTACAACTTACAACTATGTACCTGCTGTGTTGCAATCTTCAGTTTTATATAAGGATTTCTCTCAAGAAAATACTGTTAAAATGTCAACTGAGTTCCTTATACCAAGCACACAGCAACTTCCTGGGTTGAATCTGACTGTAGAAACAGAAAATGACCATGTGCACACACACACACACCTAGGATAATTTACTGTTCGACTACTCCCAATTCCTAAAATTTTGATATGGTTATTCGTGAGGTATGGAGTCGGTAGCACGGAATAATTATAATTATTATGTACGTGTGTATGTCACTGAACTTCTCCTAAATGACTGGACCAATTTTGATGATTTTTTCGTGTGTGTGTGTGTTTGAGTGGATCCCTGGATTATTAGATTCACAAATGGACCCGATAAAAACATTAGAAGTAGGAGTTCACTTGAAAATCGCTCTAGCAGTCGCAATTTTCGATGTTTAACAACGAAACTCAGTATATGATATTAAAATAAACTGAGGTAGGTATTGGCCAAAACCATCAAAATCCGGTCATTAGAACTGTCGGTTTAGCTGAGTTGACCGTAGGGTCATGGTGCCACCAGAAGGTTTGGGTCAGTTTATAAAGCCATTACACCCTCTTCAATATTTTTCATAAGTAATGCCACGAGTGATTTCCAAATTATCGATAAATTCACGACTCACCAAGTGAGGAGTGAATTTATCATAAGTAATGCCACGAGTGATTTCCAAATTATCGATAAATTCACGACTCACGAAGTGAGGAGTGAATTTATCTAGAGAATTTGGAAATCAAGAGTGGCATTTGTTAGGACTATTTAACGAATAAAATTAAGCTGTTTACTCACAAATCATTATTTAACTATAGTTATTTTAAAATATTTATATATTTAATGTAAACGGCGATGTTTGAAAACAAATGAGAAACGATAGGTACGCTTCTACTGCTTCTTTTGTTTATCACTGCAACCAGATCATACTATTTATTGCCAAAGGAACGCAATATTGTAAGAATGCTCTCTAGTGGAGAAAAAATGAAACACATCAATCTGTATATTAATTCATTTTTGATGTCGTATGATGTAAATATGACAATTATATTTTTCTCGATTATTACCTGGGAAAAAAAAAATTTAAGAAAGTGCAAACAGTGGTTTCTTTTTTTGGTGGTATAATCAACTGCTACAAATGTTGACATGTAAGCACTATTATATACAATCTGGTAGCCGTATTTGTTTATAGGCTCAGTCACTGCAAAATAACGGTCAGACCTGTTCAGAATATTAAAAAGGAGGAGCTTTGTTTAATATATGATAATCCTAACACTGATAAATATTTCGTGAAACACGACTCTGATTGGTTGTAAAACAGAAATCATTGAAACGTGATTGGTCATTGACTCCCATTTGGGGCATGAGTTAAATAGTCTAGAGAATTTCGAAATCAAGAGTGACATTTTTTAGGACTATTTAACGAATAAAATTAAGCTGTTTACTCACAAATCATTATTTAAATATAGTTATTTAAAATACTTATATATTTAATGTAAACGGCGATTGAAAACAAATGAGAAACGACTGGTACGCTTTAGTTGCTTCTTTTGTTCATCACTGCAACCAGATCATAATATTTATTGCCAAAGGAACGCAATATTGTAAGAATGCTCTCTAGTGGAGAAAAAATGAAACACATCAAACTATATATTAATTCATTTCTGATGTCCTATGATGTAAATATGACAATTATATTTTTCTGGAATGTTACCTGGGAAAAAAATACATTTAGGAAAGTGCAAACAGTGGTTTATTTTTTTGGTGGTATAATCAATTGCTGCAAATGGTTTTATATTAACTCCCGCATGCGCTATGTGTTTACATTCATGCTATATATATAAAATCTGGTAACCGTATTTCTTGGGGAGTCAGTCACTGCAAAATAATGGTATGGCCTATTTAGAATGTTAAAAAAGGAGGTGCTTTCTTTATTATGATAAACTTTAGTTGGTCAATTCTAGGCGAAACACAACTGTGATTGGTTGTAAATAAAAAAAAATCATTGATTCGTGATTGGTCACTGACTCCCATTTGGGGCATGAGTTAAATAGTCTTTAAAAACATTGTAGAGTGCATTCATTAATCTTTCCCATTATCCATGTTTCACATTCAACACCTTACTCCGCAGTGAAACGCCACATAAAGTTAAAATTCAAAATTATGAATGACAATAGACTTCAAAGAGTGGCCAGAAATAAAAAAGAATGGGAATGCATAATAAAATATATTGATATACCGAACGTACCAAGAAAAACAGAAGTAGCACATTTTAGGATGACAACGGGCTACGACTGCCTGGCAAAACACCTTCACAAAGCAATAGTCTGCCTTGACGGAAATGCATTTTATGCAATCACCCAGATTAAGAAATGGACGAAGGTCATCTGAACAACTGTATTGCTTATTAATAGTGAGTGGAGAACATATTTTTAACGACTCACCTCATATAATTTCAAAGACATTGTCTTTGATACCGGCGGTTTCAGACTATATCTTGTTCATCTTCAGTCATGGCTTCCACTGATGAAATTCTATGGTTGTTGATTTCTCTAAGGACATCACCTCTTGTGCTGCCATCTTTGTTCTTAGAGAAATCAACAAGCATAGAATTTCATCAGTGGAAGCCATGACTGAAGAGGGACAAGATATTGTCTGAAACCGCCGGTATCAAAGAAATTTGAAATTATATGAGGTGAGTCGTTAAAAATATGTTCTCCACTCACTATTAATGATATAACCTCATAATGTTTACTTCCCAATTTTAAATTTAAATATAACTGTATCGCTGTCAAACATGAAGATTCTAAGACCTCAAAGTATTGGAGAGCAATGACTTCAGTGTTAGATGCAGCACATTAGACAACAACAACATTCATATGTCAAAACGGGTCTTCTAAATGTCTTGGAATAGTAACTTTTCCATTATATCTATAAAATTATTGTTAGCGCTTCTCTGTAGATAATCTTAAGTTTCTTCAAAAATGATAGTCAAATAATAAAATTGTTTTCAACATGTTCGACAGCTTCCATACGACCAGAACCTCTTCAATGTGAAAGGAGCATTGATACTGGCGTATCAAAAGTAGAAGGATTTGATAGTCTTGTAAATAACAAACCAGACATTTTCATTTGTAGTTTCATAAAATCACATTTAAACTAAGTTATTGTGTGATATTTGCTACTGAAATGGCAGTGTTTTCATGCCTACTGGCTACATTCAAATTCATTTGCGTTTATAAAAAAATAAATACTAAACTTTTTTCATTAAATATTTTTTTCTATACGTAGATGCACATATTTTTTTCAATTAAAATTCGTGAGTTACAAACAAACAGCGGTATGAATGACACTTAAGGCTATATTAGATTGCTTTCAATTACTGAAAGCTAATCAATGATTTTAAATTACGTTTTTATAAATATATTTGTTAGTTCGCATAGCATAAGCTGAATTTAATACATTTCAATTCCATATGTATAAATATTATAAAACATGGAAAAAGAACAAGGAGAATATGCTTTGCAAAAAGCTGATAATTGCAGTTTAGAATATATTAATCCCGTGTCGGGAAGTAGTATTTATTTGAAGAAGATGCATTTGATGTTGAAAGTTGTTGGGTTTCCTCGGCTATTTACTCTCTTCTCAAGGGAAGCACAAAGATTATTTAAACTTTAAATAAAACACTAGATGAGTTTCAATAATTTATAATCATCTACCGTCACGGTTTAGACCATATAATAGTTGCTCGCTCAATTTTTTAAATATTCGTCAACGACTTCTACATCCTTTCTTTATATATTTAAATGCAGTGGCTTTTGAAATTTTTCATTAGCCAATAATGGCTGAGGAAAACAAACAATAACAATAACAAACAATAACAAGAAATAAAAATAAAACGTAGTTTTATTTGATTTTCATATTTATTATATAATCCAGTGACAGCTGTTTCGGTACACTGTACCTTCTTCAGACATGTTAACATATTATGAATTGTGTTCCAACTGATCTAAGCAACAATGCAACAATATTTATTTAATTTTTTTAATTTAACAAAGGGGATTCATTCAAATCAAGTTGAGAATTTAACAGTTTTTTACTACTTTTAAACTTATTAATTTCTACAGCCTCCAAAAGATCTAACTTCTTACCCTTATCACAAATATGTAAAATTTCAAAATTTGGATCGAAACAATGATTAAATTGGAATAGGTGGTTAGCATAGTTTGAATTTTCTAAATTTCTGTTATATGCTCTCATGTGTTCCTTTATCCGAGATATAAAAGGTCTACCAGTTTGTCCTATATAGACCTTTTATATCTCGGATAAAGGAACACATGAGAGCATATGACAGAAATTTAGAAAATTCAAACTATGCTAACCACCTATTCCAATTTAATCATTGTTTCGATCCAAATTTTGAAATTTTACATATTTGTGATAAGGGTAAGAAGTTAGATCTTTTGGAGGCTGTAGAAATTAATAAGTTTAAAAGTAGTAAAAAACTGTTAAATTCTCAACTTAATTTGAATGAATCCCCTTTGTTAAATTTAAAAATTTAAATAAATATTGTTGTATTGTTGCTTAGATCAGTTGGAACACAATTCATAATTTGTTAACATGTCTGAAGAAGGTACAGTGTACCGAAACAGCTGCCACTGGATTATATAATAAATATGAAAATCAAATAAAACTACGTTTTATTTTTATTTAATTAATAAATATGGATTTTCATCAAGTAAACACCAACTCAATTGATTAAATAACAAGAAAGATTATAAAATGTTCATCATCTTTTCCTGGCTTCCCAGTATCTGTCCACGAAATTGTTGATTGTTAGGGTTGGGCAAGTTCGGATGTGATCAGCATCCATATCTTCCATAGTGTTGCAGAGGATACATTGTTGAGTTGGTAGAAGACCGAGGCGATGAAGGTGTTTACCAGGCAGTTGTGTCCTGTTGCAGTACGGAATGATGCAACGGCTACTCTTCTGGGCCAATCTGGCAATGTAGTTTGGATGGATGCTTTCCAAGGTTTGTCAGTCATTTGGAGCTCTAGGAAGGTTCTGAAGGCTTCTCTCACTCTGAAGCGGATGTTCATAGCTGCTCTAGAGTAAGATATAATGTTCGGTGATGTCTGAAGGATGTTGCGTTCCTTTCTTGGCCAGCTAATCTGCCATTTCGTTCCCTGTAATGCACAATGGGATGCTATCCACTGCAGAGAAACATTTTTACCTGCTATATTGAGATTTCTGATGACCTGTCTACTCTGTAATATTTCTTTGTTAGCAGGAGATGCTAGGTAACTTGCTATTGCAGATATGTCTGCCTTAGAATCGCTTAAGATGACAGCATTCAGAAACGATTGAGATACTTCTATGTCCTTGTGGATAGTAATTTAACATCCTCTCTTCACTCATTCTACTAACATGTTCAAACCATTTATTTCTATATTCTTCTCTTTTTTGATATCACACCAGTTATTTGTAATTCCTCACGAATATTTTCACTCCTCCGTTTGTCCAAAAGAGTACATCCTGTCACATATCGTAGGAATATCATCTCGGCTGCATCTTTATTAAACATTTGGTGAGAGTCCAACATTCCGATCCATACAACAGAACAGGAATAGCTAAAGTTTCAATAATTATTGCCACTATTTATTTGGATATAAATCTTCTTCTTCTTCTGCTTCTTCATTCAACCAAGTCTCAGGCCTATAGGCGTGTTACGATCTCACTGATGAATTTTATATCCAGCGTTTCCTTGGACGGCCCAGAGATATCTTCCCTGTTGGACAATAACGAATCACGGCTTTGGGAACGCTATCTGAACTCATTTATCGCAAATGATTGATCCAGTTGTTCTGATATTTATGTATGTATGTATTTAATGACTGGTTCTAAATGTAGTTCCATCAAAACATCATCATTGCGTTTGTGATCCCATTTGGTATATCCTGGTGTATATCTCATGAATCTCATTTGTCTAGAAGTTATCCTGCTCCCTTATCCTTTCCTCAAAGTCCATGCCTCACTGCCGTAGTAAAGTGCAGGTCTTGCTAAGGTTTTATATAACAGTACTCTGGTATCTCTCTGGACTAGCGAAGGTTTCATTACTGAATTTATCATTCCTATAGTTTTATTAAAATTAATTTTATTTGCTATGTCTACTTCATCCAAATATATTAATGTATATCGAAGGTAGGTAAATTAATTTACTCTTTCCAGTAATTTGAATATATACAAATTTTGCTAGGTAGCCGGTATTTTCCTTGAAAAGCCATTACTTTTGTTTTCTCTGTATTGATTTCCATGTTATATCTAATGGCTATTTTGTTAAAATTATATACTTAATATTGCAATTCGTCCTCTGAGGGTATATAAATAATTGATTTAATATTTTAAATATGGTGAAATTTGTAGTGATCTCCTTTTCACTATTCTTTATCACAAAAATGTTAATTGTAAGTTAATTTTACCCCAAACTACTGATTTTTTTAAGAAGAGTAAAATGCTGCACTACAATGGATCAGATAAGAAACGAGGATATTCGTGAAGAACTGCAGATCTACTCCATAAAAGAAAATATATTTAACAACAAGATTCAATGCAAAAATATGTAGAAAGAATGGAAGAAAGTAGATTACTAAATAAAATCTTACATTATTTTCCGAGAGGAAGAAGAGATGTCGGACGTCCTCGGAAGAGATGGTCTTAGATCTATTAGTGAAGACGGAACAGGCAATTAATGCCTAAACCTGGAAGTGAAGAAGAAGAAGACTAATATATATATATATATATATATATATATATATATATATATATATAGGAGCGCTGTAATAATTCCTATCCTGATTAGGTTCAATCTCGCTTTGAAATATTTAGTCCCGATGATAGCGGGTTCAAATCCGGCCGAGGTCGATGGATATTTAGCGTGAGAAATCCAAGGGGCAAGTAATATATTAGTTGCCTACTAGATGTCTAATTGGTGCGATATGCTAACCACATATCACTCATTGACATATGTAGATAAATAAGGATAACTAAATTAGCTGGATCAAGACACTCCCCTAGGGAGCACCCCTGTCCCCACGCGGGACGTATGGCATATATATACACACACATACATTGTACTCTCACAATGCCCAACGATTAAACTAAAGTTATTATTATTATTATTAACTAACTCACTGACTATCGAACCCATAGATCCAAGACTGATCGGATATACTCTCCATACATCCCTATCCTGAGCTAAAGTTTTCCATTCACACCCTGTACAATTTATTTCTCTCAAATTAATGTTAATATTATTCTCCCACCTCATTCCTGGTCTACCAACTGGGCATTTTCCCACTGGTTTTCCTACAAGAAGCTTTCATGCACGCCTTTCAATTTCCATTCGTGTCACATGTCCTGCCCATCGCAGTCTACGAGACTTAACTGTTATTATATCTGGCTTCCTATAAAGACCATGTAGTTCATTGTTATGAAATCTTCTCCATTCACCTGTCTGTTCATCTCTCTTTGATCCAAAAATTTTCCTAAGAACTTTGTTTTGAAATACTCTCAATTTCCTTTCCTCCCTTAAAGTAAGAGTCCATGTTTCGCACCCATATAATATAACTGGTAGAATAATAGTTTTAGTTTAACGTTTTTTGAAAGGAGTTGGGACATCAAGAGTCTCTGTAAAGCATAATAGCATGCATTTCCAGAATTGAGCCTATGTTTAATTTCTTTGTGCATCTCATTTATATTTGTGATTATTGTTCCTAGGTATTTGCATTCAGCCACTTCTTCAAAATTTCCCTCATTTATCATTAATTATCCATATCCATTTTATAATGTATTTCTAAGTGGGAATATATTTCCTATTTATTTTTATTGATGTTTAATTCTAGTCCTAATTTTTAGTGTTACTCAATAGAGTGTGCGTGTTCGCATTATTATTATTATTATTATTATTATTATTATTATTATTATTATTATTATTATTATTAAAATCATAGGAATCAGTTATCTCTATAGATCGATACTCCTGATTTCACCACCACATACAAAGCCTATTTAAATTCATTTTTCCCTCCCGACGTGCTTAAATAGTTTGAGGGATATTTTATTTATTTTGCCGTATTTGTTTGTTGGGATGGGTGTGAGTAAAACAACGGATTGTATTCAATAAGCAATTAAGTATTAAAGTGTTGTGTTCAGTTTGTTCGAGTGTAATAAATTGATTTTAAAAACAACACACCATCTCTCACATAGATATTTGCTTAACGTTCACACCATTTTTAATTAATCGTCATTTTTTTTCTGGAAATATAAAAATTACATTTAGGGGAAGTTGCCTTAACATGGTACTAATGCTAACAATGATCATGTTTCTTTGCTTTGGTAAAAGTATGGATAACACTATACATGTGTAAACAAACTATATAATAAGAAAATTATACCAATTATTAGTATTGTGCCTATCGCTGTGTTTTAGGAGTAGTGTCGCTGCCTCATACGGAGTGGATCCAGGTTCGATTCCAATTCGGAACACGATTCCTGGGACAGGTTTTTTCAGGCTCAGTCCTCACATGTAAGATATCAGGAAACTTCAACTACGTCATCTGGCAACCATAATTATCATCTTCATCAAATTAGTCATGCTTAGTATTAATGTGTGAGATAATTGTGTGTTTCGTCTTAAATATTTGTATTCTCGGTGGAAGTGAGAATTGACCTGATCACTCCTTCGGCGAGGCCTCCATATACTTATTTAGTCAAAAAGCTATGTGTATAAACCAAAGGTTAAAATCCCTCTCCCAACAACAGGTCGGGTTACTGTATTACCGGGGTGGGCGTGGGGTAAGTAAATGTAGGCTTGCCTATAAGGTGAGTGGTTAAACTACGATGGAGATTATTATTACGATTATTATTATTTAATGAAGTGACTTTGATAACAGTCACAATGACAATTAATTTACTAGCATTAAACCGTTATGGTCTCGGGGCAGCATTTGCTTGTTATTATTAAGAGTTAGTGAATACTTATAACTGTTTTCTATTACTACAAGTCGATGAATAATTATTGAATTTGTTTTTTTATTAACATTTAGTAAATAATTGTTGCATTTATTTTCTATTATTGGAAGTTAGTAAATCATTATTTTATTTGTTTATTATTATTATCATCATTATTAAAAGTTAGCGAATAATTATTGGAGTTGTTTTTAATTATTAAATATAAGTAAATAATTGTTGCAGTTTATTTTTATTATTAATAGTTAATAAATTAGTGTTGGGATTGTTTTTTATTATTAAAAGTTAGTAAATGATTGTTGCATTTGTTTTTTTATTATTAAAAGTTAGTAAACTATTGTTGTATTTGTTTTCTTATTATTAAATGGTTAAATTACTATGAGCAGCTTTGGACTGCCACAACTAATATAACACAACATACTTCCAGTGATTATGATGTAGATCCTATCACCTTGGATGAGTTGAACTTCGCGTTATACAAATGCAAACTACGGAAGACACCAGGATCAGATCATATCAACACAGAATTATTAAAATATGCTTCGATCCGATTCTTAAACAAATTTTTAGATCTTATTAATATATGTTGGAAGACTGGCTGTGTACCAGATGAATGGAATAACTCGTTAGTTGTATCTATTCATAAAAAAGGAAACAAAAATGATATTAATAATTATAGAGGAATTTGTCTGCTAAATGCTGCCTACAAAATTTATGCAAAAATAATTACCAACAGATTAAACACAATTTCTGACGCAATTATCCTAGAAGAACAAAATGGTTCCAGACCCAACAGATCCTGTATAGATAGTGTCTTTACGTTAGCACAACTCATAAAAAAACATAGAGAATTTAATATACCAACTTTTATGATATTCACTGATTATCATAAAGCCTTCGACACAGTAAACAGAATAAAATTATGGGATATCTTACATAATGCAGGAATACCCAAGCATTTAATTCAAGCGATTCAAAGCATGTATCATAACACACGAATTCGAATAAAAATAAATAATCAAATCAGCAAATCAGATAGACTAATATCCCAAGGTGTAAAACAAGGCTGTCCACTTTCCCCTCTTCTATTTAATTTATATATGAACGAAATCATAAAATTATGGCAAAACCAATCACAATCACACTTTATGATTGATGGTCGACCCCTCAACACTTAATGTATGCAGATGATCAAGTAATATTGGGCTACTTCTGAAGATCACCTACAAAGAGCAGTACATAGATTGTCAAATATAACCCAAGATTATAATTTACAAATTTCGGTGAGTAAGACAAAAACTATGGCGTTTCAAGGGAAAATACCGATACGAACTAAAATTGTTATTAACAACAATATAATAGAACAAGTTAATAACTTTACTTATCTTGGCTGCAATCTTTCGTACGACACATGTAAAGACATAGACATAAAATTGGTCAAATTTCAAAAAACTTATAGGAACAATAAAAAGCATTCTTTTCCGAAAAGTACGTCCAGATACAATTCTAAAATTTTATAAAACAATGGCTCTTCCAACTCTACTTTATGGTTCTGAAACCTGGACTCTTACTACAGGTAAATTAAATAGGATAGTAGCTGCAGAAATGAAGTTATTAAGACCTTTTAGCGGGTTATACGCTTTATGATCACATGCGTAATGAAGATATCCGCAAAGCTCTCAACACATCAGCAATAACTGAAATCATTCAAAAATATCAAAATAATTGGCATGAACACCTTCTGAGGATGCCAAACAATAGACTACCTCTGCAGCTATTGAACTACAGACCCACAGGGCGAAGAGACCCAGGAAGACCTAAGAAGAGATGGAGGGATCAATTTCTTTCCTGAAGCGGAACAGGCCAATTGGCTTAATCCATGCCTGCCATTGATGATGATGATTATTAAAAGTTAGTAAATTATTGTTGCATTTGTTTTACTTATTATTAAAAGTTAGTAAATTATAGTTGCATTTGTTTTTTATTATTAAGAGTTAGTAAATTATTTTGTTTTCTTATTATTACAAAATAGTATATAATTATTGCATTTGTTTCTTATTATTAAATGTTAGTAAATTATTGTTGCATTTGTTTTATATTATTAAAAGTTAAAAAATTATTTTTGCATTTGTTTTCTTATTTTTAAAAGTTAGTATATAATTGTTGCATTTATTATTTATTACTGAAAGTTAGTAAATTATTGTTGCATTTGTTTTTCATTATTAAAAGTTAGAAAATTATTGTTGCATTTGTTTTCTTAATATTAAAAGTTAGTAAATTATTGTTGTATTTGTTTTCTTATTATTAAAAGTTAGTAAACTATTGTTGTATTTCTTTTCTTATTATTAAAAGTTAGTAAACTATTGTTGGATTTGTTTTCTTATTATTAAAAGTTAGTAAATTATTCTTGCATTTGTTTTTTATGATTAAGAGTTAGTCAATTATTTTGTTTTTTATTATTAAAAAATAGTAAATAATTGTTGAATTTGTTTTTTATTATTAAAAGTTAGTAAATTATTTTGTTTTTATTATTAAAAATAGTAAATAATTGTTGCATTTGTTTTTTATTATTAAAAGTTAGTAAATTATTGTTGCATTTGTTTTTTATTATTAAAAGTTAGTAAATTATTTTTGCATTTGTTTTCTTATTATTAAAAGTTAGTAAATAATTGTTGCATTTATTTTTTATTATTAAAAGTTAGTAAATTATTGTTGGAATGTATTTATTAATAAAAGTTACTAAATAACTTTTGCATCTATTTTATATTATTGAAAGTTAGTAAATTATTGTTGGACTTGATTTTTATTATTAAAAGTTAGTAATTAATTGTTGCATTTAATTGTTATTATTGAAAGTTAATAAATTATTGTTGGACTTGTTTTTTTATTATTAAAAGTTAGTAAATAATTGTTGCATCTATTGTTTATTATTGAATGTTAGTAAATTATTGTTGGATTTGTTTTTTAATATTAAAAGTTAATAAATTATTGTCGGACTTGTTTTTAATTATTAACAGATAGTAAATAATTGTTGCATTTATTGTTTATTATTGAATGTTAGTAAATTATTGTTGGATTTGTTTTTTAATATAAAAAGTTAATAAATTATTGTCGGACTTGTTTTTAATTATTAACAGATAGTAAATAATTGTTGCATTTATTGTTTATTATTGAATGTTAGCAAATTATTGTTGGATTTGTTTTTAATATTAAAAGTTAATAAATTATTCTCGGACTTGATTTTAATTATTAACAGATAGTAAATAATTGTTGCATTTATTTGGTATTATTGAAAGTTAGTAAATTACTCTTGGACTTGTTGTTTTAATACTGAGAGTTAGTAAATTAATGTTGCACTTGTTTTTTATTATTGAAAGTTAGTAAATAAATGATGCATTTATTTTGTATTATTGATTATCAGTTACTTATTGTTGGATTTGTTTCTTATTATTAAAAGTTAGTAAATAATAACTGCATTTGTTATTTATTAATAAACTGCAGTAAATAATTATTGTATTTGTTTATTATTAAAAGTCTGTGAATAATAGTTCTATTTGTTTTTACTAATAAAATGTAGTAAATAATGGTCGGCATTTTTACTAATAATAAAATGTAAATAATTCATGTATTTTGATCTACCCTCAAGACCATGATAAACGTACCGTAAAATCTTCTACAAGGCCATAATTCATGTTATTATTATTATTAAAAGTTAGTAAAAATTATAACATTGTATCATTAAAATAAAGTAAAGATTTCTTGTATTTATTTTATATTATAAAAGTTAGTATATAATTGTACAATTTATTTTTATTATTAAAATTTAGTAAATAACTGTTAAACATTTTTATTATTAAAAGCTGGTATGTAATTGTTGTATTTTTTATTATAAAAGTTAATAAACAATTGTTACACATAGTTAAATTCATTACCCTTTCCTTTTTGCGTTGAAATAGTGTAAAAACTTAGAATGAATGCTTGAAAAGATGTATTTGGAATTTAACGAGTTGCGATAAAAATTTGGTAAACAAAAGACAAAACAAGGCTGGTACAGTTGTAAAGCACCGACATAAAGAACTGATACAAACTTAGTGAAATGGAGAACGAACATTTTCATTAGAAATCCAATTAAAGGACGGATAAGAACGTTAGTTATTACTAATGATACAAGACAATAAACTTTCTTGATCGTATTCCTGTTCAGATGTTGCGAATTCTGCTCTCCATAACAATAACAATTAAAACAGCTCGCATACATTAAAATATGCTCTCAAACAAGAACAAATGAAAAACTAACACTAATAAATGCATATTAATTTCATTTGGGATAAGGTTTATCTACTGTAGACATTAAAATCGTGGTTTTAAACATGTGATCCGCGACGATGCTGGAATGAGAAAAGGACATGAAGATTTTCTGTAAGAACACTAGACCCAAAATGAGAAGGAAAAATAACATTGACCATGGCTTTAACTATCTGAATTATACAGGAAATAGTTGGAAAATATTAGCTCAGGAAAGGGATTTGTACACGTATATCCCTAAATGGGGCAAGGGTGTTCCATTTCGGAGTTTGATTAAATAAAGACAGTTTAGTTACGCTTTTCAATCTACAGATGACAACGAATGACAAGTGGTTAGCTCATCGCCTCAACTAAGGTAGGCCCTATATATTCCTGGAGTAATAAATTATTATTATTAATATTATTATTATTGTCAGCTAAACTGGAAGGAACATGTCTCAACAATGGCTAGATCCAGAATCCCCAAGGTAGTAATGAACTACTGTTCAAATGGGAAATGGTCATTGGCCGACCTATGAAAATATGGCACGAAAACCGCTTTCTCAGGCCGTAACAATTCTTCTAGGACTAATACCTGGCAGCATGACGATTATTATTATTATTATTATTATTATTATTATTATTATTCCATATGGGTTTCGTGGTGGATGAAAAGGAGTCGGCATATTTTTGTCGGGGTATCCCATTTTCCCGGTCGAAGGTGATAAGCCAAACGAAAAAAGTACCTTGGGCGAAAGAGTGATGATCTTTCACCGTAAAAATACAACCGTCAAGAAATGCGGACATGGGTTCAAATGGGGTAAAATTTTCCGGAGGTCAAATAGTCCCCCATTCGGATTAGGCTAGAAAGTAAAATGATTAGTTTAATTATTTCAAGGGGTAGTTTATTTAAAAATATAAATTTTGGATTCCCTGAAGTAGTCCCCTCCCAAATCTCCGGGAGGGGACTACTTCAGGGAACCCATGCTAAAGGCTCAAACGCAGGGACATGTTCCTAGGAACATGGAATGTTAGGACTTTATACATTAGCGGGGCACTAGAGAAATTAACGCGGGAATTAGATAAATCGCCCTTGGATATAGTCGTTTTACTGGAAGGAGAAGGTAGTCAGGAATCAGGAAGCTTTGCATTATACTATGAGGGTGCAAAAAGACCAGCATTTGGAACGGGGTTTTTTAGTCAGAAGGAGGATCCTATCCGCTATCCGAGATATTAAGTTTGTTAGTGATAGGGTATCATACATAATTCTAAAGGGTAAACAACTTGATTTTATAATTGTAAATGTACATGCCCCCACAGAAGATAAAGATGACAAGATCAAGGAGTTCTACGAAGAATTAGAATGCGTATTTGATAGACTTTCACGATATCATATGAAAATTATCTTAGGAGATTTTAATGCAAAAGTGGGGCAGGAAGATATATTCAAACCAACAATAGACAAATTCAGTCTTCATGAAGATAGTAACGACAACGGGGTTAGATTAGTCACATTTGCCACATCAAAGAATCTCATTGTTATAGCACAACATTTCAGCATAAGGATATTCATAAATACACCTGGACGTCCCCAGATGGAGAAACTCGGAACCTGATAGACCATGTACTCGTATTAGTGGATAAACGCTGGCACAGTAGCATCATCGATGTTAGATCAGTTAGAGGGACAGATTGCAATTCGGATCATCATCTGGTCAGGGTGAAAATCAGACAACGGCTATCGCTTATGAGAGGAACAAACGCTAAAGATGATTCTGTAAAATTTGAATTAAAAAACTTGAAAAATGATTAAATGCGGCAAGAATACCAAATCAAAATTGCTAATAGATTTGAAGTACTGGAATCTTCAGATGACAATGAGGCAAACGAAAAAGAAACTGATATAAATAAAGAATGGGAGGCTATAAGAGATACTATTAAATTGTCAGCATCAGAAAGCATTGATTGTTTAAAAAAGAGGCAAAACAAGAAATGGTTTGATGAGGAATGTGCCGACATTGTAAAAAAAAGAAAGCAAGCAAAAATGAAATGATTACACGAGCCAAATGAGGTAAATTTAGAGCAATTAGGTAGTATTAGATGGGAAACTACCAAGTTACTAAAGAGTAAAAAGAGGGAATATTTGAGAGAGAAGATTAATGATCTTGAAATGAATGCAAAAAATAGGAACATTAGAGAATTATATCAGGGAATTAGTATAGAGAAGAAAGGGTTTCGGGCTAGAACAAACATAATTCGGAATGAAAATGGGGATATGATTGCAGATTCCAGGAGTATATTACATATATGGAAAAGTTACTTTAATCAGCTATTAAATGTACATACAGAACAAGACATTGAGGAGGATAAGTTACAGACAGCAGAAATGCTAGTCGCAGAGCCAAGTGCATTAGAGGTTGAAATGGCGATTGAAAAATTGAATATGTATAAAGCATCAGGTTCAGTTGAGATCCCAGCAGAACTGATAAAATCAGGAGGAGATAAATTGATGGACAAGATATGCTGGTTGCTTAGTATGATTTGGGAAAAAGAAGCTCTTCCAGATGAATGGAAGGAATCAATTATCGTACCAATTTATAAGAAAGGATATAAAAACCGACTGCGACAACTACAGGGGCATCTCATTACTTTCAACTTCGTAGAAAATTCTAACAAATATATTAGTAAACAGACTTACTCCCAATATTGATGGCATTATACGCGATCATCAATGTGTATTTAGAACAAACAGGTCTACAACAGATCAGCTTTTTGGTATAAAACAGATTTTAGAAAAGAAATTGGCATATAATGGTACTGTACATCAACTATATGTAGACTTAAAAAAATATATATGATTCAATTAAGAGGGAGAAGAGTTATATAGTATCCTGCTGGAGTTCGGAATTCCTAAAAAGTTAGTTAGACTTATACGAATGTGTCTAAATGGCACAAAGAGTAGGGTGCTTGTAGGCAAACAGTTTTCGGACACTTTTGAAATCCAGAATGGGTTGAAGCAAGGAGATGCACTATCTCCTCTACTATTTAATTTTGTACTAGAGCATGCCATTAAATCTTTAGAGAATGAGGAAGGCTTACAACTGAATGGTATTAATAAGCTGTTAGTTTATGCTGATGATGTACTATTGTTGACCGATAGCGAGGAGATACTAAAGGCCAACACGCACACACTGTTGAGTAACACTAAGAAATTAGGATTGGAAGTAAATATCAATAAAACTAAATATATGGTCAGACGGTAGAAATTCATTATACAGTATAATGACAAATGAGGGAAATTTTGAGGAAGTGGCTGAATTCAAATACCTAGGAACAATAATCACAAATAGGAATGAGATGCACAAAGAAATTAAACATAGACTCAATTCTGGAAATGCATGCTATTATGCATTGCAGAGACTCTTGATGTCCCAACTCCTTTCAAAAAACGTTAAACTGAAAATATATAAAACTATTATTCTACCAGTTATATTATATGGATGCGAAGCATGGACTCTTATTTTAAGGGAGGAAAGGAGATTACAAGTATTTGAGAATAAAGTACTTAGGAAAATTTTTGGACCAAAGAGAGATGAAGAGACAGGTAAATGGAGAAGACTACATAACAATGAACTACATGGTCTTTGCAGGAAGCCAGATATAATAAGAACAGTTAAGTCTCGTAGACTGCGATGGGCAGGACATGTTGCACGTATGAGGAATGAAAGACTTGCATGGAAGCTTCTTGTAGGAAAGCCAGAGGGAAAACGCCCAGTTGGTAGACCACGAATGAGGTGGGAGAATAACATTAACTAATGATTTGAGGGAAGTAGATTATACAGGGAATGATTGGAAAGCATTTGATCAGGATAGGGATGTATGGAGAGCTTATGTCCGCTCGGCCATGAACCTACGGGTTCGATAGCGCCAGTGAGTAAGTAAGTAAGTATCCCATTTTCTCCTGCCGCAAACTTCATTCTACCATTTCTCCACGTTCATCCCATTCATTTCATTTCATTTCTCTCCGTTCTTAAAGTGATCCTCATCAAAATAAAAACATATGACCTGCTCACTTTTCATTGGTTATGGACACCGATGCACGATGTAGAAGCAAATAAGTACGCGAAAAAAGTAGTTCCATTCACTAAATTAAAAATATGTGCTTTGAATATACTTGTTGTTCTCCGTGAATGAAAATAATAATAACTTATTCAAAACATAGAAAATATTATAAAATACACCTAATCAATAATTACAACTTAAAATAGTTTACTGCATATGGATTAGGCATTTGAGTGATGCTTCAGTCAATTCTGATGAAAAAAAATGGCTGAAGATGTTGAGACTTCTGTTGCTGTGTCGCCATCTAAATTTTTAAAACACAAACTATTGACCAGTGATCAAAGAACAGTTATTTTAAATGTATTTCACAAGTTCACTGAAAAATCTCAACAGCTTTCTTGTAATGTACTCCATTCAACGATAAATAAAATTCTTGCATATTCAGCCAAAAGATTAATGCAAACCCCCCCCCACTACTATACACTACATTAAATCCACAAACCAGTTCTGATTCCCCCTCAGCAAAATCAAAAGGAGTTCGATTAGTCTCAGCTATGTCTTATGTACTTCACATGTGCTCCCTGGTCAATGTGACAGTATACTCGGAGCAACGGATCTGTGACCCTACAGCGCTGGCATCGTTTTTAGAAAAGTACACGTCTGTACTCACACCATTTCACCGCACTCCCCTTACACTACATCAAAAGGCAGCCACAGGTAACTCATCGAGTAAGGATGTTGCCAAACTTCCCCCAGTGTCATGGCTCTTGGATATTGAATAATGCAAGATTAGTGCAGATAGACGACGGAGTTTCAAAAACAGAGCAGATTGATCAGACAAACGGTACTCCAAGGTGACCCGTTGAGCCCCCTACTTTTCATAATAGCAACAGCAAAAATACCCACAGAGATAGAAACATAAAACGTCCAAATTTTGGTATACGCTGATGACATGGTGATTACATCCCAAGACATCGAAGAAGCTCAAACAGCGTATGACAAACTTGTAACATGGGCCGAAAAGAACGACCACGAAATAAATTGGAAGAAAACAGTAAAAAATGACCTTCAGGTAAGGAGGAAGACTCGCAGCGAATTACTGCATTCGGTATAAGGGAGACTCACTGCAAAATGTAAACCAGTTCAAATATCTGGGGATTACACTGCAGAGCCGAGGTGATTCATTCGATAAGCAGATCAAAGAACGCGCCTTAGCGGCCAGAACAACATCGAACAGTATTAGAAACCTGAGTAGACTATCCCTGGAGACATCAATGACCATCTTCCGCTTAAAAATAGCACCAATCATGATCTATGGACTAGAAGTGATTTGGAAGAACCTAAATAAGGCAAACCTAGAGGAAATAGAGAAAGTCAAAGCACACTTTTTAAAGACAGCGCTTAGCGTATCAAAATACACGCCTTCACTCCTAACATACACACTGACAAAGGAACCCTTCTTCATAGAAAAGCTCCACCTGGACCTTCTTCTGCGGGCAACAGATGCCTACGAAGAACTGCTGAGGGAACTCAACGAGAAGAGAGACAGATATGGCCTGAGTTCTACGCAACGGATGCGATGATCTACAGGGAATGGACAGCAGCCAGATATGACCTCAGACACACCGTGACGAGAGTCGCGGCCCATGGTTTCCACCACAGGATATGCACAACAGTGAAGCGCCATAACCCAGAAGAAAAGTGAAAGTGCAAACTATGTGGGTCGCACTGCGACCGATATCACCTGTTACAGTGTAAAAACATAGGAACATCGATAACAGACTTCTGTAAGACATCAAAACAATCATTTCTACATGGCCATTGGCTGCAATAATACCTATTATTATTATTATTATTATTATTATTATTATTATTATAATGCAAGATTGGAGTTGTATTGGCAACACTTGAGTGCAAGTGAAAGAAAGAGATAGAAAAGAGAGAGAAATATGAATTCAGGGAGGGAAATGACTTGCCGAAGCAGAAAAGGAAGTATGCTTTAGTTCGCATATCTTATGGGGGCACAGATCAGTTGGACAGACAATAATTGTAGCGCGAATGCGGAAGGATACAACTGGTGTTTATGTTACGATCACTCAAAGAGCGGAAAAGGTATAAATAACAGTGGGAACATTTGCGATCGGCAGTGACACATATGAAGTAATTGGTCATTTTTGTTGGCGTTACTTATTTTTGCTGATGTCTGTACTAAGTGCAGGCCGTGATGTTATTCGGTTATGCGCTAGAAATCAAATGTGAAGCGGTGTCAGAAATTCTGTGCGCTTAATTCATGAGATTGCCGGCTGGAGAAGATGCTATGAATAATTCTAAACAATGATCTACAGCCACAAAGCTGAGCAAACCTTGTTTGGTTGGCATCACTGTCAGTTAAACTTTATCGCAGCTTACAAACCTCTTGCTAACATCCCAGCACTTGGTTTGATTTGTTTTTTAATCGCTGCCGCCAAGTGATTTTCTGTTTTTTTTTTGTAGTTGATCTAATTTATGTTGTTATGTTTCGTCATGAGACTGCCAGTCTGTTGTATACACATTTACTAATGACCATTTTGTTAGGATTGTGGGTTAACATTAAAAATGGGAGAGCGAGCTTCACTTTGGAGAACGTTAACCTGATTCACAGATGCAATTTTGACATTTTCATTTTAAACCTCGATTTTTAGAGAATTTCGAAAGGATAGGCTTGTCATTATATATATATATATATATATATATATATATATATATATACTAGCGAATACACGGCGTGCGCTGCTACGCCTAAATAAATGATAACGTGTTTTTACGTTTCGTTGAATAAGATAAAGGAAAAAGAATTATAAATTTATATCGTTATTATTTTCAAATACCCAGTGCTGATTACCCAGCATTGGCCTGGAATCTACGTATCCCGATGCATTTGGCATAAATCAGCTGAAAGACAAAATTCTTTATTTCGAGTTATCCGTGTTGCTGCTCTGCTTGCACGGGAATCTACTTATCCCGATCTATTTTGCATCAATCATATGTTTTTAAATTTACATTCTTCTTAAATGTAAGATTTATGTCACATAGGCCTATACCAATTTTCGGAAATTCACTTGATATCTTATCATTCATGGTCTCTGGAACTGATTCGCCATATTGTTCAATGTCCCTTCTCGGTCCAGTTAAATTTAAATTAAGTTGCTGTCTTTCAACCAGATTACTTAAAACTAAATACATACACACGAAATTAATATTATTATCAATATATTGAAAATAAAATAAACACTGAACACACTTAAATTATGAAATAATCAATATTTGTAATTGAATAGAAATTCGCGGTTGCAACAAAAAGCACAGCCACCTGGATCTCTCTTTGTTAAATAATAAACCAATTACCTTACCAAATTACCTTACACCGCCATCTGTTAGAATCGTATGGAACTCACAGATAATTATAATTCTTTGTTAAATAATAAACAAATAATTTGCAATAAAAAAATAATGCGACTATAAATTTAGTTATAAACTACCCTAAGTCTCAAGTTGGATCAAACTGCACACAGTGTGCAAAATTTTATTAAAATCGATTCAGTATTTTAGGATTCCATCGCGGACAAACAACGTGACACGACATTTTTATACATTAAGATATATATATGAAAAAAATTAACGCTTGAACCGGGATTTGAACCCGAGACCTCTAACTCTATACGTTAACGCGATACCATCTTCGGTTCTCAGGCCCCCAGCGCAAACATACATTTGTCTTTCACCATATACAAATTCTCTATCGCAAAAGGAAGCGGGACATCGCTTGCAGTGCATATATATATATATATATATATATATATATATATGTGTGTGTGTGTGTGTAATAAGAACTCATCGACAAAATGATAGGGATGATAGGCCATGCAGAGAGAATCATTTTTTGTGAAGGAACATATAGTCGCAAACATGTCGTTTATGAGTTATGCGCAGTTGAAGGTGTTCACCCGTAAGGGTCGGAATTGAATACAATTGCACACGTATAGTTTTATTGAAAAATATATGTTATTATATTAAGTATTCAAACAATAAGTGTCTTGACGACGTCAAAAAGAATCCTGCCATGATCGACCGTGCTGGCCGATCACTGATGCGACGATGTTAAACATGCAATGAGGCACATCGTCGACTTTTTTAACATTTTGCCGATGAGGTCCTGTTACCTGTTACATTATATATATATATATATATATATATAGTCTTAGCAGATAGGCCCTCTCTGTTTTTTCTCCACCTCCTCTCTCTATCTCTTTCTCTCTCTCTCTCTCTCTCTCTCTCTCTCTCTCTCTCTCTCTCTCTCTCTCTCTCTCTCTCTCTCTCTCTCTCTCTCTCTCTCTCTCTGTGTGTGTGTGTGTGTGTATATATATAGCCTATATAATTATTTTGTACGTGTGTTTGTGACTCTACTCCTCCTAAACGACTGGACCAATTTTGATGAAATTTTTTGGGTGTGTCTGATTGGGCCCCTCGATGGTTTCGATTCACAAATGGACTCTCTAAAATATTAGGTGTAGGAGTTTACCTGAAGTGAAATTTAAAAATCGCAGTCACAATTTGTGATGTTTCACAACGAAACTCAGTATATCCTATTAAAATAAACCGAGGTGGGTATTATCCAAAAATGACCGAAGTATGACAATTAGAAGTGGAGGTTTACCTGAAGTCCGAAATTAAAAATTACACAAACGACTGGACCGATTTTGAGTAAATCTTTTCAGTGAGTCCCTAGATGGTTTAGTTTCACAATTCGACCCTCTAAAAACATCAGGATATCACCTGAAGTGAAAATTTAAAACCGTTCTATTGGTTATAATTTTCGATGTTTCACAACGAAACTCAGTATATCCTATTAAAATATGTGTATGTTTCAGTGAGTCCCTGGATGGTTCAGTTTCACAATTGGACCCTCTAAAACAATTAGGCGTAGGAGACCACCTGATATGAAATTTAAAAATCGCTCTAGCGATCACATTTTTCGATGTTTAACAGCGAAACTCAGTATATCATATTTATTACCAAAAAAAAAAGAGCGAAATCCGACAATTATAAGTGGAGGTTTACCTGAGATCCGAAATTAAAAACTGACTAACAACCGCCATGTTTGGTTCGTCTCAGCGTATACCATACAGTTTAATTATCCTTTAATATTTCATTTATTCAGGCGTAGCAACGCACGCCGGGTAATAGCTAGTGTATGTATGGGCTCAGTTCTGGAAATGCGTGTTATTATGCATTACAGGGACTCTTGTCAACCCAACTCCTTTCAAAAAACGTTAACTAAAAATAGACTATATAAAAGAGTTACATATTCTCCCAGTCATATTATATGGATGCGAAACATGGACTCTTACTTTACGGAGGAAAGGAGATTACGAATATTTGAGAATAAAGTTGTTAGGAAGATTTTTGGGCAAACAAGAGATGAGCATACAGGTGTATGAAAAAAACTACATAATAGTGAGCTACGTTATATGTATAGGAAGCCAGATATAATAAAAACAGTTAAGTATCATAGGCTGCGATGGGCAGGACATGCGGCACCAACGGGGGATGAAAGAGATACATGGAAGCTTCTTGTAGGAAAACCAGAGGGATAACGCCCACATAGTAGACTTAAAATCAGGTGGGAGAATAACAGTATCCATGATTTGAGGGAAATAGTTTATACAGGAGATGATTGGAAAACATTAGCTCAGGATAGGAATATATGGAGAGCTTATGTCCGCTCGGCCATGAACCTACGGGTTCCATAGAGGCAGTGAGTTATATATATATACTTACTTACTCACTCACTGGCACTATCGAACCCGTAGGTTCATGGCCGCGCGGATATATGCTCTCCATACATCCCTATCCTGAGCCAGTGCTTCGCAATCATCCCCTGTATAACCCGCTTCCCTCAAGTCATAGTTAATATTATTCTCCCACCTAATTCCTGGTCTACCAACTGGGCGTTTTGCCTCTTCTTTCCTACAAGAAGCTTCCATGCACGTCCTTCATTCCCCATACGCGCAACATGTCCTGCCCATCGCAGTCTACGACACTTAACTGTTCTTATTATATCTGGCTTCCTATAAAGACCATGTAGTTCATTGTTCTGGAATCTTCTCCATTCACCTGTCTGTTCATCTCTCTTTGGTCCAAAAATTTTCCTAAGAACTTTAGTCTCAAATACTCGTAATCTTCTTTCCTCCCTTAAAGTAAGAGTCCATGTTTCGCATCCATAAATATAACTGGGACAATAACAGTTTTATATATTTTCAGTTTAACGTTTTTTGAAAGGAGTTGGGACATCAAAAGTTTCTGCAATGCATAATAGCACGCATTTCCAGAATTGAGCCTATGTTTAATGTCTTTGTGCATCTCATTCCTATTTGTGATTATTGTTCTTAGGTATTTGAATTCAGCCACTTCCTCAAAATTTCCCTCAGTTGTCATATATATATATATATATACATCGATAGTAATTCTGCCCGAAGGCAGGTCCTTCACTACAATCATAGCATTTTCATGCTATGCTTGCAGCTTTACTAGGGAATTGTAGGTGTGATAGCTTCCTGTTGCTTTAAACGCCGGTGAAGGATGGTGATGATGATAATGATAGGGATGATGATGGTGATGGCCATATGTCTTACAGGTGAAGATAAACCCCGATAAAAACCTCACCCAGAAAAACTGCCCCGACCGGGGATCGAACTCGGACCCGCTGCATGACAAGGCAGCACGCTACCTCGAGACCACAGCTGTGGAGATATATATACGGTGTATTAATTGCATTTATTTTTTAATTTCCATGAAAACAACCTCAACACTTTAATTCGTTTGGGATTCGCTAATATATTATTCTACTGAGTTTGAACGCAGGTCGAAGATAAGCTATTGGGAAGTCCTTTTTAAACAGCGTCGCTATATGTAGCTTGAAATAATACCCTGACTTTACAAAATTAGAATAATTACAAGTAATGTATTTCCAAGCAATCACAATCCAAAATCCTGTTCTTCCATACAAAATATAAAACTAAATGAAATTGATATGAAGCTTCTAACATACAGAAATCCTTTACAAATTTCCAATACATTTCTTCTTCTCTTCTCTGGCATTATAGCAGAGAATTCATTCTCCCTCCAAGATAGGAATGTGATTGCTTCCATCTTGTATTGAAAGCATAAAGAGAAAAGATGAGATAGGGAGAAAAAGAAGAATATAGCATCTATATTCTTTGGATATAAAAGAGAAACGTTTTCCATATGAGTAAAAATCATTATATTACATGAGATATTATCCGCGATTCCTGTATCTGATTACAATAAGAATCTCTGCATATCCATCTTATAATAAAATGCATTATTATTGTTATTATTTTCAGAAATAGAATATCAAAAGATTTGAAATATTAAATTTCCGATGCTAATACCTAGTGTTAAAACAGTTGACATTCTACTAACAAATACTAACTGACCAACTAACTACCTCACTAGCACTATCGAACCCATAGGTTCATCGCCGCGCGGCCATAAGGTCTCCATACATCGCTATCGTGCGCTAATGCTTTCCAATCATTCCCTGTATAATCTACTTCCCTCAAATCACAGTTAATGTCATACTCCCACCTCATTCTTGGTCTACCAACTGGGCGTTTCCCCTCTGATTTTCCTGCAAGAAGCTTCCATGCACGTCTTTCATTCCCCATTCGCGCCACATATCCTACCCATCGCAGGCTACGAGACAACTGTTCTTATTTTATCTGGCTTCTTATAAAGACCATGTATCCAATGCTATGAAATCTTCTCCATTCACCTGTCTGTTCGCCTGTATTTAGTCGAAAAAATTTCCTAAGAACTTTATTCTCAAATACTTGTAATCTCCTGTCCTCCCTTAAAGTAAGAGTCCATGTTTCGCATCCATATAATATAACTGGTAGAATAATAGTTTTATATATTTTCAGTTTAACGTTTTTTGAAAGGAGTTGGGACATCAAGAGTCCCTTTAATGCATAATGGCACGCATTTCCAGAATTGAACCTATGTTTAATTCCCTTGTGCATCTCATTCCTATTTGTAATTAGTGTTCCTAGGTATATGAATTCAGCCACTTCCCAAAATTTCCCTCATTTGTCATTTAGCTGTCCATTACCATTATATAATATATTTCTATGTGTGACCATATATTTAAATTTATTGATTTTACTTCCAGCCCCAATTTCTTAATGTTAATCAATAGTGTGTGCGTGTTGGCCTTTATTATCTCCTCGCTATCGCCCAATAGTACTAACAAATACACGAAACATATATAATATGTAATGTATCGGATAACGGTAGCGTTGGAACAAGAAGACATTCTTCAAATTAAACTCCACAGCTGAGTGGTTAAGGCAGACTTGCGCTGGCTCGAGAAACCATTAGGCAAGACATTTTTTTCATGGAATTTCGGCCAGTATGGGAGCCTTGCCCACCCAGCATCGTGAGGCATTTGGGTAGCTACAATAAGTAGCGGCTAGAGTTTGAGAAAAGCTATAACGGTTGGGGGACCCGACATGCTGACCACATGCCACCCCTATACTGGATGAATGGTCGTCTATCTCTGTGATTCACACATGTGGGCGTGAGGCCAACAGTCGGCTGGTAGGCCAAAGACCTTCTAGATCTGTAGCACCGTGGAGTTTTTTTATATCAAGGACTAGCTAATACCGGAGTGCGCTGCTACGCCTAAATAAATGAAACTTAATGTGCTTTTATGTTTAGTTGAATAAGTAAAAGGAAAAATAATTATAAATTTATATTTTTTAGATACCCCGTGCTGATTACCCGACGTTGTCCGGGAATCTACTCATCCCGATCTTCGTGGCATAAATGAGCTGAAAGACAAAAATTAATGTACTTCTTATAATTAGTTGAATAATTAAAATGAAAAATAATTATAAATGTATACCGTAGTTATTTTAAGATTCCCCGTGCTGATTGCCCAGTGTTGCCCGGGAATATACTCATCCCGATCTTCTTGGCATAAATGAGCTAAAAGACAAAATTCGTTATTGTGGGTTATCCGTAAAAGAATACCCGTCATGTGCTGCTATGCTTGCACTGGAATCTACGTACCTGTCTCGATCTTCTTGGCATCAATGAAAGACAAAAATGGTTATTGTGAGTTATCCGTAAGAGATAAACATATGCTGTCGCGGACTTTTTTGTAGAGCTTTTTTTTTTTTTTGAGATATTCAATTCAGTGTACATTAATTTTGTGTATTTGTGGGTTTAGGCAGCGTAAGTCATTTAAGCTTCCAAATATATACTTTTTTCACGTTTTCCACTGCAAAGGCGATTTTTAAGGATGTTGGAGTTGAGTATCACAACTCTCTAATAGGCTATGTTCATCCCGGGAATCTCCTCAATATTTTGCAAAAAAAATCATCACAATCGAATCAACGGTATGGCCGCGCATAAAGTACGAACAAACGAACAAAAAAAAAACAAATATACATTTTTTTTTATCAAGGATGATCATGTTATAGGCCAGTTCTTGTTTTGGTGTCACATACAAATATAAGATATAATTTGCAGACAGAAAGTATGGCATAATGTATTCACAAACAATATGTTGGTATGATTTACGAGAAAGTTATACTTTTAGCATAAATACATTAATGTGTAAATAAAATGTATGACACTGGTTGGAATGTATATAGCACTATATCTTCATTACAACCCTGTCATGATATAATTATTTTCTACTTTGCTACCCCATGTAAGTAAATAATATTAAATTAGTAGAACATATAAAACCAGAACAACATATTGCGGCATGTTCTCCGTTTTGTTTGCTAATGAGCTCTACTTACAAACATAACATATTAGTTTACTTTCGGAAAAAATAAATTGACATTACTTTTATATTCATAGCTGGCTTCCTATACATATCAAAAAGTTCACTATTAAGTAGATTTCTCCATTCACCTGTCTGTTCATCTCTTTTTGGTCCAACAATTTTCGTAATGAAGTTCTTAGTTTGTAGTTTTCTCCATTCACCTCTGTGTTGATCTGTTTTTGGTCCAAAAATTTTCCTAATGAAGTTCTTAGTTTGTAGTTTTCTCTATTCACCTGTCTGTTCATACCTTTTTGTTCCAAACATTTTCGTATGAAGTTCTTAGTTTTCAGTTTTCTCCATTCACCTGTCTGTTCATCTCTTATTGGTCCAAAAATTTCCCTAAAAAAGTTCTTAGTTTCTACTTTTCACCATTCACCTGTGTGTCCATATATAATTTGGTCCGAAAATTTTCCTAATACAGTTCTTAGGAAAATTTTTGGACCAAAAAGAGATGAACTTAGGAATATGTTTTGACCAAAAAGAGATGGACAGACAGGTGAATGGTGGAAACTACATAATAGTGAGCTACATGATATGTATAGGAAGCGAGATATAATAAGAACAGTTAATTCTCGTAGACTGTCATGGGCAGGACATGTGGCACGTATGGGAGAGGTGCATGGAAGCTTCTTATAGGAAAACCAGAGAGAAAACGCCGAGTCGGTAGATCAAGAATACGGTGGGAGGATAACATTATCCATGATTTGAGGGATGGAGGTTATACAGGGGCTGACTGGAAAACATTGGCTCAGGATAGGGATGTACGGAGAGCTTATGTCCGCGCGGGCATGAACCTATGGGCTCGATAGTGCCAGTGAGTTGGAATAAAAATAACGATGATATTATACATTACAGGTACTATTGTATTTTTTTTCCGGTTATCCTACGTTTTTCTATTTTACCTCCCATTTGTTTTATTGCTTTTTTTTTTACTTTTTAACATAAACACAAGACACAGACGAATACCCGAGTTGAAAATTGCGATTTAATTACTTCGCCGTTAATCGAACCCCGATCGCCGGAGTAGAAGGTACGGGCTCTACCAACTACCCCACGGATACTTTTCTAAAAACAGTTTGAATTAAAAATAAATAACAAAGTTATTTTTCCAGTCTTGGTATAATACAGTGTTACTATTATTAATCTTTCCGATTACAAACTTGAATAAGTATCGCTAGGAAACACTTAGAAATATGATCAATGCAAAGAGAAACTCAGATATTTTTTGTTATGCCGGTGAACCTGTTGCATATTTATTAATTTCGTTGCTAGCAGAACATATAACAGAAATAAATGGTTGTAAAAGAAGACAGGGGAACATATTACGTGCTAGATTTTACCCTCACTCCTTGGGGTTTTATAAAATAAGTGTATCAGCCACCATTACCACCTACCATTGAGGATATTCGTGTCCGCATAACAGTGGCCATTCCACTGGTGGATGGCCCAAAGCTACAACGTGAATGGCACGAAATTGATTACAGACTTGATGTGTGTCGTGTGACACAGGGGAGCTCACATTGAGCACATGTGACTTAGTTATGGTTCTGAACCAAATGTTTCTCTTTCTGATTCATGTTTTCCAGTCAAAAAATTGGAGACACAGAAATTTATAATTTCAAACACTTCAATTTTTTTTTTCATAACTACACAATATTCGAACATTCGGACTCACCTAGAAAATAAGAAATGACGATTTTTTGCTATATTTCGCCTGTGGAGCATCCCTCTTGATGGTCCAACAATAATCGGCCAGCATATTAGGATTCCATTTGCCTTGATGTCTCTTTTCTACAGCTGAAATCTCCTGTGAAAGTGTTTCCCGTGCTCATCGCTCACAGCGCCAAGATAATAAATGGACGAAAAAGTTCATTAAAAATAATTATTTAAATCCATTAATTGAAATTGAAATAAAAAAACTGTGGGCAATGGAGAAATTCCGAATACATATTTGAAAACACGATAAAAAACTGCATTAACTACAACTATTGGTACTCATGAGACAAAAATCATGATGACCATCTGGACATCTGCCTCCACTCCTTGGGATACCTCGGTCAAAGACCATACTCCCAAGTCCCAGAATCTTGTCCTCCCTATCTATCTCACGTCCACGTTCAAGTTCTCGGTCTTAAACCAATACCTCAGGGAGAAGGTTTTGGAGTCGTAACTTCAGGGGAAATTGCTGAGCTACATAGTACGTCAGGTCGCTCATTCCTGACGACCCCACAGTTGGTCCACGGGCTCCTCGAGCCTAGCCGGAAGGACTGCTGTCACAGATACACCGACCGTTCCTCTGTTTTACCTCCAGGGACGAATCCTTCAGCCCTTGTGAGACCGCCTAGGGCTTGAATCCAAAAGCCCTGCAGTGTGAGACTTTGGTACATCCAGGTGCTCATCTCCTGGTGCCCCACAGTTTGTCCACGAGCCCATAGGTTGAGCCGGGAACCAGCACAGTTGCTCCCCTCTTCACTGGTCCGAGCCGTGCCCTGGTCTGCCCCCAGGGACGTATCCTGTTGCAGTTGTGGTCCAGCATGGAGCTCGCAAGCTCCAACATGTGAACAATAGTACGACAGGGCGCTCAACTCCTGCCGACCTCGCCAATGGTTCACGATCCCTCGGACTTAGCCGGGAGGACTGTCTAGCAGATCCACCGACCTTTCCCCCAGTGCACCACCTGGGAACGTGTTTTGTTGCTGAAGTGGGCCCAGCCTGAGCATTAGTACGTCAGGTCACTCAACTCTTGACGACTTCACAGATTGTCCTTGGGTCACTCGGTCACGGAGTCGGCGCTAATCCCACACCCAAGAGACCGCGCTTCCTCCTTTTCCGAGCTTACTGACCTGGTGGTAATTCCCAGCATTAAGCCCGGTATTGTCCCAACCAGCCCGTTCGCAAGACTAGGCCTAGTCGTGCCGCTGCTGTGAGTCCACTGAGCAATGTAGGCATCCCGGGTGCTCATCGCCCATGGTGCCCCCACAGATGGTCCTCGGGTTCATTGAACCAAGAGAAAGTTGACCAGTGATATTAAAACACGTGATTTAACCAAATCATCATCAAAAACGCATTCTTGGCCTTCGTCCTCCAGGATTATACATCAGCTACATCTTTGGTATCCTATTCTCTGTCATTCTTTACAGATGTTCTATCCAATTGTTCCTGTGTTCTTCTAATTGTTGAAGAAGTAACAGTACGTTTAACTTTAACCAAATGGATAACAAAAAATATTTGAGTTTTTTTTCCATTGATACCAATATCATGTTTCTAAGTGACTTCTATCGATAGCTATTCAAGTTGGTAATCGGAAAGATAATTTATAATAATAATAATAATAATAATAAATAATAATAATAATAATAAGAATAATAATAATAACAATAATAATAGCTGGCAGAGTTAAGGCCTTAAGGCCTTAACCAGGTTTTAAAAAATACAAAAAAAAAATCTTACATCTAAATTACAATAAACATAAACGATTAAATGTTATAAATACAATACAATTAAGTGCCAAGTGTGCGGCAACCCCTGATATCTCGAGGAAGGAAATTCCAGGGGCGGGCAGAGGCTACTGTGAAGGAAGTAGAATAAGAGGAAGTGCTATGAAGAGGAATTGTTAGCAGGCTGTTATCTTGTGAGCAAGTGTTAATATTGCGGTAAGAGGATAACTTCTCAAATCTGGACGCCAGGTAAGTAGGAGTGTAGGAATTCAGAAGTTTGAAAATTAGTGAAAGAGAGTGCAATTTACGTCTGTCAGTAAGACTGAGCCAAGAGAGTAACACTGTATAGATATATAATCTGTATTTGATGCTGCAATCCAAGATCAATATAATAATACAGTACATGTGTATGTAGGAGAAGAGAAGAGTTTGTAAAAATGGTGAGTTATAGAAAGAGTCAAAGTCAGTGAATTTAAACGGTTGTCAACTAACGCGAGCCGTTTAACAGAGTTTTAATGACACACTATAACACTTGATTGGAGGATTAAATAGTGAATTGCTGTGGGTTCAATCTATTAGCGTGGTCATTACCATAGGCTACGTTTTACACATTGCCCCACGGTGTTTTCATTATTTGTTGCTGTTGTTAGTTAGGTTCAATATTGCATGTCACACACACTGGATATAATCCGTCAAATGAAAGCTGATGCCATGCCGCTTGGGATGTGTAATTCCCACGTTGTTAATTTATAATCTGTGAATCAAAACACATCAACACCGTACCTTTGGGCTCGTGTTCCTGAATCATGAGTTCATAGGTATCAAATACGGGATTCGCCATCTTATCGTATTATTATTATTATTATTATTATTATTATTATTATTATTATTATTATTGTTAATTATTAATCTAATATATAAAAACGAATGTTTGTTTATTTGTTCGTACTTTATGCGCGGCCATATCGTTGATCCGATTGTCATGGGGCTTCTTGCAAAATGTTAAGGAGATTCCCGGGATGAACATAAGCTATAAGACAGTTGTGATACTCAACTCCTATGCCTTTAAAATCGCCCTTTGTAGTGGAAAACGCGAAAAAAGGTAGTTCTTTGGACGCTTAAATGACTTACGCTGCCTAAACCATAACAAATACACAAAATTAATGTACACAGAATTGAATATCTCAAAAAGCTCTACAAAAATGTCCTCGACAGCGTATGTTTACCTTTTACGGATAATTCACAATAACCATTTTTGTCCTTCATTGGTGCCAACAAGATCGAGACAAGTACGTAGATTCCTGTAGCAGCACATGGCGGGTATTCTTTTACGGGTAACTCACAAAAACGAGTTTTGTCTTTTAGCTCATTTATGCCAAGATCGGGATGAGTAGATTCCCGGACAACGCCGGGTTAACAGCACGAGGTAGGCCTATCTAAAAATAATTACGATATAAATTTATCCATTCACTTATTTAATTGTACATAAAACACATTACTTTTCGTATTTCAGCTCATTTATGGCAAGAAGAACGGGATAAATAGATTCCCGGGCAACGCCGGGTAATCAGCACAGGGTATCTAAAGAATATTATGTCTTTTAGGTAGTTTTACAAATCACACTAAACTTGGCGAATATCATAATGATGATGGTGATGGCCAGATAATGTATGGGGACAGTTTGGGCCTGAATGTTTTCTGACATTTGTCTTACAGTGGGGGAAAACTCCGCGAAAAATAATTACAGTAAAACTTGTTTAATCCGGAACGTGAATAATGCGGAAATATGTCCAACGTGAACACATTTATTGGTCCCGTCGAAACAATAGTAATTTTAGATTATTTATTTTGCATAAAAAGGAATCTGTCCAACGCGAAAACGGGAAGATATTTCTACACAATTCATGAAGTTTTTACAAAGCGGAAAGACAGAGGAATAAATTCGTTTCCTCTTAATTGAATTCCACGTAGGCCAAAAAAAAAAAAAAAACAATAAGGAATGAATCATGCCGCCGGGTGAAGTAGAAATTATACGTGTACCTGAAATTTTATTTCGGCCTCACTGCACACCTGTTATGCGAAATACAGATAACTGTCTTACAAATAACCATTTCACTGTAAACTCTTAAATTTGTTTAAGTTCTGATACCGATCTCTCATAGGTAGCGTTCTGAATTTACGGAATAAAGATGGGTAAAAAGTATGTATCATTGTCATTAAACGAAAAAAAATGAAAGTGATTGAAGATAAATCTCCAAATTTCCGGACCGATGATGTCAAATCCCTAGGGAATAACGATTTCAATGCATCTTCAGGTTGGCTGGAACAGTTTTAGAAGACGACACAATGTAGTGTGGAATGAAATTTGCGGGGAATCAAAGGATGTGGACAAAAGTGTACCGTAAATTTTATTATATTGTAAGCGTATGTTTTCCTTTTACAGAGATTTAGGCGCTCTCCCTTACAGGGAAGAATTTGAACCATACTAATTTAGTTACACATGTTTTTATATAGATGTCATTTTGTGTGGTCCGTGGTCAGCGTTCCGCCGAAAATGCATACTTTAATTTCAGGATACGCGCCTAAGAGACATTTTTAAAGCTGGCGAAACGGGACTGGTTTCGGTACTCTATAATCTAAGATTACTAATAATTTTTAGTTATTTTTATAATACGACATTTTGTCTAATGTGGAAAAAAATTGGTCCCATGCGATTCCGCTTTCAGCAAGTTTTACTGTATTATTATTATTATTATTATATTATTTATATAAAGGCTTTCACAAAGTTTTCCTGCGACCAATTAATCTGACAGTAATTTTCATCTACATTTCTATGTCTAAATTCAATCGTCCACCGCTGTGGTCTAGAGGTAGCGTGCTGCCTTGTCACGCAGCGGGCCCGAATTCGATTTCCGGTCGGAACAGGCTCCTGGGTGAGGTTTTTTCGAGTTTTTTTCCGCACCTGTAAGACAAATGTCAGTGCCCGAAAATCATCCGATCATCATCATCCTTATCATCATCATCCTTCACCGGTGTGGAAAGCAGCGGGAAGTTACCACAACTATAATTCCCTAGTAAAGCTAGAAAGCAAAGCATAAAAAATGCTATGATTGCAGTGAAAGACCTGCCGTCGGGCAGAATTACACGATCAATCCACGTTAACTTTCGTCTTCTTCCTCTTAATTTTTTATAAATAGATAAATTAGTGATGGTAATTTTCGGTGTCTATGATATGATCAGTGAAGATCAGTAAACATTTTTCAATAGTATTTTCAAGAGAGCAATCTCAATAGCTTCATTGCTCTGGAATTCAGTAAAATATTGCAATGTTAGCGATACTCATTAATGCTGCTATCTGTATCAAGAATATCACTGGTTCGTTCTATAATAAATAATATTTCATCAGACCGCCAACTTACTGTGAACTGGTACATGTCAATTTGCAGTAACTCACAAACTCCTTTATCGCGCGATGTAACGGGTGAAGTGCAAACGAGACTTGATATTATACCAAATATGCATAAATAACAAAAAAAAAGTACACTATAAGGAAGAAAGTAAGAAATGCAATGCAGGTTTCTAAATTCGGCCCTGTACATGGGCCTGATATCAATATTACTGAGACATGATAGTTTTGTCAGAGCAAGTGAATAGTTTTAAATATCTACGTATCAAATAATCATATGTTAAAATTGAATATATATATATATATATATCCGGTTTTAACCATGTTGATATATTTTTCCGGCACCAATGATTTCTCTTCAATTTCGCTTAATAATTTTCCTCCATTCGTATCTATTATAAACACATTTCTTCGTCTATTTCCCAGTCCTTCAAAGTTTCTCTAACCTCTTGGATCCACGTGAGATTTACCTTTCCTTCTTGTTCCTGATGGTGTCCATTCCATTATTTTCTTCGGTAATATTTCGCCCTCCATTCGCCTAATATGTCCGTACCATTTCAGTTGCTTTTCTTGGATAAATTCTAAAATTGAGTTTTGGTCATTCATGTTCTCTTTTATAATTTCATTTCTAATTTTCTCTCTCCTTGATATTTGAAGATATTAATAATAAAATAAGTTTAATGTGTGACACTATTAAAATAACTCTTAAAATACAAGGAAACAAACAAAAATATTTTATAGAGTAATGGCTGTTCCTGTATTGTAGGATCAGAATGTTGGACGATCACTAAAACACAAGAACAAAGATTGGAAGCAGCTGAGATGCGATTTTTAAGAAATATAGCAGGATATACTCTGTTGGATAAGAAAAGGAATGAAGATATAAGAAAGGAACAAAATATTTTCAAACTTAGAGACCGAATAATTAAGTACAGGAACGACTGGAAAGAACATATTGATAGAATGCCAGAAGGAAGAGTTCCAAAATTATTGCTAAATTATAAACACACGGAAGGAGAAATGTTGGTCGCCCACACAGAAGATGGTCTGAACAATTTTAACAATTCTAGCTTTCATGAAACCGCAACAAGCCAACAGGCTTAATCCTTGGATGATGAAGATTATCGGGCATTTTTCGGGTATATTGGATTCCATACTATAATCGGCTGTATTCGATTATTTTTACATCATTTCTTGCCTAGCAGAGCTAGAAGTTTACACCCGCCACACTGTATTCCCTGCATTGCACTGTCACGCATCATAATAATTCCGCCTCAATTTCACGGGCGAAGGCGAGAGAATATTGGTCTTACATTGATAGGATTAAAATTGTGAGTCGCTGAGTCGCGAGTCGAAAGGTCCGCGCAGACTATCAAAATGTCTAGGCTCTCATTCCGGAGATCTCTACAAATATCTATCCCCATTTCGGGAAACATCGGTGGCTAGAAACTTCCGCCGTGTTTGGAAGCCTGGAAAGTTCCTCCCCGCCTATATATCAGTGGCGAAGGCAGGAAGCGAGTCAATTGTGTGTTGGTAGGGGGAGGGGGCGTCACACTCAATGACCTTGTTTAAGAGCCCTGGCTTAGACAAAAGTAAATTGAAATTAGAAAAAGAGAAACACGTCAGTTGTAAGAATCTGCAGAATAATAACTACACTCTATTTCAAAAGTCTACGCAGCAAGAGTACACACTGTTGTCTAGCCTAGAGGCTGGCATTGAACTCTCATTGGCTGTTTGGTCAGATAATGAAGGAAACAGCCAATGAGAATCCAACGTCAGCCTCAAGACAACTGTGTGTACTCTTGCTGTGTAGACGTTTGAAATATATACAGGTTAGTT
This sequence comes from Diploptera punctata, assembly GCA_030220185.1. Taxonomy (NCBI): domain Eukaryota; kingdom Metazoa; phylum Arthropoda; class Insecta; order Blattodea; family Blaberidae; genus Diploptera; species Diploptera punctata. The sequence goes on from JASPKZ010000015.1 coordinate 2,544,627, forward strand.
ATCTTATTAAATCGGTTTTAGGTAACATTACATTAAGTAACTCATTTGCAGTATCGAATCCAAAGGTTCATGTACCACTGACATTCATTCCTATCCTTAGCTAATGTTTTCTATTTATCACCTGTACAATTTACTTCCTTCAAATCATGGTTAATGTTTTTCTCATGCCTCATTCTTGGCCACACTTTCATATCCCACTTGTGTGTCAGATGCCCTGACCATCGTAGTCTTACTTACTTACTCACTGGCACTATCGAACCCGTAGATTCATGGCCGCGCGGACATAAACTCTCCATACATCGCTATCGTGAGCTAATGCTTTCCAATCATTCCCTGTATAATCTACTTCCCTCAAATCGTAGTTAATGTTATTCTCCCACCTCATTCTTGGTCTACCAACTGGACGTTTTCCCTCTGGCTTTCCTACAAGAAGCCTCCATCCACGTCTTCCATTCCCCATACGTGCAAAATGTCCTGCCCATTGCAGTCTACGAGACTTAACTGTTCTTATTATATCTGGCTTCATATAAAGACCATGTAGTTCATTGTTATGTAGTCTTCTCCATTCACCTGTCTGTTCATCTATCTTTGGTCCAAAAATTTTCCTAAGTACTTTATTCTCAAATACTTGTAATCTCCATTCCTCTCTTAAAGTAAGAGTCCATGTTTCGCATCCATATAATATAACTGGTAGAATAATAGTTTTATATATTTTCAGTTTAACGCTTTTTGAAAGGAGTTGGGACATCAAGAGTCTCTGCAATGCATAATAGCATGCATTTCCAGAATTGAGCCTATGTTTAATTTCTTTGTGCATCTCATTCCTATTTGTGATTATTGTTCCTAGGTATTTGAATTCAGCCACTTCCTCAAAATTTCCCTCATTTGTCATTAGCTGTCCACCTCCTTTATATACTGAACTTCTACGTGTGGCCATATCTTTAGTTTTATTGATATTTACTTCCAGTCCTAATTTCTTAGTGTTACTCAATTGTGTGTGCGTGTTGGCCTTTAGTATCTCCTCGCTATCGGCCAGCAGTACTACATCATCAGCATAAACTAACAGCTTATTAATACCATTCAGTTGTAAGCCTTCCTCATTCTCTAAAGATTTAATGGCATGCTCTAGTACAAAATTAAATAGTAGAGGAGATAGTGCATCTCCTTGCTTCAACCCATTCTCGATTTCAAAAGTGTCTGAAAACTGTTTGCCTACACGCACCCTACTCTTTGAGCCATTTACACATTCGTATAAGTCTAACTAACTTTTTAGGAATTCCGAACTCCAGCAGGATACTATATAACTTCTCCCTCTTAAATGAATCATATGCTTTTTTTGAAGTCTACATATAGTTGATGTACAGTACCATTATATTCCCATTTCTTTTCTAAAATCTGTCTTATACTAAAATCTGATCTGTTGTAGACCTGTTTCTTCTAAATGCACATTGATGATCTCCTAGAATGTCATCAATATAGGGAGTAAGTCTGCTTACTAATATATTTGTTAGAATTTTGTACGAAGTTGAAAGTAATGAGATGCCCCTGTAGTTGTTGCAATCAGTTTTATCTCCTTTCCTATAAATTGGTACGATAATTGATTCCTTCCATTCATCTGGAAGAGCTTCTTTTTCCCAAATCATACTAAGCAACCAGCGTATCTTGTCGATCAATTTTTCTCCCCCTGATTTTATCAGTTCTGCTGGGATCTCATCTGAACCTGATGCTTTATAGTCTATGAGAATTAATTGTACTTATTATATTATCTGATTTCCCATAAATATCATGAGTTCACTGTTGCAGAGACGTCTCCATTCACTTCTCTGCTCGTCTCTCTTTGAACAAAAAAAAAAATCCTAAGAACTTTATTCTCAAATACATGTAATCTTTCCTTCTCCTTTAAAGTAAGAGTACATGTTTCGAATCCATGTAATAAAACTTATTATTATTATTATTATTATTATTATTATTATTTCAACAAGCTGTTAGCAGTAGAAATGCATTTTTGGAGGCAATCGACAAGAATTTCAGGAAGGGATAAAGTCAGAAACAGCACAATAAGGAAAATTATGAAATTTCTAAAAAAAAAATACTAGAAAAAGTAGAAATTTTAAATGGTACAGACACCTCATAAAAGTGGAAAGCTAATGGAAGAAGTGGAACAGGCAGACCTTAGAGAACGTTGGATAGATGGAGTGAGGAGAAGATTGGAAGCTAGAGATTTTAGGGAAGAAGATGCTTTAGACAGGAACCTCTGGCGATAATCACTTTGGGTTGAAGGAGAAACACTGTATTGTGAAATATTTCTAATAAAAACATTATTATTATTATTATTATTATTATTATTATTATTATTATTATTATTATTATTATTATTATTCCGATTGAGGGTCTTTCCACTTTTCAGCGGTTGCCCTTTTACCAGCCGGCTGCTGGCCCTTCACATTCACATGTGTCAATCACAGAGGTAGATGATCAACAGCCAGTGTATTATTATTATTACTAGTACTGATTCCCTCTTGTTATTAAAAGGTGAACTATTATTTCTTGATACAATTAGACCGAACACACTGTTTACTTTTATTTATTTTCTAATGAATACGTCAATATTGAATGTTTGCTGCCGTGTTCAATACTTTTGAGGTGTAGTGTATTCTTGCAATTGTGTCTGTGAGCTTCTTATCGAAAAGATGACTGGTTTCTAATGAATACACATACATAACATATTGAATGGTTGTGTTGACATTCAGATAACTTCCACTCCCCCTCCCGACAGTCACCCCACACAACCCCCAGCAGTATCATCAAACACCAGGGCTTTTAAACTGTACTTAACTTATTTATTCTGTCAAGAATACTTAGTTCAGACCTAAAGGCTAACCTCATAAAAACAAAACCATGTGACCTGCTCGCTTTTCATTGGTTATGGACACAGACGTACGATGTAGAAGCAAAAAAATAAGAGAAAAAGTAGAGTCCATCTTTACATTAAAAAAAATGTCCTCTGAATATATTTGATGTTCTTCGTGAATGAAAATAATAATTATGAACACATAGAAAATATTATAAACTGTACCTAATCAATAATTACAAATTAAAAATGGATGATTCTTCAAATGAAATTTTCCTAGTCCTCCAGGTTGGGGGTTTATGCTGTGAGCCAGCTACCCACACATTAGAAAAAGAAGAAAATGTTAAAAGACCAAATCAGTCAAAGCCGGACAGAAATAAGTACGAAAGACAAAAGCAACGAAAACGGGAATTGAATACAGGCACGTGGAATGTATGAGGAATAAGAAACAAAGTTAATGATTCGTAGTTCAGACATTAATTTTTCTTTTCACAATATCATTATAATATAAAGTTAATGAAGTAGCAGGAGAATTATTTCAGAAAAATATAGAGAAAAAATGGGTGATGCAATTGAGTCGAGCTTCAGTCTAATCTGATGCAACAAAATGGCTGAATGTATCGAATCCTGTGTTACTGTGTCGCCATATATATTTCTGAAACACAAAACTGGCAAACCTTTGACTTGTGGTCAAAAACAGTTATTTTAAATGTGCTTGACAAGTTCAGTGAACAATCTCACCAGCTTTCTTGTAATCTATACCATTCAACGATCATATGTCTTTTATACTTCACTCGTGCTCCCTGTCAATGTGACAGTAATTGTGGCGCGAATGGCGGAAGGATACAATTGGCGTTTATGTTACGATCACTCTACGAGCGGATAAGATATAATTGAATACGCGCCCAGATACAACTCAATTTTTACTTCTATATGAGTAACACATTTTCAAAACGTCTCTTGTCCACCACTTATCGAAAATGACTCTTTCTTCAGTTTTTGATTGAGACTTTATGGTGTTATGTAAGTTTAGGTCCGACATACCATCTCCTACTCCTATGACCTATGGGCTACTATCACATTCACAGTGTGCACGTGTGAAGTATTTAAGACATGTGGTCGTAATATGGGGTAGATCACAAGAAAGTTGGTTAGATTTTTCATTGAACTGGATTTAAAATAACTGTTTTTTTATTAGCTAGTCAAATGTTTGCAGACTTGTGTTCTAACAATTTAGATGGCGACACATTAACACAAGACTCGACACCTTCAGTCATTTAGTTGCATCAGAATCGAATGAAGCATGACACAAATGCATCATCCATATGTAATAAACTATTTTAAGTTCTAATTATTGATTAGGTATATTTTAGACTATTGTCTATGTTATGAACATTTTTTTTATTCACGACGAATAACAAGTATATTAAAAGGACATATTTTTAATTTAATCAAAGGAACTACTTGTTCGCGTCCTATTGTATAGCTATTTTAACTTGGCAGAGAAAGAGACGGAGATACAAGGGTAGATCGTTGACCGCTTTAGTCGATACAAAGGAAAGAACTCACCCTGTTGTCAGTTTTCCTCTCCCCCTTATCCCTATTAACATCTGGTGAAGAAACACCGTCAACACCGGTGCGACTAAGAGAGGGGAGTACAGTTGTCTCATTCTACAAATTTCTCGTAGAGTTAAACCGCAGAGTTAAAATATAAAATTATGGAATATTCACCTGAAATGTCGGTCTCCTGCCGATGATGGGACAAGTCCCGAAAGCGCTATAGTTAAATAATTAATTAAGTTGAGGAGACGGACATTTCAGGTGAATATTCCACAATTTAATATTTTAAGTTTGAATAATACCTCAACGGAACACATAATGGATATTATAAAAGTTGATTAAACCAGAGAGACCATAATTGCTTCAACCCCGTACGTCGGTGTCCACAACCAATGAAAGGCGAGCAGGTCACATGTTTTTTTATGAGGATTACTTTAAGAGCGAAGACCCTTTAGCATCACTCCTTGGAGCAGTGCTATGGGACGCGAAGCAGCCCAAGTCTCGAAGTTCTGAACAAAGGAATGATGCCTTCCACTCTGTGATGCCCGAAATCACTTGAATACGGTAGGTCATCATCATCATCATCTTTAAGGTATGGGCCTGTTGGCCCGTTCCGCTCCCCGGTGCACTATATGCTGCAGGTCCTTCCAACGACGTTTTGGTCTTCCTACATTTCTTCCGCCTAGAGGTTTATAATGAAGTAGCTGTTTTGATAAACGATTATTTTACATTCTTTGTATATGTTCAAACCAATTACATTTATTTCTGTGTATTCTCTCATTTATATTATATATTTGTAATTCATCTCTGATATCTTGACTTCTCTCTTGATCTCTTAAAAATGCACCTGCAACTGATCTCAGAAATCTCATTTGTATTGTCTCAATTTTATGTTTATCAGAGATCGTTAAAAGCCAAGTCTCAGACCCGTATGTTAACGTTGGAACGGCTACTGCTTTGTAAAATTTTAATTGAGTTTCCCTTGTGGTCTTATTTCTCAAATATCTTCTTATTGAACCACATATCTGTTGAAATTTCCCTATATTCTTCTCCATGTCCAAATTTTGCAGGTACAATATCATGCATCCGAGATAATTGAAACAAGTTACTAGTTCAATTACGTTCGCTCCAATCACTATTTTTGTCCTTTCATGCTGAGTTCCAATAAATGCCACTGACTTTGTTTTCTATGTTGATATCTTCCTCTTTTTCCTTCCAAGTATTAGGCCAAGGCCTCTTACGATCCTATAGAAAATTTTCCCTCCAGCGTTTCATAGGACGGCCCGTGATCTTCGTCCTCTTGGTAAATAATTATAAACAGCTTTGGGGATCCGATTTGAACTCATTCTTTCAAGATGGTGTTTCCAATTTAGTTGGTACTGTTTAATATATTCCAAAATTGGCGTAGTCTTCAATTCTTTTAAGATATCGGTGTTCTTTTCCGATCCCATCTGGTGTAACCCGCTGTTCTGCGCATGAATCTCATTTCACAAGCCGTTATTCTGCTTTCATGTTGTCTTTTTAGTGTCCATGCTTCACTACCATAGGTCAACACTGGTCTAGCCAAAGTGTTATATAAACGTAATCTGGTGTTTTTTTTGACCAAGAGATGGTTTCATAACTTGATTAATAATTCCCAAACTTTTATTATAACTAGTAATTTTTTCAGGGATATCCTTTTCATCCCTGATAGAGAGATAATATCCAAGATATTTAAATTGATTAGATCTCTCTAAAATTTTATTCTGGAGACAGATTTTACTTTGTATGGGGTCCTTCCCATGAAATGCCATAATTTTAGTTTTGTTAATTGATAGTTCCATATTAAATTTGGCACCTATTTTTTGTAAATTATAAATTGATCGTTGCAAAATAATTTTCGGAAAGTGCCAGAAGAGCTAAATCGTCTGCAAAAAGAATAGCATCGAGTTTGAGGTTCCTATTGATGGGTATATATCCTCGTTGTGTTTTCCTCCATTCGTTTATTAATTTATTCATATATATATATATATATATATATATATATATATATATATATATAATGAAAAGCACCGGCGAAAGTCCACATCCCTGTCTTACTCCAGTGTTGATCTTTTCCCATGAAGATAATTTGCCATCTTGTTTAACAGAGATTTCATTATCTTTATAGATGTTGAAGATATTAGTAATATATTGTTGTGGAACGTTATCATTAGCTAAAATTTGTAGTAATATATTTCTGTTTGTATCTGTTGATATCTTTAAATTATAATCGTTTATTAGTTTCCATAATTTATACACTGATTTTTGTACATTAGGAAAAAAAACTGAACATACAGATTCCTAGAAATGAGTGCAAGCAGAGATTTCCAAGATACATTTGAAGCGAGTGGCAGTAGGGTTATATAATATGTTAATTGGATATCCCACTAGTTAAATGCATGCTCACGCAAGGAAAACCTCTGGATTTCCTGTTAGCAAAAGCAATCCACAACGCATGCTCCACCTTATATTGTAACTTCATCATATATAACAGACAGTCAGCCATGCTGCTTCGGAATTCCAATTCACCCTCCCTCTGCACCCCGCACCCCTCTATCATGAAGGGGGTGATATCTGCTTTTGTAGTCGAGTATTATTACTTTAGAGAGAGAAAGATAGATGGGTTGAAGGAACGAGATGGATACAAAACTGACAATTAAACTACGGATGGTTCAGTATTTTCTAAACATACTGCCAGGGACATTCTTTGAATTACATTATTAACTGAAAAAAAATCATTATTAATAGGTAAAAATTAATATATATAACTAGCTATTACCCGGAGTGCGCTGCTACGCCAAAAAAATGACAATGTATGTGTTTTATGTTTAGTTAAATAAGTGCAAGGAAAAATGTATATAGTAATTATTTTTAGATACCCCAAGCTGTTTACGCGGCGTTGTCCGGGAATCTACTTATCTCAATCTTCTTGGCATAAATGAACTAAAATACAAAATTCGTTATAGTGAGTTATCCGTAAAAGAATACCCGCCATGTGCTGCTATGCTGTCGCAGACTTTTTTGTAGAGCTTTTTGATATATTCAATTGTGTACATTAATTTTGTGTATTTGTTATGGTTTAGGCACCGTAAGCAATTTAATCGTCCAAAGACCTAATTTTTTCAAGTTTTCCACTACAAACGGCGATTTTTAAGGGTGTAGGAGTTGAGTATCACAACTCTCTTATAGCCTATGTTCATCCCGGGAATCTCCTGAACATTTTGCAAAAAGCCCCATTACAATGGAATCAACGGTATGGCCGCGCATAAAGTACAAACAAACAAACATTCATTTACAGTATATATATATAATTCTTCTGTACGTGTGTATGTCACCGAACTCCTCCTAAACGACTGAGCAGATTTTGATGAATATTTTTCTGTGAGTTTGAGTGGGTCAATGAATGGATTAGCAAACTTAACGCAGTTTCAGTACTCCAACCTGTGAAAGATCAATTTAAAAGCTAACCTAACGCAATTTAAACACTGTAACCAGTGAAAGAATGCAACGCCCAAAAATAAATTGTAAAGTAATGTCATCCCACTATAGGCCTCAGGACGCCCTTGGGGGTAGTAGGAGGTTAAGGCTCCCACTTTTTCTAGACAATCCGCACTTAATATCAGCCGGGTTGTCAGCCCTGCATGACGGCCAACTTTACACCCAGAACAAGCGTATGGTACTCGTTTCCGTTAGAGGCTGAGTCGACCCCAGGGCCATAGTGCCGCCAGAGGGCTTGGGTCAGTTTAAAAGTCCTGACCCCGCCGGGACTTGAACCCTTGTCCTTCCGGCTTGTAGCGCAGTGCCTTAATCTTACGCTACTGCGTGTCCCCAAAAAATAAATTGTAAGTTCTCAAATTCTGAAGTATATGTGTACAGTTAATTAGCACATACTCTATGTTGGTTGCACTGGAACCCGTCTTTGTTGTTGCATAGAATATTAGTTAAAATTATAATGGCTGCCACGTGTTCATGCTACGTATGTAATTAAATGTCATAAAAAATGTAATGAAATAATGGTTAGAAGAAATGTAAAAATCATTGCAAATGATGGGAAAATGAAACCCTAAGAATAAGATTTGACAGTTTACGCAGGAATTTAAATAATCACGTCACAAGTTGCAATCTTTAACCAGATGGAAGAATAAATTAACCATTATTTGAAGGAGATGATTTATACATGGAATAATTGGAAAGCATTTGCTTAGCATGGGTATGGAAAGAAAACTCATGTCCACTTAGTCGTGAACCCTCGGTGTCGATAGTGTGAGAGAGTCATTATGAAATAGGCAAGTAATAGCTCGCGCACTCAATACTGGTGTGTATGACGTCAGTGTTGTAGTTGGAGAAATAACAAATGAACTGGTACCACTAACTGACATAAAAAATATCGATTGAGCTATTGTTACTAAAGAGACAGTTCAAATGTAAATTTGTACTTAGAACTTCTTCTTCCTCGTGGTGAATAGTTGTATGCTGCTTTTGGTATTCTATTCTCAGTCATCCTTCCTAAGTGTTCTTTCCAGTGGGTTCTGTATTTTACTATTGTTGTGTTTCATTCTTCTACTTTTAGTCGGTGTCTTATTTCTGTGTTGTATTTTTTGTCTGTTCTTTGATATCCTGCTATTGGTCTGAAGAATTTTATTTCGGGAGCTTAGATTCTTGTAGAATGTTGTGTTGTAACTGTCCTTGTTTCGGATCCGTAAGTAATAATAGGGCTTGCCATTGTCTTCTTTCCTGGCTTTATTTTTTGGAGTTATTTTTAGTGTTCCTGTTATACAGTTAAACGTATTTAGTTTGTTATTTATATCTGTTTCCGTTGTGTATAATATTTCGCAACCTAAGAAGTTTTCAATGTGAATACTTTGAGTAATTGTTACACCAAAGAGGTTACCAGCCTCTTGTGGGTGGTGACAGACCTGCTGTCTTATGGCTTAAACCAGCGGCAAGAGCATGTTCAGAGAATGGAAGAAACAAGATTGCCCAAGATAGCATGTTATTATAAACCAAAGGGATTAAGGATTGTAGGAAGACCTAGGAAGAGATTGAAGGAAGCATTGTGAATTCGGAACAGGCTATTCGCCTGAACCTTGGAGTGAAAAAGATGATGATCATTTTTTACGTTACAGTGCATATTTTCCTAAATTTCAGGTCATAAATGAAAATATATATACACACACTAGCTAGTACCCGGCGTGCGCTGCTATACCTAAATAAATGATAATGCGTTTTTGCATTTAGTTGAATAAGTAAAAGGAAAAATAAATATATATTTATTTCGTTATTATTTTTAGAAACCCCATGCTGATTACCCGGCATTGCCCAGGAATCAACATCCCGATGTACTTGGCATAAATGAGCTGAAAGACAAAATTCGTTATTTTGAGTTGCTATACTTGCCCGGGAATCTACTAATCCCGATCTTCTTGGCATCATTGAAAGACAAAAATGGTTATTGTGAGTTATCCTTAAAAGATAAATATATGCTGTCGGGGACTTTTCTGTAGAGTTTTTTGGGATATTGAATTCTGTGTACAATAATATTGTGTATTTTTCTTTAGGCAGCGTAAGCCATTTAAGCTTACAAAAAAGCGATATTTTTCACGTTTTTTCACTACAGAGGGTGATTTTTAAGGGTGAAGGGCTTGAGCATTAAAACTCTCTTATAACCTATAACCTTTCCGGGAAAATCTTGAACATTTTGCCCCATGCCAATCGGATGAATGGTATGGCAGCACATGCCTGCCCGGGAATCTACTTATCCCGATCTCCTTGGCATCAATTAAAGACAAAAATGGCTATTGTGTGTTATCTGTAAAAGATAAATATATGCTGTCTCGGACTTTTTTGTAGAGCTTTTTGAGATATTCAATTCTATGTACATTATTTTTTTGTATTTGTTATGGTTTAGGCAACATAAGCCATTTAAGGGTTAAAAAAGGGACTTTTTCACTACAAAGGGCCTTTTTAAGGGTGTAGGAGTTGAGTATCTAAACTTTCTTATAACCGATGTTCATCCCGGGAATCTCCTGAACATTTTGCAAAAAGTCCCATCACAATCGGATCAACGGTGTGGCCGCGCATAAAGTACGAACAAACAAACAATCAAACACACAAACAAACAAACATTCATTTATATATATATATATATATATATATATATTGCATATTTGGGTTGTTTTTGGATTTAGGTCATACAAATCCTGGGCCTAATAATGAGAATATACCAAAAGCCTACTCACCCTAAAATATTGAAAAGTTACAAATATAAACAAAAGTTACGAAACGAATAAAGAAAAGAAGAAGAAATGAATATCAAACCGTTTTCATAAGTAAAATGAGAATTCAATAGTGTGAAAATTCGCCATTGAAATTAATTAGATTCAGGCGCAAAATTTAACAGCAAGTAAATTAATAAAGAAGAAAAGGTTTCCTGCCATTTTGTCTCGAAAGTAAGAGTAACATACACAGTGAATTCTCGTGCAAAGCCATCTTGAGGAGATATAGCCCTTCCAAACTTGACAACTCCATGACGGGAAGGTTTATTTCTGCATAAAAGAGTTATATCTAACACAGAAGAGGTTTTTGTACGTATAAATTTGTTTTTCTTCCTTTTGTTCTGGATCCACAATGCCACAATTGTTTGAATCTTATCATTAATTAAAAACTTTTCCGTTCTTCTGTGAGCAACTTAATACTTATTTCAAATCTTTACAGTTTTATCTCACTTTTAAAAATTACATTTTAAGGAAGAATAAAAATATATTCTTACAGTTATATTACACTTCAAAATTAACATTTTTAAAAGTTTTTTTAATACTATTTTACATTTTCGGCTATTGTAGCACCGTGACATAAGTGGTTAGTGGGATACGGAAATTGAGGACCTTTAAAATGTATCCAAACATATCCGAAAAAATACATAAAAACTGGAAATAGGACCTAAAAAGACAATTTAAATTAGATAATAATTTTAATTTAATATACATTTTTAATGAATATAATAATATAATACTTAATTATTGTATTGTCATTGGTCCTTTACAAGTATACAAAGTTTGAAGTCGATCCAATGTTTTTAAGTGGGGTTAAAATCGTGTCAAAAGATTCTGTTACACAGATAGACATATACAGGACAAGCTAATATAAATCCTGTAAAAAGTACAACATTTTAGTGATATGCGACATACATTGCGAAAAAAAGGGCTGAAATGCTTCTTATTTCATACATATTGTTTAATTCAAAACTGTTTCAGAAAGGAATTCGGTGCTCTTAACAAAAAAAGGTTTTGGAGGATTTAGAACGAACGATTTTTTTCCCACATACATTGCATTCTGCGAATACGCCATGGATATCCTAGACAAATAAATCAAATTTCAAATTAGTATGACTACAAGTATATTTGGCTTAGAAGCATAATAAGGCTGTACAAATGGTATAAATATAGTCGAAAGAAGGTAAAGTTGAAAAAAAAAGTGTTACTACCTACAAAAGCCTAAAAAAGGACGAATAAACTTAAAGAAAAAAGGTCGAAAAAGTAATGAGAGAACAAATAAAACAAACCATTCTCTGGCCTATAATGGTCCAAAATGTTAATTTATTATGCTGTGTCTCATATTCAGACGTAAAATAAAAAAAGGAATTTTCCTCAACTTCGGAGCACTCTAGTGATTAGGCATTCTCCCTCCAACTCAGGGGCCCTCAATTGCGTCTCGGTTACTACAGTCAGATTCAACCCAGGAAGTTACTGTGTGTTTGGAATAGGGAACTGGGTTGCCATTTTAACAGTATTTTCTTGAGAGAAATCCTTATATATAACTGAAGTATGCAACACAGCAGGCACAGAGTTGTAAGTTGTAGCCAACCAAGCCACCTCCTCTTAAAGAAAAAAAAAAGTTACCACTTGTCAACGAGCTCGTGCGGATCTGTACTATCCTGTGTGAAAGTGTCGACTCTCATATTTACTATAAAACTAGTTTGCATGCCGTAAAACAAAAACAATGTTTTTTTAATGTATAGTACATTGAAAAAGCATTCGACACAGTCAAGAGATCAAAACTCTTAAATATATTGGAAGACAGAAATATACCAAATTTACTTCGGCAGAACATACAAAATATTTACAAAGACAACACCATAAAGATTAAATTAAATAACAGATTTTCTGAAGAAGGAATTATAAATCGTGGTGTGAGACAAGGCTGCCCCCTATCCCCAACACTCTTTGCAATTTATATCAATGAAGTAATATGTTGCTGGAACAAAACATATAAATTTGGAATAAGAATATCAGAAAATAGAAAATTAAACACCCTATTGTTTGCAGATGACCAAATAATAATAGCAAATTCCGAAGATAATCTACAGAAAGGTCTGTATGAACTTAACAAAATTACAGAAGAATATGGATTAAAGATATCTACAGAAAAAACAAAAATTATGGCATTTCAAGGTGTAGATCCTGTCAGAAGTAAAATTGTACTGGACAATAAAATTTTGGAGCAGGTGAATAATTTTACATATCTAGGATGCAATATCTCATATGAAGAAGAAAAGGATGTAAATGCAAAAATATCTAAATTTTTAAGAATTTTAGGGTTAATAAATTCTATCTTCAAGCCACAGTTAGTCCAAAAGCATTCAAGACTGAAAGTGTATAAAACACTGGCTCTTCCAACTCTTTTGTATGGTAGCGAAGTATGGACGTTGAAACAGAAGGATATACAGAGACTTAGATCTGCTGAAATGAGATATCTTCGGAGGACTGCAGGATACACACTACTAGATCACAAAAAAAATGAAGACATCTTAGAAGAATTACACATGGAATCTTTAGAAAACAAAATTTCTGATTATAAGTCAAGATGGATACAACATGTTCATCGAATGGAAGATCACAGAATACCCAAAACTAATGTTAAGATATCAACCTGCAGGAAGAAGAAGACCAGGACGTCCACTCAAAAGACTTCTGGATGGTGTTTCTCTTGAGGCCGAAACAGGTCAACAAATGGCCTAAATTCGTGAATGTACTATGATGATGATGATACATAGATTTGGAGAAAAGTACTGCTAACCATGCTCCTCCGCCCTTCTCTAAACAAACATATACCGTTATTATGAGTTTGGCAACATCTATCCCCTGCACGTAGGGGGGCACTGGCATAGCACATAAGGTATGTAGTAACTTCCTGGGTTGAATTAGAGTGTAGTTGTAGTGAATAGATGTAGATGGAAGCCAGGGGAGGATTCTTTCGGAGTTTGTACTGTTTTACCCTGTCAAAAAAATTATTCCATCACTTCTCTACTTCTTATGTCAACCATATTGTTTAATTTTTTTCTGCTTCTATGATGGCGTGTAAGGCCTGCTCTTCCGACATCCTCGTATATTACAGACTGTAAAATATAGGGACTTCATCTCATCTCATCCATCGATCTGACATTATTCCAGACACGAGTATAGAGATAATTTAGGAGATAATGTAAATGACTTGATACATGATACAATAGGCCATAGGTTACAAATCATTACAATTCCTCAATACTTTTAAAATTCATTACGAAACACCATTGAGGTAAATATTTAAAACAATAAACTTTGTAGCTGTTGTGACAGTCGTCCTCAACAAATAATATTTGTATAAAATATTCATTCAGGCTTTTCAGGGCAAAGTGCCAGTCAGAGCAAAAATAGTAATCAATAATGAAATAATAGAACAGATAGCACACTTTAACTATCTTGGTTCAGATATAACATATAGCTATGATTGGGATATACATAATAAATTAAACCGATATCAAATGATGTGTGGCACCATAAGAAGAACCCTCCAAAAGACTCGAAGAGAAACTCAGCTCAGGTTTTATAAAATTATGGCTCTTCCTATTCCTTTATATGGATCTAAATCTTGGGTACTTACAAAAAAAGCTATCTCACACATTCAAGCCGCTGAAATGAAATGTTTAAGATCCGTAAAAGGATATACACGCATGGATAGATTACACAATGAATCAATAAGAAATGAACTGGAGATATTTTCAATACTCGAAAAAGTAGAAGAGCACAAATACCGATGGAAAGAACATTTAGACAGAACGGACAATACAAGATTACCCAAAACGATCAACACCTACGAACCGCATGCAAAAATATATTTGGAAGGACCAAGGAAACGATGAACTTGAGACCGGAACAGGTCACATTGACCTAATTCTGGAAAGGGAGAAGAAGAAGAAATTCATTCAGCTAGGCCTTTCGGAACCGGTTCCATTTTCAAAAGCTGTTCATTGGGTACTGGTTATGTTTAACGAATATACGAGTATTGTATAGTGCGTTGATCTGGCAGGGCGTGTTCTCGTTCAGCAGGTTATCGTTTATTGTTTGCTATGGTGTTGAACTGATGACATGTGTTTGTAACATGTTCAGCGAAACTCGATTCGCCTCCATTATTTATGAAATCAGTGAAATGCTCGTTATATTTTATTATAAAACTTCTGATTGTACATCTATATAAAAATTTTCAAACTTCTGGTTGTACGTCCTATATACAATTTTTCGCAAATGTTGTATTTAAGGGGGGTGATGGGTGAAAAATTGACCATTTGAGATCAAAATTGTATTTTTTTTGTACTAAAAATAGCCTGTACTCTAAAGTGTATGTTGGCAGAGCTTCAGAGGCCTATGACGCTTGTAAGTGCCCTAAAGTGCTGATTATGCCTGTATGTTACATTTCTATTTAAACTGTATGCAAAACTTTAAACTTCTTTTTCCCACACTTTTATTTTCACTGCATTTTTGTACATTCAAAATTGAATGGAATTCACAAATTTTGTCCTAGAAGGTTCAAATTTTTACTGCATGTCCTAAAAAATGAGTAACAAAGTAGTGTATGGGTTTCATGATTGAAATAGCATTTTAAGAAATAAAAAATAAAATGCATGAAATTATTCTTTTTTTTTTTTGTAATTTCACGCATGAGGTACAACGTTATTTTTTCTCCCTTTGTATTCACATTATAAGAATTCTAATGCATGATGTTTTTCTAAATACTTGAGGGATCTTGTAAAAAATCAGACATTTTACTAAAAATTTGTGGAACCCATTTAATTATAATATAACTTATGCAAGTTTTTAAATATAATATTTAATAACTCATAAAATAAATGTCTCACAAGAATGTAACTTAAACACATCATTATGTATCATGCATTGAACGTTTTTTACAAAAAATGAAGTCTCTAGCTCAAAACATGTAGAAGATATAAATTTCTCCCATCATCCCCCTTAAGTTTATATACTACTTTGTTGCTGTATATGCTGCTATCTTCTATTTTATTTGATATGATGTTGTTTAGTTTATTATTAGTTCTGAATGTTATTCTTATGTTTTTGTCATGTTTTTTTAATGTTTTGGCCAGTTTTGTTGTTTTTTTTCTTGTATATGTGACGGTTATCCATCTTAGTTTGTTTTCAATTGTTTCTTTGTCCATACAAGTATTTATTAATTCTTGTTTTATTATTAATTTGTTCATTATTTGTTGGTTATATATTTTTGATTACCAGTGTTTTAGCTGAACGAAACAACAGTGATTTAACACTGGCAATCAAAAATGGATATAACCACGTCTCTCTCTCTCTCTCTCTCTCTCTCTCTCTCTCTCTATATATATATATATATATATATATATCTTCTTCTTCTTCTACTACAAGGTTTAGTCTATGCAGCCTGTTCCGGCGAAGTTAAAAGTGGAGTCCATCTTCTACGTGGTCGGCCAACATCCCTTGTTCCTCTGGGATTATATAGGAAGGTTCTTTTTGGTATTCTTACGTTGTTCATTCTCATTATTCTATATATATATATATATATATATCCACCCATAGTAATTCTGCCCGAAGGCAGGTCCTTCACTGCAACCATAGCATTTCCATGCTATGCTTGCTGCTTTACTAGGGAATTGTAGGTGTAGTAGCTTCCCCTTGCTTTCCACACCGGTGAAGGATGATGATGGTTATATGATTTCGGGGACAGTTTGGGCCTTAAAGTTTTCCTGACGTATGTCTTATAGGCGAGGAAAAACCCCAAAAAACTGCCCCGACCGGAGATCGAACTCGGGCCCGCTGCATGACAAGGCAGCATGCTACCTCGAGACAATTGCGGTGGACTATATATATATATATATATATATATATATATATATATATATGACAATTTTCGGTGTCTTGTAATCAGGATCGGTTTCGCTTAGTAGCGAATGATTTAAGCGGTGTCATGCCAGCAGGATTTTCGCTGGTTCAAGTCCCCATGAAGAAAAAAACCTCTTGGATGAGGAATTTGTGAAGCTACAATAAGAAGTAGGGGAACACCGTTTTACCTTCTTCTTTTACAACAAGGAGCGGCTCCAGATAGAGGAAACCAAGGACCCGACATGCTGACCTCATGTCACCAACGTCTATATTAAGACATATGAACGTGAGCCTGTTCCAGGTCTGATGTGCGATGGAGTACTTGTGCAAGGTCAATCTGTTCTTTTTTATCATTATTCTTCCATGGGTACAACCTCAAATACCTAATTAATTCGTAATTCACAGATATAAATAAAACAGTGGAAATGCATAAATTTCTTAAATGCGATCAAACGAAGTTTCTAACATTAGAAGTGAAGGTTCCAAAACAGACCAATGGAATAAAAATAATAAAGACAGAACACTGTAGAGCGAGACAGAACTCTGTAATGAAACAGAGATAGAGTCAGAAAGAGTCAGAACGATGAAGGTGGGGGAGGGATCTAGGAAGGGAGAGAAAATTGTATTATACTATAAATTCGCGAATTTTTGCTGGCACTTTAAGTTCGCAAAAATATAAAAAATCAATCCTTTTAAAGTGAATCGTGCTTTTGACGTCACTATAAGAGCAATAACCCTTTTCCTTATGGAGAGTAGTATCTCTACAAACGAAAAAAAATAGAGCGGAAAAAATATACTTTTTTCACTGTCCTATATGATTTGGTGTTGACATTTAAGCTACATCATGTAAAGAAAGAAAAAGGTTAGATCGATCCCTGAAGCGATGTAATTCATTGTAGTTACCCCACAATCTTGTAATACTACAGAGAAAGGGGAGGTTATGAGGGCAAACCTTTCATTTTCCCCTAACAGGGCTTCTTTATTCAGATTCACATGAGTTAGGAGAAATCTGTAGCACAGAAATCGCGTAAACTAAGAGAATTCCTCAACCAGTCGAATTTATGGTCCCATAATTCAAGTTTACGAAATATATAAGGCTATTCAAAAAGAAGGAACAGACTTCAAACATTTATTTATTCCAAACTACAAAAAATAGAAACACAAATCCAACGTTCCTAGAAAAAAGAAAATATTGAAGTTCCGATCACGGCCACATTGGCGCTGTTGCTTGTCACGTTGATTGTTTGTATTAAAATCACGACACAACAGGACGTTGGATTGACCTTAAATACCATATCCACTCCTTAAGAAATCTGCCCCAGGCGCAGATATAATCCCCAATTTGGCCATCAAACATTTACCCCAAAAAGCCCTCACCCTACTCCTTACAATATTTAAGTTTTGTTTTAAACTTAACTATTTCCCTTCAGCATGGAAAGTGGCAAAAGTCATAGTGCTCCCTAAAGCTGGCAAGGATCCTTCAAATCCCGACAACCTTCAACCAATAAGTCTCTTACCAGTTCTGGGTAAACTACTTGAACGACTAAATTTTGACCCAACTAAAAGCAGAAGTCCAGGCAAAAAATTTATTTTCCAAATTATCACTTTGGTTTTCGAAATGCACATAGTACCCCACTACAACTGGTCAGACTTATTGATCAGATTGTCACCGGGTTCAACGCCAAGAGGAGCACAGTAGGAATATTTCTAGACATTGAGAAGGCCTTCGATACAACCTGGATCAATGGATTGATATACAAATTAATAAGTTTCAATTTGGCACCAAATTTAATCAAAATTATATATACCTTCCTTGTAAATAGGGCATTTTTGTATCAATAAATGGACACAGACCTAACTGCAAGTCTATACTAGCGGGTGTACCACAAGGATCAGTCCTTTCTCCGCTACTCTACAACCTCTATGTGCCGGACCTCCCAAACCCTCCTTCAGTAAAAGCTACATCATTCGCCGATGATACATGCGTTTACTTCCAAACCAAACTTAGCTCCTTGCACCACAGAATCCAAATTTCCAGAGATCGCTATCAATCATTTATGACTGGTACTGTCTCTGGAACATTAAACTCAATATTACCAAATCCAAATTAATCCCGTTTACCAAATGTCCACAACCTCCACCTATCCAACTAACTATTGGTGCACAAATTCTACGCAACGAGACTGCAGTTAAGTATCTTGGCCTACATCTCGACCCTAAATTAACTTTTTAACATCATGTAAATGATGTACAAAGCAAGACAAATGCAGCAATAGCTATATTATATCCATTCTTCCGGGATGAAACAATTGCTAGACGGATTAAAATTATATTATATGTAGCAGTAATCCGTAGCATGTTACTGTAGTTACTGAGTATTCTTGCCAAAAAGCACAAAAAGAAAATTCAAATTATTCAGAGCCGTTGTCTCAAAATTATTTTCTCGGCACCTATGCATACAAGAATAACAGAGCTAAATGATGCAGCAAAATTATCCTATCATGATGCTATTGTTCAAGCACAAGTTACCTACCAAAATGCATCAAAACATTTTGGAACATGACAACCCAATAGTACGCACGATAGGGCAATTGCCACAATGGCATACAGTGCATAAAAACATATTTTCGGAAGAACAACCTCCATGAGGGCTTAAAAAGTGGTAACTTAAGCACATGTGCTAAGTTAGAGTGGTTGAAGTGTACAGGGGACAAAGCATTATGGAAGAAGTTAGAAAGCTGATTGAAACGTTGTCAACTGAAGTGAAAGAGGGGTTTGAAAAGTGCAACGTGGGTGAAAAAATTCGTGATATTGAGACGAACATGAATCGGATGGAGGACAGATTGAAATGGCTGGAATCTAAATTAGACTATCTCGAAAACCAGAGTCGCCGTAATAATATTGTGATATATGGTGTGCATGAAGAAGACAGAGAGAGCTGGGAGGAAACTGAACATATAGTTAAAAGAGTAGTGGCGCAAATCGGGATTGATTTGGTGGACAGTGATATTGAAAGAGCGCACAGAGTAGGTCGTTGGAATAGTGGAAAGAGACCGATTGTATGCAAATTATCACACTACAAAATAAAATGTTGGATCCTTAGAGACAGTAAATATCTTAAAGTGACCGGTATCAATATTGCCGAAGACTTTAGTGAGAAGGTGCGCCGCAAAAGGGACTTTCTTAAGCGACACATGCTCGAGGCGAGGAGGCAGGGCTGCCATGCAATCATGCAATTTAATAAATTGATTATAAATGGACGAATCTGGAGCAGGGAACAACTACAAAATATGGACAACTCTGAAAATGAATTTGAAGAGGTCATTGACAGCGAGTCCCCAAAACCTACAGTGGACTCTTCAACAGCAGGTGGTCTCCTTACAGCAGAGGAGGGAGAAAATTCTACACGAGAGAAAGAGAGAGGGAGCACTACGATACTAACTCCCAGGAATCCAATAAACATACAGTAAAAAACGGCCGAACGCAAAAAGCATCCTCTAAGAGGTGAACGACCGGCGGACACAAGAACTCCAACAAGAAAATCACTAAGACTTCTGAATTTACCCGCAGAAAAGGAACTATTGAGAGGGGGAAGTTCGAAAAATACAGGTAAGACTATTGACAAGGGAACACAATAGGGTTTGTTGACAGTCGGTTCATGGAATATCGAAGGGTTACAACAAAAACTTTCAATGGACAGATGTGTAGAGTTTATTGAGACTTTTGATATATTAGCTCTAGGAGAAACATGGTTAAAAGCTAATGAATGCGTAAATCTATGTAATATGAAAGGTTATTTTAAGGGTAATCAAAATAGAGGAAAGAGAGGTAGATATCCAGGCGTGTTGCCATTTTATATAAAGCTAACTTAGACCCATATATTATAAAGGTAAATATTACTTTAAAAGAGGCAATTTGTATATATTACCATACAGAAAGAGCAGAAATGTGTCTGTTGTCTATTTACCGCCAACCACTAAATTCCAGGTATGCCAAACCAAATTTTTTCGTTGAATTGTCTGACTCGTTGGCAGAATAAAAGATAGGTTTCCGGAAGCGGGAATATAATTTTAGGGGACTTTAACTGTAGGATTGGGTAGGAAAATATCACTATAAAATCGGATGATAATGAAACACGAGGTGAGGGTAGGAGAAGCAAAGATAAGATTTTAAATTCAGAAGGAAACCAATTGTTAGCTTTTTGCGATGCATTTGAACTTGAAATTCTGAATGGGAAATATGGGGAAGATAAAAATGGAGAACTGACATTTATTAATAAAAATGGAAGTAGCGTAATCGATTATTCAATATGCACACAAGACATGATTCCAGTCCTAAGTAATTTCTGTATAGTTTCCAGAATCGAATCACACCACTTCCCAAACAAACTTATTTTAAATATGAAAGGTATTAGTGAGACAGTTAATGATGAGGTGGGAACAATATTGCGGCCAATTACACGTTTCAGGTGGATCGAAGATCTGGGAGAAGAATTTATCAGGAGTTTGGAAACGCTAATACAGGATCTGCAATTAAATGATCTTAGCGGGGAGGAAATTATTAAAACTTTGACAGATTTTTTTCAAAAAGCAGGGGAAAAATTCAAGGTTAAATACGCAACGAACCAGAAGGACAAAGGGTGGTACAATAATGCATGTAGAAAGAAGATGAAATTTGTCGAAAGTAGTCTTTTAAAGTTTAGAAAAGAAAGCACAGATGAAAGCAGAAAAAATTATGCGCAAGAGAGAAAGGAATATAAAGAATTATTGGCAGAAACAAAACTAGCATGGCAAAATAAGAAATCCGAAGAAATGAGAGTCGCGACTGAAAGTGGGAACATTGCGGACATATGGAAAGCGTTAAGGGAACTCAAAGTAAAGTCCATAAATCGGACAAGAATAACGCCCGGGGAATGGAGAAGTTACTTTGATAGGGTGCTGGGAAATGAGAGGTTAAGATATAATCAAGGAAATATAGTTGAGATCCCTGACCCAATTCATATTCAATTACTGGATCAGGATATTTCGAAAAATGAAGTGGTTTCTTCCATTAAATGTTTAAAGAGTGGTAAAGCACCTGGAATTGATGGAATACCAGGGGAATTCTTGAAAAATATGATATAATCCAATAAATTATTAGACGTTTTGAAAACTGCGTTCAACAAACTTTTTAATGGAGGAGATTATCCGGAAGCCTGGGCGACAGGTGTCATCCAACCGCTATACAAAGGGAAAGGTGGTGCACATATACCAGAAAGTTACAGGGGAATTTGTCTCTTGTCAGTGTTCGGAAAAATATATTGTAAAGTACTTTACGAACGAATAAGACAATGGGCTAAAGAGAACAATAGGCTCTCAAAATATCAGGCAGGTTTTAGAGAAGGGTACTCCACGGTGGACAACCTATTTGTTCTGAGAACATTAATTGATGACAATCTGAAAATGAAGGGGGGTAAATTATTTTGTGCATTCATTGATTTTAAGATGGCATTTGATACTGTGGACCGAAGCGCACTTTGGGAAAAATTAAATCGGAAAGGATTGTCTCATAAAATGATACATGCTTTAATGTCAATTTATAAATATGTTAAATTTTGTATAAAAGTAGACCAAGGGCACATTACAGAGAGCAGTGAAGCCAATCGGGGAGTGAGACAAGGTTGCATTTTATCACCAATGCTATTTAATCTATTCGTTGATGATATTGTAGACGTAATGCTAGAAGGAGAAATTGAGGCTCCGGAGATAGGAAATGTTAGAATCCCAGTCCTGTTGTATGCAGATGATTTAATTATCTGTTCCAAGACAATCAAGGGATTGCAAAGAGGTCTTGACCTACTGGAAATATACTGTAGGAATTGGGGATTGACTGTAAATGTTAGTAAGACAAAAACAATGACCTTTAAAAATGGGACAGTTTATGGTAGAGCAGAGGAATGGAAATACAGAGATCAAGTACTTCAAAACGTGAAACATTTTGAATATCTTGGTACGACGTTGAAAATGAACGGAAAGTGGAAAAAACATATTGATATAGCATTATTTAAAGGGAGGGGACAACTTAACAGTGTACTCGGTATTCTGGGTCGAGTGCCTGATATTCCAGTCAGCACATTAGAAAAAATGTATGGAGCGATGGTCAGGCCAGTAATGCACTATGGTAGTGAGATTTGGGGTTTCCAAAGAACGGAAATACTAAATAAGGTATATACGCATTTTCTAAAGTATATTACAGGACTTAGTAAGGCCGTTTCTAACTGTGGAATTTTATATGAATTCGGGTCATTCCAGGACGACATTAACTGTAAAATTCGTGTACTCAAATACTGGTTGCGAGTAATCCAAGGTGAACAAACAATGCTTAGAGCAATTTGTTACGACCACCAAATTAAAAACATAGATGTTAAATTTTGGGCAGACGAGGTTAGGAGAGAACTCCAAAAGATTGGGATGGGCTGGATATGGGAAAAAGGGACTGAAAATCGCAAGAACGTGTGGAGAAAAATAAGGAGGAGGTACTTAGATATAAACCAACAAGATACTTTCGCCGAATGTACAGGAAAACGCTCACTGTGTTTACAAAGAGACCTAAAACACGTCTGGGGAAAAGAATCGTATATACTCAACCTAGGATTTAAGGAGAGATCAGGGCTTGCTTGGTTTAGGCTAGGGGCATGGAAATTTCTAAAAATTAGCGACGATCACGATATGCGAATATGTCCAATGTGCGGGAACTTTGAAGATGAGATACATATATTAGGAAAATGTAATGATTTAGAATATTGGAGACGTCAGTTATTACCGGAAAGATTTCTAAATTCAAATCGGGAAAGATTGGCATGCTACGAGTTATTGGTAAATCCAGAAAATTGGATAAACCTCGGTAAATTTCTGGACAAAACGCGAAAAATAAGGACAACACTCATTCATGAATAAATATATGTTATCAAAATGCAATACCATTAATTATTAACAATTATATATAAATTAATTAGTGTATAATGCTATTGTGTTATTATTTAATTGTAATATTAATGTGTTTTCTTTATGCAATTGCAATGTTAATGTTTTTCTAGTGTATACTGCTATTGTGTTATTACTTAATTGTAATATTATTGTGTTTTCTTTATGTAATTGTAATGTTATTGCTGTTTTTGTTGTTTATTTTTCTTAACACTAGTACCAATTATTACTTTATTGTAACGGACTGTCAACAGCACGTACGGCTTACTGCCCGTGCGACCCATATTTGTAAATAATATTGTAAATATCTTACTTTTTGTCTAATAAAGTCCTACTACTACTACTACTAAAGTAACATCACAGCGTAACCATATCTCACAAACTTCCTAATAACACCGTTTAGGTAAGGGTTACACTTAAGAAAGCCATTTAGTGATAGATACTACATATTTTGCTGCCGAGGGAGTAAGACCATTCCCGGAAACAGCACACTGAACGGCAAAAAATGCTGTCAACATAACAGGAACAGGAACGTCGGATTGGAAGTGGAGGAGCAGAAGATCAACTTTATCGCCGGTGGCCTCCCAGGTCACCAGACCTAACACCGTGTGATTTTTATCTGTGGTAATACGTAAAAGACTGTGTTCTTATCCCTCTTACGCCTGACACTCTTGAAAATCTGGGACATCGAATTGTTGAAGCTGTGAATTCGATAACTAGAGACCAGCTGATTCGTATGTGACAAGAAATGAGCCACCATTTTGATATTTGTCGTGTAACATATGGTGCTCATATTGAATGCATAAAATAAAGAAATTTGAACTTTTCTCTTTGCAGGAACGTTGGAATTGTTTTTATTTATTGTAGTTTGGAGGAAATAAATGTTTGAAGTCTATTCCTTCCCTCTGAATAGCCCTGTACTTCTTTTAGTAAATGGGAACCTGTTGCGAGAATAGCTGCCGGCCGATATACAATATTTTACATTTCGTCTTTTAAGTAAACACACCAGGCCTAATGATTGGATTTGGGTTTTTTAAATATATTTCAATCACATATATAGTGAGAGTTTACCGTTGTCGTCTCGAGGTAGCGTGCTGCCTTGTCACGCAGCGGCCCGGGATTGATTCCAGGTCGGGACAAGCTCCTGGGTGAGGTTTCTTCGGGGATTTTCCTCGGCTGTGAGACAAATGTCAGGGAGCTTAAGGCCCAGGGGTCCCCGAAAATCATCCGTCCATCATCATCATCCTTCACCGGCGTGGAAAGCAACGGGAAGCTACACACCTATAATTCCCTAGTAAAGCTGCAAGCCATCAATGTGCATTTAGAAGAAACAGGTCCACAACAGATCAGATTTTTAGTATAAGACAGATTTTAGAAAAGAAATGGGAATATAATGGTACTGTACATCAACTATAAGTAGACTTCAAAAAAGCATATGATTCAATTAAGAGGGAGAAGTTATATAGTATCCTGCTGGAGTTCGGAATTCCTAAAAAGTTAGTTAGACTTATACAAATGTGTCTAAATGGCACAAAGAGTAGGGTGCGTGTAGGCAAACAGTTTTCGGACACTTTTGAAATCCAGAATGGGTTGAAGCAAGGAGATGCACTATCTCCTCTACTATTTAATTTTGTACTAGAGCATGCCATTAAATCTTTAGAGAATGAGGAAGGCTTACAACTGAATGGTATTAATAAGCTGTTAGTTTATGCTGATGATGTAGTATTGTTGGCCGATAGTGAGGAGATGCTAAAGGACAATACGCACACTCTATTGAGTAACACTATGAACTTAGGACTGCAAGTAAATATCAATTAAACTAAATATATGGTCACAGGTAGAAATTCAGTATATAATGGAAATGGACAGCTAATGACAAATGAGGGAAATTTTAAGGAAGTGGCTGAATTCAAATACCTAGGAAGAATAATCACAAATAGGAATGAGATGCACAAAGAAATTAAACATAGGCTCAATTCTGGAAATGCGTGCTATTATGCATTGCAGAGACTCTTGATGTCCCAACTCCTTTCAAAAAATCGTTAAACTGAAAATATATAAAACTATTATTCTACCAGTTATATTATATGGGTTCGAAACATGGACTCTTACTTTATGGGAGGAAGGAGATTACAAGTATTTGTGAATAAAGTACTTAAGAAAATTTTTGGACCAAAGAGAGATGAACAGACAGGTGAATGGAGAAGACTACATAACAATGAACTACATTGTCTTTATAGGAAGTCAGATATAATAAGAACAGTCAAGTCTCGTAGACTGCGATGGGCAGGACATGTTGCACGTATGGGGAATGGAAGACTTGCATGGAAGCTTCTTGTAGAAAAGCCAGAGGGAAAACGCCCAGTTGGTAGACCAAGAATGAGGTGAGAGAATAACATTAACTATGATTTGAGGGAAGTAGATTATACAGGGAATGATTGGAAAGGATTAGCTCAGGATAGGGATGTATGGAGAGCTTATGTTCGCGCGGCCATGAAACTACGGGTTCGATAGTGCCAGTGAGTAAGTAAGTAAGTAAAGCTGCAAGCATGGAATGAAAATGCTATGATTGCAGCGAAATACCTGCCTTCGGGCAGAATTACTATGGATGGATAGAGTGAGAATTGTGGAAGACGCTTCAGCATTTAATTATGCCGTCATCAGGTAGGAAGTGGCAGTTCGCAAAGACTTGTTGAAGGACTGTGTAGCTAAACTATTATGTGGTATTTCTGATTAGTTAGACATTCGGGCTAAATGTATGTAGTCTAATTTTGTTCAAACTCGAGGCTTCGCCTACTACAGCCGTAGATATCCGCAGGAAATTCTGCGTATTCTCTGTGGCAGCCGACAGTTAAGGAGCTCATTAAAAAAAAAGAAAGAAAACAGGTGTAACGAGTGGGGAGTGGACATGTTGAACATGTGTTTCCCCTATACCTGCTGGAAGATCGTTCGCCTCTGTGATAAACACATGTAGATGTTAGGCCAGCAGCCGGCCGTAGTACAAGGGCCTTTTATGCTTGTCCTGCCACGGAGTTTAAATGTTATTCCACTTACATTAATCAACTTAGAAATGATAATGCAATAAAAAGGGCAAGAAAAACTTGACGATAGATAATGTTACTAATTTTACAGCGACTCTGGTATAGTTAGCCTTCTTTACAAATGTTTTACACTAATTTTTGACAACCACTTACGTTCTATATTCGTCAGCTGACATTTGTTTATTGTTGCATCAAACACTAGAGTAAACACAAGCCATGAACTAAACTAGAGGCTACGCATTTCAGAGCTAAGTCAAAACAAAGTGTATTACCTATGCCTTAATCACCCCTTTTTGTTCATATTCTCATGATGTTTTTAATGTTTTTAATGCCCAAACCTTACATTATTCAATATTCAAGAGACACTGGGGAAGTTTGGTATCATCCCTACTCGATAAGTTACCGTGGCTGCTGTTTGACATAGTGGAAGGGGAGTGCGGTAAAAGGATGTGAGTATACGAGGTGGATCAAATATAAACCGGAATTTGTATCTAGAGGCTCTGGTAGTGAACTTCAAAAGGATGCGGTTTGGAGGGGAAGTTGGTGGGGGTGTCTGGAGTAGGGATCTTGATGTGTCGTATTCCGAAGAGCGGCCGCTTGCTTCAGTACGCCACGAGCGAGCTAGAGGTACACACGTACGTTGCGCAACGCATTATTATTAAGTTTTTGGCGAAAGAAGGCACTAAACCTTCTGAAATTTTGAGAAGGCTCCATGCGCAGTTCGGGGAAGCAACCCTTTCGAAGACACAGGTGTATGATTGGCGCAAAAAATTTTAGCGGCCCGGGATTCAGTGGAAAATTAGCCCCACCAAAGACGGCAACGAACAAGCATCACTGCAGACAACATTCATGCTGTACAAGACCTTATTGAGGAGGATCGGCGCGTAACAATTTCTGAAATTGTTTCACATGTTGGAATAAGCTTCGGAAGTGTTCAAGCCATCATCAGTGATGAACTCAAATTCCGAAAATTGTCTGCCAGGTGGGTTCCTCGGCTCCTCAGCCAGGAACAAAAAAATTTTTGACGAAAATGCATTGAACACCTCTGGAACATCCTCCTTACAGTTCAGATATGTCACCCTGTGACTACCATTTGTTTGGACCACTGAAAGAAGACGTGGGAGGAAGGCAGTTTGGTGACAATGCAGCGGTAGAGGAGTTCGTGCGCAACTGGCTGACTACATGTCATCCCTCATTCTTCAAGGACGGCATCAAAAAGTTGCCAACTGGATGGCAAAAGTGTGTAGGAAATGCAGGAGACTATGTAGAAAAATGAGGCGGTGGTTTTGTACTTTTTTGTTAATTCAATAAAATTGTAAACAATAATTCCGGTTTATATTTGATTCACCCTCGTAGACGTGTACTTTTCTAAGAACGATGTCACCGCTATAGGGGCACAGATCCGTTGGTCCAGGTATAACTCTACGGGCAGTCGATGTAAATGGCCCAGCCATCTCAACCTTGAAGATTTTATTATTCTGACTATGTTAGTATCACAAGTCATATAATTTGCTTTTCAAGTTTGCATGTAACAATTTGATTTAATTGTTCTATCAGCCTTCACCGAACGTACACTGGACTGAAGGAGACGTGAATTTATTTGAGAGCTTGCAATACACATTTTTTTCTAGCAGCCACGTGGTCGTAAAATCAATAGACGTGTATTTTACTGCTCAATTGAAACTCCGGGCAAGAACACATTTCCTTGCATCGCCATTCTTACAACTTACACTCAAATAAATTTCAACATTAAAGCTGAAATTTCTAAGGGTCGGAAGGTAACTTCTAAATCTTCTTCCATTTTCACCTATATAATCATGGGCGCTAATTCTCTTTTCTGTCTAAGTTATTCACTTCTATTTTTCCATTTGTCCTGTTGGTCACGTTGGTATTTATGAACCTGTTTTTTTAAGATTTACCTGTTTAGATTTTATCTTCCTGAGTAATTCCTGCCAACTTTCCATCTTTCTTCACTTTAATAGTCTATTTTTATTAGAGTTCTAGCTAATACCCGGCGTGCGCTGTTACTCTTAAATAAATGTTAATGTTATGATGATCTTGAAGAAGATTTTCGGCTGTATAGGCCGTGGTCGTGAGGCTTGTAGTTCCCCGATGTTTCGCTAGAGACTGCGTCTGGCATCCTCAAGGGTTGTCTTGAGACTGAGAGCCTCACGACCACGGCCTACAGCCCGAAAATCTTCTTCAAGATCATCATAGCAACTCCGGCCGTGAAAGTCTACGTGAATAAAAATGTTAATGTGTTTTTACCACCAGCCTTCAGCTGTTACGCTTGCCCGGGAATCAGCTTATCCCGATACAAAAATGGTTATTGTGAGTTATCCGTTAAAGATAAACATATGCTGTCGCGGACTTTTTTGTAGAGTTTTTTGAGATATTCAATTCCGTATACAATAATTTCGTGTATTTGTTATGGTTTAGGCAGCGTAAGGCATTTAAGCGTCAAAATAAGGACTTTATTACACTTTTTCACTACAAAGGGCGATTTTTAGGGGTGAAGGGATTGAGTATTATAATTCTCATATAGTCAATGTTCATCCCCGGAATTCCTAAACATTTTTCAAAAAGTCCCGTCACAATCGGATGAACGGTATGGCAGAGCACGCTTGCCCGGAAATCTACTTAAATGGACCTTCTTGGAATGAACGAAATACAAAAATTCTTATTGTGAGTTATCCGTAAAACATAAACATATGCTGTCGCGGACTTTTTTGTAGAGTTTTTTTTTGAGATATTCAATTCTATGTACATTAATTTTGTGTATTTGTTATGGTCTAGGCAGCGTAAGCCATTTAAGCGTCAAAATAGGGGCTTTCTTTCACGTTTTTTAATACAAAGGGCGATTTTTAGGGGTGAAGGGGTTGAGTATTAGAACTTCCTTATAGCCCATGTTCATTCCGGGAATCTCCTGAACATATTGAAAAAAAAAACATCAAAATCGAATCAACGGTATGTCCGCGCTTAGAATACGAAAGAACAAACAAACAAACATTGATTTTTATATATTAGATTTACATATGCTTTACTCAAATTTTTCTTCGTCCATTCATTCATTTTTAGAAATTTCCTCGTCATTGAGGGTTTTGTCCACCAATCTTAGTAACTAACATTCCGATTGAGGGTCTTTCCACTTTTCAGCGGTTGCCCTTTTACCAG
This sequence comes from Diploptera punctata, assembly GCA_030220185.1. Lineage (NCBI taxonomy): Eukaryota > Metazoa > Arthropoda > Insecta > Blattodea > Blaberidae > Diploptera > Diploptera punctata. The sequence goes on from JASPKZ010000015.1 coordinate 2,574,418, forward strand.
CCGGCTGCTGGCCCTTTACATCCACATGTGTCAATCACAGAGGTAGACGATCAGCAGCCAGTGTAGGGGTGACATGTGGTTAGCATGTCGAATCCCCCAGCCGTTATAGCTGGTTCCTCAACCCGGAGCCGCTACTTATTGTAGCTACCCAATTGCCTCACGATGCTGGGTGGGCACCGGTCCCATACTGGCCGAAATACCATGAGAAAATTTCTTCCCCCATGGAGACTCGAACCAGCGCAAGTCCCGTAGCTCTGCGCCAAGGCTTCCTACCTTAACCGCTCGGCTACATAGATGACTACTGACTTGTAGACTCCACAAATTTCCCTTAAAATAAGTTCTACATCGTTCTCTGTCCTCTGTGTCTTCATCCGTTACACCAAATTCCCTTATTGAATTCTGTATGTTATTCTTCCAGGTTGTTCTAGGTCTTCCTTTTCTGTTCCTTCTTTCAATTTTAAATGTATAGACAAACTCTTATTTTTCTAAAATACAATTACAGTTGAACCTAAAAGTCAAGGTGAAGAAGAGCGAATACATATAAATTAGAATTTCTTACAAATCAAATTTAGTTAATAAGTTATATTTTGAGCTTTTCTGACAGAATACTAGTGAAAATCAAAGATACATAAGTTTATTAGATTTAAACGAATTTTTTATTCTTCTACCTCATGAAATTAGGCCTGTTTTCACATCAAGTGGGATTTAATGAATCTTCCCATCTAGTAAATGGGTGTTCCAACACTTGTATGGTTTGTACTTTAGTAACAGCTGAGGGATTCTATCTGTAGGCATTCTTTTAACATGTTCATACCAGTTTTTTCTAATATTGTGAATTATATTTGCTAAATTAAAAATATTTAAGTCTTTTCTAATATCTTCATTTGTTTTTCTGTCCAAAATTGTCACACCTGCTATTGAACGTAAGAACTTAATTTCTGCAGTTTCTATTTGCTCTTCTGTCTGAACCGTTAAAATAAAAATAGAAACTGCAGAAATGAAATTCTTACGTTCAGTACGTGACAATTTTGAACAGTGAAAGAAATGAAGATATTAGAATTTTTTAAATGCAAAAACATGTTTAATTAGGAACAATATTGAAATAGTATAGTAGGCACTAGGTCTATTGTTACAGTTTTGGGCAAACTGGAGTTTTTAAAACTAAATTAATATTCCACCAAGGAAAAAACATAAAGATATTGAAGTTAATATTATAATATAGAATTACGAATTGACCTATAATAAAATTTAACTGAAAAAAATATATTAAAATCATCATCCTTCATGGATTAGGTCTTTGCCTGCTCCGATCTCACAATTGTTCAGCCCAGTATATTCTTGGTCTTTCCCCCGATCTTCATCCTCCAGGATTATACATCAGTGCCATCTTTGGTATCCTATCCTCTGTCATTCTTTGCAGATGTTCAATCCAAATGTTCGTGTGTTCTTCTATTTGTTGAAGAAGTGGTGCCAGTTTTAGTTCCTCTCTAATATTCTCATTTCTGATATGTTTCTTCTCTTGTACAACCTTTCAAAGATTGTAGGAATCTCATTTCCGCTGCCCGAATTTTATTTTGGGCCCAGGCCTCACTTCCATACATCGCCACTGGTAGTGTCATCGTTGAGTAAAATCTTAGCTGCATATCGTCTCTTACTTTTTTCCTCTGTGTTCGTCTGAATGAATATGTTGACATTTCTGCATTTTTTATTTATACGTATCTTGTTCTTCATAACCTTTTCTATTTATATTCTCCATAGCAGAATAAACCGAACTGAAGGAACCACTTTAAAAAAAAAGTGTTCTAGAACACAGCCGTACACATATTTTTTATCGATTGTTCTAACGAAATTTAGACTTCTGTTCAAAAATCTAATAATAATAATAATAATAATAATAATAATAATAATAATAATAATAATAATAATAATAATAATAATAATTATTATTATTATTATTATTATTATTATTATTATTATACCATGAGAACTTGAAAGTATATATTGATGACTGAGGAGTATGGCTGGCTATACGACAACAGATCGAAAAAGAAATGAAAATATACGAAGTGAACTAAATATATTCAAACTATTAGATAGAATTACACAATACAGAGATGAATGGATGGACAGCATCAATAGAACGGATAACAAAAGAATTCTAAAACAGATTTTTCATTACAAACCATTGGGACGAAGAATTGTAGGAAGACCCTGTAAAAGATGGACAGACCTATTCTAGCATGAGATGGGAACAAACTTTAAGGTATTATCCTTGATGCTAAATAATAATAATAATATTTTATTAGGAGTATTCCACAATACAGTGTTTCTCCTTCAACCCAAAGTGATTTGTCGCCAGAGGTTCCTGTCTAGAGCATCTTCTTCTTTCAAATCTCTAGCTTCCATAACTTATCTTCACTCCATCCATCCATCGTTCTCTGGTATTCTCTCTTCTTCCATTCTTATAAGGTGTCCACATACCATTTCAAACGTATTTTCTTTTATTTTACTAATAATAATATTCTTCTTCCTTCCTTCCAAGTATTAGGCCAAGGCCTGTTACGATCCTTTAGAACATTTTCCCTCCAGCGTTTCACAGGACGGCCCAGAGATCTTCGTCCTCTTGGTATATAATTATAAACAGCTTTGGGGATCCGATTTGAACCCATTCTTTCAAGATGGTGTTTCCAATTTAGTTGGTACTGTTTAATATATTCCAAAATTGGCGTAGTATTCAATTCTTTTAAGATATCGGTATTCCTTTTCCGATCCCATCTGGTGTGACCCACTGTTCTGCGCATGAATCTCATTTCACAAGCCGTTATTTTGCTTTCATGTTGTATTTTTAGTGTCCATGCTTCACTACCATAGGTCAACACTGGTCTAGCCAAAGTGTTATATAAATGTAACCTGGTGTTTTGTTTTGTACAAGCCGAGCGGTTAAGATAGGAAACCTTGGCGCAGAGCTACGGGACTTGCGCTGGTTCGAGTCTCCATGAGGGGAGAAATTTTCTCATGGTATTTCGGCCAGAATGGGACCGGTGCCCACCCAGCATGGTGAGGCAATTGGGTAGCTACAATAAGTAGCGGCTCCAGGTTGAGGAACCAGCTATAACGGCTGGGGGACTCGACATCCTAACCATATGTCACCCCTACACTGGCTGTTGATCATCTACCTCTATGATTGACACATGTGGATGTGAAGGGCCAGCAGCCGGCTGGTAAAAGGGCAACCGCTGAAAAGTGGAAAGACCCTCAATCGGCAATCGGAATCGGATTAATAATTCCCAAACTTTTGTTATAACTAATAATTTATTTCAGGGATATCCTTTTCATCCCAGATAGAGAGATAATATCAAAGATATTTAAATTGATTAATCTCTCCAAAATTGTATTCTGGAGACATAGTTTACTTCCCATGAAATGCCATAATTTTAGTTTTGTTAATTAATATTTCCATATTAAATTTGGCAGATATTTTTTGTAAATTATAAATTGATCGTTGCAAATCATTTTCATAAATGTGCCAGAAGAGCTAAATCATCTGCAAAAAGAATAGCATCGAGTTTGAGGTTCCTATTTTTCAGAATAATAATAATAATAATAATAATAATAATAATAATAATAATAATAATAATAATAATAATAATAATAATAATAAAAATATATTAACAGATACAAGGACTAAAGTTAAATTCATGCGGGAAATTTCTGAATCATTTGAAATTAAGACAGGAGTAAGACAAGGAGATGGACTTTCTCCACTGCTCTTCAATTGTGCTCTTGATTAATACAAGAATGGCGTAAACAGAAAACAATTTTTAAATGTATTCAACCAATCATATTAGGAAGAGGAAAATTGAAGATTGATTGCCTAGCATATGCTGATGAACTAGCAATCTTAACCCGTGACGTTGTAACAGTACAAAAACAGATTGAATTATTAAATTGCATTGCAGAGAAAGTTGGTCTGCAGATTTCTTTTGAAAAAAAAAACGAAATATATTTCATGCAATAAACAAGCACCAAAATACCTGGAAACCAAATATGGAAAAATTAAACGAGTTTCACAATTTAAATATCTTGGTGAAATAATTCAGGAAAATGGAATTGAAACTAAAGTCAATAAAAATAGATGCTAAAAAATTGGAAACAGCATTTCGGCTTACTCACAACACTTATAATAAAAAATGAATATCTTTACATACAAAATTAGGACACTATAACACTGTAAATTAAACCAGAGCGCCTCTATGGAGCAGAAACATTAATTTTGAACAGAAAAAAAAAGATATCGAAAATATAGTGAAAAAATAATGCAAAATTATAAGAAAAGTTTTAGGTCCACAAGTCATAGATGAAACATTTAGACTCAGAAGTAAAAAGGAAATAAAAATATATGCAGACATTCATAGTGATATTAGAAAACGAAGGTTAAAATTTTATGGCCATATTAAACGAATGAACTCAAATAGGCTTATAAAACAGATAATGGAATTCTACGAAAACAGAAGTAAAGCTCCAGTGGATACTATGAAGTGGATTGATGAAGTCAAAAAGGACTTAAAATTGACAGGAATTACTAAAGAAGATATCTCAAACAGAGATATATTTAGAATTAAGGTGAATAAGTGGTAAGTTGACCAAGAGGATAAACCGAAGAAAAAAACTGGAACAACTTGGACAGATGATAGAAAACAAGCTAATAGCAAAATAATGAAATACATTTAGGCTCAAAAGAAACGCCTCTAAGTACTTTGGGCAGTCCTACATGGGCTCATCCGCAATTTAAAAAAAATACTATTTTTATTAGGAATATTCGACAATACAGCGTTTCTCCTTCAACCCAAAGTGATTTGTCGCAAGACGTTCCTGTCTAAAGCATATTTATCTCTCAAATCTCTAACTTCCCTACTTCTCCTCACTCCGTCCACCGAGCATTCTCTAGTCTGCCTCTTCCACTTCTTCCATTAGCTTTCCAATTAAGGATCTTCTTTGGTATTCTCTCTTCTTCCATTCTTATGAGGTGTCCACATACAATTTCAAACTTTTTCTTCTATTTTATTAATGATAATAATCCATCTATCTATCTTCGCGTTTCTACAGCTGCTGCCGTCTTCCCGTGCCAAAACCTCCAAAGCCTACGATCTTGGGCATCTTCAATGCTAAGCCCTCTTGCTTGCATTAATGTCTTCACGTTTTCCTTCCATGTTAACTTTGGTCTCCCTCTTTTCTCCTTTCTGGTCGGATGCCAATGATATAGTTGCTTTGGCCATCGATCATCTTTCATTCCTAAAACATGTCCTAACCACTTTAATTCCTTCTCCTCAATTCTTTCAATTATGCTTTCTTCTACTTCCATTATGTTTCTAATTTCCTTACTTGTGACATATTCTAATTCTGACTTTCTGGCACTTCTGTGTAAATAATCTATTTCTAGAACTATTAATCTATTCTTGTAGTACTTATTGATTGTCCATACCTCACTTCCATAAATTGCAACAGATTCCACCAATGTTTTACCAATATATTTCTTTGTGTCTTTCCAAATATGCTTATCCCACATTAAAAAAAACATAAAATACTTGAAGACCAAATCAGTCTAATAATAATAATAATAATAATAATAATATATTATGACTGCTAATTATAATTATTGTTGTTGATATGGAAAGGGCTTGCCTACAAGTTATTCGTGATTATAGCAAGTATTCGCTTCAGGGCAATTCATTTTGTCGTTGTGTATTTTTCATGAACGAGGGCGATGTAGAAAAAAATAGAATAAAAGTAATAATTTATGGGTTTTATATTTTGATTTCATTAAAATTGAATAAATATGAAGGGGTATTTTGCATCGCGTCTGCCATATCCCCCCCCTACACACACGCCGGGTAAATATTGAAACGGCTACCATATTAATTAACATTGTATACTGACGTAATATTATACTGTAAGGTATGTTAGATATTTTTAATATGTTACCATGGCAACGGAATTTCTCCTAATTTACCTATCATCAAATCTAATTTCAATCTTCCCCTTCAAAACCAACCATACTATATACACATCTAACACTAGTACAATTGTCTGTGGAAATGCATTAAGGTGCTCCGGAGAAGGTGAAAATCTTTAGAATTTCAATTTTTGGTCTTTGTCTTAACCCATTCGCCTCAGAAGACGAGGTGCACTCGCCGGTTGTTAAATTGCCTTCAACTCAGAAGATAAGGCGCACTCGCTTAATTCTGCTGTTATATATTTTGTATATCCCTTAGCAGGAAAATGTTTTATTAACATTTACAAATAGTAGAGGAATGTGTTTTGGCCTTCACGTTTATTGTGATCTCAAGTACCGTTATCTTTCGTTAGTTTTGAATCTCTGAAAATAGACAATATAATTTACGGAGATTTAAATCCGGTTTCTGGAGAAATGCATTGACCATTTAAACTTGAAGATAAATTAAACATAGACTCAATTCTGGAAATGCATGTTATTATGCATTGCAGAGACTCTTGATGTCCCAACTCCTTTCAAAACACGTTAAACTGAAAATATATAAAACTATTATTCTACCAGTTATATTATATGGGTGCGAAACATGGATTCTTACTTTAAGAGAGAAAATTAGATTACAAGTATTTGAGAATAAAGTACTTAGAAAAATTTTTGGACCAAAGAGAGATGAACAGACAGGTGAATGGAGAAGACTACATAACAATGAACTACATGGTCTTTATAGAAAGCCAGATATAATAAGAACAGTTAAGTCTCGTAGACTGCGATGGGCAGGACATGTTGCACGTATGGGGAATCAAAGACTTGCATGGAGGCTTCTTGTAGGAAAGCCAGAGGGAAAACGCCCAGTTGGTAGACCAAGAATGAGGTGGGAGAATAACATTAACTATGATTTGAGGGAAGTACATTATATAGGGAATGATTGGAAAGCATTAGCTCAGGATAGGGATGTATGGAGAGCTTATGTCCGTGCAGCCATGAACCTACGGGTTCGATAGTGCCAGTGAGTAAGTATATATATATATATATATTTATTTATTTATTTATTTATTTAAATGCAGTGGCTTTTGAAATTTTTGATTAGCCAATAATGACTGAGGAAAATAAACAATAATAATCAATAACAAGAAAGTTTATAAAATGTTCATCATCTTTTCCCTGGCTTCCCAGTATCTGTCCATGAAATTGTTGATTGTTAGGGTTGGGCAAGTTCGGATGTGATCAGCATCCATATCTTCCATAGTGTTGCAGAGGATACATTGTTGAGTTGGTAGAAGACCGAGGCGATGAAGGTGTTTACCTAGGCAGTCGTGTCCTGTTGTAGTACGGAACGATGCAATAGCTACTCTTCTGGGCCAATCTGGCAGTGTAGTTTGGATGGATGCTTTCCAAGGTTTGTCAGTCATTTGGAGCTTTAGGGATATATATATATATATATATATATATATATATATATATATATATGGTAAAAAAGTAACATTTTTATCGTCCGGCCATGACACCAGAATTGAACATTCGGGCAAGACAAAGACTGCCGGGTCCGCTAGTAATAAATAAAATTTGAATATAGTTGAATATACTTATAAAATAATCTCGTGGTAACATTTGCATGAAATGGAGACGATAGTTAAGATGGATTGTGTATAGTTGATCAGATAATCTAGTACGTGCTTCGCTTTATTACATTCCCATGTAAAAGCTACACCACGTGTTTACTGAAATGAAGGGCTTATGCCGTTACATTAACGTAAAACAGTAAATATTGTCTTAATAACTGGAAGCAATGACAACCACAGTTGTCAGTCAAATATTTGTTTTGAATTTCATACGCAAAGCTAATAATAAATAACTACTTCAAATTTGTGGCCAAAGCATTCAGTTTCAAATACTGACTTACTTTGTATACTCTCGAGTTTCTTTACGCTCTGCTGGATCCAAATTCTAACTTTTAAAAGTATTTATTTATTTATTAAGATTGAGTGGCCAAACCTGAAAGATCATTTGCGTTTCCTCGGTATTATGGAGATGAGTGGAAAGAAAGTTTACTCTACGATGTTATGAGAGTTGTAGGTCACCTTCCAGATCAGACACCCGCCAGATAAGTATCCGAACCGTCGTGAAAATGAAAACCGAGCCTGGCTGACGGGTGGATGGGTGACCGTACCGACTTTTCTGCTCTCAACTTGGAAAATGAATTAATTAATACAAACACGAAAAAAGAAAAAAAAAACGTTAATACAATTTTAAAAATAATGCACATGAAAACAATAACTCCCAACATTAATAATTGTTATTAAAAAAATTGTCGGAATTAGAAATCGAACCGCAGCGTTCGTATTCCCACTTAGACGCTCTACTATGCTAGTCCTAATCGAGATAGGACGTCAGGTCTCGCCCAAACCAAACCGTAGTTAATCACATTCACTCGAAAGTTATGTAGTTGTGGCCCCATGTTTAAAGGTGGTATGACTGCTAGCACGATTTTCTTTGGATATCAGTTTCGTTAGAATCCGTTGGTCTTTTGAGTGCTTCCCCTTGTAAGAATTCCAAAATTGAGCTAAGAATCCTGGTATAGTAACTCTTGCTCTGATCATCAATCCTGTGACAGTTATACTATCTACCGGGTATTTATCATAAGTAATGCCACGAGTGATTTCCAAATTATCGATAAATTCACGACTCACGAAGTGAGGAGTGAATTTATCTAGAGAATTTGGAAATCAAGAGTGGCATTTGTTAGGACTATTTAACGAATAAAATTAAGCTGTTTACTCACAAATCATTATTTAACTGTAGTTATTTTAAAATATTTATATATCTAATGTAAACGGCGATGTTTGGAAACAAATGAGAAACGATAGGTACGCTTCATCTGCTTCTTTTGTTTATCACTGCAACTAGATCATACTATTTCCGAATATTAAAAAGGAGGAGCTTTCTTTAATATGGTAATTATAACACTGATAAATATTTCGTGAAACACGACTCTGATTGGTTGTAAAACAGAAATCATTGAAACGTGATTGGTCATTGACTCCCATTTGGGGCATGAGTTAAATAGTCTTTGTAATAAGCAATTGTTTGCTCATATATGGCTTTCTTTTCACAGTCAACTTCCTCAGGTTGGCCACTATGAGTCTCAAAACGGATTGTGGGATCTAATATCATACCAATTTGAGAGAGAGAGAGAGAGAGAGAGAGAGAGAGAGGGAGAGAGGGAGAGAGGGTGAGAGAGAGAGGGGGGCGATCTCTGCTCGCTTTCTCTAGCGGCGCTCTTTCCGCTAGTTCCTCTTCTCTCTCTCTCTTTCTCTCTCTGCTCTTTCATGTTTGCTCTTTCTGTCCTCTCTTTCTCTTTCCTCTCTTTCTCTCTTTTCTCTCTCTCTCTCTCTCTTTCTCCTCTTTCTCTCTCTTCTCTCTCCCTCTCTCTTCCTCTTCTCTCTCTCTCTCTTTCTCTCTAGAGAAAGGAGAGAGAGAGAAAGCTTTAAGATTCACATAAATCCAGACACACACATATATATGTCGTCCATGACTTGTGTGATCAAAAAAGTATGTGTGTGATCCGTAGTTAAAAATCCCTCTCGACAGGTCGTATGACTGTAAGGCTGAAGTAAAATTACTTATTAGGTGAAAGGTTAAACTGCTTCAAAGGAATAGAATGAAATATGCAGTGGGATCAGTATGGCATTGGACAGCTGGCGCGGGAACGCGGAGATCTCACTGTCACTGCTGGCGCACTCTCGGCGGGGAACGGACAGCGTAGGATCGCCGTGTCCAATACTATACTGATCGCACTGTATAAACTTACATGTGCACATAATTGGACGTTATGCATCAACCGGCCATGCGCCATTATGTAACCTTCTAGAAATATACGTTTAAAGTTTAAGTTAATCTTCACTACTTATTGTAGCGCCAGTTATTTTCCTTATTTGACAGCCATGTATCAACAATCTAACATCGGGAACATTTGGCGCTTAGCTTTACGATGAAAAGTTAGATTAGCATTTATGAATATCTGGTCTCATAGCCGTTTGGTGCAAAACATAGAATCATTGACAGGACTCTCAGCGTTTACATTTTTCTTGAATAATAAGGCTATATTTAAAGATTTTGTGCTAAAAGTGTGCGTACACTTACTTCATGAGCCAGTGCAACAGAGATCAACATCTGAATTTAAAAAAAAGTGCTTAGCAGGTTGATGCATAACAACGTCCAATTAACAAAACAAAGTTTAATAATACAATAAAACCTGCCTATGAAGGAACATGACGGTTCCTTAAATATGTTTCTGTCTCGGTTGTTTTTCTTCTTATAAAGGGTTCCTAAATTACTCGTACAAGCTTTAATTTTCTCACGCAGTTTAAGGGGTTTACATGCACGCTTTAAAGACATAACGCATTGAACTGAAACACAGACAAAATAGTGTATGTAACACAGCACAGTTTGCACGGCAATACAAACAACTCTAATGCACAAAAACGAGAAGGAACTCAACTACAGGAGAACTGAAGAGTTTACCAACTCCCTCGTAGGTTATGTAAGCAGGCAAGGAAAAGCGCTGTCACACATAAGCAAGGGTATCCCCGCAATACAATGGCAACACAAGAAGGTAAAACAATATAATGCAGTAACGTCATATGCAGAATTTTCTCGTGTAATAGTGTAATTAGAACGTGCTTAAGAATAATTTTCCGTCTTACTTAGGTAAAAATTAACCATTGGTACTTTAAAAACCATTCCCTTTCCGCGTTATGCAGGTTACCAGCTTATACAGTCCGATTTTGCATATAAAATCATACCGTTCTGGAGATTTTTTCCGTCTCTACAGGTTTCCTTCTTATAAAGGTTCCGGCTAAGACAGGTTTCACTGTATCATGTAATTAAAATCAGAGATATAACGACAACCGACTCCCCTTGAAAAGCTAAACGTAAACGTAAATACTGAGATGAATGCAAATAGGGAGTTGCTATTCTAACTTCACAATACAAGTCCAACAGTCAATAAAGATAGAAATCTAGAAAGAAATCTTGTGAACAAAAGTTGACTCCCTTACTTAGATTTCCAACAACTGTAACTACCAAACTTCTTTGATTCATGAATTTTCAGCTGTGATATTTTTAAGGGGAAAGGGGAGAGAAGAAATAAAACATTTTCACTTGCCTGAATTTGAACCCCTTCCCTAGACGTGTTTGACGCAGCAATACATCAAAATGTAATCATGCACAAATCTGCCTATCCTACCCCTTTTATAACACTCTGTGTTAGCTTATACTTGAAATCACATGAAAAATGTGGCAACCAGAGGAAAGAGAGAAAGATGGATCAATAGTTACATCCTCCCTGGACCAACCACCTCTGTGGAGACAATAATAAAAACTCGTATAGGGTGAAAGGTAACTCGCTCCTGTCATTAATTAATAGCACATACATCTTTAGAACAAAACTAGTATCTTATGACAGAGAGGATAGCCTAAAAAAAAGCAGTCTATCAATTAAATAATGTATGTAAGAAATATAATAATTTATAAATAAGAAATATAATTATTTTATATATAAAAGACATCATCCAAAATTGGAGAAGAAATGTTAATATAGGTGTAACAATGAACCGTTTTAAAATATTAAACGTTTTAATGTATGCTAATGATGTGGTTATTATTCAAGAAAATGAAAATCATCTGTAGTACTCTTTACATCAATTAAATCAGTTATGCCAAGGGTACAATTTCAAAAAAATTAAAAATAAATGACATTTTGGGCAGATGAACATATAAGAACAAAAACCATAATAAAGAGACTTCTGGAACAAGTAACAAATTTTAATCATGTGGGTTGTAATTTTACTATAAATACAAAAACTGATGGAGACATACACATGAAACTGTCGAAATTTCAAATGATATGTGGAACTATACATAAATCATTAAAAAACAAAACAAGAAGAGATACTAGATAGAAGTTTTATAAAACATTGGCAGTTCCTGCATTACTTTATGCGAGTGACACTTGGGTAATGAACAAAAAATTACAAAGTAGAATACAAAGCGTAGAAAGGAACTTCCTTTGAAGAACAAAAGGCTGCACAAGATTGGATCAGATAAAGAATGAAGATATAAGAACAGAGTTAAATAAATATATATCAATAATGTAGCTTACTGTTATTTAGTCTTCTCCATGCACCCGACTATTCTTTTCTGACTGCTTTTTGCTTAATAAAAAAATCATCGTAAGAACTGTATTCTTAAATACCCTTAATATTTTTTCTCTCTTAAAGTAAGAGACCAATATTTTTTTTTCGATTAATATAACTTGAAGAAATGCAGTTTTGTACATTTTTAGTTTCAAAAATTGAGAAGTTGGAACGACAAGAGTCCCTGCAATTTTAACTTATGAGAATAAACTAGGAATACAAAGAAAACTTACTTTACGATGAACTGCAACAAATTATGAAGTAAACAACTTACCTGAAAAAGAAAACACATGATTACAAACATGTGACAATATTTCTTTGGGTGCTTAGAAAAATGTTTGGACCAAGAGAGAAGAACAGATACGGACAATATTGAAAAATACACTACTCACTGACACTATAGAACCCGTAGGTTCATGGCCGAGCGGATATAAGCTCTCCATACATCCCTATGCTGAACTAAAGTTTTCCAATCATTCCCTGTATAATCTACTTCCCTCAAATCATAGTTAATGTTATTATCCCACCTCATTCTTGGTCTACCAATTGGGAGCTTTACTTCTGGTTTTCCTAAAAGCTTCAATGCATGTCTTTCATTCCCCATACGTGTCACATGTCCTGCCCATCGCAGTCTACGAGATTTAACTGTTCTTATTATATCTGGCTTCCTATAAAGATCATGTAGTTCACTGTTTAATAGTCTTCTCCATTCACCTGTCTGTTCATCTCTCTTTGGTCCAAAATGATTCATGTGAAAATACTCGTAATCTCCTTTCCTCCCTTAAAGTAAGAGTCCATGTTTCGCACCCATATAATATAACTGGTAGAATAATAGTTTTATATATTTTCAGTTTAACGTTTTTTTAAAGGGGTTGGGACATCAAGAGTCTCTGCAATGCATAATAGCACGCATTTCCAGAATTGAGCCTATCTTTAATTCCTTTGTGTATCTCATTCCTATTTGTGATTATTGTTTCTAGGTATTTGAATTCAGCCACTTCCTCAAAACTCCCATCATTTGTCATTAGCTGTCCATTTCCATTATAGACCATATATTTAGTTTTATTGATATTTACTTCCACTCCCAATTTCTTAGTGCTACTCAATAGTGTGTGCGTGTTGGCCTCTAGATTGAAAAAAAAAATACACTACTCAAAAAAAAATAGAGGAACACATGTTTAAACCAATCTCACTCAGCAATTTGTCCCGATCGGGAACGAACCCGAGCCCGCTATGTAAGAGATCATGCCGTTATTCCGAGATCACAGTGGTGGACTGGTTTATTGTCATCGTATGTTTTTAATATGTCATTGAAATCGTATATTTATTGTATCTACTTTGTGGCTGGTTGTAATTGTACAGCTACGGTATAAGTTGAAAGGCGAAAGGAAGTTGGTAAAAAAAGTAAAGACAAGTTATAAGTATGTAACTCCTCCTCAACAGTTTTATGCTTGAAAAGACATAAATTAAATCCCAAAGCTCCGCAGGCTTGAAAAATTAATTAGACTTGGGGAAGTTGTCTTTTAAATGATTTCCCTTGGATCCGCAGGCTTAAGATTAATTACATAATATAACATTCTATTTAAACTTGCAATGACAGATGCGAAAAAAATAGAGGCCACAAAAACTTTACTCCCCAATGGATTAATCTTTTCTAAATTGATAGCTTTAAAAATCTAAATAAGTCGTTTAGAAAAGATTAACACATATTGCTTTTTGTTTCTAAGGTCTATACTTTATTTCACAAGTAGTGTGTCGGGAAGTTTTTCTGGGTGACGTTTTATCGGGGTTTTTCCTCGTCTGTAAGATAAATGTCAGGAAAGCTATAAGGCGCAAACGATCCCAGAAATCATACGGTCATCATCATCATCATCCTTATCATCCTTCACTGGTGTGGAAAGCAACGGGAAGCTACCACACCTACAATTCCCTAGTAAAGCTGCAAAGCATAGCATGAAACTACTATGATTGCAGTGAAAGACCTGTCCTCGGCCAGAATTACTATGCATATAGTGTCCAAATGCACTTAACATAACAGAATGTCAAGAGTGATTTGGAAATCAAGAGTGGCATTTGTTAGCTATTTTAACTATTCTATGGTTTTGACATTCTATTTAAATGTCCAATCCATTCTTTCCTTCTATTATTTATCCAATTTGAAATTTGTTTTATTTCTAAATTTTCTCTTATCTTATCACTTCTAATGAGATTTCTTATGCTATCTTTTCTATTATTTAAACAGTTATAATAATAATAATAATAATAATAATTATTATTATTATTATTATTATTATTATTATTATCATTATTTAACATTTTCCAATACTGTTATTTTAACACAGTTCCAATAATTGATCATATTATAATCCAGCCATAGTAATTCTGCCCGAAGGCAGGTCCTTCACTGCAATCATAGCATTTTCATGCTATGCTTGCAGCTTTATTAGGGGATTGTAGGTGTGGTAGCTTCCCGTTGCTTTCCACACCGGTGAAGGACGATGATGATGATGATGATTACGGCCATATGATTTCGGGGACCGTTTGGGCCTTAACGTTTTTATGACATTTGTGTTACAGGTGAGGAAAAACCCCGATAAAAACTTCACCCAGAAAAACTGTCCCGATCGGGGAACGAACCCGGGCCCGCTGCGTGACAAGGCAGCACGCTACCTCGAGACCAGAGCGGTGGACGTCATATTATAATATTATACAGTAATGGTATTGTGAAAAGAAAAATTAATGTCTGAATTAGGAATCGAACCGTAGACCTGTAGTTCTCCGTACCAGTGTGCAGCCCACTACATCATTCTAGACTTGGCACAAACATTAACAATTCTTTCCACATATATAAAAGCTATAATTCTCGTTTCGTCAGTTTACTGCTTATAAAAGTGCTGGTGTAAAATTCTCGAATATAGATACTTCTACACGAAGCCGTTGTTAGTGCTGTTAGTGACACCTACCTGACGGCGGACGAAACGAGAATTATATATTTGTATATGTGGAAAGAATTGTTAATGTTTGTGGCAAGTCTAGAATAGTGTAGTGGGCTGCACACTAGTACGGAGAACAAGAGGTCCACGGCTCGATTCCTGGTTCAGACAATTTTTTTTTTACAATATCATTATAATATATTATTATTGTTATTAAATTCGTCGTATAAAATGTTGCTTGTACATGAAATTTGCATTAACAATATTTAATATATTTTTAACTCTTTATAATTACTACAGTCATTATACTATAGTGAATATACAGGCTGAGTTTTAATTACTCCGACAAACTGCAGGGACTGAATCCTGTCTGGAAACGGAGGACAAAATATGCTACCAATAAGTGTCAACAAATGCATCGTTGCCACGATAGGTGATCATCGTCATCACTTGGTGACAGCTATTGGTGCTGTTCAGTGTGCCTTTTAGTGGGACTTGTGTTTGTCATTTGTCGGTGAATTCGCGTGTGTATTCGGTATTGGATTCAGCTGGTATACCCTAGGCTACACGGCGATTTTATGGGGATTTATTTTATTGTTTGGAGTAAAGTGAGATTTATATGGATATTGTTGCCAAGGTGAATAGATCTCGCTTGATTGGGGCATCGGAAACCGTGTCGCTGAAGAGCTCGGCTCGATTCAGGACCGGAATGAGCCACGCCACTCTGCGCTGATCTTTCTGACCTTGGTTGCCTCATGCTAGGTACTATGGATTATTTATTTGGTCGAATATGTTTCTATGTGTAGTACGCCATTGTGGAAGGTGTCCTATATTGCGTACTATTGAGTTCCCATGATCATTTATGTTCTGTAACATGGTGGTGACCCTTTCTGCTATGATAGTATCAATATATGGCATCTTTGTGGCCTCATGCATCTCCGTTATCCTTGTGTAACGCGAAAGTATGATTTTTAGACACTTGTTTTGCAGTATCTGTAGTTTCTTTTTGTGGCAATTCGCAAGGATACTCAGAGATTCGCAGCCGTACAATAGCATACTACGGATCACAGCCACATATAATATGAGCTTGATCCTACGGGACAGTGACGGCGACTTGAAAAACGGATATAATATTGCTATGCCTTGATGGGTTCTGGTTATTATACGGGGTGAATCATAAATATGGCTATACGTATGATCGTGTTGTTTGATCAAAATATTACCGTTACAGGAAATATGAAATTACCGTTGGAAAGGCAATTATTCGAATTACAACAATGGAATAAAACAAAACAGTGTAGGACTTACGTCATTAGTAAAAATGGCGTTGAATATGCAACAGAAAATTACAATTGCTGCATGGGCAATAAAGTATGCTAATGATCGTAACGCCGCAAGTCGGGCAAGACGTGGGTTTAACATAGCATTGCAGCCGTCGGCTGTGGGAAAGTGGAGAAAACGACTGCTGGAAACGGGAAGGATGCAGAAAATCAAACCTTCTGGAAGGCCTCGCACTAGCACGGATGGAGAAACAACGAAGAGAATTGTGGAGGCGTTTGACGCTAGCCCACAAAAATCAACCCGCCAAGCTGCACGTGAGCAGTGATTTGTTTTGTTTTGTTCCATTGTTGTAATTTGAAGGATTCCCTTTCCAACGATAACATCATACTTCATTTAATAATAATATTTTCGTCACAAAATGCGATCAAATGTATAGCCATATTTCTGAATCACTCTGTATGATCAGTATAGGCTCTGAATGTAAGCATTTTTTATCCAATATTAGGCCTATAAGTGACACTGACGAATGACATTATTCTCTCGGACCACTTGCAGAATACTCTTCTTTACTTGAGAATGTACATTTGGCAATAAGACAGGTGATGTGATTTCTGCATGATGGAGCGCCACCCCACTTCCGTATTACAGTTCGCCGACACCTCAACAAAATCTTCCACAGTCGTTGGACAGGATGAGGAGGTCCTGTTTCATGGCCTGCTAGAACATCGGATTTAACCCTCTGGATTTTTACCTCTGGGGGCATCTAAAAAGCGTTGCGCATACTGATCCAGTTCCTAATGTGCATATCCTTCAACAGCGTGTCCACGTCGCCTGTGACGCTATCCGGAGAGAGGCCGGAACATGCGAAAGAGTGAGGCAATCTATGATAAGATGTGTGAACGCGCGCATTGCATCCCATGGAGGTCACTTTGAACATATGTTGAGACGTGGATGCGATTATACTATGTACTGTGTGCCGTAAGGATTTGTTGTCGTTGCACGCACATCGTTTATTTCCGGACACATGTTTATAGGACCGTTTTTGCTTCATTTCCAGTCAGAAATATGTTCCTGAAGTTTGTCGGTGTAATTACCGTTCACCCTGTATAATCTATATTGTCAAATAAGAATTTGTAATTTGTGCTGGTCGAGTGGAACCGAAGGCCCTATGGTCTTAACTCTGCCAGATTAAATAAAACATATTACATTGGTCAACAAGATTTTTGTCTCATGAGTACCAATAGTTGCACTTATTGCAGTTTTTTTATCGAGTTTTCAAATATGTATTCGGAATTTCTCCATCACCCAGTTTTTTTTATTTCAATTTCAATTAATGAATTTCAATAATTATTTATTAATAAACGTTTTTTGTCCATTTGTCCATTGTACATTAAAACTAAATGAATAACTCAGGAGATTTCAGCTATGGAAAAGATATATCAAGGCGTATGGAATCCTAATATGCTGGCCGATTATTGTTGGACCATCAAGAGGGATACTCCACAGGCGAAATATAGCAGAAAATCGTAATTTATTACTTTCTAGGTGAGTCGGAATGCTCGAATATTGTGTAGTTACGAATGTAGAAAATATTAATGTGTTTGAAATTATAAATGCCTGTCTCTTGGAAACCTTGCGTGATGGAGAAAAACCGATATCGTATTTGAATTGAGGGGGGAAAAAATCACATATTTTTCTTCCCGAGACAAAAAAAAAGTTTCTGTTTGTTGCTCCGTGTTATTGTTATTATTATTATTATTATTATTATTATTATTATTATTTAAAACACTGGGGTCCAACACATTTAAATAACTGCTGTGAGAAACAAGTTTTTCGTCAATTAAAGGGTTAACAAAATATATATATATATATATATATATATATATATATATATATATATATTTACAGTAAACCAGCAAAACCGAACCGTAAACTCGTCTTGTTGAGGAAATCGCTTAATTTACGTATCTGCATGGCAGACTATTTACAACTAAGTCTTATTTTCGAACCAAATACAGTAAATGTTGAATGTATTGTTAAGCATGTACTGTGCTAGTCAATCAGAGCTTAATAAAACAGGACATAGCAATACAAGAGTGTTATAATGCTACATAAAATATTCATTTTGCATTTGGTAGCAATTCCCAATGGTGAAATTGAGTGTCCCATTCCCTGTTCACGGGATTTAAAGTTTTGATTATGTTCAACTTATGTATTTGAATTCTACTGTGTTGTTAGTATGTTTATTATTATAAATCTATTATTTATCCATCATTACTTATGGAGCAGAAGTTTGGCCATTAACAACAAAAACAAAAAAGTATATTTTGGCAACGGAAATGGATTTTATACGAAGGGCAGTTAGAATCTCAGGAAGAGAAAACATTAGAGACTCAGTTGTAAGGGAGAAAATGAAGATTGAAGACACTATTTTAGATTACATTAAAAGTCAGTAATTAAAATGGTACGGACATGTTCAGCGAATGGAAAAGGATCGGCTACCAAAATCTGTTTTGGAATGGAAACCTGAGGGAAGACGAGGCAGAGGAAGGCCTAAAACCTCTTGGAGTCAGGGAATATATTCATACATGAAGGAGAAACATTTACAACCAGGAGATTGGATGGACTGACAAAATTGGCTATTGGGAGA
The DNA here is from genome assembly GCA_030220185.1 of Diploptera punctata. Lineage (NCBI taxonomy): Eukaryota > Metazoa > Arthropoda > Insecta > Blattodea > Blaberidae > Diploptera > Diploptera punctata. The sequence continues at coordinate 2,593,486 of JASPKZ010000015.1, forward strand.
GGCAGAGGAAGACTTAAAAACTCCTGGAGTCAGGGAATATATTTATACATAAAGGAGACACATCTACAACCAGGAGATTGGATGGACCGATAAAATTTGCTATTGGGAATCGGACGATGTCAAATATATTAATCAACCGATGATCCATCTATAAACCTATTATTATATCACTATTAAATTTAAGTATTTTTTCTTTCCTTTTGAATTTATCCACAGTACAATGGTTTTCCATCATCCTCATCAAATTCGCTTTCTCCATTTGCTATTATTGTCCCGTACCCTAGCGGAGAAGAGATGCATTTTCTGTGGACCTTTGGCAAAAGAATTACAGAAGAGGCTAGTTAAGTGCTTTGTGTGGAGTGTAGCATTACATGGTACACATACTTGGACAACACGACGGAATGAGGAAAACCGACTGGAAGCTTTTGAAATGTTGATATGGAAAAGGATGGAGCGTATGAAATGGACAGACAAAATAAAAATAAAGATGTACCAGACAGAGTGGGTGAAGGAAGAACAATGATGGAACTCATAAAAAAGAGGAAAATACATTGAATTGGCCATTGGTTAAGAAGACAATGCTTGCTGACAGATGTCCTAGATGGAATGGTCAATGAAAAGAAAGTTAAATGTTATAATGATATTGTGAGAAGAAAAATTAATGTCAGAACCAGGAATCGAACCGTGGACCTCTCGTTCTCCGTACGTGTGTGCAGACCACTACACCACTCTAAACATAGTACAAACATTAACAATTCTTTCCACATATACAAATCTATAATTCTCGTTTCGTCCGCTGCCAGGTAGATGTCATTACCAACGCCAACGGCCGGCTTCATTTAGAAGTATCTACGTTTGAGAATTTTACACCACCACTTTTATAAGCAGTAAATAATGTTATTTAACATTTGATGATCCATACATAGTAATTCTGCCCGAGGGCAGGTCATTCACTGCAATCATAGCATTTTCATGCTACGCTTTGCAGCTTTACTAAGGAATTGTAGGTGTGGTAGCTTCCCGTTACTTTCCACACCGGTGAAGGATGATGATGATGGTTATAATGATAAGGATGGTGAGCGCCATATGATTTTGGGGGACCGTTTGGGCCTTAAACATTTGATGATAGCCAATATAAAAGAATGTTAGTATGCACAAAAAGGAAGGCTGAGTTAAGGAAAGAGTGGAGAATGCTGAGTTTGTAGTGAAAGACCTGCTCTTGGGCAGAACACAATGTATGTATATTATTATAAATTCACTGGTATTATAGAAGCCAGTCGTTCATGGCCGCGCGGACATAAGCGCTCCATAATTATCCATCCTCAGCTAATGTTTCCATACTAAACCCTACATAATTTACCTCCCTCACACATTATTCTCCCACCTGATTATCGGCCTAACTATTTGGCGCTTTCCTTCTGGTTTTCCTACAAGAAGTTTCCATACTCCTCTTACATACCACGTTCGTGACAAAAGAGCTGCCCACCCACCATCCAAGTATTTTACTTAAGTTTTTAATCAATCATAAGTTGATGAGCATTTATTTATCTTACTTGATGGAGTTAAGACCGTAAGGTCTTCTCTTCCACTTCACCAGGTTAAATTATACATATAATAACAATTATGAATTATCTACATGTTGATTAATGATACGTAATAGGTATAAGCTATCCAAGGAAAACATTGGACTGTTCACGTGGAAGAAGGAAAGGAATGCCTCGAAACTCGTGGATGCAAGAAATAAGAACTGGAATGAGAACAAGAGGACTAAAGGACAGGGAGTGAATGGATACAGACGAGTGGAGAAGGAAAATAAAACTTTAGGCACAGAAAGATGTGTAAACGTTAAAAAAACTGTATATAAATAAAAAATATTATTACTACTATCATTATTATGTCCACCGCTGTGGTCTCGAGGTAGCGTGCTGCCTTGTCACGCAGCGGGCCCGGGTTCGATCCCCGGTCGGGACAGTTTTTCCGGGTGAGGTTTTTATCGGGGTTTTTCCTCACCTGTAAGACAAATGTCAGAAAAACTTTAAGAACCAAACGGTCCCCGAAATCATACGGCCATCATCATCACCATCATCCTTCACCGGTGTGGAAAGCAACAGGAAGCTACCACACCTACAATTCCCTAGTAAAGCTGCAAGTATAGCATGAAAATGCTATAACTGCAGTGAAGGACCTACCTTCGGGCAGAATTACTATGGATGGATTATTATTATTATTATTATTTAGGACGAACCAAAAGTTCGCGTTGTCTCAGAGGAGTTGCTGCATTGAGATAATCAATCTTTCAGAGAGAGCCTCCATGTGGGTGAAAAATTTAACCCCAAAGGTTCTTACACTCTAAGTGAGGCGTGAGGAATGTAAAAATACGTATGCGGTGAGAGTTTAACATTATTATTATTATTACTATTGTTATTATTATTATTTATTATTATTATTTTTAAAAGACTTAAAATAATCGCAGAATCAATACTTGAAGAAGAACAAACTGCTTTAGAACGGGGCGATCAACAACAGATAATTTATTCATATTACAGCAAATATTTGAAAAAAAGAAGAAAACATAACCTACAGACGCATGTTGCTTTTATTGATTTTGAGAAGGCATTTGATCGTGTTGATAGAGATAAGTTATGAAAAATAATGGAAATACATGGCTACCCCCGCAAAATTAATTTATGTGATAAAAAGTTTGTATGTAAAGTCTCAAATTACAATAAATATAGGCACATCAAAGACCGAAGCTATTTTAATAAATAGAGGTGTAAGACAAGGTATTGCAAAGTAGAATACAAAGCGCAGAAATGAACTTCCTTAGAAGAACAAATGGCTGCACAAGATTGGATCGGATAAGGAATGCAGATATAAGAACACAGTTAAATATATAAATATATAACCATTGGATGAGAAAATCAGAGAATATAGAGAGAAATGGTTTACACATGTGGAAAGAATTAATGTATCAAAATTACCAAGAGCAGCATTCAACTACAAGCCAAGAGGTTCAAGGTATATAGAAAGGCCAGTGAAAAGATGGACAGAACAACTGTGAGGTGGAACAGACAATTTGCCTAGCCCGTGAAGTGAAGAAGAAGAAGAAGAAGATTATTATTATTATTATCGATAATATGCTTGATAATAGTGGCTGTTGCAAGACGTACATGAATAGGAACAGAGCTAATATACTTGAGAGATTGAAATAGAATATTGGTTATGAAACAAAACTGAGTCAGAAAATACAGAAACAAGGGTTAGATTAATGTTTGTTAGGAGGTTCTCTCGCTCCCCTCGCCCCAAGTAAAGGGGTGGGGGATATTATAATTTTACACCCCTTGCTACAGTGAATCAATACTATGCATGGATTTCTGTAGAAATGCCAGAGGTAACTTTGCAAAGGAAGAGAATTACAGTTGTCGCTACAAAATCAAACACAGTTACTTCTCTGTCTCCCGGATTAACTAATTCATCTCAGGCCAGAAGTACCCAATTCAAACCTCGGGTCATCCAGTTATTCTATCAACTATGCTGACTCTAGTAGCGAATTCCGAAGAAATTACAGGTACTGAGATTGTACCCCTGAAAATATTTTTGTTCACTTCTATAGAGTAAAAGTTCTTTATTCGCGGGGGATATGTTCCGCAAACATGCCGCAAATACAGAAACCGCGAATATGGAATGGTAATTTGTATGGGTATATAGAGGTACGTTCCAAGGTAACAGAATAAAATAAAAATTATCAAAATAAAATCATTTAATGAGAGATTTTGAACATTTTTTAAAATTATTACTGCCAGATTTAGGCAAGGACTTCAAAAACATAGTAAATTTTTCCCGTTTTACCGCTTTTAAAAGGTCTTTGAATTAAGATTGAATTCTGCGATATAATTCCTTATTTTGTCTTCGGATTTCTTGATTCATTAACATTGTAACAGCGTGATATAGACGCAAACGACTCGCCAACGCGTATAAACGGTCAAGCATTACTATTTTTACTTTAAGCGGCAACACTATTTTTTTTTCTCTTCGGTACTAATTTTTCTTTCCTTTTACTCGACTTTATAAACTGGGAACAAAGCACAAGAGACACATGTTATTCAATCAAAATTATTGCAATGAATGACAAGTTGAAACAATAATATACTGAGTGGCATTGAAGGCATTTATCAAAATACATATCGGCACGTGAGAAACGACAAATAGCTTTTAGAAATGAACTTTAGTAGGGTCAATGACAATAAGTTTTGTTTTGATATTTATTTGTCCATTTGGTATGAATCATTATTTGTAAAAGTCGTCTAGGCACGTGCCTACAGGGGAAAAAGAAAAAAACTGCTGATGGTTAATAAAGGATACTAAAAAAATTCCTGGCGCGACAGGCCTAGAAGGCACGTAGCCTACCATCCGGCTGCTGGCCTCATATCCACATGTACAATCACAGATATATATGAACATCCAGTCAGTGTAGGGGTGGCATGTGGTCAGCATGTCGAGTCCCGAGCCGTTATAGCTGGTTTTCCCAACCTGGAGCCGCTACATATTGTATCTACCCAAATGCCACACGATGGTGGATGAGCACCGGTCCTATACTGGCCGGAATACCATGAGAAAATTTCTTCCCGCATGAGGATTCGAACCAGCGCAAGTCCCGTAGCTCTGCGCCAAGGCTTCCTGCCTTAATCACTCGGCAACGGCGGGGGACAATAAAGGACACTAATCCTTCTAATATACCGACTGGATCCTCGAATACAGAAATTTTTAGCCGCGAATAAGGAACTCTGTCGCAATTTTTTATCCCGTTAATAATGAAACCGCGATTATGCAGCTTTTACTGCACTAATAATGGCCTAATTATCAATCTGTTTTTAAGGAAGTAAGTTGAATTTACTAGAGAGGCCTTGATATGCACTGGCAACGGCATGCAATAAACTCAACTTACTTCCCTAGGGAAGAAAATTAATTGACTTAATTAATAAAGTAAAAAATTGTTACCTACTTAAAATTTTATTTGGTAATACAATACAATTATTGTATCACACTTATTTTTCACTTTGATAATTCAAATGTATTGTGTTACAATTTTTAATATTAGCCACCGAATTTCCATTAATATTTTTCTTATTTATTTCAATACGCTCCTCTACTTTATGTTCCACATTTTTTTTTTTAATTTACACCAGTCCTTAAGTATTCTGTATACACTTTGATATATATTTTTGGACTTGTGATATTTGAACTCAGCATAAAATGACAAAAATAGTAATTGGAGCAAACATAATTGAACAAGTAACTTGTTTCAATTATCTGGGATGTATGATATCGTACCTGCAAAATTTGGACATGGAGAAGAAAGTAGGGAAATTTCAACATATATTTGAGAAATAAGACCACAAGGGAAACTCAATTAAAATTTTACAAAACAGTAGCCGTTCCAACGTTAACATACGGGTCTGAGACTTGGCCTTTAACGATCTCTGATAAACATAAAATTGAGACAATAGAAATGAGATTTCTGAGATCAGGTGTATCTTTAAGAGATCAAAAGAGAAGTCAAGATATCAAAGATGAATTACAAATAGGCATATATACTATAAATGAGAGAATATACAGAAATAAATGTAATTGGTTTGAACATATACAAAGAATGCCAAATAATCGTTTATCAAAACAGCTGCTTCATTATAAACCTGTAGGCCGAAGAAATGTAGGAAGACCAAAACGATGTTGGAAAGACGACCTTCACCTGCAGCATATAGTGCACCGGGGAGCGGAACGGGCCATCAGGCCCATACCTTGAAGAAGATGATGATATTTGATACGCGGTTCGAAACATGTCAGTACTTGCTAACCAAGGCGAACGAAATTTGAATAATAATGTTTTTTTTTGTAAAACAGTAAATAGTTACATGTTTTGGGCATATTGATGTGTTATTTATTAAATACATTTTTAGTTGTAGATCCTTCTATACTAACCCACTACAAATTTCCATGTCTTATGCTTGGCATGAAGTCGGCTATGGGTTGTCATGATCCAATCGTAATAATATTTGCCTTTGTTTATACGAAAATCTTGAATGCAAAATTGTCATGTTCGAAGTCAACAGTGTAACTGTTACAATATTAAGTATACTAACCCAACCATAAAATAAATATCTAAATAAAACATAATCTTTTTATACTTTTTGAACAGATGGGCGTTTCCCTCCCACAATTCCCCTATGTCCTCGGTCAGTCTGATGTCACGGCCATTTCTGATTTCTCATCAACAGAAGGTGAAGGGCACATTCTCAAGGTAACCCAGTGTTTGCACTTCATTGTTGTTCTAAACTTGAAATCTCACCGCGGTCAACAAAAAACATCCAATGTTCAGGATCTTAGCTCTCAAACGTTTCCACTAGCTAAATCAACTTTTCAATGGAATAAAAAAATGTTTTAATAATCTGTGAAGTTAATCACAAACAGGAATGAGATGCACAGGGAAATTAAACATAGGCTCAATTCTGGAAATGCGTGCTATTATGCATTACAGAGACTCTTGATGTCCCAACTCCTTTCAAAAAACGTTAAATTGAAAATATATAAAACTATTATTCTACCAGTTATATTATATGGATGCGAAACATGGACTCTTACGTTAAGGGATGAATGAGATTACGAGTATTTGAGAATAAAGTTCTTAGGAAAAATTTTAGACCAAAGAGAGATGAACAGTCAGGAGAATGGAGAATACTGCTTAACAGTGAATTACATGGTCTTTATAGGAAGCCATATATAATAAGAACAGTTAAGTCTCGTAGACTGCGAAGGGCACGACATGTGGCACGAATGGGGAAACAAAGACGTGCATGGAAGCTTCTTGTAGGAAAACTAGGGGGAAAACGCCCAGTTGGTAGACCAAGAATGAGGTGGGAGAATAACATTAACTATGATTTGAGGGAAGTAGATTATACAGGGGATGATTGGAAAACATTGGCTCAGGATAGGGATGTATGAAGAGCTTATATCCGCGCGGTCATGAACCTACGGGTTCGATGGTGCCAGTGAGTTAGTTAATTACATCGGTTATAATCTCTCCTTTCCAATATTAATAAAATTCACTTAACATTCGGTTGAGATATTAGATAATATAAATAAAATATAAAATTGTATACGAAGGGCAGCAAGAATTTCCGATCCGATTGAGGGTCTTTCCACTTTTCAGCGGTTGCCCTTTTACCAGCCGGCTGCTGGCCCTTCACATCCACATGTGTCAATCACAGAGGTAGATGATCAACAGCCAGTGTAGGGGTGACATGTGGTTAGCATGTCGAGTCCCCTAGCCGTTATAGCTGGTTCCCCAACCTGGAGCCGCTACTTATTGTAGCTACCCAATTGCCTCACGATGCTGGGTGGGCACCGGTCCCATACTGGCCGAAATACCATGAGAAAATTTCTTCCCCCATGGAGACTCGAACCAGCGCAAGTCCCGTAGCTCTGCGACAAGGCTTCCTACCTTAACCGCTCGGCTACGGCGCGGGACATGCAAGAATTTCAAGAAGAGAAAAAATTAGGAACTCAGTTATAAGGGAAAAAATGAAGATTGAAGACACTATTTTAGATTAGGCCTATACTAAAATTCAGCAATTAAGATGGCACGGACATGTCCAGCGAATGGAAGAGGATCGACTACCAAAATTTGTTTGGAATGAAAACCTGAGGGAACACGAGGCAGAGAAAGACCTAAAACCTCCTGAAGTCAGGGAATATGTTTATACATGTAGGAGAAACATCTACAACCAGGAGATTGGATGGACCGACAAAATTGGCTATAAGGAATCGGACGGTGTCAAACACAGTAATCAACCGATGATCTCTCTATCTATCTAAAATTAGAAAATTGTACCTTCTATTGCAGTCTTCTCAACTTTTAAAATAATTAAAACATGTTTTTATTCAATCACCAGGCTGAAATTTCGACATTTCTGGTGTTCTCTCCTGGTTTTGGGGTAACTGTAATCCACTTCTGAGGTTCAGGTGCCTGGAAGGCGGGGTTACGTTGCCCTGATGATATGATGGGTGATGATGATGATAGTGGTGCGCCAGGATAGTTCTTAATCATACACCAAGATCTCTAGGCAAGTTTCCTGGGTGATGTTTTTTTTCAGGTTTTTTCCTCACCTGTAAGACAACTGTCAGGAAACGTCAAGTCCCAAACGGTTTCCGAACATCATCAGGCTATCATTAACACATTCATTAAGTTTAGGATTAAGGCCTCTCCTGGCGCATCATTGCCATCACCATCACCTATCATAGATCATCGGGGCAGCGTAACTCCATCCTTCCAGGGCCCCAACCTTAGAAGTGGGTTACAATAACGCCATGCTAGGAGAGAATGCCGGAATTTCGGACAACGTGGTGGCAATGAAAAAAAAACTGGCCAACTATTGTCCGTCTGGCTTAACTTTGCAGGAAATTTGTAGAAAGAGACAGCTGTGTTCATCTCTCCCACTCGCACCAGTGTTGCCGGATTTCTTCACCAGATGTTAATAGGCTAAAGGGGGAAGACGAGAGATGACAACAGGGTGGGTTCTTACTTTTGTGACTGAGCAAATGCGGTCAAGGATCTACCCTTATAATTCCATCTCTGTCTTTGCCAAGTTAAGCCAGATATACAACAAGTAAATTCTTAATTTTGAGTTTCTCAAAGACCCAACATTTAATAATCAGGTTTTGGTCATTTATACACTCCGTAGAAGATGAATATTTTAATTTTAGAGTATAATAATATATTTTTTATACAACCTCTCCTATTCTTAAGAGATGTTGACATAAAATAAGCCAAATTTCAACAACGATCAAGTACAACAATAAAAGTCTATAAACTGACCCAAAACCTCATAAAGTCAAATTATAGATTCAATTTTGCTGATTTACGTCATAACCCAACCTAGTGACTTTGGATAAAAACTTTTCTTAATACAGCATTGTGAAAGTAGAATGGGTCGGTTAAAGAATGCAGATATAAGAACAGAGTTAAATATATATCCATTAAATGATAAAATCAAAGAATATAGAGAAAAATTGTTTAGACGTGTAGAAAGAATGAACGTAACAAGATTATCAAAAGAAGCATATAACTACAAGCCAAGAGGTTCAAGGAATGTAGGAAGGCCAGTGAAAAGATATACAGAATAGCTGTGAGGCGGAACACGCATTTTGCCTAGCCCGAGAAGTGAAGAAGAAGTGAAAGTAGCTGTGGTTATTACTTACTTACTCACTTGCACTATCGAACCCGTAGGTTCACGGCCGCACGGACATAAGCTCTCCATACATCCCTATCGAGAGCTAATGCTTTCCAATCATTCCCTGTATAATCTACTTCCCTCAAATCATAGTTAATTCTATTCTCCCACCTCATTCTTGGTCTACCAACTGGGCGTTTTCCCTCTGGCTTTCCTACAAGAAGCCTCCATGCAAGTCTTTCATTCCCCATAAGTGCAACATGTCCTGCCCATCGCAGTCTACGAGACTTAACTGTTCTTATTATATCTGGCTTCCTATAAAGACCATGTAGTTCATTGTTATGTAGTCTTCTCCATTCACCTGTCTGTTCATCTCTCTTTGGTCCAAAAATTTTCCTAATTACTTTATTCTCAAATACTTGTAATCTCCTTTCCTCTCTTAAAGTAAGAGTCCATGTTTCGCACCCATATAATATAACTGGTAGAATAATAGTTTTATATATTTTCAGTTTAACGTTTTTTGAAAGGAGTTGGGACATCAAGAGTCTCTGCAATGCATAATAGCATGCATTTCCAGAATTGAGCCTATGTTTAATTTCTTTGTGCATCTCATTCCTATTTGTGATTATTGTTCCTAGGTATTTGAATTCAGCCACTTCCTCAAAATTTCCCTCATTTGTCATTAGCTGTCCATTTCCATTATATAATGTATTTCTACGTGTAACCATATATTTAGTTTTATTGATATTTACTTCCAGTCCTAATTTCTTAGTGTTACTCAATAGTGTGTGCGTGTTGTCCTTTAGTATCTCCTCGCTATCGGCTAATAGTACTACATCATCAGCATAAACTAACAGCTTATTAATACCATTGAGTTGTAAGCCTTCCTCATTCTCTAAAGATTTAATGGCATGCTCTAGTACAAAATTAAATAGTAGAGGAGATAGTGCATCTCCTTGCTTCAACCCATTCTGGATTTCAAAAGTGTCTGAAAAACTGTTTGCCTACACGCACCCTACTCTTTGAGCCATTTAGACACATTCGTATAAGTCTAACTAACTTTTTAGGAATTCCGAACTCCAGCAGGATACTATATAACTTCTCCCTCTTAATTGAATCATATGCTTTTTTGAAGTCTACATATAGTTGATGTACAGTACCATTATATTCCCATTTCTTTTCTAAAATCTGTCTTATACTAAAAATCTGATCTGTTGTAGACCTGTTTCTTCTAAATGCACATTGATGATCTCCTAGAATGTTATCAGTATAGGGAGTAAGTCTGCTTACTAATATATTTGTTAGAATTTTGTACGAAGTTGAAAGTAATGAGAAGCCCCTGTAGTTGTTGCAATCAGTTTTATCTCCTTTCTTATAAATTGGTACGATAATTGATTCCTTCCATTCATCTGGAAGAGCTTCCTTTTCCCAAATCATACTAAGCAACCAGCGTATCTTGTCCATCAATTTTTCTCCCCTGATTTTATCAGTTTCTGCTGGGATCTCATCTGAACCTGATGCTTTATACATCTTCAATTTTTCAATTGCCATTTCAACCTCTAATGCACTTGGCTCTGCGACTAGCATTTCTGCTGTCTGTAACTTATCCTCCTCAATGTCCTGTTGTGTATGTACATTTAATAGCTGATTAAAATAACTTTTCCATCTATTTAATATACTCTTGGAATCTGCAATCATATCCCCATTTTCATTCCGAATTATGTTTGTTCTAGCCTGAAACCCTTTCTTCTCTATACTAATTCCCTGATATAATTCTCTAATGTTCCTATTTTTTGCATTCATTTCAAGATCATTAATCTTCTCTCTCAAATATTCCCTCTTTTTACTCTTTAGTAACTTGGTGGTTTCCCGTCTAACACTACCCAATTGCTCTAAATTTACCTCATTTGGCTCGTGTAACCATTTAATTTTTGCTACCTTTCTTTTCTTTACAATGTCGGCACATTCCTCATCAAACCATTTCTTGTTTTGCCTCTTTTTTAAACAACCAATGCTTTCTGATGCTGACAATTTAATAGTATCTCTTATAGCCTCCCATTCCTTATTTATATCAGTTTCTTCTTCGTTTGCCACATTGTCATCTGAAGATTCCAGTACTTCAAATCTATTAGCAATTTTGATTTGGTATTCTTGCTGCATTTCATCATTTTTCAAGTTTTTTAATTCATATTTTACAGAATCATCTTTAGCGTTTGTTCCTCTCATAAGCGATAGCCGTTGTCTGATTTTCACCCTGACCAGATGATGATCTGAATTGCAGTCTGTCCCTCTAACTGATCTAACATCAATGATGCTACTGTGCCAGCGTTTATCCACTAATACATGATCTATCTGGTTCCGAGTTTCTCCATCTGGGGACGTCCAGGTGTATTTATGAATATCCTTATGTTGAAATGTTGTGCTCTTAACAATGAGATTCTTTGATGTGGCAAATGTGACTAATCTAACCCCGTTGTCGTTACTATCTTCATGAAGACTGAATTTGCCTATTGTTGGTTTGAATATATCTTCCCGCCCCACTTTTGCATTAAAATCTCCTAAGACAATTTTCATATGATATCGTGAAAGGCTATCAAATAAGCATTCTAATTCTTCATAGAACTCATCCTTGATCTTGTCATCTTTATCTTCTGTGGGGGCATGTACATTTACAATTATAAAATCATGTCGTTTACCCTTTAGAATTACGTATGATATCCTATCACTAACAAACTTAATATCTCGGATAGCGGATAGGAACCTCCTTCTGACTAAAAAAACCGTTCCAAATGCAGGTCTTTCTGCACCCTCATAGTATAATGCAAAGCTTCCTGATTCCTGACTACCTTCTCCTGGCCACCTAACTTCCTGTAAAGAGACTATATCCATGGGCGATTTATCTAGTTCCCGCGTTAATATCTCTAGTGCCCCGCTACTGTATAAAGTCCTAACATTCCATGTTCCTAGGAACATGTCCCTGTGTTTGAGCCTTTGGCATGTGTTCTCTGAAGTAGTCCCCAACCGGAGAACCGAATGGGGGACTATTTTACCTCCGGAAAATTTTACCCCAGTTGAACCCATGTCCGCATTTCTTGACGGTTGTATTTTTACGGTGAAAGATCGTCACTCTTTCGACCAAGGTACTTTTTTCGTCTGGCTTATCACCTTCGACCCAGTCCGGCATGGGTAACCCTATTGGCAGCAATGCCACCGCCGGCATAGCTCTCAGGATCATTTGAGCACGCAAGCCACTGCACCACGACAAGGTAAAGATACCATGGAGGGAGCTGTGGTTATAATACTTTTTTTATTTCCTTATGCCCAATTTTGAGGTTTTTCTAAATGTTTCCCTTTTTTGTCCTTCTTAATGATAATTGTGTCCATTAAATTACCATAACTAATGTCACGAGTTGTTTCCAAACAATAACATGCATTTCCAGAATTAAGCCTATGTTTAATTTCTTTGTGCATCTCATTCCTATTTGTGATTATTGTTCCTAGGTATTTGAATTCAGCCACTTCATCAATATTTGTAAAATAAAATTCATTGAAACGTGATTGGTCACTGACTCCCATTTGTGGCATGAATTAAATAGTCATATCAAATAACAATGCACCACTGGCAATGGTCAGGTTCAGATTAAAATTAAATAAATGTTTAGGAATGGTTTTGCACATAACTGTAATATATATTTTTGAAAGAAACTTGTGTTAATATTTTTTGATTCTGTTTTGAAACAGGATTTCTTATTGTGTTGGATATTCAGGAATTTATTTATGTTATGATATGTGTATTTGATATTACATTATTAATCGGTTTTCGAAATCATCTTCCACAGCAATGAACGTATTGATTTATTCGGATTGGATACGAATCCCATTAGGGCTTAGTAATTTTCATAATCCACATGCAATTCTGCGGAATGCGTAAAATGAGTTTTTAGGTGCTTTGCCATAAAAAAATAGCATTAAGCCCGTGTTAATTTTTAACGTAATCAAATATAGCGAGAGTAATAATTCCAGCAGATTTATTGCACGCTTTTTTTAATTTTTTTTTAGACGCTACCTTATCAGAATCCTTCACATTGCACCTCACTGGATCACTATTTATTTTCATTATTATTATGTATTTTATTTTTATTAACTTATTTAGCCTGGTGTAGTTAAGACCATGTGGCCTTCTCTTCCACTCACCAGGACAAACATATGTTACATCAGAATGTAACAATCACAATTAACTCTAATATTAAATACTAGATGAATATTTGATCAATAAGATAATATCTATTATATTACGATCTATAATACAACCATTTAATGATAATTAATATTAAGACTAAAACTAATAATAAAATGAATTCAAGCAAGATAAATTAAATTGTTGGTAGACCTTCCCAGTCTAATGTAGGGGCCTATATAATAACAAAAGAAAAATAATAAGATATAGGTCTAGAAAACTAATTTTACTGTATACAATATTTAAACAAATGAAAATATTTGTTAATCTTAATATTATTTTCATAAATAATTCAATTTATTAATTGTTAAAAGAATTCTATCAGTGAGGTGTATAAGTTAGTTTGTTATTAAATAATTATTTAGTTTGTTTCTGAAGGATGTTATAGTTTGACAGTCTCTGACATAGGGCGGAAGAGAATTTCATGTTTTGGTAAGTGAGACTGTAAAAGATAATGAATAATATACTGTGTGATGAGGAGGGATATAAAGGACAGCGTGCTGATGGGATCAAGTGTCAAGATTATGTGTGTCGGATAGTCTGATGAAACGGTGAAATAATAGTATATTACGATGCAAGGTTGGAAAGTGGTTTTTACAAAATGGAGGAAAAATGTTTAAAAACCGAGCGATAGCGAGGCTTTTAATTTTCGAGATTCTGTAAAACACTTCACAAACGTGCGTTGTACATTATTTTTTTGCGCAATGATGTTTTCAAAATAATAAATAATAGTAAAATAATAACATCTTTGTTGGAAATATTTGCGTTCATTATAAACAATTGACTAACGTTAACAGTGTGGACAATGTTTATTAGCTGAAACGACAGGAGGTCTGAGAAAAATTATTGATAACATGGCCGCAAGTACGTATTTATTGTTTTATATTGTTTCAAATAAAGTTCAGTTCATTTAAAATGCAGTGATTTGTTTCGTAAGTACAATGTATATCAACACTATCTTTTTGATATTTTTTGTATATACATTGTATGTAGTATACATAGAGGGCAGTGGTTTTACTTCCCGCACCTGGGTGTAAATGTAATATTACAGTATAGTTATTTAGGTTGGCAACCCCGAAATGTAGGAAGTTGAACTTTCAATAATGGCCGCCATTGCTGGTAAGTACGACAAAACGCACTATCGCGCAAAAGTAATAATTAGGTGATGATGTGTGAAGTATTTTTATAGAGAAGGGATAGGGAATGAACAGTGCTATGATCTCTCAGACGAAGCCACGATAAGTGTTCCGGGGACGGTGTAACATGGTCAAATTTGCGAATAACACAAATAAAACGTTTGCAAGAATTATGAACACGTTGAAGTCTTTAAGTGAAAATTGTATTTAAGTCTGAAAAAAGAGCATCACAATAATCAAAATGGGGCATTTTGTTATGACTGGCAAACTGTAGTTTGTTATAACTGGCATTGTACTTATTTTCTTAATTTCCATTTCATTTTTTCTATGCGCTCATTCTCTTTCAAACTGTATTTCGTTTCGTGGCTTCCTGGATATCATTCTTCTAACTATATTTTAAACCATCCAGTGGCTGATTGGCTCAAATTTGAGCTATGGCCTCCCTCAACTTCTGTCGCCAATCATTTCTATTTTGCGCAGCAGCCTCCAGTTGCAACACTTAAGTAGGTTTGCAGCATCTTCCTTAATAGCATCCTCCCATTATTTTTTCGGTCCTCCAACTCGTCTATTCCCCATAAAACATTTTTTGGTGCTTGGTCTGTTGAGAGCCTTTGTACATGGTCAGCCCATTCCAATTTCTTAAATTTAATAAAAATCCAACTGTATTTAGGTCGCCCCAATCTCTTTCTTTCCTGGTACTGTCCATTCTAACAACTGTTTTAGCCATCTTGTGTTTACATTCCTTTCTGTGAAAATACCGCTATAACTGTCGCTTTTGTATTTCATCAATGGTGTCGCTATCTCTTATCCCACAGCTCCTCTAACTGAATCAGTCATTTCGAAAAGGGATCATATCCAATTTTTCTGAAATCCATTTATTTCATTATTACATGTTAAAATACCCATTTCCATTGTTTCCGTGTGAGAATGGATCAACTACACTATTCCTTTACCATTTCCTTACTTTATTCAGCAGAAATTTCAGATTCAATGCTTTATCATGAACAAGCTGAATCAATTTTTCTTTCTTTCCTGTAACATTTGATCAGCTGTAGATGATCACTTTTCGAAATGACTGATTCAATTACAGGTTTGCTATTTTATGGAATCTTGTTTGCCAATTCCGGAAGAATTATGAAATTGAGGTTCTTCCCATGAAAGAGTTTTTGTGTTTTTTAATGTCATCACGTTGTCGTTTCGACATTCTGGTATTATCTCCTGGCATGACGTTATTGTAACCCGCTTCTGGGGTTGGGGCGCCTGAAAAGCGAAGTTGCGCTGCCTCGATGATATATAACAGGTATTGATAATGATAATGGTGCGCCAGGAGAGGCCTTAGTCCTAAACTTAATATGTTAATGATGGCCAGATGATGTTCGGCGACCTTTTTTGCCTTAAAGTTTCCTGACATATGTCTTACAGGTGAGGAAAAATTCCGCAAAAAAAAAATCACCCAGGAAACTTATCCCGACCAGGGATCGAACTAGGTCCCGCTGCGTGTCAAGGCAGCACGCTACCTCAAGACCACAGTTGTGGACTTGTAAAAAAATATAGATGTTCACCGATCGTATCTGACAGACACCGAAAATGACCATAAACTATATATATATATATATATATATATATGTATATAATTTGATAATTACTCTCAGTGCAAAATAATTAAAAGAAGTCTATATATATATATATATATATATATATATATATATATAATTATAATTTGCTTACTTGTTATAGTCAGCTACTAGATGGCAGTGAAGACCGAGTTCTCGCGACATCTAGTAATAATCAAGAAAAAAAAATATATCCATAGTAATTCTGCACGAAGGCAGGTCTTTCACTGCAATCATAGCATTTGCATGCTATGTTTGCAGCTTTACTAGGGAATTGTAGGTGTGGTAGCTTCCCGTTGCTTTTCACACCGGTCAAGGCTGATCATGATGGCCAATGATTTCGGGGACCGTTTGGGACTTACAGTTTTCCTGACATTTGTCTTACAGGTGAGGAAATACCCCGATAAAAACCTCACCCAGAAAAACTGCCTCGACCTGTGATCGAACCTGGGCCCGCTGCGTGACAAGGCAGCACGCTACCTCGAGACCACAGCGGTGGACTATATAAGAAATATAAATGTTTGAATTGGACTTGCCTGGTGGTGTAATAGATAGCACGCTGGGGTACCAACCCAGAGGCCCGGGTTCAAATCCAGTGCAGGCATTTATTTCTTATCATGTCACACACACACACACACACACACACACACACACACACACACACACACACACACACACACACACACACACACATATATATATATATATATATATATATATATGAATAACATTAAACTCCAAGTTCGACAGGTGTAGAAGGTCCTTAGCCTCCCAGCAGGCTGCTAGCCTCACATCCCCGTGTGTTAATCACAGAGATAGACGAGTGTAGGATGGTATGTCGGGTCCCCCAGCCGTTATAGCTGGTCTTCTCAACCTGGAGTCGCTACTTATAAATATAATCTGCCCATCATTAACATATTCATTAAATTTAGTCAGTAATAATTTAGTCAATATTAAGTCTTGATAATGGTAGCGTCGCTACTGAAACGCATTGAATCTCTTATCTTTTTAAATTGGTGATTTGGGTTTTTATTGATTTTGTGTAATACAAGTTTATCACTTGTCCGTCGCCATGGCGAAGTCGGTAGAGTCCCTACCTACCACTCCGGCGACCCGGGTTCGATTCCCGGCGGGGTGTGTACAGTCATTGTGTCTATATGTTAGAATAACAGAAAAGTTAACAAAAATGTAAAACAAGAAGGAAAACAGTGTAAACGAAAAGAGAGGGAAAAAATCACCAATAACAACTTATTTATTAAATAGTTTAATAAATGTCCAAATGCATTTGCAAAACATTTGTAAGGAAAATAAGTGTAAAACTGTTGGGAAGAGACAGCAGATAGGAGTGATGGAGTTTCATAAAATCTTGGTCCGCTATAAATAACGAAGATATGTCTGGCATAAAAACATTTGCCTGTAGCCGCATGTCCATCACTTAGACAGGCAGAAATATGAGTAATGTTGTTTCTAGTCTGAAGAACACGATATCATATCTGTGTAATTGCAATGCCACCACAACCATTTCACAACTAAATTACAACTACTCTCAGTAATATACATCAAGTAGACTTACATTACTCATATTAATTATTGGTAGAAATTACAAGTACTATCCCTTCCAACTCTTCTCTATGATATCGAGATACGGAACACTCAAGCAATATATATATATACATATACAAAGATTTAAATCTGCCAGGCAATAACACTGGTCAACATGATTTTTGTCTCATGAGTACCAACACTTGTATTTAATGCAGTTTTGATCTTGTTTTCAAATATGTATTCGGAATTTCTCCATCACCCACAGTTTTTTTTATTTCAATTTAATCAATGGATTTAAATAATTATTTTTTAATAAACGTTTTTTCTTCCGTTTGTCCATTGTAAAATTAAACCAAATGAGCTAAATCAAATGGTTTCAGCTATGGAAAAGAGATATCAAGGCAAATGGAATCCTAATATGCTGGCCGATTATTGTTGGACCATCACGAGGGATGCTCCACAGGCGAAATATAGCAGAAAATTGTCATTTCTTACTTTCTAGGAGAGTCCGAATGTTCGAATATTGTGTAGTTACGATGTAGAAAATATTAACTGTTTGAAATTATGAATTCCTGCCTCTCGGAAACCTTGCGTGGTGGAGAAACACCGATATCATATTTGAATTCAGGAGAAAAAAAATACTATCACACATTTTTCTTTCTGAGACAAAACGGTTCTGAGACTTGGTCTTTAACGATCTCTGGTAAAAATAAAATTGAGACAATAGAAATGAGATTTCTCAGATCAGTTGCAGGTGTATCTCTAAGAGATCAAAAGAGAAGTCAAGATATCAGAGATGAATTACAAATATATAATATAAACGAGAGAATACACAGAAATAAACGTAATTGGTTTGAATTTATACAAAGAATGCCAAATAATCGTTTATCAAAGCAGCTGCTTCATTATAGGCCTCTAGGCCGAAGAAATGTAGGAAGACCAAAACGTCGTTGGAAAGACGACCTGCACCTGCAGCATATAGTGCACCGGGGAGCGGAACAGGCCAATAGGCCCATACCTTGAAGGTGATGATGACAATGACAAAGAAATATTATAATATACAAGATGCAGCATAAGTCTGATTGGAACATATATTGCCTCTGTTTCTTACACAACACTTTTCTTACTCATCATCATCCGATATCATGGCAGCTGCCGCCGTCATCCGGAAACCAAACGCAATTCCTCTCTGTCCATCCATTGATCTTCATCCATTCCTCTGATATTCATAGCTGCTTGTACCCCTTCTATCCAAGT